>OZ038393.1:7268050-7868050 GCA_964036045.1 Eutreptiella sp. 'Long Island Sound 2002'
CTGCCTTCTGAGATACACTGGCACCCGGGTCACAGAACAAACGCGCCCGCAACCCCCTCCCCCTGTGCTAAGCGTAAGCCCGCGGTAAGGGTGCTCTGCTGGGCCGGGAACCGGGACATTGGTGCACCACTCCAGCCACGGACACCCCAACCCCCCCACGCATCCCGCAGGGCGAAGCTCCGTGCGCATCAGGCTCGTCATGGGAATCCGGCGGGCCGGCGCCAGGACACCAGGTCGACACCTCTCTCCCCCCCCGCAAGAACAGAGCGGGGCCCCCACAACCGCACGCCCGCGCCCACAACACAGACCCCGACAGCCCAGCCAGTGGACGGGCAGTCGGGGGAAGAGGAGCGCAAGACCCAGAACGCCCCACGCAACGGTCGAGGGCACCCCCCCGGGGACGCCCTGCCGCCACCCCCACAACCCCAAGCCAAGTAGGGGGGAACCGGGACCGGACCGCCCCCCCCCAAGCACGCCAGACGGAGCACGGGACCGGGGCAGGACACGCGGAGGGGCAAGGACCACATGGAACGGCCGTACCAGCGCCCAGTGCCGGGACCACGCGAGATGCGCGCACCACACCACCCAGCGGGGAGCGGACACCGCGAGAGCGCGAGCGCACACACACGAAAAGGACACGCGGGGACCACCAGAAGGGCAACCGGACCGAGCGCGCGGAACGCACAGATCGCATGGAATGGCGTACCAGCGAGCGAGGATAAGGGACACCCGGACGGGACGGCCCGCCACACGCAGCGCGGAACACGCGGGGCGGGAAGGGGGAAGAAGGGGAGACACAACACCAGGTACCGGCCCGAACCCCCCCTGAACCGGCCGCGAGCGCCGCGCACACACAGACGGGACACTGCACCCGCCAAGGCAGTAGTGGCGCACAGCGCCACGCCCCAACCCCTAGGCTAGGCAGCCTCCGCGCCAGCCCAAGGGGGTCCCACTGGCGACAAGCCAGTAGCACGGGCCCGGCGGCGCCAGTGCCCCGGGCGACCCCGCATTAGGGGGGCGACGCAGTGGGTAAGCGCCCGCGGCCACAGCTGCGAATTGATGCACTGACCGGGGAGTGGCGAAACGGGGACGCCGGGGAAGGACGGGGCTCCGAGCTCTGTGAACCCGGGGGACTCCGCCACCAGGCAGGAGGTGCGTCTTGGAGGGCCCCCCACTAGGGCCCGGTGGGGAGGATATCACCTGGCCCGACCAGGTGGCCCCCCGGGGCCGAAAGGCGTCTAGTACCCGAAAACCAAACCTCAAACCTCAAACCCCAACAGGATTTCCCGCCTCGTCTCTCCTAAGGCCCGCTACACCCCCCGCCACCAGGGAGGCTTAGGACTCCGCCACTTCACTTTTTCCATTTGCATGGCCTTGGTGAACACCGCAATCAGATACCTCAACGGAGACGGCCCAGCCTCAACAAACGAATCCTTTTCCGAAGCGATGCTCTCCACCACACGCAACCCAATCCAAGACACCGTCATGGACGGGTGCCACACCATAGGCCTCTGATACCACAGCACCGGCCTCTGGGCCTCCTGCCCCCCCTCCCTCTTCCTCCCGAAAGAGAAAGTCCAAGTCCGGTTCCTAGCCACCAGACCAGCACCACAATACAGCAAGTTCGGCAACAGGTTGAAGCGAACACCCCAACACCTAGCGTTCCACCTAGGAACAGTCACGGGGGTGCACACAGAATCAGCCACACTCCAGTTTTCGGACGGCACCACCCACACCATCAAAGACCCCGGTCTCCGCCGCAACGAAAAAGAATACACCTTTCAAAACCCAGCCATTTCTGTCCGCCCCCAACTAGCGGGGCACCACGAACTGCTTAACCCCCCCTTCTCCACCCCAAGAGTACATCCTCAACCCCCCCCCCCGGGCCACACGGCGGGGTCCTGCTCCATTCGTCACTGCATGGCGAGCTGTACCGGCTCCCAGACGAACCTCACTCCCTTGATCCCGATCACTTCAAAGAATGGGGTTGTGAAGCAGCCCTTGCCCTCCTCCTCACATCATCCCCCGGCACAACATGGGTGTACTTGGATGGCTCAGCAGGCGCCTTAGGCTACGGGTCTGCAGCCACCCTGTTTTTCCCAAATGGCTCCAGATGGGTGCTGTGCCAAACGTCCCCATACCAGTCCTCAGAGGGATCGGAGTTCTGGGCGGCTATTATGTTCCTACGGTGGGCCCTTGCATCTCACCCGCACCTCACCTTTGACGTGCAAGGGGACAACCTCCACGTTATCACTGTCCTCTCTCCGAACACCCCCCCAGACCTCCGTCACGCTCGCCAGCACGCACGTGGGAATCCTCTCTTCAGTCCATCCAGGCCTCCCTACGCCTAGGGATGATCCAGGGCTGGGGGTGGATCAAGGGGCACGCCGGGTTTGTGGGGAATGAAATCTCGGATGCTTACCCAAAGTGGGCCGCCCACGTGATGATCTGGGACCCCTCCCTCCTTCCCCCCCCACCGATAGGGTGCATATCCAGAGGCCCCCTCCCTGTCATACACAAACTGACTACCACCTCAATCGAGCACCTCCTCCCTTGCCACAAACACGAAAAAATCCACGTACCGTCCACCTCCCATTTTTACAACCACACTTCATGGTTCCAAGGCCTTCCTTTCAAATGGTCCTCCGGAAATTTCAACATGGCACCGTTTGCTTTCCACGACAACTTGCGCCCTTGCCATTGCCACACTTGCCCCGACGCGCACCCGATGGATGTTATCTCTTTTGTCTCACACTGCCCAACGTGCGAACACCTGGTGCAAACCTACATTCAGTGCTGGCGCGCCCCTTACACCACGGTGGTGTCCCAATGGTGGTCCGCGACCACACACGTCGGGGAGAGACGCAATTTTGTCCGGGGCTTGTTCCCATGTCCCTGTACACCAAACTCACAACCCCCCCCTCCGGCAGAAGAAAACCAGCACACTGTCATGACTTAAAACTCGCCCTGAAGGCCCGTGTTCCCCTGCTCCTCAATGCCCTATACCGCACGCTGGAATGGCTAAACGACAACCCCCCCCCAGCCCCGCTCACCCCCCCCCACGGGCCCCAACTCATTGGGACGCCCCTGGTCGCCTTACAGCACGTCACAGACCGCCCTACAGCGCTCCCCGCCCGCCTACCACCCTCCCCCCCCCCTCCCGGACAAAGTGGCACACAAGCCTCCAAAGCGCCCCCGTCCCCCATCCCCCGCGGCACACGCAAAAGATCGGAAACACGCCCGCCAGCCCCCAAGACCTGTCCGGCCTCTATCGCTGAAACGCAATACCGCGAGCCAACCTCAGCCAGAGCCCCAAGCCCCAAACCGGCCGCTCACAATCCGGGATATGTTCAGCCCCCCCCCCCCCCCCTCGACCAGCACCGCCCCTCGCCGCCTCCGCCCCTGTTTCCGCGTCTTCTCCCCGCATAACAACGTACTTCGCACCAGCCCCCCCTTCTGCCGCGAGCACAAACTCACATTCGTCCTCATCTTTGTCCAACGTGTCATCTCTTTGAAAAAGCCACACTTACACGTTTCTCTCACGCCAGCCCTCAACAGCCCTAACACGGCGCAACCAATCAGTACTACCACACTGGCACTCACCAGTCACTTCCGCAAATGAATCCCTCCCCTAAGCCACCCCCCGTGCTCAAGCCGTCATGCTCTAACCCCCAAAACCGCAACCGTACAGCCTTCGGGACTCAGGCAGAGACCCCGGCTCTGCTGTTGTCTATAACGGGGCTGCCAGGTCTCATTGAGATAAGGCAGAGGAGGACAGCAACGTGCAGCGGTACTCAGCCCGCGATTGAACTTGGTTTTGGGCTCCCGCCCCTCCCTGAAAAAGCTTGGCGCGCAAGAGCCTTTTTCCCCGGCCTGGCCAGCCACACAAGGCGCCGTTCAGTGCAAAAAAAATGCTTTTTGATGAAACAGCTGATCATCCCCGTCATCTCGTACTTCGCATGCGTCTAAAATACGTTTTAGTTCCCGTACTTCTGCAAGAAACGTGCCGGAATTCAAAAGCCTGTAAGTTGTTTGCACGGCAGGGAACTGTTCTGCAATGTTTGGATCCGGCCAACAAGTAGCCTCTGCAGAGAATACAATCTTTTTACCAAAACGTTCGTAACGTTCTCCTATGGTTTTGAAGTCATCCGCATAAAAAACATCATATGCGTCGGTAAAGAGAATGGTGTCCGTGCCTTTCAAAGTATACCCAGACAGATTCTTTTTTAGTATGTTTACCTTCATACCACCGCCTGGGCCTGTCATATCTGTGCCTTTCCATTCAAGGCCAAAACCCCAATTATTGATTGCTATGTTGTGTTTGGCTGCAGACTCATACAACGTTGTCATTTTGTTTATGTCTGTGCCTATAGTTACCACATGCATCTTTCTTTGGTGGAAAAGGGGAGAATTTAATTCAGTACGACAAGAGGATGCATTAAAGACCCCATCCTTGATCGAAACTACCCCGTACTGCCCGAAGCAGCTCTTCGAGGAATTGCGTAGGATTGGATAGGGTTACAGTAATTGCCCTCTTTTTCAACAACATGTCCCGTACCGTGTCACGGGGTCATGGTCGCCGGATATATAGGCAGCGCACATCAACACATTATTTTTGTGCAAATAATGGACATGCATGTAACAAAAAAGAATGACAAATACAGGAATATTGGTGTTCCTTTTTGTAGCCGCAGTAGCTGCGGCTATCACCATGTTAATGATACTGCGTCCCTCCACAATGACTTCAATGTGTGCACGGGTATGCAAACCGGAGTGCCCATCAACGAACTGTGTGGCATCAATTGACGAGGCATTACTCATACTGGATTCATACGTTGATGGTCAGCGGACTTTCGGTATGGTGGATATACCCAATTTGTTGCAGGACACCATGCCCCATGAACTTGTGGATGCTGGACTACACATGTCACAGTGGATGGTATGTGGATTACTCCACATCATGTACATATCCGATCCAACGCCCCCGACTGCTCGTCACTATGCAGTTCTGCTGGCAAGTATACTAGCACAGGAGGACAAAATAACGTTCAAAACTGACGCCTTCAAACGGGACGTTGCCACCGGGATTGATGACATGCAACCCCTGGTGCGTAAAAATACTGGTCGTAGGTTCCCCTACCTACATCCTCGCGAAAGGCTTGACAGGTGGCAGCAAATGGCTATGGATATTCAGACAGATAAAATAGATCAGACATGGCAGCAATTGGATCGTACATCACATCACGTACACCTACTGTATCAACATATGAAAAATCAACAGCAAAATGGGATACAAAAAATAGGACCCCAGTGCCCTGTTGCTTGCCCGCTGCATCTGCATCCTCATTGACGTGTGGTGCCATCCCATCACTAGGCATTTAATCCAGAGAATTTCCGGATACGTTCAATCTGGAAAAAATGGTCTGGGTTTGAAATAAAGTCATCTACATTTTTGATGTCAGTTCTGATATTAATTTAATGAACGGTGTTTCTGTTGCATGTAAAGGAAGAAAAATGTCCCGTTCCAGTGTGCATAGTTATGAGCAAAAGTACAGCAGGTGCACCTGGCCTGATCATCTGAACAAACGGAACTTCGCGAATGCCAACACAACGGTAGCAGAAACTCTTGACGGTGCACTTGGGGGGGAGCTGACGGTCGCCAAGGACAGGCTAACTGTTGTCGGCGACAAGCCTATCTCGGGCGGGGCCCTCACCGTGGACGGGCCGACGACGCTGAAGGGTAACCTGACTCGGCATCTGGAACTTGACGGTCGCAATCTTGCCCGTGTCCACACGGTGTCGGGCGCCAAGGATGCCGACGTGGGCACCCTGGCAGACGTGGGCACCCTGAGAGGCACGACAGACGGCATCAGTGCCGTCAAGGTGGTGGGGGCTCATCTGATAAACACAAACCGGTAATGTTGTCAATTCTCTAATGAACCGTGTTTCTCTTGCTTGTAAAAACATAAAAATGTCCCATTCCAGTGTGCATGTGCGAAAGTACAGCTGGCGACCGACCCTGGGGGAAAAGCGGTCAACCCCTTGCAAGCAAGACCACTATCTTCGCGGCCGCGTGTCAAAACGTAAGTCAGACATTTCACCTTGGTATTGCTGCTTGCCTGCGTGCGTGAGTTGCGTAGAGTTTGATTTTTGAAGGAGAAACGTTTGAATTTTTGGTTTTCAGAAAGTTTTCAAAGGCACGGAAAAACAGCAGGGGTATTTAGCAAAGGAAAAGACCATAAAAGGAAAAGCAAACACCAGCAGCGCAGACAACCGCACAGCACAGCCCACCATTACAACACCGCAAGGCAGCAGAGCACCGCAGGACACAGCACAGGGCGCAGGACACCACAGGACAACGCACAGCACAGCAAGACACCACGACACACCAGAGCGGCACCATCACACCGCAGAACACCCAGGGAGACACCACAACACACAGGGACACGCCACAGCACGTGGCACCAACAACAGCGCAGACGCAACCAGAACCGAACAACACGACGCGCATCGCAACACAGCACCGCACACACAGGGAAAAGACACAAACCAACACCACCAACAAAGCAAAACGAACAGCAGTGCGCCACAGCACGGCACCAGCAGACAACCACGGGCCACCAGACCCAGCAGTGCACCACAGCACACCAAAGGAAACAGCACAACACACGGCAGCACACCACAGCACCGGGCGCCAGCAACAGCACACACCACAGGAACAGCACAACGCAACCGCACCAGCACAGCGAAGCACAGTACCGCACAGAGCGAGGAGGACAGGGAACGCACAGCACAGCACCCAAGGACAAACACAGCACAAAGCAGAGCGGCGAACAACAGCACACACCACCACGCAACGACAAAACACACACAGCGCGGGGGAACACCGCAAAACAGAGCGCCGCAAAGCACAGGGCCCCAGGGCGACGGGGAGCACCAGAGGGCATGGCACGACGAGCAGCGGCACCAACCGAGCGCAGCAAAACAACACAGCACACAACAGCACAACACCGGGCGACACAACGCGCAGCACCGCAACCCGGGACACACAGCACAGCACAACACACGGCACACAGCACTGAGCGGAAGCGACGAAAACCGCGAGACACAAAAGGGGGGGGGGGGCAGCAACCATCGGGGAGCAGCCAACGGCCAGACGGGAGGCACGAAAGAGGCGAGAACGCACGGAGAGCCGAGAAGCGGGAGGCCAACAAAGCAAACAACGCACAGCGCCGAGGCTCAAGGCACCCGGGGCCGGAAACCGGAGAAAGCCAGAGTTAACGGGGGCGCACAACGAAAAAAAAGAAAAAGAACGGAGCACCAAGCGGCAGGGGGGGGGGGGGGGCAGCAACCACCAGGGAGCAACCAACGGCCACACATGACACAGAAAAAGGAGAGAGCGCACGGAGAGCCGAGAAGCGGGAGGCCCACAAAGCAAACAAAACACAGCGCCAAGGCCCAGGGCACCCGGGGCCGGAAACCGGAAAAAGCCAGAGACAACGCGGGCGCACGCAGAGAAAAAAAAAAGGGGGGACACCGAGTGGCAGCGACGAAACCAGCCAGACACAAAGGAAGTGGGGGGGGGTGGGAGAACCAAGCACCAAGGAGTGGCCAACGGCCAAGCAGGACAAAAAAAAAGCGAGAGCGCACGAAGAGCCGAGAGGCGGGAGGAAGAAAAAAACGCAAAGCCAGTGCCAAGGCCCAAGGCACCCGGGGCCGGAAACCAAAGAAAGCGAGAGACTACTCGGGCGCGGACAAGGAAAAAAAAACAAAAAACACAAGGAACGGAGCGGGCAAGCAAAGCAGAAAGCCAAAGCGGCACAAGGAAAAGCTGAGGCGCACCAGAACGCGCCCGAGGGGCCGGCCTGCCCGACCCGGCCAAGAAGAGAAAGCACACGCACACACGCGCGGGACCCGGGCGTGGCGTCCTCCGAACCGCAGGGGGCGGTGTCGGCGTCCACCCGAAACAGCCCCGGTGCACCGACCGAGTCTCCCGTCGAATGACGGACGGTCCGGGAAACCGGACGCGTCAGTGACCGGGTCCACACACGCCAACCACCGCAGCGCACGCAGCCCAAGACAAACGCCGGAGGGACCCGCCAGGGACAACCCCATCGCGGAACCCCGAACGGGTACGACGCGGAGCGAGCCCAGCGCCCCCGCCTCGGCGGGGGCCAGCGGCAGGCACAAAGAGCCCGGTTCTCCGCCAGCCTCCGCGTGCCCCGCGCAGCCACCCAGTAAAGCCGAGGGCGCAAGCCCCCGGGGTGGGGAAAGGCACCACGGCGACGGGAAAGCCGACCAGAGCACCGAGAGCGACGGGACCGGACGAGGCGCGGCGCACCACGCGGGGCCACGAGGCACGCCAGAGAGGCACGCCGCCGGCCACAACCAAGGCACACGGACAGATGCCGAGCAGCGACGGCCGCCGGGTGCCACAGACCCAGAGAGCGCGCACAACACGCAACGAACCACAGCACACGAACAGGTGCAAGGCAAGCGGGGCGCGCACACGAGCACACACACAGCCCAACAGCCCAGCCAGGAGTTGCGCGGCGCAGCCGAAACACGAGCCCAAACACACACACCCACACCGCGCATCCGTGCCAGGAGTGGCTGGGTGCAAGCAGAGCACATACACGGCCCAACACCCCAGCCAGGAGTGGCGGGGTGCAGCCGAAACCCGAGCCCAAACACACACACCCACACCGCGCACCCGTGCCAGGAGTGGCTGGGAGCAAGCAGAGCACGCACACAGTGCAACACCCCAGCCAGGAGTGGCGGGGCGCAGCCGAAACCCGAGCCCAAACACACACACCCACACCGCGCAACCGTGCCAGGAGTGGCTGGGTGCAAGCGGAGCACGCCCACAGCCAAACACCCCAGCCAAAAGTGGCGGGGCGCAGCCAAAACCCGAGCCCAAACACACAAACCCACACCGCGCACCCGTGCCAGGAGTGGCTGGGTGCAAGCGGAGCGCGCACACGAGCACACACACAGCCCAACAACCCAGCCAGGAGTGGCGGAGCGCAGCCGAAACCCGAGCCCAAACACACACAGCCACACCGCGCACCCGTGGGAGGAGTGGCTGGGTACAAGCGGAGCACACACACAGCCCAACAACCCAGCCAGGAGTGGCGGGGCGCAGCCGAAACCCGAGCCCAAACACACAAACCCACACCGCGCACCCGTGCCAGGAGTGGCTGGGTGCAAGCGGAGCGCGCACACGAGCACACACACAGCCCAACAACCCAGCCAGGAGTGGCGGCCCGCAGCCGAATCCCGAGCCCAAACACACACAGCCACACCGCGCACCCGTGCCAGGAGTGGCTGGGTGCAAGCGGAGCACACACACAGCCCAACACCCCAGCCAGGAGTGGCGGGGCACAGCCGAAACCCGAGCCCAAACACACACACCCACACCGCGCAGCCCCGCCAGGAGTGGCTGGGTGCAAGCGGAGCAGGTACACAGCCCAACACCCCAGCCAGGAGTGGCGGGGCGCAGCCAGAACCCGAGCCCAAACACACACACCCACACCGCGCATCCGTGCCAGGAGTGGCTGGGTGCAAGCGGAGCATGCACACAGCCCAACATCCCAGCCAGGAGTGGCGGGGCGCAGCCCAAACCTGAGCCCAAACACACAC
This sequence comes from Eutreptiella sp. 'Long Island Sound 2002', assembly GCA_964036045.1. NCBI lineage: Eukaryota > Euglenozoa > Euglenophyceae > Eutreptiales > Eutreptiaceae > Eutreptiella > Eutreptiella sp. 'Long Island Sound 2002'. Next base: position 7,277,693 of record OZ038393.1, read on the forward strand.
ACCCAGACCGCGCACCCGTGCCAGGAGTGGCTGGGTGCAAGCAGAGCACACACACAGCCCTACACCCCAGCCAGGAGTGGCGGGGCGCAGCCGAGAACCGAGCCCAAACACAAACACCCACACCGCGCACCCGTGCCAGGAGTGGCCGGGTGCAAGCGGAGCACGCACACGAGCACACACACAGCCCAACACCCCAGCCAGGAGTGGCGGGGCGCAGCCGAAACCCGAGCCCAAACACACACACCCACACCGCGCACCCGTGCCAGGATGGCTGGGTGCAAGCGGAGCACACACACAGCCCAACGACCCAGCCAGGGGTGGCGGGGCGCAGTAGAAACCCGAGCCCAAACACACACACCCACACCGCGCACCTGTGCCAGGAGTGGCTGGGTGCAAGCGGAGCACGCACGCAGCCCAACACCCCAGCTAGGAGTGGCGGGGCGCAGCCGAAACCCGAGCCCAAACACACACACCCACACCGCGCACCCGTGCCAGGAGTGGCTGGGTGTAAGCGGAGCACGCATACAGCCCAACACCCCAGCCAGGAGTGGCTGGGTGCAGCGGAAACCCGAGCCCAAACACACACACACACACCGGGCACCCGTGCCAGGAGTGGCTGGATGCAAGCAGAGCACACACACAGCCCCACAACCCAGCCAGGAGTGGCGGGGCGCAGCCAAAACCCGAGCCCAAACACACACACCCACACCGCGCACCTGTGCCAGGAGTGGCTGGATGCAACTGGGGCGCGCACAGGAGCACACACACAGCCCAACATCCCAGCCAGGAGTGGCGGGGCGCAGCCGAAACGCGAGCCCAAACACACATCCCCACACCGCGCACCCGTGCCAGGAGCGGCTGGGTGTAAGCGGAGCACGCACACAGCCCAACAACCCAGCGAGGAGTGGCGGGGCGCAGCCGAGACCCGAGCCCAAACACACACACCCACACCGTGCACCTGTGCCAGGAGTGGCTGGGTGCAAGCGGAGCACACACACAGCCCAACACCCCAGCCAGGAGTGGCGGGGCGCAGCCGAAACCCGAGCCCAAACACACACACCCACACCGCGCACCCGTGCCAGGAGTGGCTGGGAACAAGCGGAGCACGCACACAGCGCAACACCCCAGCCAGGAGTGGCGGGGCGCAGCCGAAACCCGAGCCCAAACACACACACCCACACAGCGCAGCCGTGCCAGGAGTGGCTGGGTGCAAGCGGAGCACGCACACAGCCCAACACCCCAGCTAGGAGTGGCGGGGCGCAGCCGAAACCCGAGCCCAAACACACACACCCACACCGCGCACCCGTGCCAGGAGTGGCTGGGTGCAAGCGGAGCACACACACAAGCGCACACACATCCAAACACACCAGGCAAGAGTGGCGGGGCGCAGCCAAAACCCGAACCCAACCACAACCCAGACCCAGACACAAGCGCCACGCCACAGTAGGAAACCCAGTGTCCATAGCCCGGGCACTGAGGCAGCCTGTGCCATGCAGGTGACCCGGCCAAACGAGATCCAGAGACCGGGGGTAAGGCTGCATCCCAAGGCCTGCGCTGCTTTCGGACTCGAGGCGGAGCGTGCGACACCCAAGCACCTCGGAACCCCAGTACCAAGAACATGCATGCATGACTTGGAAACGGGATACGCCAGGAAGTCCGGCGAACCCCCAGGGTTCCGCCCAAAGGAGGGGACGTGCGCAAGCACGGGGGCCCACCCACCCGGCATGACAAGCAGTCACGCTGGCGGCGATCAGCCCTCCCGGTGTTGCCCGGGGCCGCTTTGTTCGGGGCCACCAGTCAGGTCTAGCAGGAACTAAGCCGCCTCCCCTCTTCACGCGCGGAACCTCTTCCTATTTGTCACAGGGGCGACGCCAGGGGGAACCATGGGGCGCCTCTCCACCACCGAGTGCACCTACGTACCTACTTGCCCGTTGCATCCGCATCCTGATTGACGTGTGGTGCCATCCCATCACTAGGCATTTAATCCAGAGAATTTCCTGACACGTCCAATCTGGGAAAAATGGTCTGGGTTTGAAATAGAGTCATCTACATTTTCGATGTCAGTTCTGATATCAATTTAATGAACGGTGTTCCTGTTGCTTGTAAAGAAACAAAAATGTCCCGTTCCAGTGTGCATGGTTATGTGCGAAAGTACAGCTGGCGCACCCGGCCTGATCATCTGAACATACCGAACCTCGCGAATGCCAACACAACGGCAGCAGAAACTCTTGACGGTGCACCCTGGGGGGGAGCTGACGGTCGCCAAGGACAGGCTAACTGTGGTCGGCTACAAGCCTATCTTGGGCGGGGCCCTCACCGTGGACGGGGCGACGACGTTGAAGGGTAACCTGACTGGGCATCTGGACCTTGACGGTGTGCAATCTTGCCGGTGTCCACACGGTGTCGGGCGCCAAGGATGCCAACGTGGGCACCCTGGCACCCTGAGAGGCAGGACAGACTGCATCAGTGCCGTCAAGGTGGTGGGGGCTCATCTGATAAACACAAACCGGTAATGTTGTCAGTTCTTTAATGAACCGTGTTTCTCTTGCTTGTAAAAACATAAAAATGTCCCATTCCAGTGTGCATGTGCGAAAGTACAGCTGGCGACCGACCCTGGGGGAAAAGCGGGCAACCCCTTGCAAGCAAGACCACTATCTTCGCGGCCGCGTGTCAAAACGTAAGTCAGACATTTCACCTTGGTATTGCTGCTTGCCTGCGTGCGTGAGTTGCGTAGAGTTTGATTTTTGAAGGAGAAACGTTTGAATTTTTGGTTTTCAGAAAGTTTTCAAAGGCACGAAAAAACAGCAGGGGTATTTAGCAAAGGAAAAGACCATAAAAGGAAAAGCAAACACCAGCAGCGCAGACAACCGCACAGCACAGCCCACCATTACAACACCGCAAGGCAGCAGAGCACCGCAGGACACAGCACAGGGCGCAGGACACCACAGGACAACGCACAGCACAGCAAGACACCACGACACACCAGAGCGGCACCACCACACCGCAGAACACCCAGGGAGACACCACAACACACAGGGACACGCCACAGCACGTGGCACCAACAACAGCGCAGACGCAACCAGAACCGAACAACACGACGCGCATCGCAACACAGCACCGCACACACAGGGAAAAGACACAAACCAACACCACCAACAAAGCAAAACGAACAGCAGTGCGCCACAGCACGGCACCAGCAGACAACCACGGGCCACCAGACCCAGCACCGCACCACAGCACACCAAAGGAAACAGCACAACACACGGCAGCACACCACAGCACCGGGCGCCAGCAACAGCACACACCACAGGAACAGCACAACGCAACCGCACCAGCACAGCGAAGCACAGTACCGCACAGAGCGAGGAGGACAGGGAACGCACAGCACAGCACCCAAGGACAAACACAGCACAAAGCAGAGCGGCGAACAACAGCACACACCACCACGCAACGACAAAACACACACAGCGCGGGGGAACACCGCAAAACAGAGCGCCGCAAAGCACAGGGCCCCAGGGCGACGGGGGGCACCAGAGGGCATGGCACGACGAGCAGCGGCACCAACCGAGCGCAGCAAAACAACACAGCACACAACAGCACAACACCGGGCGACACAACGCGCAGCACCGCAATCCGGGACACACAGCACAGCACAACACACGGCACACAGCACTGAGCGGAAGCGACGAAAACCGCGAGACACAAAAGGGGGGGGGGGGCAGCAACCATCGGGGAGCAGCCAACGGCCAGACGGGAGGCACGAAAGAGGCGAGAACGCACGGAGAGCCGAGAAGCGGGAGGCCAACAAAGCAAACAACGCACAGCGCCGAGGCTCAAGGCACCCGGGGCCGGAAACCGGAGAAAGCCAGAGTTAACGGGGGCGCACAACGAAAAAAAAGAAAAAGAACGGAGCACCAAGCGGCAGGGGGGGGGGGGGGCAGCAACCACCAGGGAGCAACCAACGGCCACACAAGACACAGAAAAAGGAGAGAGCGCACGGAGAGCCGAGAAGCGGGAGGCCCACAAAGCAAACAAAACACAGCGCCAAGGCCCAGGGCACCCGGGGCCGGAAACCGGAAAAAGCCAGAGACAACGCGGGCGCACGCAGAGAAAAAAAAAAGGGGGGACACCGAGTGGCAGCGACGAAACCAGCCAGACACAAAGGAAGTGGGAGGGGGGGGGGAGAACCAAGCACCAAGGAGTGGCCAACGGCCAAGCAGGACAAAAAAAAAGCGAGAGCGCACGAAGAGCCGAGAGGCGGGAGGAAGAAAAGAACGCAAAGCCAGTGCCAAGGCCCAAGGCACCCGGGGCCGGAAACCAAAGAAAGCGAGAGACTACTCGGGCGCGGACAAGGAAAAAAAAACAAAAAACACAAGGAACGGAGTGGGCAAGCAAAGCAGAAAGCCAAAGCGGCACAAGGAAAAGCTGAGGCGCACCAGAACGCGCCCGAGGGGCCGGCCTGCCCGACCCGGCCAAGAAGAGAAAGCACACGCACACACGCGCGGGACCCGGGCGTGGCGTCCTCCGAACCGCAGGGGGCGGTGTCGGCGTCCACCCGAAACAGCCCCGGTGCACCGACCGAGTCTCCCGTCGAATGACGGACGGTCCGGGAAACCGGACGCGTCAGTGACCGGGTCCACACACGCCAACCACCGCAGCGCACGCAGCCCAAGACAAACGCCGGAGGGACCCGCCAGGGACAACCCCATCGCGGAACCCCGAACGGGTACGACGCGGAGCGAGCCCAGCGCCCCCGCCTCGGCGGGGGCCAGCGGCAGGCACAAAGAGCCCGGTTCTCCGCCAGCCTCCGCGTGCCCCGCGCAGCCACCCAGTAAAGCCGAGGGCGCAAGCCCCCGGGGTGGGGAAAGGCACCACGGCGACGGGAAAGCCGCCCAGAGCACCGAGAGCGACAGGACCGGACGAGGCGCGGCGCACCACGCGGGGCCACGAGGCACGCCAGAGAGGCACGCCGCCGGCCACAACCAAGGCACACGGACAGATGCCGAGCAGCGACGGCCGCCGGGTGCCACAGACCCAGAGAGCACGCACAACACGCAACGAACCACAGCACACGAACAGGTGCAAGGCAAGCGGGGCGCGCACACGAGCACACACACAGCCCAACAGCCCAGCCAGGAGTTGCGGGGCGCAGCCGAAACACGAGCCCAAACACACACACCCACACCGCGCATCCGTGCCAGGAGTGGCTGGGTGCAATCAGAGCACATACACGGCCCAACACCCCAGCCAGGAGTGGCGGGGTGCAGCCGAAACCCGAGCCCAAACACACACACCCACACCGCGCACCCGTGCCAGGAGTGGCTGGGAGCAAGCAGAGCACGCACACAGTGCAACACCCCAGCCAGGAGTGGCGGGGCGCAGCCGAAACCCGAGCCCAAACACACACACCCACACCGCGCAACCGTGCCAGGAGTGGCTGGGTGCAAGCGGAGCACGCCCACAGCCAAACACCCCAGCCAAAAGTGGCGGGGCGCAGCCAAAACCCGAGCCCAAACACACAAACCCACACCGCGCACCCGTGCTAGGAGTGGCTGGGTGCAAGCGGAGCGCGCACACGAGCACACACACAGCCCAACAACCCAGCCAGGAGTGGCGGGGCGCAGCCGAAACCCGAGCCCAAACACACACAGCCACACCGCGCACCCGTGGGAGGAGTGGCTGGGTACAAGCGGAGCACACACACAGCCCAACAACCCAGCCAGGAGTGGCGGGGCGCAGCCGAAACCCGAGCCCAAACACACAAACCCACACCGCGCACCCGTGCCAGGAGTGGCTGGGTGCAAGCGGAGCGCGCACACGAGCACACACACAGCCCAACAACCCAGCCAGGAGTGGCGGCCCGCAGCCGAAACCCGAGCCCAAACACACACAGCCACACCGCGCACCCGTGCCAGGAGTGGCTGGGTGCAAGCGGAGCACACACACAGCCCAACACCCCAGCCAGGAGTGGCGGGGCGCAGCCGAAACCCGAGCCCAAACACACACACCCACACCGCGCAGCCCCGCCAGGAGTGGCTGGGTGCAAGCGGAGCAGGTACACAGCCCAACACCCCAGCCAGGAGTGGCGGGGCGCAGCCAGAACCCGAGCCCAAACACACACACCCACACCGCGCATCCGTGCCAGGAGTGGCTGGGTGCAAGCGGAGCATGCACACAGCCCAACATCCCAGCCAGGAGTGGCGGGGCGCAGCCCAAACCTGAGCCCAAACACACACACCCAGACTGCGCACCCGTGCCAGGATTGGCTGGGTGCAAGCAGAGCACGCACACAGCCCTACACCCCAGCCAGGAGTGGCGGGGCGCAGCCGAGAACCGAGCCCAAACACAAACACCCACACCGCGCACCCGTGCCAGGAGTGGCTGGGTGCAAGCGGAGCACGCACACGAGCACACACACAGCCCAACACCCCAGCCAGGAGTGGCGGGGCGCAGCCGAAACCCGAGCCCAAACACACACACCCACACCGCGCACCCGTGCCAGGATGGCTGGGTGCAAGCGGAGCACACACACAGCCCAACGACCCAGCCAGGAGTGGCGGGGCGCAGCCGAAACCCGAGCGCAAACACACACACCCACACCGCGCACCCGTGCCAGGAGTGGCTGGGTGCAAGCGGAGCACGCACGCAGCCCAACACCCCAGCTAGGAGTGGCGGGGCGCAGCCGAAACCCGAGCCCAAACACACACACCCACACCGCGCACCCGTGCCAGGAGTGGCTGGGTGTAAGCGGAGCACGCACACAGCCCAACACCCCAGCCAGGAGTGGCTGGGTGCAGCGGAAACCCGAGCCCAAACACACACACACACACCGCGCACCCGTGCCAGGAGTGGCTGGGTGCAAGCGGAGCACACACACAGCCCAACACCCCAGCCAGGTGTGGCGGGGCGCAGCCGAAACCCGAGCCCAAACACACACACCCACACCGCGCACCCGTGCCAGGAGCGGCTGGGTGTAAGCGGAGCACGCACACAGCCCAACAACCCAGCGAGGAGTGGCGGGGCGCAGCCGAGACCCGAGCCCAAACACACACACCCACACCGTGCACCTGTGCCAGGAGTGGCTGGGTGCAAGCGGAGCACACACACAGCCCAACACCCCAGCCAGGAGTGGCGGGGCGCAGCCGAAACCCGAGCCCAAACACACACACCCACACCGCGCACCCGTGCCAGGAGTGGCTGGGAACAAGCGGAGCACGCACACAGCGCAACACCCCAGCCAGGAGTGGCGGGGCGCAGCCGAAACCCGAGCCCAAACACACACACCCACACAGCGCAGCCGTGCCAGGAGTGGCTGGGTGCAAGCGGAGCACGCACACAGCCCGACACCCCAGCCAGGAGTGGCGGGGCGCAGCCGAAACCCGAGCCCAAACACACACACACACACCGCGCATCCGTGCCAGGAGTGGCTGGGTGCAAGCGGAGCACACACACAAGCGCACACACATCCAAACACACCAGGCAAGAGTGGCGGGGCGCAGCCAAAACCCGAACCCAACCACAACCCAGACCCAAACACAAGCGCCACGCCACAGTAGGAAACCCAGTGTCCATAGCCCGGGCACTGAGGCAGCCTGTGCCATGCAGGTGACCCGGCCAAACGAGATCCAGAGACCGGGGGTAAGGCTGCATCCCAAGGCCTGCGCTGCTTTCGGACTCGAGGCGGAGCGTGCGACACCCAAGCACCTCGGAACCCCAGTACCAAGAACATGCATGCATGACTTGGAAACGGGATACGCCAGGAAGTCCGGCGAACCCCCAGGGTTCCGCCCAAAGGAGGGGACGTGCGCAAGCACGGGGGCCCACCCACCCGGCATGACAAGCAGTCACGCTGGCGGCGATCAGCCCTCCCGGTGTTGCCCGGGGCCGCTTTGTTCGGGGCCACCAGTCAGGTCTAGCAGGAACTAAGCCGCCTCCCCTCTTCACGCGCGGAACCTCTTCCTATTTGTCACAGGGGCGACGCCAGGGGGAACCATGGGGCGCCTCTCCACCACCGAGTGCACCTACGTACCTACTTGCCCGTTGCATCCGCATCCTGATTGACGTGTGGTGCCATCCCATCACTAGGCATTTAATCCAGAGAATTTCCGGACACGTCCAATCTGGGAAAAATGGTCTGGGTTTGAAATAGAGTCATCTACATTTTCGATGTCAGTTCTGATATCAATTTAATGAACGGTGTTTCTGTTGCTTGTAAAGAAACAAAAATGTCCCGTTCCAGTGTGCATGGTTATGTGCGAAAGTACAGCTGGCGCACCCGGCCTGATCATCTGAACATACCGAACCTCGCGAATGCCAACACAACGGCAGCAGAAACTCTTGACGGTGCACCCTGGGGGGGAGCTGACGGTCGCCAAGGACAGGCTAACTGTGGTCGGCGACAAGCCTATCTTGGGCGGGGCCCTCACCGTGGACGGGGCGACGACGTTGAAGGGTAACCTGACTGGGCATCTGGACCTTGACGGTGTGCAATCTTGCCGGTGTCCACACGGTGTCGGGCGCCAAGGATGCCAACGTGGGCACCCTGGCACCCTGAGAGGCAGGACAGACTGCATCAGTGCCCTCAAGGTGGTGGGGGCTCATCTAATAAACACAAACCGGTAATGTTGTCAGTTCTTTAATGAACCGTGTTTCTCTTGCTTGTAAAAAACATAAAAATGTCCCATTCCAGTGTGCATGGTTATGTGCGAAAGTACAGCTGGCGCACCGGACCTGATCATCTGAACCAACCCAATCTTGCCAATCAAGTCACATCGAATGTCAATACAACGGTAGCAGGCATCCTTGATGTCGTGGGTGCCACACTCCTTCATGATCGGCTATCTGTGGACACGGGGAAGCCTACCACACTTGGCGGCACACTAAGTGTAGGGGACACTGCAGTCTGAGGTACGCTGGGTGTGACAAGGAACATAGCCGTCAGTGGCACGCTTGATGTAACCGGTTCAACAAATTTGAACGACGGTGCACTTGGGGGGAAGTTGACGATCGCCAAGGACAAACTAACTGTGGTCAGCTACAAGGCTACCGGGTTGGGCGGTGCCCTCACGGTGGACGGGGCGACAACATTGAAGGGTGACCCGACTGTGCAGGGGCAACAACTGGACCTTGACGGTGGCAGTCTTGCTGGTGTTTGCACGCTGTCAGGCGCCAAGGAGGCGAACAACAACACCGTTCCCGTGACGCTGGAGGATGTGGGCACCCTGAGGGGCACGACAGACGGACAGGGCAACACCGGTGCCGTCAAGGTGGCCAGGGATCTGGACCTTCACGGTGGCAATCTTGCCGGTCTCCACACGCTGTCAGGCGCCAAGGATGCCAACAACAACACCGTCCCCGTGACGCTGGCGGACGTGGGCACCCTGAGGGGCACGACAGACGGACAGGGCGGCACCAGTGCCCTCAAGGTGGTCGGCGATCTGGACCTTGACGGTGTCAACCTTGCCGGTGTCCGCACGCTGTCGGCCGCCAAGGATGCCAACAACAACGGCGTCCCCGTGTCGCTGGCGGACGTGGGCACCCTGAGGGGCACGACGGACGGACTCGGCAACAACAGTGCTGTCAAGGTGGCGGGGGATCTCGACCTTGACGATGGCAATCTTGCCGGTGTCCACACGCTGTCAGACGCCAAGGATGCTAACAACATTACCGTCCCCGTGACACTGGCGGACGTGGGCACCCTGAGGGGCACGACGGACGGATGCGGCAACACCAGTGCCGTCAAGGTGGTGGGGAATCTGGACCTTGACGGTGGCAATCTTGCCGGTGTCCGCACGCTGTCGGGCGCCAAGGATGCCACCAACAACACCGTCCTCGTGACGCTGGCGGATGTGGGCACCCTGAGGGGCACGACAGACAGAAAAGGCGGCACCAGTGCCGCCAAGGTGGCCGGGGATCTGGACCTTGACGGTGGCAATGTTGCCGGTGTCCACACGCTGTCAGGCGCCAACGATGCCAACAACAACCCCGTCCCCGTGACGCTGGCGGACGTGGGCACCCTGAGCGGCACGACAGACGGACAGGGCGGCACCAGTGCCGTCAAGGTGGCCGGGGATCTGGACCTTGACGGTGGGAATCTTGCCGGTTTTTGTACGCTGTCGGGTGCCAATGATGTCAACAACAACCCCGTCCCCGTGACGCTGGCGGACGCGGGCACCCTGAGGGGCACGACTGACGGACAGGGCGGCACCAATGCCGTCAAGGTGGTCGGCGATCTGGACCTTGACGGTGTCAACCTTGCCGGTGTCCGCACGCTGTCGGGCGCCAAGGATGCCAACAACAACACCGTCCCCGTGACGCTGGCGGACGTGGGCACCCTGAGGGGCACGACGGACGGACTCGGCAACAACAGTGCTGTCAAGGTGGCGGGGGATCTGGACCTTGACGGTGGCAAACTTGCCGGTGTCCGCACGCTGTCGGGCGCCAAGGATGCCACCAACAACACCGTCCCCGTGACGCTGGCGGACGTGGGCACCCTGAGGGGCACGACAGACAGAAAGGGGGGCACTAGTACCGCCAAGGTGTCCGGGGATCTGGACCTTGACGGTGGCAATGTTGCCGGTGTCCACACGCTGTCAGGCGCCAAGGATGCCAGCAACAACCCCGTCCCCGTGACGCTGGCGGACGTGGGCACCCTGAGCGGCACAACAGACGGACAGGGCGGCACCAGTGCCGTCAAGGTGGCCGGGGATCTGGACCTTGACGGTGGCAATCTTGCCGGTGTCCGCACGCTGCCGGGCGCCAAGGATGCCATCAACAACACCGTCCCCGTGACGCTGGCGGATGTGGGCACCCTGAGGGGCACGACGGACGGACAGGGCAACACCAGTGCTGTCAAGGTTGCCGGGAATCTGGACCTTGACGGTGGCAATCTTGCCGGTTTTTGTACGCTGTCGGATGCCAATGATGCCAACAACAACCCCGTCCCCGTGACGCTGGCGGACGTGGGCACCCTGAGGGGCAAGACTGACAGACAGGGCGGCACCAGTGCTGTCAAGGTGGTGGGGAATCTGGACCTTGACGGTAGCAATCTTGCCGGGGTCCGCACGCTGTCGGGCGCCAAGGATGCCAACAACAACCCCGTCCCCGTTACGCTGGCGGACGTGGGCACCCTGAGGGGCACGACAGACGGACAGGGCGGCACCAGTGCCGTCAAGGTAGCGGGGAATCTGGACCTTGACGGTGGCAATCTTGCCGTCGTCTGCACGCTGTCGGGCGCCAAGGATGCCTCCAACAACCCCGTCCCCGTGACGCTGGCGGACGTGGGCACCCTGAGCGGTACGACAGACAGACAGGGCGGCACCAGTGCCGTCAAGGTGGCCGGGGATCTGGACCTTGACGGTGGCAATCTTGCCGGTATCCACACGCTGTCAGGCGCCAAGGATGCCAACAACAACCCCGTCCCCGTGACGCTGGCGGACGTGGGCACCCCGAGGGGCACGACAGACGGACACGGAAACACCAGTGCCGTCAAGGTGGCGGGGGATCAGGACCTTGACGGTGGCAATCTTGCCCTCGTCCGCACGCTGTCGGGCGCCAAGGATGCCAACAACAACCCCGTCCCCGTGACGCTGGCGGACGTCGGCACCCTGAGGGGCACGACGGACGGACAGGGCAACACCAGTGCCGTCAGGGTGGCCGGGAATCTGGACCTTGACGGTGGCAATCTTGCCGGTTTTCGTACGCTGTCGGGCGCCAATGATGCCAACAACAACCCCGTCCCCGTGACGCTGGCGGACGTGGGCACCCTGAGGGGCACGACTGACGGACAGGGCGGCACCAGTGCTGTCAAGGTGGTGGGGAATCTGGACCTTGACGGTGGCAATCTTGCCGGTATTCGTACGCTGTCGGGCGCCAAGGATGCCAACAACAACCCCGTCCCCGTGACGTTGGCGGACGTGGGCACTCTGAGGGGCACGACGGACGGACAGGGCAACACCAGTGCCGTCAAGGTGACCTTCACGGTGGCAATCTTGCCGGGGTCCGCACGCTGTCGGGCGCCAAGGATGCCAACAACAACCCCGTCCCCGTTACGCTGGCGGACGTGGGCACCCTGAGGGGCACGACGGACGGACAGGGCGGCAGCAGTGCCGTCAAGGTAGCGGGGAATCTGGACCTTGACGGTGGCAATCTTGCCGTCGTCTGCACACTGTCGGGCGCCAAGGATGCCACCAACAACCCCGTCCCCGTGACGCTGGCGGACGTGGGCACCCTGAGCGGCACGACAGACAGACAGGGCGGCACCAGTGCCGTCAAGGTGGCCGGGGATCTGGACCTTGACGGTGGCAATCTTGCCGGTATCCACACGCTGTCAGGCGCCAAGGATGCCAACAACAACCCCGTCCCCGTGACGCTGGCGGATGTGGGCACCCCGAGGGGCACGACAGACGGACAGGGCGGCACCAGTGCCGTCAAGGTGGCGGGGAATCTGGACCTTGACGGTGGCAATCTTGCCCTCGTCCGCACGCTGTCGGGCGCCAAGGATGCCAACAACAACACCGTCCCCGTGACGCTGGCGGACGTCGGCACCCTGAGGGGCACGATGGACGGACAGGGCAACACCAGTGCCGTCAAGGTGGCCGGGAATCTGGACCTTGACGGTGGCAATCTTGCCGGTGTCCGCACGCTGTCGGGCGCCAAGGATGCCAACAACAACCCCGTCCCCGTGACGCTGGCGGACGTGGGCACCCTGAGGGGCACGACAGACAGACAGGGCGGCACCAGTGCCGTCAAGGTGGCCGGGGATCTGGACCTTGACGGGGGCAATCTTGCCGGTGTCCGCACGCTGTTGGGCGCCAAGGATGCCAACAACAACCCCGTCCCCGTTACGCTCGCGGACGTGGGCACCCTGAGGGGCACGACGGACGGACAGGGCGGCACCAGTGCCGTCAAGGTATTGGGGAATCGGGACTTTGACGGTGGCAATCTTGCCGTCGTCTGCACGCTGTCGGGCGCCAAGGATGCCAAGAACAACCCCGTCCCCGTGACGCTGGCGGACTTGGGCGCCCTGAGGGGCACGACAGACAGACAGGGCGGCACCAGTGCCGTCAAGGTGGCCGGGGATCTGGACCTTGACGGTGGCAATCTTGCCGGTGTCCGCACGCTGTCGGGCGCCAAGGATGCCAACAACAACCCCGTCCCTGTTACACTCGCGGACGTGGGCACCCTGAGGGGCACGACGGACGGACAGGGCGGCACCAGTGCCGTCGAGGTAGTGGGGAATCGGGACTTTGACGGTGGCAATCTTGCTGGTGTCCGCACGCTGTCGGGCGCCAAGGATGCCAAGAACAACCCCGTCTCCGTGACGCTGGCGGACTTGGGCACCCTGAGCGGCACGACAGACGGACAGGGCAACAACAGTGCCGTGAAGGTTGTGGGCGGGCTGACAGTCACAGGGACTATTACGGGCAGTCTCAATGGTACCGCAACAAATGCTGGCCATGCAACCACTGCTGGCCATGCAACCACAGCAATCACAGCAACCACAGCAACCACAGCAACCACAGCAACCACAGCAACCACAGCAACAAAGCCGGCACAGAAACTTGAGATAAAAGTCGATGGACAACAAGAGGCTGTGTTTGATGGTAGTGTTGCAAAGAGCGTTGACATCACAACACTGACCACAGCCAGAGCAACAAAGGTGGCAAACAAACTTGAGGCAAAGGTCAATGGAAATAAAGAAGCTGTCTTTGATAGTAGTGCTCGAAAAAGTATCAACATTTTAGAGGTTCTAAAAGGTGAAAATGTGAAGACCGGACGTATCATCCACAATGGTCTAAGCATTGATCTCTGGCCTGGTCGCGATAATTGGAACTTTCAAAGTGCAAATTGAAGATTGGGTGGTGATAGAAGGGTAAGTGTGCGTGATGCATCACTCTATGTCAAGCACAAAAATATTGATTAAAATCTTCGTAAATCGAGAAATAGAGCTTGGATCTGGGGCTGCGACGCGCAGGCGACGAAGGTCGGCGCCAGCCCAAAAATGACAAAAAATGATGATTTCGGGGGTATTTTACGAGAACTCCACAGAAATCGCGATGTCATAGGCTGAGAATCAGCCCAGGAAAAATCCTGATGAACAGAGCGCCACGGGCTGGGCAGCGGGTATGGGTGAGGCACCCCATACCGCTTCAATACGTGAGGAAGTACAGGTTTTGTGCAAGTTTGACTGTGATGGCCCGCCGAATGTGACGCTTGCTTCATACCGGTAGAATGAGCTAGATGTCTGTACAAACAAGTATGTACGATACCAAGTCATTCGACAACGGGTTTTGGCACACAATACGCAGCACGCCACCATTCACCACACCCCGCGTGGCGTCCCAGCCCCCCTCGTTCTGGGTTGTAACCACACACTTATATTTTGTTGTTTCCGCCACGCGGTCTGCATACACATCACCCCAACGTTCTCGAATCATCCACGAATGCCAGACCATCAGCCAGGAGTACCCTATCCACACGGGGTTGGAGTAGGCAAGCATTCCCTAACTGCATATGCAATGCTTGGACTGCACCAATGAGTGGTATGACCAAGTGGTTCGGTAGAAGAGTCCGCTACTCACCATTATCAGTCGACTCCTCCTGCATTTCCATCGGTAGTATTGAATTTTGTGGAACAGCAAGTAGGAATCGTTTCTGCATCTCCTGTGCGCTGACACCCAGTCTTTCCCCCGTAGGTAAAATGCCCTTGAATCGACACGCATTGATTTTTTCATCGAACTCGAATTGAAACAACTCCAAGTCACACAAATCTTGTAACAATCCGCCTGTGTCAACATTCCTGTTTGTGACACACTTCAGACGCACGTCACATGTATTCTTCATGTCCACAACTCCGCGCGCCTGTACCGACCCATATATATCAAAGCGTTGGTCGGATGGTAGAAGTGCAGGGTGAATAGATATGCCGTGTTCGCCAACCTTTTGAATCACTGCGTCTGAGACGAAAGGATAGATAGTCAACCCATAAGGCGGACCATCTGGATCAACCTGTGCTGCTTTCTGCTGACCAACTATTACCCGAGTCTTGGGGAAATCGATCTCAACTTCAGTGACTGATAAAGGATCGGGTACAGTATTATTGGATGTGTTTATGTCGACAGTCGTACCAGCACTACCATTATACGTGGCTTTCCTTTGCCCGTCGACTCTTATTCCGAGTGAATGTGCCACACTGGTTGATGTTGTTGCTGCAGCTGCATGGTCAGCACTTGTTGCTGCAGTGGCATGGTCAGCATTTGTTGCTGTGGTTGCATGCCCAGCAGTTGTTGCCGTGGTTGCATGGCCAGCAGTTGTTGCCGTGGCTGCTGTGGTTGCTGAAGTTGCATGGCCAGCATTTGTTGCTGTTGTTGCTGCAGTTGCATGGTCAGCATTTGTTGCGGTACCACTTAGATTGCCCGTAATATTCCCTGTGACTGTCAGCCCGCCCGTGACCTTCACGGCACTGGTGTTGCCGTGTCCGTCTGTCGTGCCCCTCAGGGTGCCCACGTCCGCCAGCGTCACGGGGACGGTGTTGTTGTTGGCATCCTTGGCGCCTGACACCGTGTGGACACCGGCAAGATTGCCACCGTCAAGGTCCAGAATGTTTTTTTAAACAAGGAAAACACCAATAGTGTGGGGTCTGGGTTACAGTGCTGGTATTGTACATCCCACTGCAGTGGTAACAGTGCAATGCAATGGTAACGGAAACGTCTTGCTTTACAGATCAATCGAAAATGCAAATACCAAGCAGAGCTGCTTGCGTGGACAAAACGAATGCCGATGAGGAACCAAGAGGAGGCGCAATTCCCCGAAGAGCTGGGCTGAGCCGAGGCTCTTGAGCATTTCATTACAGCACCACTTCAACACCACACACCAATGAAATGAAGCGTTCGTGGCATTGTGTTCGTTACTGTTGTGAGCGATAGGCACCCCGCGGCAGTTTCGGCGCCCAACAAATGTGGCCCGCATGCGCCTACCCTGGTGGTGGGAGTACGGACACGAGCCTGAGCAGTTATTGTCATTTTGCCTTTTGTTACGGTTCTGCATATCAATTTCTGCATATCAATGCACCTTTCACAGCATGCGGTCTTCAATTCAGGTGAAAGAAACTCCTAGCCTGTCACGCTTGATCAATATCTGTACAGACAATTATTTACGAGACCAGATCGTTACATGAAGGGTTCTGACACATAATACGTAGTCCAACACCATTGATTACCCCCTTTGTGACGTCCCAGCTGGTCTCGCTCTGTGTTGTAATGTGGCATCGGTATTTTGACGTATTGGCCACGCAATTCGCGTACTCATCACCCCAACGTTCTCCAATATCAACGAATGCCAGACCATCAGCCAGGTGTACCTGATCAACATGGGGTTGCAACAGCTTCATTTCCTTTACTGCACTGATCAACGGTGCGTATTGCCCGCATAACTCCTGGATGCTGACCAGTCATGAGGTGATTAATTCGAGATATTTGACGCCATACACCTCACTGGTGGGATGTGCTTGATCTGATGGGATCAGCTTGATGATATCCACTATGTGTGGAAAATTCTGCTGCACCTCTTGTGCCACCAGACCCCACCGTACAACATCTGGGTCATCATTACCAGGGGCCCTTTCAACATAGCGATAAATGACGGGGCGGAGGCGACACAGAGCATCCAATACCTGTATGCCGTCAAGTGCCTGTATTCCCCTTTTGAAGCGTTCATCCGACGTCCAACTGGAATCCATACCCTTACACCAAACCTTCTTGATTTATCGATTGCAGAATTAGGGAAATGAGCCGTGACCATTTTTGCGGCGTTCTGCGAGGGTCAATTTTTGACGAAATTGGTCACGTAAAAGATTTTTCCAGAAAATCCTGAGGAGATCCCAGGAATCAGCCAGGCGCCCAAGGCGTGGCCCAACAGTGGCCCTCTTCATATATAATATGAATTGGGAAAGAGACGCTTCGTGTTGGCTACACGACGCGTTTGGGGGGAGACACGCGAAAAGAGTGTTTTCGACTCAAAAAACACTATATTTCACTGTTTTTCGCCTAAAAATCACTGTTTGGCCAGGTTTGGGCAGGATCTCAGTGGAGATCCTGATGGCAACGACCCAAAGCTGTCATTTTTTGTGATGGCGGCGACGCCGCCGCCTTCGTTTCGTACCTTTTCTCTAAGGTATTTTATAGTTTAGAGGTGCTACACATACATAGTACATGTCAACGCATTTCTTTTGTTACATATACCACCTCTTTGTCCATAGACGCCAGATTGTGTCCACGGACGCTCCCCGTGGGGTGAGCAAGGATTCCAAGACCATTTACGCAACTCCAATGGAATCGAAGTTTGGAATAGACTTCATGTAGTACTTGGAGAGGTTGGGGTGATGGGTTGAAGGACTTTCGAATTTTCTGTGGACGCACGGACATCACCCCCGCCGAAAATGCTTCAAAATGGTCATGCCGCTGTCCGCGTGGTTCACTGGTGGACCTGTCCATGAGCTCCCACAGCTTCGAGGTCCTGCCCTGCTGCCTGGTTTTCGAAAACTCCCGCAGCGCAACAGACTGCAGCCTAAGGTATTGCAGTGGTGGAAATACAGTGCAAGAAGGGACGCCTGGGCCAAGACTGGCCCCCAAGGCAACAGCAGCGACGGCGACAGCCCTGAGATCAGCTCCAGGAGCTCCTGCAGTGATGACAACGACCCCAGCAGAGGTCTTGAGGAATTCTGGTCCCTGCAGCAGCTTGACAAGTGGCGTGGACTCCTATGATGGTTGATCCTTGAAGCGACGACAGCATGCTGCGCGGAGAGCGCTGCGCGTCCACCAGTAACCAGATCAGGCGCGTTAATTCGTCGCCTTGGGTTGGTAACCGACCCTAAACAGGCGCGGGGCGCCTTGGGTAGGAAATGACCCTAAATGACCCTAAATGCAGGCGCTGTGACGGCCTGCGGACGGCGAAGACGCCCAGACTGCAAGAGAATTGTCGACGACGTCGACATCTGCAGGAGCCAAGGTCCAGGGCATCAACATGATGAAGGAGGAATTCCTTGACTCCTACAATGGGTACCACCTTGGTCTCCCCATGGACCCTATGGAGCCCCCAAGTCTATCTCTTCCTCTGGGCAACGACAACAGCGACGACGACGCTTTCTGCGAACCACCACAACCTGGATGAGGTTGCAGGCGCGGAGAATTTGTCGCCTTGGGTTTGGATATGACCCTAAATAATTTTTTTCATTGGAATTTCTTGAATTATTATGGTTCCATGCCCATGGAGAAAAAGGGCCATTGTGTGCGCCTCAGCGCCATCAGTCAGGTCGGGAGGACCTGCAGGGCCCCTGGTTTGGTCACCAGAGGCCAAAATGAGTGCCAGGGACCAGTGTGGTCGCCTTGGGGGCAAACGCCCTATGAATATATCATGGAATATTGCAAACCCCCCCCCACTGTCCTGCTGAATCAGTTGTGAAACCAGGGCAGTGCAGGGGTCACTGTCCTGCTGAATCAGTTTCGAAACCAGGGCAGTGCAGGGGTCAGAGCGCCTCCTTGCCCTTGCCTTCCTTTGGATATAGGCAAGGCTTTTAAGGAGGGGGGTGAAGCGGTATGGAGCGCCTCACCCATACCCACGGCCCAGCCAGTGACGCTCTGTTCATCAGGATTTTTCCTGGGCTGATTCTCAGCCTATGACATCGCGATTTCTGTGGAATTCTCGTAAAATACCCCAGAAATCGTCATTTTTCGTCATTTTTGGGCTGGCGCCGACCTTCGTCGCCTGCGCGTCGCAGCCCCAGATCGAAGCTCTATTTCCCGCTTTACGAAGATTTTAATCAGTTGTGTTATTGATTTTTTGTTTTCAGAATTATAGAAATGAGCCGTGACCATTTTTGCGGCGTTCCGCGAGGGTCCATTTTTGACGAAATTGGTCACGTAAAAGATTTTTCCAGAAAATCCTGAGGCGATCCCAGGAATCAGCCAGGCGCCCAAGGCGTGGCTCAAGGGTGACCCTCTTCATTTATAATATGAATTGGGAAAGAGACGCTTCATGTTGGCTACACGACGTGTTTGGGGAAGACACGCGAAAAGAGTGTTTTCGACTCAAAAAACACTATATTTCACTGTCCTTCGCCTAAAAATCACTGTTTGGCCCAGTTTGGGCAGGATCTCAGTGGAGATCCTGATGGCGACAACTCGTAGCCGTCAGTTTTTCTGACGGCGGCGACGCCGGTGCCTTCGTTTCGTACCTTTTTTCTAAGCCATTTTATAGTTTAGAGGTGATACACATACATAGTACATGTCAACGCATTTATTTTGTTACAGATACCATCTCTTTGTCCATAGACGCCAGATTGTTTCCGCGGACGCTCCCCGTGGGCTGAGCAAGGCATCCAAGACCATTTACGCAACTCCAATGGAATCGAAGTTTGGAATAGACTTCATGTAGTACTTGGAGAGGTTGGGGTGATGGGTTGAAGGATTTTCGATTTTTCTGTGGACGCAGGGACATCACCCCCGCCGAAAATGCTTCAGTATTTTGTGTCAGAACCCTTCATGTAACGATCTGGTCTCGTATATCATTGTCTGTACAGCTATTGATCAAGCGTGACAGGTCAAACAACTTGGTATCGTACATGCTTGTTTGTACGCACATGTAGCTTATTCCCCCAGGCGTCACAAATGTCATACATAGACACGTGATATATATATATCAGGTTAGGTTTGCAGGAATGAATGGAAGGGTTAGGGAGGAATTGTCGACAGACCGAATACAAACAACGGACCATTCACACAATATAGGCCGCCGTGTTGTGCAAGGCATGCATGCAGATGACCAGATGACCATGATGGGAGATGACCATAATGCTATTTGTCAGCCTACTGCAACCGCTGCAGCAACCCTCCTGAAGTCAATGCTGAAATGAGTCCACACAGAAACGCACACCCAATGTGTGGAGGGTGGCTTCATGATTGGATATCTGATGTGACTCACGTTAGGGTTGTCCTATTGCATCCAGATACTCGTGTTGTTGAGCCGCATGCAACTGTGCAAACCGGACGGATCAGTAGACAATCAGTAGGCAATCAAGTCACGCTTGTTCTTCCAACCTGCGTGGGTTTTCTTCCTCCGTACGTCACGTCGATTTTGCACTGTTACCTGTTCTTGGATCTCTCTCCATGCGTAATGCATCTGTCACATAGCCAGATCTCACCTTCTATATGGGGGATACAACACTGCAACCGCTCGCCACAGAGAGCGGTGCTGCTGTTCGTTGCCAAAGAGGAGGGGGAGGGGATGTGTTTGTGCATATCAAATCCCAGGTGCAGATTGGTGTACGGGACTGACTCTCTGAATTCTATTAGCCATTCCCACTGTGTGATGTCAGTGTCGCCCATGATGCTTCTCATAGTGGAAAGTGCGTACTGAGAGAACTCATCGTTGTTCATTGTATAATCTTCGCCACCGTCCTTCGTTGGCACACATCCAGATCGCGGTCCTAAAAACATATCTGGCAAAGAGCGTGTAACGAGCGTCAGGGAGGATTTCATGTTAGGGTTCAGTCATAAGGCCTAACCAGCACCATTTACCATTTAGTGCACATGAAGTGTTTGGATGTCAAGGCCCTAATGCCCAATGCCGAGCCGTATCCCAAAGAACATTTCCCAGATTGAACGGTTTTTGTATTGACGGTATTTCCCGTATTCCAAAGAAAGCTTCCCAGATTGAACGGTTTTTGTATTGACGGTGTCTCCCGTATCCCAAAAAAAATTTCCCAGATTGAACGGTTTTAGTATTGACTGTATTTCCCGTATTTCAAAGAAAGCTTCCCAGATTGAACGGTTTTCGTATTGACAGTGTTTCCCGTATCCCAAAGAAAATTTCCCAGATCGAACGGTTTTTGTATTGACTGTATTTCCCGTATTTCAAAGAAAGCTTCCCAGATTGAACGGTTTTCGTATTGACGGTGTTTCCCGTATCCCAAAGAAAATTTCCCAGATTGAACTGTTTTTGTATTGAGGGTGTTTCCCGTATCCCAAAGAAAATTTCCCAGATTGAACGGTTTCCAGATAGACCGTGTTTCCCGTATCCCAAAGAAAAATCCCCAGATTGAACGGGTTTCGTATTGACGGTGTTTCCTGTATCCTAAAGAAACTTTCCCAGATTGAACGGCTTCCAGATAGACCGTGTTTCCCGTCTCTACATTTCCCAGACTGGTATGAAGACTGCACACCCAAAAAAATCACTGATTGGCCATGAACAAAAAAAAACAAAAAGAACGGGCATTTTTTCTGTTTCTCTGCAGACTCAAAAATGATACCTTCATTGCCTAGGGAAGTATGGCATGTCATTGCAGAGTTTTTTCAGTGGAAGACAGTGGCATCTAGTGAGTGAGTGAGTATTTTGTGTATGGATCATTGTTTGTACCGTTACACACCACAGAATCGATCAGTCGGCATGCTATCATGGTAACGTCGGGATGGTTCTGCCACTACGTAGTACCATCCGATCATTCGTCATCATCGTCATCAGATCAGCACTGTACTGATCTGGGTTCATTAGCGATTGGTCAAACCGGTATTGCAGGCTGATTACAGTTTCGAGCTGATTCGGCCACCTTTGGTGAGGTTGACGACGTAGGACCATCTTACGATAAATGTTGATCGGTTCATGTGTGTCCACACGGAATTCATATCGCATATTCCCGTCATCTGCCATAGCATTCCCTCCCTGTAACGCCGATTGCATCACGTTTGTGATGCGCTCCTAATCGCTTTCTTCTGGTAGTAGTTCGCCGCGCTCATTGATGAGGTGCGTGTGGTGACATCTTTTTTGCCAGTTTGTGGCGGAGCCTTGCCCGGAGTTTTCGGGGATCGGTGTTGGGTGCAGCGGATAGGACTTCTTCTCCCGCCAAATCAAAGCAGCAAATACTTCCATCCTCAGACTTCTCGAGCTGAATGACCACGTCAGTTTACTTTGTGCAACCTTTATTCATTTATTTATTTTATTTCTAGGTTTCCCTGCAGATTCAAGTGTCACACAGCCCTGCACAATTCTTGGGCATCTATTTTTTTTATTACAGATCAGGTATAAATGATTGTGATAGTGGTTTCATGGTGGTTCCATGGTAGTTTCATCCTGGTCTTCATCCCATCGAATATCATCCATCATCACTGTGAATGTTTCTTCTTCATCCTCCCGTCCTGTCCTGTCCATAAATATCATCATGGAATTGTCTTCTTGCTTGCGGTGCGACCAACAACATAGTCCATTGATACCTTTTGCATCATGTTGTATGCCTTGTTGTAGTAATGCACACAGTCTTTGTTGCACAACCCTTCAATCTGGAGTGCCAAAACAATGCGCCGGATCTCCTCATCCCCATCTCCTCTCCATACCCCTCTCCAGTATACCATTCCCATGGTGTCGCATACAAACATCAAGTATTCATTTTCACAGTTCTCATCTCCCAACCCAAAATTTGCTTCAGAATACTCCATACTCCATCTGTGGACTACATTGACCTCATTCAGATCAGTCCACAAGTTATGATGATCATCCACACGTCCACGTTTAATTGAGTGTTGCTCGTAAAAAATCTCATCCTCCGAAGGATCCATAGCTATATCAATTTGTATGGTCCGTTCCTGTTTGTTGTCGTGGTTGTTGTACTATTTGCCTTGCTGCTGCAGAAGCATCCTGACAGATACACTTTGGTCAGGGTTGGTTGGGCATTTGGCAGGTGGGGTCCTGCGGACGACAGAAACAAATGACATCAGTACAGACCAGTACCAGTCACATAGTGCAGGCGGTCTGTAGGCAATGGGTGGGAGTATCAAAGTCAGTGGTCCACTCCAGAGTTTCAATGTTGCCATAACATGAAATAGCTCTTGGGGGACATCAACTCGCCAACTCGCCCACCCGTCGTCGTCCAACTCACCAACTCCAACAAGTGCCCGCAATGGGCAAGGGGTATACAAATTGCCATATTCCAAAGTTGCAAAACCGGTTTCCCATATCCTCTCAAATATCAATTTTGCACCTTTAAAATCGTCGTACTTTCGACGTAACCTCTGAACGTATTGGTAACGTTGGTTGTATTTTGTAATTGGCAATTGGTAATTGGTAAAATTATATATCACCACGATCTCCATATATCGAGTGTATCCCCCGCTGTTGTGCAAGGGATCCGTGCACATGCGTTCAAGTTGTCTTTGGCGCGTCTTTGGTGTCTTTGGTGCGCCATCGTTGTTGGTCATATTGTACAATTTTGGTGTCCTCCCCCCAATCCACAATGGTGTGAATGATAGTGTAGTCTTCGACGTGACCTTCTTGCAATCTGGTATCTGGTATGCTAAATTGAAAAACTTGTGAAGAAAGTTGATCAATATTCGAACAAAGACCTGGGTAGGATGCCTATGACGTATTGCATCCTCAAACACATCTCTCTCTCGTCGTGGTCTGCTGTTGTTCTGCATTTTATTCTATAGGTTAGGTTAGCATATGGTGGTAATGCTGCTCATCCAGTCACAGACATGGTCATCCAGCTCGTCGAATTCGAAAATGGTAGTATTTCTTGCTTACGACTGCTTACGATCTCGGAGTCGTGCCATACGGTCCAGTCGAAAAATAAAGTGCAACTGCTGGTGTTCTAAAAAAATTCAAAAGAAAAAAAACAATGTTGGGTATGGTATGGAACACCAATGGAAAGTTAACCGGGTTGGGGCCACATCATCCTGGGCGCTGAAGTACGTTTAAAGGAAAAGCCATGGTATCGAAAATTAAGCTGGAAGATACAATCATCCCCAACCTGCAAGCACTGGTGGACAGTCACTTTCGGAGTGTCTATTTTTTTTCGATTGACCCTCAGCATTTTGTTGATGGATCCACCAGTAGTCCAGGCTATTCGGTGATTGGTGAAAATCCTGGGCTGTTCAAGTTCTGGAGCCTTTCCCGCAGTTTTCAAATCATCGCCCCAATTCTCGAGTCCAAATCCACGCTCCCAACCTTTCAATTGATGCCAAGTCGCCTTTTCGTCCATCCCGAGGACACCATGAATTTCACCCTATTTGGAAACTCCGAAGCCGCCGATGATGACCTTTCAACGCTATTTAAATATTCCCAGTCACACCTCTTTCCAAAACACCAAGCCTCAAATTCGCCGTTACAAACACGCTTTCCGTCACGCCAATTTGAAGCCGTTGAAGGCAAAAAATTTGACACACGCCAACGCATTTTTATTCCCGAAGTTTACCGCCGTCTACAAGAATACTCCGAGTTCTACCTGGATGTGGAAGGCACCGATATTCAATCGGCCTTTGTTGGGTGCAACTCCACGGAAATTCTAGACCGAGGCAGGGTCTCTTCCGTTGCGCACAATAACTACAACGAGCTTGGAAAGGTTTTCCTCAAGCACAAGCGTTTCTACCTAAAGCCGTATGAGTTGGACTCTTCTCAAACCGAAGCCAAGAAGTCTCCGCCTACCGCCACCCCGTGGGCTAAACAATTAAGAACCGTGCTGGATAAAGCCAAAGAAGAGAACAAAGACCTCAAAGGATGGTTCGTTATTCCGGCGTGGGACGCTCAAGTGGTCGCCGCCACCTTTCGCATGCTAGGCTCAACTTCCGCCCTTTTTCCTCTCCTTCCTTACATTTCTAGCGTGATATGTATGCACGGAGCACAACTTCGGGACGCCTACAAGGTCAAAGAGGACGGCAAAGACTCCTACGAGTTCCGCACGAGCGGCCATCAAACAATGCTGTATGTTGCCTTACTCCTAAACACCTCTTCCTTTGACGGGTGCCGATATGAAGACATCAATTTTAAGTTTGAACCTTTCCGCTTCGCCGCCAAGCACGCCCATCCAACGGTGCGTGACCTCCGGTTGCACAAAACACTACGTTTTGAGGTGAGCATAGAGTTCCTTGATCACATTGAGCCTTCGCCGCCGGAGGAGAGAGACAAGTCTCAACCAAAGCAACGCAAAATTGGAGACGCCCGTGCATTCATGAAGTTAATGAACGAAATGTTAGTCCCCGCGCTAGCAAAGGTATCAGTGAACACCAAGAATGCTTACTACCCGTTTGGCCACATAGTTCCCTCTGAGAGCCCGGATTGGGCCTACTACTGGTTTGATTGGGAACTCCCATCCCGCTTTGCCGACGAACTCATGTTTAAAGTCCGCGAGTGCGCCCATTTCCTCACCAGAGAACTCCTTGCAATGCACATGCACGCTTTGCCAACTACCGAAGTGTATCGAGCCGTTATTGCTAGGGACCGGAAGGAAAGAAACAAAGACCTACAAGCCCCGGAAATGCTCGCCATGATGATCGCCAACCTGCCCGGCGGACGGGGCGCCTCACCGCCCTTAGGAGCGATGTTCCGGTCGAAAGACTCCTTGGACGTGGCGATTGACACCACACACGCGCCGTGCAACGTCATGAAAACCGGGGTCCAAACGCTAGCTATCCGCTTCTTCCACTCATGCGGCATTGTTCTCTTTCGTGGCATAGATGGGCAACTGGTGCTGTTTTTGTCAAGATCCGACGGCAATACGAGGTCCGCGCCTTCAAGCGCCCCCGAGCGAGCCCACGCAACGCCGGCCCCGCCCTCATACAACTCCTCTAAGGCCCCGAAGCTCGCTGTGCTCCTAGTGGCCCCAAGATCGGCGCATGCTCTCGACCTGCGCGTCCAAGCGGGGTTCCTTGGCCCATACATGTCGTTCGAACCCACGCGACCTCCCTACGAGCACCAACAAGCCCACCTCGTGGTCTACCAAAAGGAGGAATGCGCGCTGCTAGCGCATGAATTCAAATATGGAGACGCTGCCTTTCCCCCACTACAGCGCAACCTCCTCGACCTCGAGAAGATACTCCCCACTCAAGACCCGGATGTGGCCGAGCACGAGCAACCCATCGTGCAGCGCCTCCAAGCGGGCGCCGCCCTGGGGTCCACGGCCTTCGTGTCCCAGCTTGTCTCCGCCCTTCGTGATAGGCCCGCGACGGGGCTGACTGAGCGTATCAGCGAGTGGAACGCAGCACCGGACGACGCCGACGCCGCTACGCCATTGCCGGGACCAAACGGAATCAAAGGGATGTCCGAAACCAGCGTCCCGCTGCTTGCTCCGCTGGGAGGCGAAGAGACCACCCTCCTACCCCCCGACCACGATGCCCCCACCCCAGCCTCGGAGATACAAATCGACCCCCGCCTCCCTACTTGTTTTTTATTACGTCCGCGACGTATTTTCCGAGAGCCAAGAGGAAACGGTAAAAAAGGTTCTCCACGACAACAAGTGGGAGAAATACCACAGCCGCTCAGTCCAACACTTCGGCTACGCATACCTAGGCACGAGTAAAGTCACCGCCACGTCCCACATCCCGGAAGAGTTTTCCTCTGTCATCCAAACCTACAATTCCGCGCTGGAGCGACTAGGCCTCTCGCACCCCTCCCCCAACCAAATCACGGGAACAATGTATCTCCCGGGAGAGGGCATCGGCTACCACAGGGACGCCCCCTTGCTAGGCGACCCGGTGTCCATTTTTGGTTCCCAGTCGGACGCCACAATGTTCTTTAAAAACCCCTCCAACGAGGACTCTTTCCGCATCCGCCTCTTTGCCTGCTCTCTCCTGGTCCTCACGGGGGCAGCACACCATGAGTGGCACCACAGGATACCCCGACGCAGGGAAGACGAATTGTTTGGGCTCACTGTCCCGCGTACCATCCCTGGGCTCTCTCTAATCCTCCGCCACATCCCACAGGCAAGCTAACCCACGAAAGCCAGAGGGCCGGATACCCGCCTCCTGCACTCTCCAGCCCCCTCTGCCTGAAAACACAAGGGTCAAGATTCGGCGAAACACCGGCCGGGTCACGGCTTCCTCCGTCAACAGCAAGGGGCTAGACGAAGAGCTCGCCTCGGCCGGAGTACCGGCCAACCAAATTCAGCATTTCCGTTGCCTTAGCAGGCCCAGCCAGCCCGACCCCTCAGCACCCCCCGAGCCCCCCCCTATCCCGCCCCCCCCCGAAGTCTGGTACGCGCCTACGGAAGGGGTACCAACGGCCTCACCGCCCCCCCATACCCCTCCCTTCAGAACTGCGTTTTCTGTCCCACAACTTGCAGAAGAAACCTATAGTGCGCAGCCAAATTCTCCGACACCTCAAGAACGACTTCGACATCCTCTCCCTCCAAGAAATCAATCACGCCCCCATCGTCCCCCACGTATACGCCTACGGTTCGGGCACTAAAGCCACCATTGTTTCGAACATCAGCCAGGATAAACACTCCAGAGGCGAACACGGGTCCGTTTTGGTTTGCTCCCCCCGGCTCGCCCGGTTCGTCACCCCCCTCACCCGACTTGATACGGAAGGGCTGCTGGCGGCAGCCGTTCTCACCCTCCCGGGGGCCCCGCTCACCTTGTTGGTCTCGGTATACGCCCCGAGCGCGGACGTCCACCGCTCAAAATTTGAAAACATCTTGCAGCCACTCATGCATCAGTATCCGAACCACGTCCTAGGCGGCGACACCAACTGCATAATGTGCCCTGAGCTGGACAGAGCGAACCTCCAAACGGAAAACGAGTGGCCATGGCTCCGCAGGCAGGTCACGAGCGACCCGCCACGCCTCATCCATACCTTCCGGCACTTTCACCCGACCGAGCGGTCTTTCTCCCGATACCCCACCCCGTACAGGGCAAGCAGTAGCCGACTCGACCATATTTTGCTCTCCCCAGCGGCCTCGGATCTTTTTGCTCCCACCTCTGCCACCATCCAAACCGACGACAAAACGTCAGACCACCACCCAGTCACGTACACCTCTCAAGTCCCCCCCCACCCCTTCTCCGAAACACCAACCACTAAGAGAAAGGTTTTCCGCAAACTGACGGAGCGGGAGCGCTTCAAGCACCACGACTCCCTCGCCCCCCTGGCGCGATGGTGCGAGTCTACCCTCCCCAGCTTTGAGTCTTTATCCTCGGCAGACATAGAGCTCTTCACAGATGTGGTACTGGAGGAAGTAGCGACCAGCTACCACAATATCACCACACCGTCACACCCCACCTCCTCGGCTCTGGTTAAGAAGGTCAAAGCGTCCCTGCAAACCCTGCCCCCCCCCCAACCATCCGACCTACCCCGTTTCCATGGACACGCTCAACAAACTCGTCAAGGAGTGAGGAAACCAAAGTGAACAAGGCCGCAACCACCAAAATCCATCGGTGCCTTGTGAGGAGAACTAGGATCAAGCACACCATCAACAAGGCGCTCAACCCCGTGGAACACGGTGAAATAACGCTGAAGCGCCCGGGCACCACACAGCTCGTCTCCACCCCTAAAGAAGTGAGCTCCATTTTTTCTTCCACACTCCTCACCCTGGGGGGCAGCCTCGAGTACGCACCGCCGAGCACACTCGTGGATCACCTGCTCACACACTCCCCCACCTGCCCTGAACCCACAAACCACAGCCCTCTCCCTGACTTTACCTGGGAATCATTCCGCAACACGCTCAAGAGGTCAAGGCCCAACAAGGCGGGTGGGCGGGACTTCACAAACAACTACACTTTGCACATCTCCCTCCCCCCCCTATCCAACAATTCATTTGGAGGGTATGTAACCACTACCTCCACCAGCCGTTGCCCGAGAAATGGCTCGAAGCCAACATTATCTTGCTTTTTAAGAAAGGGGACGTGACGAACCCTGTAAATTACAGGCCCATAGCCTTGCTGAACAGCGTTTACAAAATAGTTGCAACACACGCCAACCGTGAGCTACTGACTGCGGCCATCGAACACTCCATCATACACCCCACCCAGTTCGGCGGGCTTCCCAACCGCAGGTGCCAAGACCACCTTTTCAACCTCTTATCCACGTTTCGGGAATCAGTCGGTAGCTGCAGCCTCTACATTGATTTCAATAAGGCTTTCGACTCCGTCCCCCACACCACCTTCCTCACAGTGCTGTCCCGCCTGAACTTTCCCACGCCCCTAGTAAACCTCATTCAATCCTTGTACCGTGCCCCCCGTGACTTCCCGGTGGTGTCAGGGCACACCCACTCCTCCCACTTGCAAACCAGAGGTGTTCAGCAGGAATGCCCAATGTCACCATCCTTTTCTGCCCTTACCGGAATGTTCTCCTCTTCGCCCTGCCGTCTCACGTCACGCCACCCCCCTCCCCACACGAGTCGGGGCACGCCTTCGTTGACAACCTCCTCTATCGATCACAGGATGGGGACCGCATACAACAAATTTTGAATTTCTTCGACACGGTTGCCAGGGAGTGGGGTCTAGACTTAAACCTCAGCAAAACCGAGATCCATGCTATGGGAACAGCCCCCCCCAGAACTTTCACCTCCCCCTCGGGCACCCCCCTGTCAACAACCAACCAGAATACGGGGCAACCACACAACTGCTACAAATACCTAGGGGTGTACATCTTCACCGCCAACCACGAGGCACAAACACTGGCATTGGCCAATTCTGAAATACGCTCCTTTTTCAAAACCCTGCAACCCCTCCGGCTCACCCTTTCGGAGTACATTCTCTTAGTAAACGTCCAACTCATCCCTATTCTTTCCTACCGCCTCATGGCACACCCCCTAGCCCTGAACGAGTTGGGCGCCCTCCAGGCCATGATCTGGCGAAAATATTGCGCATGACCCCTCCCCGGACAAGGCCAACAGGATTTCCCGCCTCGTCTCTCCTAAGGCCCGCTACACCCCCCGCCACCAGGGAGGCTTAGGACTCCGCCACGTCACTTTTTCCATTTGCATGGCCCTGGTGAACACCGCAATCAGATACCTCAACGGAGACGGCCCAGCCTCAACAAACGAATCCTTTTCCGAAGCGATGCTCTCCACCACCTCCAACCCAATCCAAGACACCGTCATGGACGCGTGCCACACCATAGGCCTCCGATACCACAGCACCGGCCTCTGGGCCTCCTGCCCCCCCTCCCTCTTCCTCCCGAAAGAGAAAGTCCAAGTCCGGTTCTTAGCCACCAAACCAGCACCACAATACAGCAAGTTCGGCAACAGGTTGAAGCGAACACCCCAAGACCTAGGGTTCCACCTAGGAACAGTCACGGGGGTGCATACAGAATCGGCCACACTCCAGTCTTCGGACAGCACCACCCACACCATCAAAGACCCCGGTCTCCGCCGCAACAAAAAAGAATACACCTTTCAAAACCCCACCATTTCTGTCCGCCCCCAACTAGCGGGGCACCACGAACTGCTTACCCCCCCCCTTCTCCACCCCCAAGAGTACCTCCTCAACCCCCCCCCCCAGGCCACATCGCGGGGTCCTGCTCGAGTCGTCACTGCATGGCGAGCTGTACCGGCTCCCAGATGAACCTCACTCCCTTGACCCCGATGACCTCGAAGAATGGGGTTGTGAAGCAGCCCCTGCCCTCCTCCTCACATCGTCCCCCGGCACGACATGGCTCAGCGGGCGCCTTGGGCTACGGGTCTGCAGCCACCCTGTTTTTCCCAAATGGCTCCAGATGGGTGCCGTACCAAACATCCCCATACCAGTCCTCAGAGGGATCGGAGTTCTGGGCGGCTAGTATGTTCCTACGGTGGGCTCTTGCATCTCACCCGCACCTCAGCTTTGCCGTGCTAGGGGACAACCTCCACGTTATCACTGTTGTCTCTCCGAACACCCCCCAAGACCTTCCGTCACGCTCGCCAGCCAGCACGTGGGAATCCTCTCTTCAGTCCATCCAGGCCTCCCTACGCCCAGGGATGATCCAGGGCTGGGGGTGGATCAAGGGGCACGCCGGGTTTGTGGGGAATGAAATCTCGGATGCGTACTCAAAGTGGGCCGCCCACGTGATGATCTGGGACCCCTCCCTCCTCCCCTCCCCCCCGATAGGGTGCATATCCAGAGGCCCCCTCCGCGTCATACACAAACTGACTACCACCTCAATGAAGCACCTCCTCCCTTGCCACAAACACGAAAACATCCACGTACCGTCCAGCTTCCATTTTTACAACCACACTTCATGGTTCCAAGGCCTCCCTTTCAAATGGTCCTCCGGAATCTTCAACATGGCGCCGTTTGCTTTCCACGACGACTTGCGCCCTTGCCATTGCCACACTTGCCCCGACGCGCACCCAATGGATGTTATCTCTTTTGTTTCACACTGCCCAACGTGTGAACACCTGGTGCAAGCCTACATTCAGTGCTGGCGCCCCCCCTTCACCACGGTTGTGTCCCAGTGGTGGTCCGCGACCACACACGTCGGGGAGGGACGCAATTTCGTCCGGGGGCTTGTCCCCATGTCCCTGTACACCAGACCCACAACCCCCCCCTCCGGTCGAAGAAAACCAGCACACTGTCATGACTTAAAACTCGCCCTGAAGGCCCGTGTTCCCCTGCTCCTGAATGCCCTATACCGCACGCTGGAATGGCTAAACGACAACCCCCCCCCCCAGGCCCCGCTCACCCCCCCCCACGGGCCCCAACTCATGGGGACGCCCCTTGTCGCCTTACAGCACGTCATACACCGCCCTACAGCGCCCCCCCCCCCCTGCCTACCACCCTCCCCCCCCCTCCCGGGCAAAGTGGCGTACAAGCCTCCAAAGCGCCCCCGTCCCTTATCCCCTGCGGCACACGGCAAAGCTCGGAAACACGCCCGCCAGCCCCAGAGACCTGTCCGGCCTCGATCGCTGAAACGCAAAACCGCGAGCCAACCTCAGCCAGGGCCCCTGCCCCCCAAACGGCCGCTCACAATCCGGGACATGTTCAACCTCCCCCCCCCCTCGCCCAGCACCCCCCCTCGCTGCCTCCGCCCCTGTTTCCGCCCCTTCTCCCCGCATAACAAGGTACTTCGCACCAGCCCCCCCCTCTGCCGCGAGCACAAACTCACATTCGTCCTCATCTTCGTCCAACGTGTCATCTCTTTGAAAAAGCCACACTTACACGTTTCGCTCACGCCAGCCCTCAACAGCCCTAACACGGCGCAACCAATCAGTACTACCACACTGGCACTCACCAGTCACTTCCGCAAATGAATCCCTCCCCTAAGCCACCCCCCGTGCTCAAGCCGTCATGCTCTAACCCCCAAAACCGCAACCGTACAGCCTTCGGGACTCAGGCAGAGACCCCGGCTCTGCTGTTGTCTATAACGGGGCTGCCAGGTCTCATTGAGATAAGGCAGAGGAGGACAGCAACGTGCAGCGGTACTCAGCCCGCGATTGAACTTGGTTTTGGGCTCCCGCCCCTCCCTGAAAAAGCTTGGCGCGCAAGAGCCTTTCTCCCCGGCCTGGCCAGCCACAGAAGGCGCCGTTCAGTGCAAAAGGCACTGGTGGACAGTGCAAAATCGTATGTGAACGAGGCAGTGGTGCTGATATGCTCCAATCCAAATCGTTGCATCATCCTGATTGGTGAAACGCACTGGACAACAGGACGGCCAATTCCTGAGAATGGGCGTGACATGCTCGAATGCCCAAAAATCAGGTATACACTGGAGGCTTTACACCAATTGGACCCACAGGCACGGATCCTGGTTGAATACAGTGGATTGAACACAGGCCCTGTTACTGAACAGTGTGTTCCTGCTGACATCCTGACCTACAAAAAGCAGGTGGAGAGGTTCGACGTACGTCATCCGGATGCATCTGTCAAACTCCACACGGCACAAACACCAGAACAGTACATCTATGCCTTGAACAAGGCACGTGAGAAACATCACAGTTTATGTCTCAGATAACCTGATGTTACACTATTGCTCGCCCGCGCCCTGCACATGGCATACACAATGAGAGATAGTGGCAATATGACATCAAACGATGCAATGCAAAAGATGGATCATTATCTGCGTACAAACCCATCCGCCAGAGCCAGAACGCCCGCCATATACATGGATCAGCTTAAGGCAACCATGGAATACACGGGTACCTTGAAGGAGATGAAAAATTACGCCTGGGAATTCTGGGTAGCGGTACAGAACAAAGCTGTAATCGAAGACTTCACCAAATACGATACTTCGGTAGTGTACTACGGAGGACGGAAGCATGTGGATACGATTGCAAATGACCTGGTACATCACTGTACACTGTTATCGTGTAAAAAGGTGTATCACATAACGCGCACGGCAAATACAACCAGTGCAGAGTTGTAGTAGAATGTAGGATGACAGAACAGAACAGAACAGAACGATTAGCTGACGAGCCCACCACCAGAACAACAGAACAGAACCGTTGAAACTGACAACATGTGACCATAATACAAGAAGAACACAGGTATGGTCGTTGCCCTAACAAAACAAACTAATCCTCGTCCCCCAACAGTAATAGAAGGACGACCACCAAAGCTATGGCGGCAGCTGGTAGCATAAAATCAGGAGGACTGCGACGTGCAGTAGCACTAGGATCAGTCTGCGATTTGTTTGTGTTTATGTGCTGGTTAGTGCCGGTGGCAGCATCGAGTATGCACTTCGCCTGCTGTGTGACACCACCAAGGCTCAATATTGTACCCCCATTGTTGACATCGATGTTCTGGACACAGTACTGCTGTATTGTATTTGGACATTGTATTGGGGTACCGGAGTGAGCAACTCGAGATGGTGCACAGGCAGGATATACACAGTGTGGCTGTGGTGATATTGGGGGTGGCTCGAAATTCGTACCCGCAGCAGCTTTGCGTAATTCCTCTTGTATGCGCATAGCTCGCTCTTGATAAAAGTCAGTGGACTGGAAGCACGCACACAACACGTCATGGTTGTTTGATGGAATCCGGCAGAGATACACAAGGCGGGATCGACACGCATCTGGTTGACTCACACACCACCTGCGACAACGCTCGTCATCAAACACGCGATTTCCATTTGCACAGTATTTTTCCCGACACCTGTTTTCCAGATAGTCAGGATTGCCTGTTGTGTTTGACAGCCATTGGATGCAGGCATCTGACCATGGGTCCGCATCACATTGTGCCATACCACCCTCAATAAATTCTATACTGCTTTATTTAAGCGAAGGTTTGGCGAAATTTTGTTGCGGCGGGTAGTAGGTAACCTACCTGCTCTCTCTCTCTCTCTCTTTCTCTCTCTCTGGGTCTCAAATATGGAGATATCAAGCGTGCCATACAAACGTTGACCATCGTTTTCATCCAGACGGGTGTGAGTTTGATGAGGTTCTGTCAGGATGTGATCCTCAGGTTCAGGTCCTTGGCATGGTCAGTTACAGGATGGCGAGGAGAGCCACGAGCACGGCACCGATAGGCAGCAGCATCGACACAGGATGTGGGGTTGCTGAACGGTGATTTGGGGAGTTGTTGTTGTTGCGACTTTCACCGTTTATATAGCATTCAGCTGATGCATCGTTCTGAACATTCTGAATACATTCTTGATGCACGTAGTCATCAAACGAACCAGCACTGCGCTGTATCAGTGCGGTTGCACATTTTGGGTACACGCAATGGGGACGATCTGCCGAGACATGCTGAATCGACCATCCTGTGCTGTCAGCAACTTGTTGTGCATGCTTGTAATAAACCTCGGCAGCATAAAAACACGGGCACAGCTTTCTGGAGAAAGAGGTTGGCCTGTAATATGTGATCGGACATTCACGCTCAAGCAGTGGTTCGCACGCAATGGGGTGAGACACACACCAACTTTAGCATGCCCTGTCAGATAAAACTGTACTGCCCTGCTCACACATATATAACACGTCTACTTTCCTCTTTTTTGTAGAGGTATGACAGACACGGAAACAAAATGAACCGATTGGAGCGTTTTCCGGAAACATTCTATCTATACACCACCAGGCTGGATACCCACTGCATTGTTCAGTCTCAAACTTCATGAAAAATCACAAAAAGAAAATACAAAAATATTACAAAAAGGATGAGCAAGGTGGGCATCATTGTGCTACTCATGGCCATTGGTGCCCTCGGCTACTATTACGTGCAACATGGTTCATTACCCTCCATGCCAGAATTTCTGAATCAACGACGTTTGGACAACGACGTGGTTGAACATGCATCCCCACCCACAGCTGCGCCCACCGCCTATGAGCCACCGTCCCCTGAATCGGTAGTTTATTCAGTCCCCTACGCCGTTGCATCCGATGATGTGGGAGCTTGGCACCACTATCCAAATACCGAGCATTTTGACCACGACATTGAACACCTACCACAGTTTGCCGGCAATGTGCTTGAGCTACAACCGCGTTGCCGCCCAAATCCTGATTGCACGGCATTCAACACGGCAAGATACCTCAAATACCTCACTGTGCAGAGGCTGACAAAGGCTGATGGCATTGACCTTTTTTCGAAGATAGGGCATTGGGTACCCGGAGAATTACATACGCCAGCAGTGCATGTCCAACCCCCAAGTACGGATACAACACCAGGCAACGGTATCAATGATGTCATGGTTTTTGGTGCAGAAGGTGGCCATATTTGGGTGGACGGCTCGGGAATACAAAATTTGATGCATTAGAATTAGGATCTAATGGCATCTATATGATCTTCATCAGGTCTTGATTTTCCTACACGTAGCGACAGTGTGATATAGTGATCCATGCCATGAACATACCACACAGGGAAGAATTCCACAACCTGTGGTCGCGTCGACCACTGATACGCGATGTAAAGGATAAAAAACATAAAGAATGACTGCAATTGTGCAGCACACGTGGGTCAATCTTGTCTATAATGTAATGATTCAGCAACAGCAGGACAGCAGAGCACGCGACATTGGTGCCAGTGTAAGAATTGATTGTTGGCGTAGTCGACATGGGCCAGAGTGGAGTTCCATGTATCTAACTGTGAAATTCACAACATCAACATCAGGGGTACTACTGTCAGCCATCAGGCATCCCACATCAGCAGTGAGTCCCTTTAATATCCGCTCTAACCCGAAGAAGTGGGGTTCCCCAAAAGCCGAAATCAACACAGTGGATATTGGTGAACTATCAGCTTTTGTGGAATCCCATGGTCCACACCCAAAGATACCATCTGCCACACTACACGTCATGGCGGTTAGTGATGGGGGACTGCATAATACACGCACACTCGAGTTGACGAGAACAATCCTTGCCAGACTGACACCAGAGAGGTTTGGATGGGATGTTGAATTGCAAACTTTTCGTTATGACATTCGGGATGATGACTACATAAGTACTCATAATGTAGATGGCATTGCAGAACACCAATCTCGTACGTTTGATACGTTTGAGCCAAATTACATGATGTCTCATCTGCCGAGTCTGAAAGTGTTGTTGGTGCGACCAACCAGTAGTTGGGAGGAGGATGTATGGGAGATGGGCGACGACAATGTCGTGGACCTGGTACGAAGGGGTGGCACTATGGCACACGACATTGCACGGTTCATACGCCCCCAACAAGGTATCTACAACTTATCTCATATTCCCACAAGTATACGGGACAGACATGGGCTTCAAATTTGAACGCCTTGTCATTTAGCACCTTCGGCAGCCAGTCAGCGGAATGCAGACCCTTGCCACCCTTGCCGCCCTTGCCACTGGCGTTCTCGGTTCACTTTACTGTCTGGTACTTTACAGTACAGTACTTTAGTTGGGAAGCTGTTGCACTGCGGACATATTAATCGGGCTCGTTCTCATCGCGGGCGGTGTGGTGGTCTGGATGCTGGTCCGGATGACAATCTTCGCTGGTACGTGCATGTGATTCCGCTGCCTTTCGGGTCGCTGTTCGTGCCCTTTGTGCCTTGGGCTGAGGCCATGTAGGGGATTGTACGTGACTGCCACTCGTTAGTTGCCCGTCACCTGCCTGTCTGTAATTGATGGTTGCTGGTATGGATCATGCGTCCCGGCCTGAACGTGCATGCGTTTCACCTGCCTGTCTGTAATTGATGGTCGCTGGTATGAACGATGCGGCCGGGCCTGAACGTGCATCTGTGTATTTGGGTATGGATGAACCGACAAGGGTTGGAGGTCGTGCATACGGTTTCGGTGCTGGTGCTGACCGTCGCCGGGTCTGACGTTTGACGTATACACCGGTGGCCCAGGTCCAATACAGTTCGTTGCAACGTTTTGTCTTTGTCCAACAGTCCTCCGCTGGTCTCGCTTGTCCACACTAAATCCAAACCTCTCTGGTGTCAGTCTGGCGAGGATTGTTCTCGTAAACTCGAGTGTGCGTGTATTATGCGTTCCCCCTTCACTAATTGCCATGATGTGTAGTTTGGCAGATGGTATCTTTGGGTGTGGACCATGGCTGTTGCTGAATCATTACATGTTTGAATTGCCAGCAGTTGTTATGGTGAATTTTTATGCCATACTGCGATGCATTCTGGTCCAAAATCGCTGAGATTATGGCATGGTTCTTGCCTAACCCTAACCCTAACACTAAGACCCCTTGACCTTGTCGATCCACATCCCACAATTCCATTGTTTCTCCGTCCCACTACATGCGCAAAGAAAGGCATAAAAAAATTATGGTCAAGAGCAAGAACGAAAGCAATAAACCAAGAGCAAGGATGTTGTACGGTCCTCGTTCTTTTGCTAGTAGTACTCCTCCCCCTCTAAGTAGCGTTTTGGATGTGGACAGGCGAAATTCAATCGATGATGTGCCTCATGTGGTTCTGAACAAGGTTGCTGAATATTCTGACATACCTGAACGCATACGCCTGAGGCAGGTCCATAGCACACTGCGTGACGGTGTTCCACCCACGGTGCCCCCTTGGCATTGTGCATTCACTGAAGACGCCATACTGGATGACTGCGATGCATTCTGGTCCAAAATCGCTGAGATTATGGCATGGTTCTTGATAGTCACACTCAATCGGGTGACAGAGGAGGACAGCATTGTTCACGGCCCGACAATGTATTTTCGAATTAACAGGAATTTGCAGAATGGACTCATAGCCGACAACCGTACACTGCACCAAAGTTTCTGGTGGAAAGAGCGCGTGTATACACAATCGAAGAGACAAGAAGGGTTAGTCACCCAGGGTCCCCCAGAAGGTCCCCCAGATCGGTGGATGCTGGAGAACCATGAGGACTATTATCAGGGCTGTGTCATGCAGATGATTCAGCAGCGGAAGAAAAGGTTGAGTGAAGGGTTGTCAGCTAAAAATTCAGGGAACCTTAAAGGAAGTGCACTTGATATTACAATGTCGCTAAGTGTAGAACAGTCTATAATGGGGTATATGAGGCATGTGGATGCAATTAACTACATAGGGAAATACGTAGCAGAAGAACTGGGGCACATGTATGGTTTACAGATTTATTACTATTGGGTCCGGTACGATGTTGGTATCTCTATTGCTGGTCGTGAGCCAAGATACTTTCATTATGTAACACCGGTTGCGGCCCCTCTTTCCGGATGTGAGGAAGGGACAATGGGTCAGGCGATCAGGGGTGGTTGTGTCTACATAGAGACCTAAAAACCTGAGTGACCCTGCCTGCAAACAGAAGGTGGGGAGACTCGGATATGTGCATGTCTTAGGTGGCAAAAAAACTGATCTGACGAAATCACAAACAAATGGAAGGAAATCGCACAGCGGTGCCGAAAGTAAACGGGACCCAGCACGAGATTAGGGTAAAAAATAAAGGCAGAAAAATTATGGTCAAAAGCAAGAACAAAAGCACGTCACATACACAACCTGTATGAGGCTTGGTAAGTGAATTATGAGGCAGGGGGGATGAAAACGTTCTCCCCCCGCATCACACCCCATACATCTTCCTGAGGTAGTGGTTCGCCGCGCTCGTTGATAAGGTGCAAGTTTGCGTGTTTACCTTTCATCTTTGCCAGCTCGTGGCGGAGCTCTTGGGCATCCGTGTCGGGTGGCACGGAAAGGACTTCCTCTCCCGCCAGATTCAAGCAGAAAATACTACCATCCTCGGATTCAACGAGCTCGATGACTACATCTGTGACTGGATGAGCAGCATTATCCCGCACTTCTATAGCACCACCGTACTTCGGCATCCTTCGGTATCCTCCGGTGGCAGGATACAGGTGGGTATGCACCCGATCCAACCAGAGGATATCGAACCAGATTGAACCCCGTAGGTACTTTACCCGGCCGGGTGTAATACAATCCTCTTCCGCCGTCTTACACCACACCTTCACCCGTAGTTCCTGCGTAGGGCGAGTTTCTAAAAACAGTAGATGGTCAGGAGGATGAACACCAGAGGTGTTGTACAGATGACCAAGCATTTTTCGTACAACCTCCCGCATATTATCGATCAGTACATGGTTATCTCTGTCTCCATCATTATCATCTATCTTTGGCCAGTCATGCTGTAGATAGGTGACATCATCGTGATAGGGTTCCAGTGCTCTCTCTGGGTACCCGATGTATATACAGTCTGCATCCTGATGGTATGGTACACCCCTAACTATATGATATGGTACACCCCGACGGCACGCCCCAAAAAACAATGCGAGTTTCCAAGAGTCCTCCGCCAGTCTCACTTGTCGACACTAAATCCGAACCTCTCTGGTGTCAGTCTGGCGAGGATTGTTCTCGTCAACTCGAGTGTGCGTGTATTATGCATTCCCCCTTCACTAACCGCCATGACGTGTAGTGTGGCAGATGGTATCTTTGGGTGTGGACCATGGCTGTTGCTGAATCATTACATTATAGACAATGTTGACCCACGTGTGCTGCACAGTTGCAGTCATCTTTTTTTTTTATGTGTTGTTTCATTCACCTGATCCTGATCCTGGCCCAACCAGAAAAGTCAGTACTGGAAGGCTTCAAAGTGCCGTCTGCATGACAATGCAAACCACGCATGAGAAAAAACTCAGGAGGTGGCTCGAATCCCATCCTGGTTTCGTGGTCGCTGACGATAAAGTTGGGCTAAAAGTAGGGGACTGTGCACACGAGAAATTGGAGGCGACCTTCATAGAACTGATCTTGTCCGTGGATCCACGGAATGCGATTATGCCTTTGTCCCAGTTCATGAATATCCTGCAACGTAGGTTTTCTGATGGCGAGTACGATTATGAACTGTTTTCAAACTGTGGGTTCCTTACCTTCACAATGAAGATGGGTTTGCCCACACCCATGCTTGCCTATCGGAGTGTTAAGGCCTGGATCAAGGCAAGTGACAAATTGGGTATAATGGGTGTGAAAATAGATGATGCGAGGATGCGGGATTATGTAGTGATATTGGTCGAGACGACGTATGGGAGTATCAGCACGCGTATGCAACGCGACATTGATGTTCGTATGAAGGCCAATGATGACTTTGTGCAACGTCTCAGAGAGGTTCTCAAGGAGAAGAATGCGTGGTTGAGACTAGAAGACCTCGAGGCGACCATGCGAATGCCAAGGGCTGGATCGAATGGCGTGCGAAAGGCTGTGGTACACGCACGACACCAAGGTGAACCCGTTGCGATGGAGAAGTTTAACGATTGTTGGTATTTTGGTGTACAGGGAGAAAATGGAGAGCTACCCCCTGACCCTGCCCCCCAGGTGCCGTTGCCGTTTTAGTATACCTCCCTGGCTCCACCAACCGTTCGACTCAGAAAATGTAGTGTGGCAGATGGTATCTTTGGGTGTGGACCATCGCCCTCCACGAAACCAACAACAAAAAAACAAAACAACCGAGGCTATACCCCGTAACATAACCGTACGTATATAACAGAAAAGGGTAATTACGCCTCAGGCCCGGCCCGCCAGCTGTACTTTCGCACATAACCATGCACACTGGAATGGGACATTTTCATTTTGTACGAGCACGAAAAACACTGTTAAAGAAAGAAAAGACCCTTGCGCCATGGATCTGGACATCGACCTCATCAATTGTCTAATGGGCATGACAAAGTGGGTTAGAGAGGAATATTTGCATTGTGACAGTGATTGTCACGGGTATGATGCGTATTTTGCTGCACTACAGCAGCCACACATTACTATTACATTACACGCGCCAGTGGAACTAGCACTCTATTGGAATGTGCAAACAAGTGCCTTCATGTGGGATCAAGACATACACACACTGCACGCTGACGGATTGCACGCTGACGGATTGCAAATGTACCTATCAGAGACCAGCACGAACTGTAACGAAGTAGTACAGGAGCATCACTAGAATCCAGCAATAGATTTTGACACCATAATACCCAGATTTTTTCCCAACTAAAACCCCCTCACCTTGGATGAGGCGAAGCATTATTACAAGGTTACATTGCAGCGGGCTGTTGGCGGACGAATATTGTATTGGAGGATAACCACATCTTTCGGCAACTACAACCTTTGGCAAAATTTCTATTCATAACATGTCCGTTTGACACGTTACAATAAGCTTTCACACTACATACTCGAATGTGACACATCACATTTAGTCTGAATATGGTGTTGTTACAGCGATGATTGGTGGTGGTTACGCAAATGCGCAGGCAGGGGTTGCCCTTACGTTGTTCCACTACACAACACACCGCGAGCACCCTGTACACATGGGCAACACGGGGGGACCTCCCACACCCCACCCTCCACCACGCCCCCTCCTGGCCCACCCCCTTCCACACAGCAGACCGCCCCAACCAGAAGCCAAAACACACAGGTATGCACACCCCCCGCCCAGGAGGCCCAGCACCGACACGATGCGAGGCGCAAGGCCCGCACCCTCCACTACGACCACACCATCCCCCGCATCAGCGCCCCCCCCCCGCCAGAGTGTCAGATGCCACCCACAACCGCACGATCACAGGCATCACCACAAACTGCCTGAACCCAGCGGCGTCGCGGGCAGACGCTGTGTGGATCAGCGAGGGGCGCTCCCACACATGGGCGGTGGCGCGCCTCCACAACATCCAACCCCAGAAACTCCAGCGCGCCGTCGGACCCTTCGCCGTACACGTCACCCAGTACGGCATCGACCACCCCCAGTGTGATAACATGGGGTTAAGACTGGACTTGGGTAAGGGCATCACAGGACAGTAGACACTCAGTCCCAACTCATATCCCAATCCCAGGTCCGACCCTTCCAGTGGCTGGTGGGGGCGGGGGCTCAAACACACCCCATGCCCTGCTCAGTCCGGACCCTGAAACCCTGCCAATAAGGGAGATGTACCGCCCAGCCACAGGCGAGCTTCTCAGAAACCAAGGGACTCCAAGGCCATCCGACTGTCGCACCCTATGCTCCCTTAACGGCAGGTCCTAACTCCTCTCTGAGCCAGAGATATGGCCCCGCCATTATCCCCTAGCAGTTGGTAGCTGAAAATGGGCTGTTTCAGCCCAAACTGATACTAGCTAAAAATTTTTCCAAAAATTGACCCCTCGTCTGGACCCGCCAGAGGTAGGGACGATGCAACTGACCCTATGCCCTTGGAGAACGAACTCTCTGGAACCGTTACCCAACCTGGTTCCCTCTGAGATACCGGCATCAGGGCACCACGGGTTCGTCAAGTGGGGTCATGATGCCAAAGTCACCAAAATTGGCATCATTCTCACGCGTGGCCCGCCCAGCCAGGGCAAGGTCAATGGCTCACAGGGTCAGAGGCAGGATCTAGGACTTCTATCTGAGTGTAAAACTTGCAATTAGGTCCAGGCTTCGTGTGGGCATAGAGATATGGTGCCGCCAATTGACCACACGGGGGGGTGAAATTGGGGTCCGAAAATGGGGTCATTTTGGCTGCTCGAAATGAGCCAAAATTCGGGGGCGCTCCCAATAGTATATCTCCACACCGGCTTGGAGATCAGATCCGCCATTCTGTACGCCATCCACCGAGAGTCCAACCGAGGCTCCCCCTCCATTGGCTGTCAAAGATCTCCATGCCACTCGGCGTGGTGACAATCCCAATGGGGTCCACAAATGCCAGAATGGCAAAATTGTCCACACTCACTTTGGGCTAGCACCTTAACGAATGTTGTTCCGCTTGGGGACCAATATACATAACACCCATGTCATATATGGTCCATTGGTCCATGCGTCCGGCGTGCACGAGTGGGCTGAACATAGTGCACGGCGGGCAGAAAATGTGGAAAATTGCTCAAAATGGCCGAAAATGCGCACACTCATGGTTGGGGCAAATGAGGCACATGCCCGACTTGGACCGGAGTGTGTCATAGGATTGGTATCAAGTCATATGCGTCCAACATATCTCTTGGGCGTCGCCCAACTCCTCCGGTTTTGGGAATGGCAGGGTCGCCAAGTGAGCCCATGATTTGGGATAGTCCCAAATCGCCAACATGGCGGCCACGGTATGCCAAGCCCAAGAGGAGGTATTCGCCGGGTCCAGGATATGTTGGGCACCGAAGTATGTACCCCCATCACATACTTGGGTTATGATGTCAATTGGGCGCAACGTTGAGATACACGGTTGCCACTTGACATCTCGACGGGCAAAAAACAGCAATATTTGCGAAAAAACACCCAAAAGTGCGTGGAAAGGCGCACAAATATATTATAATATCTTCGGCTTGGATTGAGTAATCGATGACTTGACACGAATGACGTTGGATTCCACATATGTGCCCCACTTGGGGCGCTTTGAAAGGTCACGAGCGCTACTTCCCAAGTGGGCACATGAAAATATGCAAAATTGCAAAACACACACCTTGCTCCCAACGCATCGCTTTGGGATCGCCACACAAGCTTCCCTCCACGAAGGTTAGGCTTGCAATTGATTGTGCGGAGTATAAGGAAGGGCCTCGTGCAATATGAGGTCCATTGGTGGGTGCATCGCTCTTAGCCAACCCCGCCAAATAAGCAGGCAATACAGCACATGACACATACCACATATTGCCCAAAAAGGTAGCCCCCCCCACGATATGTCATGCCCTTCCAAGGGCATAATTTTGTGTCAATCGTTCATAGGAAATCAAGGAGAGTTCCTATGCAACACCAACACTCGCGCGCTACACTCGAAAGTTATCTTAACGCACGCAATATCATGGCCAAAGAGTTGTAACGCAAACTCTACCCTCTTGACCATGATCCATTACGCTAGCGCGCACGTGTGGAGACGCAAAGCGTATAAAGCATCCTAAATTACGTCAGGAGTATTGTGAATACATCCCACGTTTTCTTATTGTCATTCCTCGCAAGCAGCACGAGATATGACCCTCACAAGTGGCCTCACGAATCAAGTTTGTTTTGCCCATATCTCTAAGACAAATGGAGGGCAAGACAAAAGGAAAGTTGATTCGTGCATAGGGAAGAACGTAGGTCCACTCGAAAGAGGTCAAATCGAGTGCGGGGATGTCGAAGTCGAAAATCTGATTTCGACATCCTGAAAAATTCAGATTAAGGTTGCGAGTGTACAATTTGAAAATTGCGGATGCATCGATGCAATTTCTGAAGACTTTAGAATCTCCGTCACGGATTGCGCTAAAACATCTGTATATAACAGTTAAACTGGCGGTTACGCTAAAGTCGCGAAATAACCGCCAGCTGTCAAAACAGTCAATATCAGAACGGAAGCATAAAAATTGACGGAAACAATATGAAAATAAAGCCCTGTTGATTCCTGATATTCTGACATATAAATCTCCGCTGGCGGCGCATCGGTTGCCGATGCAGGGCTTTACGTCACGGAACACGCTCCTGCTGGGCTCGCACCGGGCGTCAACGGGCGTCTTCCCTTCCGTACATGGGGTTAGTGGACCGGAGACCGGTTGTATGCCATAACCTAGCCATGGGGTTCTGGGTACCGCTTCACCCCCCTCCTTAGAGCAAACCCTGGGGGGGGCTCAATAACACCCACGCATGGCAGCAGGTACCCAGGACCATTTACTGAAGGGGGGGGGGTGTCACATCCTCACTTTAGGATGATTCGCAGGTTAGGCTGCCCAAATCTCACAGTAGGACAGGTTCCATTGGCTGTCGAAGATCTCCATGCCACTCGGCGTGGTGACAATCCCAATGGGGTCCACAAATGCCAAAATGGCAAAATTGTCCACACTCACTTTGGGCTAGCAC
Source organism: Eutreptiella sp. 'Long Island Sound 2002' (assembly GCA_964036045.1). NCBI lineage: Eukaryota > Euglenozoa > Euglenophyceae > Eutreptiales > Eutreptiaceae > Eutreptiella > Eutreptiella sp. 'Long Island Sound 2002'. The sequence goes on from OZ038393.1 coordinate 7,322,517, forward strand.
CTTAACGAATGTTGTTCCGCTTCGTCCACGTGGTGTGTGAACCATGGGGACCAATATACATAACACCCATGTCATATATGGTCCATTGGTCCATGCGTCCGGCGTGCACGGGTGGGCTGAACATAGTGCACGGCGGGCAGAGAATGTGGAAAATTGCTCAAAATGGCCGAAAATGCGCACACTCATGGTTGGGGCAAATGAGGCACATGCCCGACTTGGACCGGAGTGTGCCATAGGATTGGTATCAAGTCATATGCGTCCAACATATCTTTTGGGCCTCGCCCAACTCCTCCGGTTTTGGGAATGGCAGGGTCGCCAAGTGAGCCCATGATTTGGGATAGTCCCAAATCGCCAACATGGCGGCCACGGTATGCCAAGCCCAAGAGGAGTTATTCGCCGGATCCAAGATATGTTGGGCACCGAAGTATGTACCCCCATCACATACTTGGGTCATGATGTCAATTGGGCGCAACGTTGAGATACACGGTTGCCACTTGACATCTCGACGGGCAAAAAACACCAATATTGGCGAAAAAACACCCAAAAGTGCCTGGAAAGGCGCAAAAATATATTATAATATCTTCGGCTTGGATTGAGTAATCGACCAATCCTTCTAAACACGATGACTTGACACTAATGACGTTGGATTCCACATATGTGCCCCACTTGGGGCGCTTTGAAAGGTCACGAGCGCTACTTCCCAAGTGGGCACATGAAAATATGCAAAATTGCAAAACACACACCTTGCTCCCAACGCATCGCTTTGGGATCGCCACACAAGCTTCCCTCCACGAAGGTTAGGCTTGCAATTGATTGTGGAGAGTTTAAGGAAGGGCCTCGTGCAATATGAGGTCCATTGGTGGGTGCATGGCTCTTAGCCAACCCCGCCAAATAAGCAAGCAATACAACACATGGCACATACCACATATTGCCCAAAAAGATAGCCCCCCCCACGATATGTCATGCCCTTCCAAGGGCTTAATTTTGTGTCAATCGTTCATAGGAACTCAAAGAGAGTTCCTATGCAACACCAACACTCGCGCGCTACACTCGAAAGTTATCTTAACGCACGCAATATCATGGCCAAAGAGTTGTAACGCAAACTCTACCCTCTTGACCATGATCCATTACGCTAGCGCGCACGTGTGGAGACGCAAAGCGTATAAAGCATCCTAAATTACGTCGGGAGTATTGTGAATACATCCCACGTTTCCCTATTGTCATTCCTCGCAAGCGGCACGAGATATGACCCTCACAAGTGGCCTGACGAATCAAGTTTGTTTTGCCCATATCTCTAAGACAAATGGAGGGCAAGACAAAAGGAAAGTTGATTCGTGTATAGGGAAGCACGTAGGTCCACTCGAAAGAGGTCAAATCGAGTGCGGGGATGTCGAAGTCGAAAATCCGATTTCGACATCCTGAAAAATTCAGATTAAGGTTGCGAGTGTACAATTTGAAAATTGCGGATGCATCGATGCAATTTCTGAAGACTTTAGAGTCTTCGTCACGGATTGCGCTAAAACATCTGTATATAACAGTTAAACTGGCGGTTACGCTAAAGTCGCGAACTAACTGCCAGCTGTCAAAACAGTCAATATCAGAACGGAAGCGTAAAAATTGACGGAAACAATATGAAAATAAAACCCTGTTGATTCCTGATATTCTGACATATAAATCTCCGCTGGCGGCGCATCGGTTGCCGATGCAGGGCTTTACGTCACGGAAGACGCTCCTGCTGGGCTCGCACCGGGCGTCAACGGGCGTCTTCCCTTCCGTACATGGGGTTAGTGGACCGGAGACCGGTTGTATGCCATAACCTAGCCATGGGGTTCTGGGTACCGCTTCACCCCCCTCCTTAGAGCAAACCCTGGGGGGGGCTCGATAACACCCACGCATGGCAGCGGGTACCCAGGACCATTTCCTGAAGGGGGGCGGGTGTCACATCCTCACTTTAGGATGATTCGCAGGTTAGGCTGCCCAAATCCCACAGTAAGACAGGTACGGTGCTGTAGCTGTTAGTAACTGCAAGTATAGTATCAAGTATCAAGTCCCGGGTCCTGGCGGCGATTGTTCGGCATCCAAAGGACCCGTTAACCCATACCAGGCGCACCAGGTGCCGGCTGCGACGGTCACCACCACAGTGGCAGTGGCATACACGGCCAACATAGGCGTCACACGACGACCGAGGTGGTCCCACAGGTCGAAAGCGACCACAAAGATCCATCAGGCTACCCCAAGCTTCCCAAGGCCCGCCGGCTGGGGGAGAGTCCCCACGGGTCCTTCCTCGGGCGCACCATGTCCATATCCACGACGCGAGTCCAGAGTGGTACAGCCGAACGAGCTCCTCCTTAAGGGATCGGGCATCAAGGCCGTCTTTTCCCTCGCCCTATTACCACGAAGGCCATACATGAGGGAGTCCTCATGCAGTGTGGGCGGAGGCGTCGACTCCTCAAAACACCAGTTTCCCAGGCAAACCTTCCCCATCAGACTGCAAGTGCGTCTGCGAGTCGGCAGGCTCACACTGGGACTGACAGTGGCAGACCGCTGGGAGTGTAGTCAGACAACTGGGCTTCCCGCCTGGCGCCATCAGGATCTCCACATCACAGCAAATAGGGCACACGGTATCACGGGCACTCAAACAGAAGAATCTGTACTCAGGTACTGGTCCAGGCTGGACCTTATGTAAGAGCATGTACACGGCGCATCAGGGCGCCTTCGTAGTCGATTCGCATTCCCTCGGGGGGGAAAAAAACAGTCCACACGTCGGTGATGGGCTGACAGAACATACAGATGCACATATCCCGGGGAACAGAAAAACAAGCAATAAATGGGGTAATAGGCGTGTAAACACACTCTGGATAGAGCGCGAAACCACGCTCCGGTTAGGATAAGGCATATGCAGGAGGGTGGACAGGAAAACGCCTGAGTTCGGGCCATATATAGTCTCGAGACACACGTCGACTGGGCTGGATCTCGCAAGTGCCATGGGACCAGACCACACACCAAAAAACGCAATGCCGATGACAGCGGCATCCGTTGCGCAACGTCGTATGGGCTTCGAGGCCCCAACAGCTCAAAAAGGTGTGAAGGTCAGTCGCCCTACCTGGTTTCCCAAGGATTCAGCAGGGGGGGGAGTGACGAATGGAAGAAGAGAGGGGCCATCCTCCTCTGGATTCAGCAGGGGGGGGTATATGGCCACTCTGATGGCAGGTCACCGGAAGATGGAAGAGAGCAAGCAAGTGAGGGACGATCCGTCGACCACACAAGCGCTGAAAACGCATCAGGGGAGAGCTCCGGGCGCTGATCAGGCACACCTGGCTGCAATCGCCCGGGTGAGTGCTGTCAAGTCCGAGACATGGATCTTGGTCTTGTGCTTGCGGATGTACTCCATGAAGAGAGTATTGACCCGCGGCACGAACGAGGAGACGGGTTCCCAGGTGTCGTGGGACGGCCCATAGCCTCGCCAAGGAACCTTGAACTCCAGGCCTCCGGGTGCCGAGGCGCTCGGACGCTGGGCCAGGATCTTCTCGACTGTATAGTCGTCCTGCTCAGCATAATCGTCGTCCGAATCAGCCTCATGTGCGGCATAGCTCAGGGACACATGTTGGCCACGGAGGTCGGGTTCCCGCACAAGGAGCTGACTCTCGTGGCGCTCCCGGAACTGTCCGTGACCCACCTTGATGCGGTAGGTGTCCTCACCAATCCTGCGGACCATCTCTCCGGGTGTGAACCAGGTCTTGGTGCGGTGGGTGCCCATAGGGCGGGGTCTGATCACCCACACCGGGTCTCCCACCCTGAACTTCTGCGCTGTCGAGCTCGGGGCGGACTCCTGACGCTCAGCATGCTCCTTCTGGAGCTGCTGGCGGATGTTGCGCGCCGTTTGCTCTTGCCGCGCGAAGAATTCCTTGGCGTCCATAGCCATGCCATCACCAGACAAGGGAAGTCCCCGACCCAGGGGGTCCCTGCCGAATAGAATCTGGTGAGGGGACAAACCACCCGGCGTGGGGGTGTCATGATGGGCCTTCAGAGCAGGCCACATCTCCTCAAACCAGTTCTGCCGTGGATTGGTGATGTGAATCTTGCGCAGCTTCTTGAACAGCTGCCGTCCAGCCACTTCAGCCCGGCCGTTAGACCGGCTGAGATAGGCGACGCTCTTGGCATGAGGTATTCCCATAAGGGAACACATAGCCTTGAACCAGCCACCAGTAAACTGGGGCCCTCGGTCACTGCAAATGGTGCGGGGAATGTCAAAGACGGTCAGCCAATGACGAATCATCATGACTGCCACTTCCTTGGCAAGCAACCCCTTTTTGCGTGCCGGAACGGCTACCACGTAGCAACTGTGGCAATCCACACAAAGAACCACACAGTCAAAGGTCTCCTTGCCAATGTGCACTTCGGGCATGGAGAAGACGTCCATGGCCACGCTCTCCATGGGCTGGTCAGGAACCGTGGTCCATTGGGCTTCCCCCTTGACGTTCCGGTTATCAGGATTGCAGGCCTGACAGACCCAGCAACCCTTCCTGACCTTCTTGATGGCGGTGTAGAGACCGATATGGTCGATCTCGAACCGGCGCTGCATGTCAAGGGCTTGCTTCTTGACCCCTGGGTGCAGCATGTGGTGGTGCCAAGCTTCACAAAGCTCGAGCACCCGGGACTCCGGTACTAGCAGCTTACCATTACGGTAGAGCTTGCCATCTTCCTCAGTCAGCCCCTTTGGCCACTTCTGCCCGTCGTCAGGGTCGGTCACAGCCCTATACTCGGCCGCAAAGGCCTCAGACTTGGCGTAGTCGTCGGTCCAATCGTCCTGGACGCAAGACTCCGGGAAGAGGTGCTTGTCAGATTCAGCTCCATCAGAGGCGAGTACTCTGACCGCTCTGCCCATCCTCGTTCCGAGGGGGGCATCCGCGGCCATGACGACGAAGCATTTCGCACCCTCCTCCTCCATCAGGCGCTTCATCTCAATGATCTTCTTGGCTTCAGCGGTCTCAGCCTCATCGCCATGGGCAGAGATATCCGTCATGCCCTTGCTGGCGGAATAGGCCCACCTACTGTGACAGTCCGCCACGGTGTTATCCTTTCCAGGAATATATACAACCGTGAGATCGAACTTGGCCAAGGTCTCATGCCATCTTGCCCGTCGGGAGGCGGGACCAGAGGGGCTGTCCACGTGCTCCTTGTGCCACGACTGCAGACTCTGATGGTCGGTGCAGACGGTGAGGGGATGGAGGGTTATGTACCCAGCCCATTTCCTGAGAGCCATGACGATGGCATAAGCCTCCTCTTCCCGGGGCGTCCACGTCCGTCTCGGGCCTTCCACCAGGACCCGGCTCCAGAAGGCCACGGGCACTTGCCTCCCATCGTCAAGCACTTGTTCCAACACAGCGCCAACGGCGTAGTCGGAAGCGTCGGTGCGCAGGACGAACCCTCGGTCGGGATCCGCGAGGTGCAGACCCACTGCGGATAGCAGCGCCTGCTTCATCCCCTCAAAGGCACGGTCGGACTCTTCATTCCAGACCAGAGCCTTCTTGGACCCCTTCTTGGTCTCCTCTCGGTTGCCCTTGAGCATGGTTGTCATGGGGGCTGCATACTCGGCATACATTTTGATATACCCCGAGTAGTAATTGCAGAACCCCAAGAACGCCCGTAGCTCAGAGACCGTTTTGGGCTTTTCCCAGTGCTGGATGGCGGCCACCTTGCCAGGTATGGGCTTTGGCTGCCCGTTCCCGACTACGTGGCCAGCGAAGACCACCTCCCTTACCGCAATGGTGGCCTTGTCACTGCTGCCCGTGAGTTTGTGCCGAGCCAGAAGGTCCAGCACTCGGGTGACGTCCCTCTCATGTGCCTCCAGGAGCTCCTCGTAGCTCATACTGGGGTCCCTGGACGCGATGATCACGTCGTCCACGAAGGGGTCCGCACAGTCACGCACCGGCTCAAGCAGGTTCTCCAGCATCCGCTGAAAAGCCGCATTGCCGTTGGTAACGCCCATGGGCATCACCTTCCACTGGAGAGGTCCAAGTGCGGTGCTCATGGCTGTGCAGGCACGGGACTCCTTGGCGAGAGGCATCTGATGATAACCATGTTTCAGGTCAATCACCGTGAAGATCCTCCGCCGGTGTTGTTTTTGCAGCATATCCTCAATGAGGGGCAGCGTATAGCTGTCGTGCTGCGTTTGGGCGTTTAGGCTGCGGTAGTCGACCACGAGCCGCCACTCACCGGCAACCTTCTTGGGGACGACGAAGCACGGAGAGGCCCACTCGGAGTGGCACGGCTCGAGCCAGCCTCTCTCGATGAAGTCATGGAGGATCTTCTCCATGGCCTCCTTCCTCTCGCCCCTCAGGGCAAACTCCCGGTGTCGATACACACGGGGGTCCTGCTTCAGTCGTATCTTGGCCTCGCCATACGGTCCACGCACCGGTGGAGGAAACACAGGCTTTCCGCTGAAGAAGGTATCACCATACTTCTGCTGCAGCCTGGCTCTCAATGCCTGGATCCTGGGGCAATCATCAGACTCCGCCTTGGCTTTTCCGGGCACCTGGACCACGGAGCTTACTTGAGGGGTAGCGACCCCGCTCGGTTTCGGCTCAGGTGGTCTTCCCAGGTGGCCCAAAGGGCCATCTCCGGTCTTGCCTCGGAACAAGTCGCCGTAGGTGGGTGGGTTACCCCCGATTGGTTCGTCCTGGCTGGATAGGTGGTCCAGCACCCTCAGCACGAAGGTGTTCCCATCATAGGAACCAGAGACGATCGAGTCCACTTCCCACCAGGCTCTGTCCTGGCCCTTGCCCTCACGCTAGCTACCCCAGTCGTGAAAGGGCTGATCCATATACCCCTGAACCAGATCCAGCTCCTCTTCTGTGAGGGGGTCCTCCGATTCTCCGATGTCAACAGGGGGAACCGCAAAGCATTGCCGCCATGGCTGTGCTATGATGCGGTTGACACACACGAAAACCGTTGCGTCGGCCTGATCAAGGCCCCCATCCATATAGTGGAATTCCATTGGCCATCTCTGGGGTGGCATGGGCTGTCCCTTAGCGTCCTGATAGACCTTCTCTCCAGCCGGTAGGACGACCTTGTTTAAGGTCATGTTGGTCAATGAGGCTACCCAATGTCGGGTACTTTCCTCCTCGGTGCATCCCATAGGAACAACCAGCACTGCCTTGGAGCGGGCCTTGCGAATCTTTGCTATCGCTCTTGGAATGTCCCAACGGGGGCAAATGATCCACATCAATCCCTGATGCGGACCCCAGGGCTTCTTCCACGCGGAGTCCTGGGCGCTCCAGTACTTCTCACAAACCCGCAGATGGGCGGAGGTTCCTGAAGAGAACGCATCCAGGGCCTGATCCGAAGCTCCCAGGTCCGCGACCACTCGGCTCGCCACTTCCGGCATTACGCCGTACTCCTGGTTTGCTGGCCCAGTTGGCTCAGTGTCCAGCGCGGCTACTTCGAGCTGATTGCGTTCGGGGTGGATCCATTGGCATTCCACATGGTGCTCAGCTGACGAAAGCCACGAGAGCTGGTCGTCCTGGTACAGGGTCATGGAGGCCTGGGCCGGGAGGACGCCGGAGTCCGTCTCCATCATGAAGTTGTACCCAACGATCATGTCCCAGTCCATCTCGGCCTTGTAGAAGCGACCATGCAGGAGGATTTCCTTGCCGAGGTCTGGGCGGCTCAGCTCACGATGGTTCACGAACTGCAGCCCGATGGCCGCTTCCTTCGTGCCTCCCACCATGTACTGGCCGTTCGCCACCTTCAGCCTGACAGGTTTCCGACTGTCGGTCAAACACTCTGGCGGAAGTAGGCCAGCCTTGACCAAGCTGACCTGATCGCCCGTGTCGACCAACACGTCGAAGACCTTTTCCACTTCCCCGCATAAGGCACGGACCTTAAGGTGCAACTGCCGCTCCCGTCCAACACGGCGCACGGCGTGCAAGCTCAGGATCTCCGGCCGTTCCAAAAGCTCAACAAGCGACTGGTGCAGGTCGTGGACAATGGGCTCAGGCTGCCCATCTGCAGCATCTAGCCGCGGTGCGGGTGATCCTCCGAAACTCTCGGATAGATCCTGAAGTACATAAAACATATTTTTGGTCGCGAAGGATGGACGGGCGCAAGGGTTCGTGCCTTCACTTGCCCTCACCCCGCCACCGCGACTGGGTGCTGGACCGGGCCTTATGCCCGCGGCAATCTCTTTGTGCTTACCGACTCCCGATCCGAATGGTGTGGCGCTTCCCACGACACCATCCTGCGACCGCCCTAGCTGGGGCCCTTGGCTGCAGGGGCTCCGCTAGGGGGCGTCGGTTGTGGAAGTAGGGGTGTTCTCCTCCGCATCAACCACGTTGACGCCCTTCTTCCTTCCCCTTCTAGTCTTCTTGTCCTTGTCCTTGTTCTGGTCATTCTGGTTCTTCTCCTTGTTCTTGTTGTCCGACCTGGGGACCCAGTTCCTCTTGATCTCCTGGATCTCCTTGGCCAACTCCGTCCCCTGCGACATCAGCTTGGAGAGCTCGTCCTTGTCCACCTCCACTTTGGCCTCCCGGATACCCGCAGGTGCACGCTTCTTCGACCCGTGCGCCTTCTTGTAGACCTCCGTGTCGGCCTGGTGGATGGGGCATGTTCGGTGGTCATGGTTGAAGCCTTGCTTCCTCCCATAACACACGAAACAGCCCTGGGGGTGAGCTCGTATGAACTCCCCAAAGGACAGCGGAGGGCTGCCAATGCGACGAGGGTCCTTCTTCTCCTTCTGCTTCCAGCTTCCCCGGTTGCTCCCCGCGCCGTTGTGGGCAACGAAGGCGCAAACGGCCACCTCGGCGGGCTCATCGTCGTCATTGTCGACGAGAGCTTCATCGCCGTCCGCTCCCGCTGGGTTCATGGCAGCTTCCCCGCCAGATCCCTCGCCAACGTAGTTGACGTCGCGGTCGCCGGGCCTCAACCCGCGGGTGTGCTGGAGGTTCCGGTACTCCTTGAGTACTTCCTCTCCAACCCACTCCAGGATCTCGTCGCAGCTCATCCGCGCCGGGATGGCTTGCAGACGGATGGTCTGGCCGCTCACGTCACACTCGTCGAGGCGCCACATAGCGGTCCTCTCGCGATCGCCCGAGACGGTGATGAGGAGAGCGTTCCGCAGGGAGTGCCGTTTGAGATTCCGGGCCACGTTCTTCCTCGTCCAAGACACAACGTTCATATGATACTCTTTGGGGAGCATCATCTTGACCGTGTGGTTGGACTTGGCCCGCTTGGCTTCCTCCTTGGTGACCCTCTTGATCCATGCTTCCGGCAGCATGGAGAACAGGCGAGCCTGCTCGTCACCCTCGTTCCAATCCTCCACGTTGCGGCGGAAGAGGGTATATTGCCCTCGGAAGTCCCGCCAGTCCCGTAGACGGATCTCCCGTCCATCATGCTGAAGCTTGATGGACTTCCACCGCTTGGCAGCCACCTGCGGAGCGTTTACCCGCTCCTGCTCGTTGCGCCACTTCTTGGCTTCCTTGAGGGTCTTGATTTTCCCCTCCTTGGTCGCCACGAAGTACAGCTCTTAGAGCACTTCCGGCAGGCGGTACCTGAACCATCTGAAGACATATTTCTCCGCATCCGCGGGAGGCATGTCTTCAGTGACAGTCACCCCCCAATCGTCCAGCTTCTCCAAGAAGCGGTCGAGGTTGAGGGGGTTGCCATCGTACATGGGGGGCTTGATGTCCTTCGAGTCTTCCCACACGGCGGCATCAACGGCCTTAGAGACCATGAACGCCGGCCGCGAGGTCGACCGAGGTTCCCATCGGCCTCGCCCACGGACTCCCACGGCCGCCACGTCCATCTCCTCCATGGAATCCCTGTGGCTACGCCGCAGTTCCTCCATGTACGCTGAACCCAGATGTTCACGCCGTACTCCTTCCATGTACGCCTCCTCATCACGGCGCCGGCGGCTGCGTTCAGCGGCCTCCCGTCGTACACCACGCGGCGGGCCGACGTCGAACTCCTCCAGGCCCAGGTCCAGGTCCTCACCTCCAGGGACATCCCATTCCACGTCTCGTCTGGGGACCTCATCCCTGAGTCCACCATAACGTCCACCAGCCATTGGGATTGGCTCCGGGGCTGGTGCAGTGCGTCGGGGGCGTATCGGTGTCCGCGGTGGAGGACGGCGGTTGTGGTATCCCGCGCTGAGCCACTCATCACGCCAATCCTCACTGCCACTGCCGGGCGGCACGCGCTTGTTGCGGCGGCCCGCGTTGTGGTGAGAGGGGGCGCCCAGAGAGGGGACACTGGCGCTTGGGCGACTCCTGGGGGCTCCGCTGGGGGCGTGGGGTGTGCCTGGACCTGGTCCGGGTCCCCAGCCGTCGTCCGACGAGCCAGACTCCAGGGGTGGGTGGTCGCTGCCGACGCTCCCACGGGCTTCCAGCGCGTCCAGCCTCTGCTGCAGGCCGCTGATGACCTTGTTCAGCGACCTGGTCTCGCCCCTGTCGATGTCCAGCAGCTTCTGGGTGGCGGTGGCGACGCCAGCGCTCTTGACCATCTCGATCTTGGCGATGTCCAGCTCTCTCTGTGCGCGCGCAGCGACCCTGGCGATGCGAGTCATCTCGCCCTTGCCCGTGTCTACCTCGCGCTCGAGGAACTGGACCCTCCTGCGGAGGTAGACAATCCACCGCCGGGTGGCATCCGGGTCGCCGTCCCCTGGTGGGTCGTTGGGGTCCCCAGGGGGTCTTCCAGGAGGGCCTCTGCCGGGTCTGCCCGGTCCAGGGGGTCCACTTGGTGGGCGTCCTCCAGGGGGTCCTGATGGTACTCCGCCAGGGGGTCCTGGTGGGTCTCCGCCGGGTCGCCTCGGTGGGTCCGAGGATGGGCGCTTCTTCGTGATGTCAAAGTCCATGTCCAGGAGGCGGACCATGTTGTCATCCTCGTCCATGTCGCCCCACCCCGGCGTCTCGGTCTCGGAAGACTCCGAGCTCCGGTAGGGAGGAGGGGGATCCTCATGCTCACCCTCCGGCTCCATGGGGACGTCTCCGCCTCCTCCGCCAGCCACTCCTTGGCGATGTCGGCTGCCTCGTTCATCCCCGTCGCTAGCGGTGAAGAAGGGGTCGCCGTCGTGGGGGTGTCCGCCCGCTGGCCTCCGTGGCCTCTCGGGGGTCTTCCCCTTACCCTTCCTCCGTCGGTAGCCAGTGGGGCCACTGCTCCCACTGCTGCCCGTGTCGGCCTCGTCCAGCGTCATCTTGGAGGAGGCGTCCCCTTCGAAAAGCTTTCGAAGGGTCTCCACTCGTGATCCTCCCGGGGGAGTCTCGTGGCGGAGTTTGGCCTCTGCCTCCTCCATTGCGGCGGCGGTGACTGCGGCAGCTCGCCTTTCGGCCTCCTCCCGGGCACGAGCCGCCTCGGCTTCCCGGGTCTGCTGCAGCCGAGCCTTCTCCGCCTCCAACGCCGCCAACTCCGCCTCCGTCTTGGCCCTCTTCTCAGCGACCTTCCGTCGCGCGGCCTCGATGGCGTCCTTCTTGGCGGCATCCGCCCAAGCCTTAGCCGTCGCTTCGGCGTGGGCCCTTTCCTCCGGCTCCTTCTTTGCCCTCTCTTGGGCAAGCGCCTCCTCCAGCGCCTTCACCTCGGCCTCCTTGCAGGCAATGGCCTCCTGCTTCAGGCGGGCTTCCTCGGCGGTTGCCGCCACCTCACCCCTGATCCGGGCAGCCACTGCCTCGTGGGCAGCCGCAGCCGTGAGATCGGCCGCAATGGCTGCCACGGTCGAGGCGTGGTAGTCCATGCCTCTGCCCCAGCCGGTGGCCTCCTCATGGGCGATGCCGACGGCGCCCTCCACGGCAGCGTTCTGCTGCCTGGCCCGTTGCCGGGCAACCCGAAGGTTGCAGGGCACCCCACAGGTGCGCTCGCAGGCGCGCGCCACATCCCTTTGGTGGGGAGCGACGCTGCTGCTGGAGCTGGCCTGGTTGGCCGGCATCCTCCCGCGGTGGGCCGACTCCACGTCGCTGCTGGGGCCTGACTTCCTCAGGGGCAGCGAGCGGGGCTTGGCCTTGGCCTGCTTTGCGACTTCCAGGAAGTCACCAAGGGTGGTGTGGCCGGGGTGGTGACCGCCATTGGCCCGTTGGGGGCTGTGGACTGGGGTTCCGCCCCTGGAGCCTTGGGCGGCTCTGGCGGCCAGAGATGCCTGGTACTCCCGCCACTTCCGGTTCTGCTTCCTGTCCCCGGCGGACCGCTTCTCCTTCCCCGGAGACGCGCTGCTGCTGCTGCCATGCAGCCTGCGCTCGCTCCCCGGTTCCGGGAAGTTCTTCTCGATCATGTCCCACATGAAGACGTTGATCGAGGCGCCCGACGGGCACTCGTTGGGCTTCTCGTCCTCCTCAATCCCGTCGGGGCTCAGCCCTTCCCCGGGATTGTCCGGCCGGGTCCAGGTCCTCCAGCGCTTGTGGCGGAAGCGGTACTCATACCCTTCCGCCCGCAGCCATGTCCTCGCGGAGCTCGAAGCTCCCGGGCATGCCTCCTTCGCACTGGGGATTGCTGTGGCGGTACTGCTGCCCCCACAGCAACCCACGCAGTAGGCGCGCCGCATGGCGGTGGGGCTGCGGCCACGTCTTGCCCGCCTCGTCCCAGTTCACCATCGTTCCTCTCCATGGAGTGGTCCTGGGGTGGTTGTTGAGGTGGGTGATGTAGCACTGGACTGGGAGTGCGGCCGGTGCTGGTCGGCCGGTGGTTGTGGAGGTGGTTGACGCGACTGGGTGTGCGGCCTTGCTGGTCGGCCGATAGGACTCGCTGATGAGGGAGTCCTGGTCAGTCCACCTCCTTCACGGTCGCGGCGCTTCCGTGGTTGCTCAGGGCGATGCTCTGGGCGGCGCTGCGGACCCCTGCGCTGCGCTGCGAGCTGCGAGCTGCGAGCTGCTGCGCCGCGCTGCTCGGGGTTGGTGGCCCCGAGTGGCACGCGAGGGATGGGTAGCCCCGCGGCGGTGAAACGCTTTTGACGCGTTCCCGTGAAGGGCCTGGCCACGGGAAGCTGCGGTGGACACGCGCAAGTGAGCAGGCAGGCAAAGCACTACGCTCACAGGGGCATCAATGCGCTCATGTCATGTGAGAAAGGGTTTCAGGATCCTTGCAACTCTGACACAAGGGAACAAAAGTATATACAGCAACACATCAGGATATGTACACATGGGGTTAAGACTGGACTTGGGTAAGGGCATCACAGGACAATGGACACTCAGTCCCAACTCATATCCCACTCCCTGGTCTGACCCTCTCAGTGGCTGGTGGGGGCGGGGGCTCAAACACACCCCATGCCCTGCTCAGTCCGGACCCTGAAACCCTGCCAATAGGGGACATGTTTCGCCCAGCCACAGGCGAGTTCCTGGGAACCAAGGGGCTCCAAGGCCATCCGACTGTCGCTCCCCATGCTTCCTTAACGGCCGGTCCCAACTATTCTCTGAGTCAGAGATATGGCCCCGCCATCATCCCCTAGGAGTTGGTAGCTGAAAATGGGCTGTTTCAGCCCAAACTGATACTAGCTCAAAATTCTCCAAAATTGATCCCTCGTGCGGACCCGCCAGAGGTAGGGACGAGGCGACTGACCCTATGCCCTTTGAATAACAACTCTATGGAACCCCCACCCAACCTGGTTCCCTCTGAGGTCCGGGCATCAGGGCACCACGGGGTCCTCAAGTGGGGTCATGATGCCAAAATCACCAAAATTGGCATCATTCTTACACACGGCTCGCCCGGCCAGGGCAAGGCCAATGACTCACAGGGTAGGAGGCAGGATCTCGGACCTTCATCTGAGTGTACACCCTGAAGTTGGGTCCAGGCTCCCCGTGGGCATAGAGATATGGGGCCGCCAATTGACCACACGGGGGGGTGAAATTGGGGTCCCAAAATGTGGTCATTTTGGCTGCTCGAAATGAGCCAAAATTTGGGGGTGCTTCCAATAGTATATCTCCACACCGGCTGGGAGATCGGATCCGCCATTCCATACGCGATCCACCTGGAGTCCAACAAAGAGTTCCGTGCCCTTGGCTATCAGAGATCTCCATGCCTCTCGAGGTGGTGACAATCCCAATTGGGTCCACAAATGCCAAAATGGCAAAATTGTCCACACTCACTTTGGGCTAGCACCTTAACGAATGTTGTTCCGCTTCGCCCACGTGGTGTGTGAACCATGGGGACCAATATACATAACACCCATTTCATATATGGTCCATTGGTCCATGCGTCCGGCGTGCACGGGTGGGCTTAACATAGTGCACGGCGGGCAGAAAATGTGGAAAATTTATCAAAATGGCCGAAAATGCGCACACTCATGGGTGGGGCAAATGAGGCACATGCCCGACTTGGACCAGAGTGTGCCATAGGATTGGTATCAATTCATTTGCGTCCAACATATCTTTTGGGTGTCGCCCAACTCCTCCGGTTTTGGGAGTGAGCCCATGATTTGGGATAGTCACAAATCGCCAACATGGCGGCCACGGTATGCCAAGCCCAAGAGGAGTTATTCGCCGGGTCCAAGATATGTTGGGCACCGAAGCATGTACCCCCATAACTTCCCAAGTGGGCACATGAAAATATGGAAAATTGCAAAACACACACCTTGCTCCCAACGCATCGCTTTGGGATCCCCACACAAGCTTCCCTCCACGAAGGTTAGGCTTGCAATTGATCGTGGGGAGTATAAGGAAGGGCCTCGTGCAATATGAGGTCCATTGGTGGGTGCATCGCTCTTAGCCAAACCCGCCAAATGGGCACGCAATACAACACATGGCACATACCACATATTGCCCAAAAAGGTAGCCCCCCCCACGATATGTCATGCCCCTCCAAGGGCATAACTTTGTGTCAATCGTTCATAGGAACTCAAAGAGAGTTCCTATGCAACACCAACACTCGCGCGCTACACTCGAAAATTATCTTAACGCACGCAATATCATGGCCAAAGAGTTGTAACGCAAACTGTACCCTCTTGACCATGATCCATTACGCTAGCGCGCACGTGTGGAGACACAAGGCATATATAAAGCTTCCTAAATTACGTCGGGAGTATTGTGAATACATCCCACGTTTTCTTATTGTCATTCCTCGCAAGCGGCACGAGATATGATCCTCACAAGTGGCCTCACGAATCAACTCTGTTTTGCCCATATCTCTGGGAAAAATTTAGGGCAAGACAAAAGGAAAGTTGATTCGTGCATAGGGAAGCACGTAGGTCCACTCGAAAGAGGTCAAATCGAGTGCGGGGATGTCGAAGTCGAAAATCCGATTTCGACATCCTGAAAAATTCGGATTAAGGTTGCGAGTGTACAATTTGAAAATTGCGGATGCATCGATGCAATTCCTGAACATTTTACAGTCTTCGTCACGGATTGCGCTAAAACATCTGTATATAACAGTTAGACTGGCGGTTACGCTAAAGTCGCGAACGAACCGCCAGCTGTCAAAACAGTGAATATCAGAACGGAAGCGTAAAAATTGACGGAAACAATATGAAAATAAAACCCTGTTGATTCCTGATATTCTGACATATAAATCTCCGCTGGCGGCGCATCGTTTGCCGATGCGGGGCTTTACGGCACGGAACACGCTCCCGCTGGGCTGGCACCGGGCGTCAACGGGCGTCTTCCCTTCCGTACATGGGGTTAGTGGACCGGAGACCGGTTGTATGCCGTAACCTAGCCATGGGGTTCTGTGTACCGCTTCAGTACGGGGAGACCCGGGCATATACATCCTGCCCAACAGGTCCAAGGAACACGCCATCCCCCTCCACGGTCAAGAATCCCTTGCCCTGGGACCGCCCCCACCAAAACACCAACACCAGCACATCCCGGGGGACAAACGGACACAGGCGCCAGACGGGGGAAAAAAGGCCCACCAATGCGCCCTAGCCCACATCACCATGCATCCTGCAGCCCACCTACCAAAGGACTTCGGCACAGAGCGCCACATCGTCCGGGAGGGGCAAGCCGACCACATCATCACCACCGCCCTATACACCCTCGCCGCCCACGAACGCCACTGGGACCCCACAACCATCCCAGCGATGCCCCCACCACCGCAGGGCCCCAAAGATCCCGTCACCCCCTTCCACATCTATCAACTCCTAAGCCGCAGGGCCACCCCACACCTCCACCCCTCCAGGATAGAACTAGCCATCACATCGTGGGACACCCTCTACACGCCTCCCCAACAACCCGCCATCCCCATCCTCAAAGCGGACGCTCAATGGTGGGTCCTCCAATGGGCACACAGAGTCCACATGGCAGCCCAGGCCTATACCCCGGAAATAGACCCAGAAGGCCCCCCACAGGGCCGGCAGCGACTCCTCCAGGCCACCACCCTCACAGGCCGCGAAGGCGCCCCCTGGGAAGCCCTCCACACAGCACTCTACTGGGATCAAGGCTCCCCCAACGGCCCAGACACACCTGAACCCACGGAGGCCTGGGTCATGCAGGCCTAGGCCATGAGGAACTACCACCTTCACCACCCTTTCGACGACAGCCCGGCCGCACTGCCATGGCCATCCGATCCCCCGGAGACCGTGCGCAAGCTCGCCGACCTCATGCGCAGCCACGCGAAAGCGAACATGCAAACGCCGGCAGAATCCCCACTGAGGGATCCAAGCCAGCAAGCAACGCACCCCTTCTTCAAACCCAACGCCCCCTGGGCCCCGCTACCTCCAGTCCCACCCAAGCGAGCGAGACGAAAAAGGGGCGCGCCCGCCCCCAACCAAGCCGGAAAAGCAGCGACCTCCCAACCCCCCGCCCCCCACCCGACGCACCCGGCAAACCCAGACCAAGCATCCTCGTCATCCTCCCTGCCACCATTACCACCGCCCCACCTGGACCAGGCACCCTCATCATCCTCCCTCCCGCCCCAAGCACCGCCCCCGCCCGAGGCGTACACAGGATTCGAAAAGGGCGCTAAGGTCCAGCAATCCTTCCGCAATGACCACACAGGCGACTGGATCTGGTGTGAGGGCACGATCCAGTACCGCCTCCACGACCCGGGGGACAACGGGGGGCCACAGATCCGGGTGGTCTGGCACCCCCAAAAGGAGCTAGACCAAGGCAGCAGCGCCCCGGACAGGCCAGAAGGCCACACCCTGGAGCTCAACAGCGCCCACCCCATCTCTGCACCGAAGAGAACAAGGCCCACAGAGGCACCAAATACACTAGGGAGCTCTGCCCGGAGTGGAGCCAATGCCTCCCCCCGCCGCGCCTACCCAAGCGCCCACCAACGAGCAAAAAGTCCCCGAGCCCCAGTCCCCCTCCCTGACGGGGCAAGGGCCGAGGGCAGAAGCCCCCACAGCCCCAGCCGACCCCCATTGAGGCCAGCGTCAACCTCCTCGACCTCAACCACCCGGTCGTCACATACTCCAAGGACGCCACAATCGCCCTCCAGGAGCTCCCGATGGCACAGGGGCCGGGGTGGGTTCCCCACCTCCTCGCCTTCCAGGAACAAGGCCTACAACGCGACGACCCCCCAGAAACCACCCCCATATATACCCCGGAACGGAAAGCGTACAAATGCTACTGGCACAAGGGGACCCCCCTATACGCCCGAACCGGCATCCACGTCCACCCCGTCCACCACCTCAGCGTCCCAGGGAGGCTGGGTGTCTATGAGGTTGTCGGAGACGGATGGCAACCCAACGTCATCAACGCCCACGTCCCCTTCGGCGACGCCACGGAACCCTTCCTCCAAGCCCTGGCCGAGGTATACCGCCAGATCGCCATGCTCGCCCCCACAATCATCATCGGCGACATGAACGCGGCCCCCACCCCGGCGGACCAAGAGGGACAGGTCACACCCCAGGAACATGCAGTCCGCGACACCATCGAAATGCTGGGGCTCGTGGACCTGACGGCCAACCTCGAAGGCCAACCATCCCACTTCCCCCACCAAACAGATGCCGCCCCATCCCGCATCGACGTATGCTATGGCGACCCCACCACCATCATCCGGGCGGAGGCCCGATATGGACCCCTCTCGCTGGGACCCACAGGCCATAGCCACCTGCACATCCGCCTGACCATCCCCAACCTTCTCCCCAGCCCCCCAGAGGATGCGGACCAAGGCCTACCACCCCCCCTGAAGATGCCCCCACTGCATGACAAGCATGCCTGGTCCCAATATCAGAGGGCCATAGACCGCGCCTGGCGCATCCAACCAGACCCCACCGAACTACCCACAGCCATGCGCACGGCCGCCGTCGCCTGCGCCTTCCAACAACACCCCCACACAGACAACGACCAACCACCCACGGCCCTAGGGGACATGCTCCATGACCTCTGGCATGCGAAGCAACAACTGGCGACCCTCTCCAACACCGACACCCCCCAAAGCTGCCGCCAGATACACCACTGCAAGACGCAGATAGCCCACATCAGGGCAGACCTGCAGCGGTGGCACATCCACAGGCAACAGCGCATCGCCCAGGAACACGAACCGTATGCGCAACATGAACTCCCCTTCAAGGCCATCCGCCACCTCAACGACGCCATGACCGACACCGGCCACGGCACCATCACCACGGTCCGGCAGGAGGACAGCTCCCTCCTCAACAACCCAGCCACAGTGCACCAAGCCACCAAAGACAGCTTCCTCCGGCAACACACGCCCACCCAAGACACACTGGACCCAGACACCCAGGCCAAAATCGACCGCCTCCCTCGGGTCTTCAATCACGCCCAGAGGAGGCAACTGGAAAAGCGCCCCTTCACCATCCACGAAGTCCGGAAGGCCATCCACAGTCTCCGGCCACACAAAACCCCAGGCTACGACGTCCTCCCTGCAGAGGCATACTACCACCCCCCCGCCCACCTCCTCCGCATCCTCGCCCATCGCCTCTGGGACATCGTCACGGGGCAGACCCCCCTGCCGACAGACTGGGCAAACGTTGTCCGCCCCCTCCACAAAAAAGGGGACTGGGCAAACCCGGACAACTGGCGCCCCATAGTCTGTGCGGTCACGGAGGTCAAAACCGTCTGGACCATCCTCCTACGCCGCATTCGCCCCCACCTGCACCCCACATACCAGCCAGCCTCTGGGGGGCCATCCCAGGCCGGTCCCCACACGAGGCGATCTTTCTCCAGGACACCATCGCCGACATGGACCCGGTGGACCTCATCATCGCCTCCCTCGACATCAAAGGAGCCTTTCTGAACACCCCCTGGCTCCTCCTAGAAGCGGTGTGGAAACGCCTAGGCCTCCCCTTCTACAACTTTGCCTCCGGCTAGATCGGCACCCGCAAATACACGGTCCGCACTGGAGAAGGCCTCAGCCCCTTCCTGGAGCCAGGCAGCGGGGTCCCCAAAGGAGGAGCAGAAGGCCCCTTCCTGTACCTTCTCGTGGCGCTCCCCTTGGCCCTCGCAATCGAGCAGGATTACCCGGCCTACACACCCTACCCCCTCCTCTCCCCCCTGGTGGGCTTCGCGGACGACACCAACCTCACGGTCGCGCACACCCCACACGAACCCCATGCCCCGGACCCCGGGCCAACGGTCACTCAACAGGCCAATGACTTACTGGACGTGACTGTCTCCTACCTCTCCCACAACAACCTCATCGTCCACCCCACAAAGTCAGTGGCCATGATCAAGGGGTCTGCCAGACCCCCCACCCTAGGGCCACAAGGGCCCCCCATGCAAGTCGTGACAACCACCACCCACCTCGGGGTAATCCAGGCCGCCAACCCTGAGGACGCCACCCTCCCTCCCAAGTTGCAATCACACCTTGCCCATCTCCCCAGATATGCGTCCCCGACCACCAAGGCCCTCTCCCTGTCCCACCAGAGCCTGGCGTACTACCTCAACGGGGTCTTGAACGCCTCCATAGGCTTCCAAGCACTCCACCTGACACACCCCACCACCGCCCTCCAGCCGGCCACAAGCGCCGTGACCAAGGCATGAGCAGCACACGGGGGCTGGCCCACCTCCATACCCACCCGCGCCATCCGAGCGGCATGGCCCCACTATGGGGACGCCATACGGGACGAGTTGGAAGCGGCCTACACCAGACACACCGCCCTCCTCCTTCACAGCATGACCCACAACCACTCACCGGAGGTCCGCGAGGTCACCACAATCCGCCTCCAAGCCGCACAACGGGCCCGCAACACATGCCCGCGCTGGGTACTCCACCAGATGGGCATGCTCACCGACATGAACACGCGCCTTTGGAACCACCTGCAGCTTCTCCTCCCATCCCCACAACACGCCATACTCACCAACCACACGTGCCCAGAGGAAGGGCCTCTAGCGGTCCTCTGCGGGGACCTCCACCATCACTGCAAGGGCACCATCCACACCATAGACCTTGTCGGGGCCTCCATCACCGTAGTATATGTCACCCTCCCCGAAATGCGGGTACTGCACCACAGCGGGGCACACCACACCCCCTTTTTACAGCTTCCCGAATGGCCTCAATACCGCCTCTTCCACCAGTACCTCACGCAGACGGCACGAGCAGCGGGACACACTCTGCCGGGAAGCAAAGACATGCAAGCAGCCTACCAAGAGTTCAAAAAGCAACACCTGCGACCCATCCCAGTGACACCGCCCTACGCACCCAGCGGCTCAAAACACGAACCCGTCCCCCCGGTGACGGGCCCAGTCCCACCACTAACCCTATTACTGGCCCCGAATGAAGCCAAACCCACACGGACCACCGTCATCCACCACAGGGCAAAATGGCGCATACTGAAACACCAGTTGACCGCCCGAGACCTACCACGGGTCCCCCATGACTCCCAGAGCATGCCAGGCACATGTTGGGCCTGTGACCCCGAGGCACCAACCACACCATGGCCCGTACTACACCTCATAGCGCGCCACCACACCCACCCCACAACCCACCTACCGCCACAGGCCTATGCATGGGTAGCTTCATGATTCCACCGCACCGACACTAACCCCACGGTAGCGTGGAACCCCGACCATGCGCCCAAATGGCTCTTCACCACTACATTCACATGGCCCCGCCCCGACCCGGCAGGGGTCACCATCTGTTACAGCATGTACGAGCCAGGCAGAACGGGCAAGCACGAGCACCCCTACTATCCGCTGCACCACTCCTGCCACACACCGGTACACCGAACACAAACCCTCACATGCCACGACCTAAGCCCAGACACAGCCTACATCCTCCACTACATCTACTCCTACCTCAGACAAGGACAGCCGGAGCAGGGACTCATAGCCCTATCCCCCCGAGCGAAACACATCATCTCCAAAGGAATAGGGGTGTACGCCACCCCTATCCTGCAGCCCACAACCCCAGTAGCCCACCTCGCCACGGGCCTCCCCATATACGCCTACCTGCCCATGAACCCATGCAGCCTCCCACAACCATCACCAGCGGACCGGCTCTTCTTCACCGACGCCTCAGGCAAATCCGCCCTCACGCCCATCATCGGGGGGGCCACCCTGCAGCTAACCCACACCGGGGAACACTACCACATGGACCACCACACGGGCCACACCACCTATGGGGCCTCCTCCCACGGGGAGCAGAGGGGCCATGGCCGACGCCATCGCCGAGATCGCGGCCCACCTACCCGCCCACCTCCCGCACATCGTCCGGGTCTGGTTCGTGGTAGACGCCACTGTCGACACACACCTGCTTCTCCGCATAGCAAGGCAACCACTTCACAAAGCCACCGCGACGAGCCTCGGCACCCAGGCACTGCTGCTCTGGAAAGCGCTTCGCAGCCTTTCCCCCTACGTCCAACTCCACATCGTGAAACAAGAGTCCCACAGACACCAATACGGAAATGGTAAGGTCGACAACCAGGCAGTACACCAGCGCACAACGCACCTACCAGCCCTTCAGATCCCTGACCTCGGCCGAACCCACACACACCTCCAACACATACCCCCTGTGCCCGAGCCCCATCAGACCCCGGACTGGGTACCAGCGGACGCCCCCTATTCCTCCCACGAGAGAGCATACAACTACCCCAACCCCATCCAACATCTCGCCCGCGTGCTCGGCGACGCAGACAGCCGGGCACACATCCAGGAGCTCCAGGACAGACTGCAAATCCCCCTCTACCACTCAGCGCTGCGCCCAGCAAACGTCCCAGCCCACCTCCAAAAAAGACGCATCCAACTCCTCAGGGAGCAACTACCATTCCTCACCAGGGTCGCCAGATGGCTCGCCCGCAAACACATCCACGTCCTCAAAGAACACACTCGTTGCCCGTGCGACCATACCACCCCGGAGGACTGGGAACACTTCAAGAAACGCCCCCTCCATACAGGCAGAAACACGCTAGTGGGCTGGTCCCCGGCGGAAACCCTAGGACAACACGAAGGATGGCCAACCCACAGCCACGAACACCAGGCCACCGAACACCTCTTCCGGGATCCCCTGGTTAAAGAAGCCGCCATGAGAGGGGCGGTGACACAGGCCCTGCACCGACACCTCACCAAACACACGGAAAGCCCCATGGAAGCAGCAGCGCACCTCCAGCTAGAGGCAGTCCGCAGAGCAGCGGCCCGAATGGTACACCGCAAACACCTCCTGTTAACACACGCGGAGCAACTCACCGACCCCACCGCCAGGGAACACATGCAGTGTCTCATACATTACCATGCCGTGCATGACCCAGACGTCCACTAACCCACTCCGCGCCCCGCACGCGCCCCCCATCTCCATCCGCAGGCCTCCAAGACACCACCACAGCGCCCCGAGGCCCATCTCTCACCCAAGAAGCCACCCGGCACCGCCAAGCCCGGCCGAGCCCAACCAGGGCGAACCATACGTCAACGTAGACGCGCAAAACCCCGGCAACCCATCAAGCCCACCCCCCCCGGACCCAGGGCATCCCCCCCTCACACCGGCCACCATCCGCAACCCGGACCTCCTCTGAGCAACCCTCCAAGGCAGGGCCCCGACCGCCCCCCTGGGCTGGTACCGCCTACAAGAGGACTGGACCAAGCTCACCATCAAAGCCCTCCGGGACCTGACCACCCCAGGCAACGGCCTCCACGAGACCATCGTAGACCTCGTACTCTGGCGAGCCCGCAAACACACCCAGGGCCAGCACGTCTGGATCCCCCCCATCGAGTGGGGCCAGGCCCTGATACACGACACCGACATCAACGTCACGCATCGAGGGACCGTACGCCTACGACGGGCCCCAGTGCAGAAGGACCACCCAGCGGACGCGAACCGCCCGGAGCAGTGGGAACAGGCAACCGCACCAACCCGCGACACCGCCCTCCGCGCCGCCGGCCTCCGCACTCCAGACGACGACCTCCCCCTCCCACCTACAGACAGTGACCACCCCTCGCCGGAGGTCTGGGTTACAGTCCTCGAGCGCGGGCACTACTACGTGATAGCCGCTACAGCTACGTCCCCCGGTTCGCAATGGCTCGTCAAAGGGACAGACACCATGCTCGCCCCAGGGACCGCCCCACCAGGGGCAGTAGGGGACCCCACCACCCAGCACAGGGTTTTCAGGGGCGTCCCCCAGCCACGGGACAAGCCTCCAGCCCGCGCTCTGGCCCAAATCACCTCAGGGAAGGCGAGCTACTACCTTGGATTGGCCATGCTCTGCCTGACCCACTAGATCCA
The DNA here is from genome assembly GCA_964036045.1 of Eutreptiella sp. 'Long Island Sound 2002'. Classification (NCBI taxonomy): domain Eukaryota; phylum Euglenozoa; class Euglenophyceae; order Eutreptiales; family Eutreptiaceae; genus Eutreptiella; species Eutreptiella sp. 'Long Island Sound 2002'. The sequence goes on from OZ038393.1 coordinate 7,346,046, forward strand.
GCGCCGCTGGCCACCCACGGGGACCGTGCCCTGGATTTGGGCCATCCCCACCGCCCACACACAAGTCGAGGCAGGCCCGGACAAGCGGCCAAACCCCCCACCCCAGACCGCAGCTATCCCTCACCTGCGGGTACCACGCCATCCACAGGGTCCCCAGCCGCGTGGGTCTTAGCCCAAAGCTAGCATACCCCCTTCCCACCACTGACCAAGAGGTCAACCAGATACGCAAGCTCGTCTGCGAAATCCTTGCCGCGGCAGCAGAAGACGGCAAGCTTCTCCTCCAAACCGCCCGGCCTACAACTGGCCACGCAAGCGCGCCGCGGCGAACGGACACATACACCGAAACAACACACCCCACGGCACAATCCCCGCCCATGCCCCTCCCCTCCCACTGCTCACCCGGAGACCCACACACGCCCACCATCGCGCGCACCCCCCGGCCCCGCGGAACGGGCCTCCCCCAGCCGCCCGAACACCAGCACACGCCCGCCACACACCCACCCGCCGGACAACCCTCACCACCCCCCACACTCGACAGCCCGCACACACCCGCCGAGAGGAGCCCCGCGGCCCGCGGCACGCCGACGCCACCCAGTGGCCCGCCCACGCCCCCCGCACACACCCAAGAAGACCCAGGCCCAACCCCCCCCGGCCCCTGAATGCTGCCCACGCGAACTGTTCCCCCCCGCGGACGCCAAACCACACAACCTCACACATTGCAGGACCCCGGCCCAGCCAAGCCCAGAAGGGGAAGGCCACAGCCTCGCGCCTCCCTCCCCCGCCGCTGCCAACCAGATCGGCCCGCCGGGCCGCCAGGTCACGACCGGGCCCCCCCAGCCGCCCGCCCCCAACCTGGAGCCCGAGGACATGCCCTCCATCCTCCCCGCCGTGGCCGCAGCAGAAGCCGCCGCCCACAAGCCCGCCCGCATCGCAGCGCAACCCGCGTCCACCACCTCCTCCTCATCCTCAGCCTCATCCACCTCCTCCACCTCATCCTCCGACCCCTCCCTCCCCGCCGCCCTCATCCTCAAGGCCGCGGCAAACGCCAAAGCCGCGGCAGCACGCACCGACCCCCCGATCCCCACACAGGCAACGCACCGGGAAGACCCCTGACCCGACATCAGCGCCCTCACACCTCCGGACAGAGGTCCTCCTCAACCTGGAACCGGAACCCGACCCCAAACCCGACCCCAAACCCAAGCCGGCGCCCAAGCGAGCACACACAACACCACAAGCGCAACGACACAAACCCAGCCGACACCGCCCTAACCCAAACCCTCACCCAAACCAGGACCCCCAACCCACCACAACCCACGCCACCCTCCCACCGGCAGCCACCACCACCGCAGAGGTGGCCACCCAACACGACCCCGTCCAAACCCTCGTCCCCATCCCAGTCACCAAGCGCCCCGTCATCCATCCCCCACAAACCACAGCCACCGCCGGCCAAACTGACCCAGGGACGTGGGAGCCCTCAACCACCGTCACCGTCAAGCCCGGCCCCCGACCAACCCCCCTGCCCACCACATAGTGCAGCCCCAGGGGCTGCGCACGATGCCCAACCCCCCACCCCCACAAGGGGGACCGGAAAACCCACAAGGGGTCCAAGGGCCATACCCGCAACACCAACCCCACCACTACCAACACCACCACCACCAGCGGCCCCACCACCACCACCACCAACACCACCCCCACCACTACCACTGCCCACCACCCTACCCCACCGGGCGACAGCCCCCGGTGCACGAACAGCACCAGCGAATGGGATGGCAGCCAGCGAGCGCTCCACCCGCATACCCCACCTACCACCAGGGGCCACCCCCCCCGTACCAGCCACCCCCCCCGTACCAGGAACCGTATCCCCCCGACCACCACGTCCACGCCGAAGGGGCCCCCCGGGCCCAACCCCGCCGAGGACAGTCACTCGACCCATACCACCAGCCGCTGCCGCCACCACACCCCTACGTGGCGGATCCAGGGACAACGGGGGACCCCCCCCCCCCAGTACCAGGCGGCACCACGCGAAGCCCCCCAGGACCCGCCGACGCCTCCTGACTGGCTCGACTCGAGCGATGAGGCCCGGTCCCGCAAACGGCGGCGCTCCCGCTCCCCCCCCGAATGGCACAATCGCCCCCGGCGCCCACACTTCCCACACCGCCACCGCGCCTAAACCACCCACTCGCGCCGCTCCCGCTCCCGCAGGTGCCACCGGACCACCCAGGACCCCGCTCTGGCCGCTTGCGCTCCCCCGGGCGCCACAGCGAGCGCCACCGCCGCCTCATGTCCACCTCCCCCTCCCCCCTCAGGCCATACAAGACCCCCACCCCCAGCCCCCGCCACCAGCGCTCCCGCCCCCCCCGGCGCCACCAGGCACGCCACCGCCGCCCCACGACCACCTCCCCCTCCCCCCACAGGCCCCGCCAGGCTCCCCGTTCCCCCCGCCGCCCAAACCCATCCAACACCCCCAGCCCCCGCTACCACCACTCCCGCTCTTGTTCCCCCCTCCGCCCGTACCCGTCCTCCACCCCCAGCCCCCGCCACCGCCGGTCCTGCTCCCCCAGGCACCGCCACCCCCACCAGCACCACAGGTCCACGTCCTCCCCCCGTCGCTCCAGGACCCCGGGCACGGACCCCTCCCCCCCCCTGGGCCCCCGCCCACCTCGCCTGGTGGTCTGCCCCCGCTTTGCAGGAGCTCCGCCGCTGGGTGAAATTGGCCGGGGGAGCGGGAATGCAGGATGGGGTGCACATGGTGCATACCTTTGAGGAGATGCGCACCCGCACCCCCGCCGACCCCAACGAGGCCGCCCCGGAGGCCATCATGCCGCAAGCGGCATCGGAGGCCCTCCTCCACGATGCGGTCCTGGGCCTCCGCCCCCCCTACACCCCCCAAGCCCTCCGCCAATTGCTCCAGGCCACCCATCCCCGGGCCTGGGCCATCGGCGCCCCCTCCCCAGCCCGCTCCTCCCGCCACCACCATACCAGGAAGGGGAAGGACAAGGGCAAGGGGAGGGCAAGGGACACCAAGGGGCACTCAGGCAAGAGGGCACGGAAGGGCCCCAAGTGAGAGCAGGCAGCCATAGAGACAGGGCGCCGGAAGAGACACCACATGGGGGCAGGAAACCACCCAAGAACGAGGAAGGGGCAGGAGCGGGGACCAAGGCGCGGAGGAAAAGGGCACCACGGCAAACGCCACGACCCACACCCAGGAAGGGCATACCACGACGGGGGGACCAGCGCCACGCCACCCCCACCGAACGCCGCACGACTCCCGGGGGCGCACCCCCCAACACGCACCGCCGAAGCAAGCATCGGACGCCGTACGGATCACACCAGCGCACACCCACCAGCCACCGGAAACCACACGGGGAATGGAGGGCACACCTACACGGGGAGAACGGGCCACACCCACAGAGGAAGCCGCAGGGAATGCCGCCGCACGGCGCCCCACCACCCCCTCACCGCCAGGCGACTACCCCGGCCGCCACAAGGGCCACCTCACAGGCACCGGAAGAGGACAAAGGCACGGCCACAGCCACCAGGGCTAGGGACCGGAATTCCCAGAGGACACGGGACCAAGGCACAGGCCCCCAGGGAGGGCAACCCCACGGACGCCTACCCAACTCACCAGCCCGAGCGGCACGCCCAGGCCCCCACAGCACGGACCCAGCGACAGACCCACACCTAACCGCACCCCCCAGCCACCAGCCAGCCACACTCCGGCCCGCACTCCGCAGGCCAGACCTCCACTGACCCACCACGGCACAATGCGAGACCACGGCGCACCGCACCACAGCGCGCCACAGTGCAACGCGCCACAGCACGACGCGACGCGACGCGGCACAGAGCGGCACAACACGGCACGACTGACCCTAACCTGAAGGACTAACCGAAGGAAGCCACCGCACACCCCGGAAGGCGCCGCACCAGCACGCCACACACCGGCACTGCAGGCCACACACAGGGCCACCGCGCGCCCGGCAACAGCGGTGGCTGACCAGCCAGAAGGTTAAAACCGGCACCGCAGAGGGGAAAGGACACGAACAACCCCAGCCTTCTAACCCAGAGCCACACGCAGCCGCCTGGCGCAGCCGCCCGGCCGGCAGAGCCAGGACCTAACCCGGCAAGAAGGGGCGCCGAGCCCAACGTGTACATAGCCCACCCGACCCATGGGGCCCGAATACGGCCAAACAGAAGGCAACCGCCAACGGCAGCCCATGGAAGACCACACTGAATGCGGCCCAGTGCTTGCGCCAGCCAAGGAAAGGCAGAGGGAGGAACAGGCAGCCCCCCCCCCCAAAACAAAAACAGAGGGGGGAGGGGGGGGGGCGTGAAAACAGCCCACAGCCACCAAACCGCCCGCCAACACCACCAGAGGCGGCCAAACCCCCCACCCAGAAGGCACCGAAGACAGGACCCCGAAAGAGGCACAGGGGGAACACCCAGCCAAAACCGGCAACACGAAGCCAGGAACAGCGGCCCAACTGGAAAAGGAACACCGAAACATGCAGACACACAAAAAAAAAAGAGCCAGCAGCCCAGCCCGAGAGAAACGGGATGGGCGGACAGGGACCACAAGGCCCGGTACAGAGACACCCAGCAACCGACAGCACAAAGCCAAATAAAAAAAGAAAAGCGCAAAAAACACACCCCGACAACCCAGCCAAGAAGGGCGGGGCAAAGCCGAGACCCGGACCCAGCACGCACAGCACGCACGCACCCAGAACGCACAGCGGGACTGGAAACGGTGGGGGCCAGCAGAGCGCGCACAAAACCACACACGTCCCATAAGCAGGCCGAAACCTAAGCCCAATCACGAACACCACAAGCAGCTTGCGAAAGAGGAACAGCTCCAGAAACCGTGCCCAAAGACACGCACCCAAGACCCCAGCCAGGACTGGCGGGGTTGACAAAACCCACACACAACCGCAAACCGGACCCAAACACCAACGCCGCACAACAGTAGGAAACCCAGTGCCCACAGCCCGGGCACTGAGGCAGCCCGTGCCATGCAGGTGACCCGGCCAAACGAGATCCGGAGACCGGGGGTAAGGCTGCATCCTAAGGCCAGCGCTGCTTTGGGACTCGAGGCGGAGCGTGCGACATCCAAGCGCCTCGGAACCCTAGTACCAAGAACGTGCATGCATGCCTTGGGAACGGGATACGCCAGGAAGTCCGGTGAACCTCTAGGGTTCCGCCCAAAGGAGGGGACGTGCGCAAGCACGGGGGCACACCCTCCCGGCGAGACAAGCACGTCACGCTGGCGGCGATCAGCCCTCCTGGTGTTGCCCAGGGCCGCTTTGTTGGGGGCCAACAGTCAGGTCTAGCGGGATGTAAGCCGCCTCCCCTCTACACGCGCAGAGCCTCTTCCTGTTCGTCACAGGGGCGACGCCAGGGGGAACCAAGGGGCGCCTCTCTACGACCGAGTGCACCTACCTACCTACCTACTATTGACACCATAATACCCAGATGGTCTCCAAACTACAACCCCCTCACCTGGGATGAGGCGAAGCATTATTACAAGGATACATTGCAGCAGGCTGTTGGCGGACCAATATTGTATTGGAGGATAACCGCACCTTTCGGCAACTAAAACCTTTGGCAAAGATTCTATCCAAAACATGTCCGTTTGACACGTTACAATAAGTTTTCACACTACATACTCGAGGTAGGTAGGTAGGTATCTTTGGGAGCTCGGGATGCCTCCTTTGACGGTGCAGGAGGAAGGTCTTACCAAGGGGACGTCCTGTCCCTCCCACTGCCCTATGTTAGGTGCCTCTTGAGCCGCTCCCGCATGTGCTTGGGAAGGCATTGTCGCGGCCACCCGGTCCATGTGTCCCAGGTGGGAGGGTGTCCCCACATGTGTCCATGAGTAGGGCCACATGCCCCCTCCTTCGGGCGGCAGCTCTGGGGGCTGCCCAGCCGTGTGGAGTATCTCTCACCACAAGGGGTCTTGCTCCCGCTTGTCTACGGTACGACCGCCTCACCCTTGTGGCTTGAGTTGCGGGGCCGCTCCGCTTGGCAGGCGACCCCCTCCTGGACTGTGTACCGGCTCGCCTGTCACCGGTTGCATCCATGGCTCCGGGTGACGTCTGCCATGGTCCCCGATGCAGCCTGGCCGGGCTTGGACCAGCAGCCTTGGAGTGACGCTCCTGCCACTGGCCCGGTGGGTCGGCTGGGTCGCCCCAGTGTGTCCGACCCATGGGGTGTTGGTTCTTTCCTGTCCCCCGGCCGCCCTACGTGTGTGCGGCGTCCTGGGCCTCCCAGCTCCTGTTCACCGGTGTGCCTGCTCGGTGTGTTGTGTTGCGTGTGCGGCGTCCTGGGCCTCCCGGCTCCTGTTCACCGGTGTGCCCGCTCGGTGTGGTGTGTTGCGTGTGCGGCGTCCTGGGCCTCCCGGCTCCTGTTCACCGGTGCGCCCGCTCGGTGTGTTGTGTTGCGTGTGCGGCGTCCTGGGCCTCCCGGCTCCTGTTCACCGGTGCGCCCGCTCGGTGTGTTGTGTGGCGTGTGCGGCGTCCTGGGCCTCCCGGCTCCTGTTCACCGTTGTGCCCGCTCGGTGTGTTGTGTTGCGTGTGCGGCGTCCTGGGCCTCCCGGCTCCTGTTCACCGGTGCGCCCGCTCGGTGTGTTGTGTTGCGTGTGCGGCGTCCTGGGCCTCCCGGCTCCTGTTCACCGGTGTGCCCGCTCGGTGTGTTGTGTTGCTTGCGCGGCGTCCTGGGCCTCCCGGCTCCTGTTCACCGGTGCGCCCGCTCGGTGTGGTGTGTTGCGTGTGCGGTGTCCTGGGCCTCCCGGCTCCTGTTCACCGGTGTGCCCGCTCGGTGTGTTGTGTTGCGTGTGCGGCGTCCTGGGCCTCCCGGCTCCTGTTCACCGCTGTGCCCGCTCGGTGTGTTGTGCTGCGTGTGCGGCGTCCTGGGCCTCCCGGCTCCTGTCCACCGGTGTGCCCGCTCGCCGTGTTGTGTTGCGTGTGCGGCGTCCTGGGCCTCCCGGCTCCTGTTCACCGGTGTGCCCGCTCGGTGTGTTGTGTTGCGTGTGCGGCGTCCTGGGCCTCCCGGCTCCTGTTCACCAGTGTGCCTGCTCGGTGTGTTGTGTTGCGTGTGCGGCGTCCTGGGCCTCCCGGCTCCTGTTCACCGGTGCGCCCGCTCGGTGTGTTGTGTTGCGTGTGCGGCGTCCTGGGCCTCCCGGCTCCTGTTCACCGGTGCGCCCGCTCGGTGTGGTGTGTTGTGTTACGTGTGTGGCGTCCTGGGCCTCCCGGCTCCTGTTCACCGGTGTGCCCGCTCGGTGTGTTGTGTTGCGTGTGCGGCGTCCTGGGCCTCCCGGCTCCTGTCCACCGGTGTGCCCGCTCGCCGTGTTGTGTTGCGTGTGCGGCGTCCTGGGCCTCCCGGCTCCTGTTCACCGGTGTGCCCGTTCGGTGTGTTGTGTTGCGTGTGCGGTGTCTTGGGCCTCCCGGCTCCTGTTCACCGGTGTGCCCGCTCGGTGTGTTGTGTTGCGTGTGCGGCGTCCTGGGCCTCCCGGCTCCTGTTCACCGGTGTGCCTGCTCGGTGTGTTGTGTTGCGTGTGCGGCGTCCTGGGCCTCCCGGCTCCTGTTCACCGGTGCGCCCGCTCGGTGTGTTGTGTTGCGTGTGCGGCGTCCTGGGCCTCCCGGCTCCTGTTCGGCGGTGCGCCTGCTCGTTGTGGTGTGTTGTGTTGCGTGTGCGGCGTCCTGGGCCTCCCGGCTCCTGTTCACCGGTGTGCCCGCTCGGTGTGTTGTGTTGCGTGTGCGGCGTCCTGGGCCTCCCGGCTCCTGTTCACCGGTGTGCCCGCTCGGTGTGTTGTGTTGCGTGTGCGGTGTCCTGGGCCTCCCGGCTCCTGTTCACCGGTGCGCCCGCTCGGTGTGTTGTGTTGCGTGTGCGGCGTCCTGGGCCTCCCGGCTCCTGTTCACCGGTGCGCCCGCTCGGTGTGGTGTGTTGTGTTGCGTGTGCGGCGTCCTGGGCCTCCCGGCTCCTGTTCACCGGTGTGCCCGCTCGGTGTGTTGTGTTGCGTGTGCGGCGTCCTGGGCCTCCCGGCTCCTGTTCACCGGCGTGCCCGCTCGGTGTGTTGTGTTGCGTGTGCGGCGTCCTGGGCCTCCCGGCTCCTGTTCACCGGTGTGCCCGCTCGGTGTGTTGTGTTGCTGTGTGGGGTGCCGCTGCGGGGCGCTCACTCGTCCATCGGGACGGCGGCTATCGTAGCCGGCAAGGGCTGGGTACCCTCCGGGTGCACACACGTCCATCTGGACGGCGGCTGTTCGTAGCCGGCAGGGGCTGGGTACCCTCCGGGCGCGCACTCGTCCATCCGGACGGCGGCTGTTCGTTGCCGGCAGGGGTTGGGTACCCTCCGGGCGCGCACTCGTCCATCTGGACGGCGGCTGGCGTGCGTGTGCTTGCTCTTTGTGGCCGGGTCGGGCGGGCCGGCCTCCCGGACGCGTTGTGGTGCGCCTCACCTTTTCCTTTGGCCGCTTTGTCTTTCTGCTTTGCTTGGCCCCCTCCGGGCTGGGGTTGCCCCCCGCTCTCTTGCTGCCGTTGCTGTTCCTCGTTGCCTTGGCGCCGTGCTTTGGTTGTTTTTCTCGGCCTCCCGCTGCCTGCCTCTTCGTGCGCTCGCGCGTCGTTTGTGTCTCCTGCTTGGCCGTTGGCTGCTCTTTGGTGGTTTCTCCCCCCACCCCCTCCCTTTTTGTGTCTCGGTGTTTTCGTTGCTCCTGCTTGGTGCCTTGGTGTTGTTTTTTTTTTTTTCCTTCCCCTTCCTCTCCTGTGCGCCCCCGTTGTCTCCGGCTTTCTCTGGTTTCCGGCCCCGGGTGCCCTGGGCCTCGGCGCTGTGCGTTGTTTGCTTTGTTGGCCTTCCGCCTCTCGGCTCTCCGTGCGCTTGTCCCTCTTTCGTGCTTTCCGCCCGGCTGGTGCTTGCTCCCCGTCGGTTGCTGCCCCCCCCCCCCCCCCCCCTTTTTGTCTCGCGGTTTTCGTCGCTGCCGCTCGGTGCTGTGTGCCGTGTGCTGCGTTGTGCTGTGCGTCCTTCGCTGCGGTGCTGTGCCGCGTTGTGCTCGTTGGGTGCTGCTGCTTGTTGCGCCGTGCCCTCTGGCGCTGCCCGTTGCCCTGGGGCCCTGTGCTCTGCGGCGCTGCGTTTTGCGGTGTTCCCCCGTGCTGTGTGTGTGTTGTCGTGGCGCGGGGGTGCGTGCTGTTGTTGGCCGCTCTGCTTTGTGCTGTGTGTGTCCCGGGGTGCTGTGCACTACATACTCGAATGTGACGCATCACATTTAGTCTGAATAGCGTGTTGTTACAGCGATGATTGGTGGTGGTTAAGCAAATTCGCAGGTAGCGGTTGACCTTACGTTGCTCCACTACACAACGCACAACCCCAACAGGTTCCCCACTGGTTACCCACCCACCCACACCCTATACCATCAACCTCTTCCTACAGCCATCAACCAAACGTGGTGACGCCTCCTTCCGTATCACCAGGTTAGGCAATCAGGGTGAGGATATGCGCAATGAGGAAGCCAGGTACCATCGAAAACAGCACCGAGTGCAGGGCAAAAAAATTCCGAGATTGGACTGTTTCTAAACTGACCGAGTTTCCCGTAAACTGGATGTCAAGGGTTCCCTGTACCAATCTTGTGAGCAGTGCGTGCAGACTTTGCTTGATTCTTCCAACCCTCAAGTACGGATACAACACAAGGCGACGGTATCAATGATGTCATGGTTTTTGGTGCAGAAGGTGGCCATATTTTGGTGGACGGCCCGGGAATACAAAACTTGATGCATTAGAACCAGGAACACCCGGGTGAGGTAAACCAACAACTGGAACTTGTTGTCCATAAGACTTCCCCGTTATACGGTGCATGATTCCCATTGTGGTCTGTCATGTCCCATGTCACCACCATTGATTGGTATTGTTGTTCTTGCTTTTATTGATGGGTAGTCAGTACTTAGTATGCTTACGGATACTGGGGTTGACACGTCATAGACGTAGATGTTTCCCATCAGTGGTTGTGGTCTGCAGAATTTATCACGCACCGCCTTGTACAGCTCGGATGGTGAGTTGGAGCTTGAATGACTCTTCGTGTCTGCAGCAGCGGTTATCTGCCTGAAATATCTCGCTCTTACCCGCTGGTAGTATCCCACGATTAATTGCAAATACCGGGGGGGGGGGGGTTTCAGGACGTTGTCCCTGTGCACAAATAAGCCCAGACCAGGTGTCCACCACAACAGCAGCTCCAGATTCATCATTTCAAACTGAATGACCATGCTCTTATGAGTATCTGCAAAGGAATGCAAAGTCCAAAAAAAGTCAGTTAGTAGTTGGCTTGCCTTCACCCAAAATGTGTCACACTTGTTCAAACACAATGGGATTCTAACGTACTCCCACAGTGTACACCGTGTTTGTGGTGTGTTTTCAGCAATCATCTGTCCTGTTTGGCGCATGGTGTGGCGATCACTCGTATTTAGGTACGGAACAATGTTGTGGCGCCAGATTTCGACCAGCGGCAACTGTATACGTCCTTGTCCGTCATTTGCATGTGGGTTCCTAGTCTACATGTATATTCAATATACTCTGAGGAGGATGGACCCGGAGGACTGAGACAATGCGGCCGTGCAGAGCTGAACCTTGTCATTTCTGATTTTCACCCCAGGCGTCGTTTCCCCATATGAGCGTCTGAGAATGTTGGCGAAAATCTATTGGTTTTTCACCGTGGTCAGCATCAGTTCCCAGTTCTGCTACGCATCCATCTGTCAAATTCTGCTGTCCACTTTCTGTGGCTGTCATAGAGCATGCATATGGTTGTTGATTATGTTAGTCCCCTGCTCCTGAGGCGCCACAATCCCTTTTCCTGTGGTTCTGATTAGGAAAAAAACGAGTCTTTGACTGACAGGGATGAGTCATTTTGATTCTGGTATGTCATTTCGATACGATCAGACGCGCCACGATCTTCCAGAGGGGCGTGCATTACAACGGCCGTTATTCCCTGTCAATTATAACAAGGATTTTTAAGAGAGTCTTTTATTGATTTTATCGATTGATGTGATCTCCATTTTGGCTTTTCACAATGACAAAATGGTCGGTGCTGCAACCGGGAGGGTCAGACCTTGCAAATTTTGCCCGAACAAATACCACGGTTACATCATCACACTGGGTGCCGATGCTGACTACCGCAGGCATCGATTGGGCTCCGTATTATTGTCAAAGCTTCAACAAAATTTTGAAACGAGGGATTGTAAGTACGTGTATCTGCACTGCAGGGCAGATAATGACACGGCTCTTGGATTCTACGCAAACCAGGGGTACAGAGTTGTGCGACGCCTGCCTGGGTATTATATTATCAACCACACCGTGCACGACGCATATGTTGTCAGGAAGGAACTACCACTATCACTTTGGAGGGTGTTGTATTCTCCATAAAGGGAACTGTTGTAACCACGCAAACATACAGAAAAAATGGCCGGTTGTGTAACAGGACTGCTTGGGTTTAGGTTTGGGTTGGGGTGAGTGGTTTGACAATTTGGCGACGGCCTGATCGGACGTTCTTCGTGACAACATCTGAAATACATACATATACATATCCTTACATAAATAAAGGTCGGCGCAATGCAGGTTTCGGTCCGGTTTCTGACATCTGCGTACGAAAGCAGGCAGGCGATCACGCTAATTTTGGGCGATGATGGTACGTACTTCGACCCACATGCACATCATAGTGAGAAGGATCTAGCATTGCTGCACGATATTCATGATGTCCTGGCGGATATCGTTCGGAGAGCTGATAAGCTACCATCTCGCGATATCTTAACAATGAATACCGAATTTGTGAAATTGGGGTCGAAAAAACATCATTTTCCATGTGGCCAGACATGAACAGTGCATATCTGTATTCGTTTTGAGTGCGGCACGCAGGATTAATGTATTATTGCTAGGTAATTTGGGTATTGATAGCCATTTCCGTCCAGGTGGGCAACATTGGGCAGACTACCTCGGATCCATACTCAACACGATCGCACGGCAAAGCAAAATGTTAGCAATCTCAAGATTGTGGTCCAAGGGTGACCAAGAATGGTCCTTGGATGCAGAGGAACCAGCTGAGCCCAGTGGCAGCGCCAGAGCTGAGCCGAGTGGCGCCTCCAGTAGCGGCCCCAGAGCTGAGCCCAGTGGCGCCTCCAGTAGCGGCACCAGAACTGAGCCCAGTGGCGCCTCCAGTAGCGGCACCAGGGCTGAGCCCAGCAGTGACTGGCGTCAACAATGTCCGAGCGAGGGTCAGTATTGTCTAAATGAGCGTCTAAATGATCCGAACCGTCAGGAAAAACTCCGAAATCTTTGGGAGAGGCTTTTGGATATAGAGACAGAATTTCAGAACAATGGTCATGTGTTTGATTTGCAGGACGAAAAAATGTGGCCCTAGAGGGTATTAGACATCTATACAAAAAGATTTCCGAACATAGCTGCGCTCAAGGAGGGCCTACCATTGACACACCCGAATAACTGTGGTGGAGGGCAGCAGTGTTCGACCAATGATTGCTGTGAAATAGCATTCTGATTTATGAATTTCCTTTGGAATATGAGAAATGACTGGAAAAGCACAAAAGGTTTCCGATTTGCCCCATATTAACATCTCCAGATCCATACAGCTCAGGGTAGGGTATGGCTCATGGCCACCGCCTGGCGAACATCCGGGTGACGTGGGCATCAGTGTAGATGCTGCTACTCAAAAGCATGCGACAGGCGTTGTTTGCATCGTTGCAGACACACAGACTGTTTATCTCTATTGTTCACGAATCATTCACAAATCAATTTTTTTATTGAGGCTTTCTCGAGTCTTCGAGCGGTGTATTGCTGTGGGTGTTTGTTCTATCAGGCCTGGAGGCATCACTGGCTGTGCACACCCCACCGGGGACCAAACTGACTGATACGTAAACAGAGCCCAAGGGACGAAAGCAAACAACAGTTGCTATCGCTTGTTTGATATCTTGCAGCAGTTTGCTATACGGTCCTGTGTCGATACAGCGTCCGCTGGCCTTTAGGTTAATACGTGCCGGAGATGTGGGTTTACCTGGAACCGGCATCCCTGTACACGCCAAAAACCCTGATATGGTCGACACAGGTGCTATCATGCCATCCACTCCTGGAGACCAATGTTCCAACTGGCAATGTTTGTTCAAACCATGGCAACAACTATGGACGGATGACAACAACTCTAGGAGAGGCGGAAAAATGTGGGCAAAAATTGGAATTACATTTTCATCTTCATAATATATAAATTAGATTAGATTGCAATGTCGGGTCACCGTCACCAATGGAACACCAACAAGAGACAGAGAACAACAGGGGACAACGCAAAAACCAAGACAATGAACCTCTTCAACCAGGACATTTGGCGCGACGTCGTGCCCTATCTGAACACGGAGGATCGACTGCAAGCCAGACAAACCGCACGTAGGATACGGGATCACACGCAGATTGGAAGCGATGAATGTTCACCCTGGGAATGTGTGTACCGACGCAGCAGATGCTCTGTCAATAAGTCACCTGTCTGTCAACGCTTTTCTTCATCAATCAATCAAGCTATTCGTCTGTGGCTGTGGGGCATGCATCGATTTAATGTTGAATCGGGGAAGAAAGGCGTATATAGGCGTATATATATCATACAGCAGCTCAAGTTTGAGATTCATTGTTTGGACAATGAATGGCAGTTTCCTCTGCACTTGAGTTGGAATGAGGGCGAGCCTGACCTAGCCTCTTTCCGGCCTGATTCTGGCCTTCTACCACGGGGATGTGTGGGTGCAGAACAATGTTACGCATCCATAAACCTTATGATACATTCTGCGCTGTTTGGTCGGCAGACGAGGTTAACCCCATACCGAATTACCCTGCCACAGGATGAGTCCGAGAATAAACTGCCCTTGCAAATTAAATTGAGTGCCATTGGGGATACATACATACACAAGGACAGGTTGAACGGGCTATGCGACGAAATACTACAAGGAATATCAACTGCTGTACGGGACCTACATGTGTATAGGATATATGGTGGTGAGAAACGAAAAATAAGTATCGTCATTTCCGATGTACACCCACAACGTATGTACACTTTCCCACTCCCCAATGGGTTCGACTACTCCTCCCCGCTCCCCCCAGCAGACTTTCACGACTTGTCAGGCTGGAGGTTAGTCAGGTGATATGTGTGAATAACATTAAACGATAACATTCAATTATCAGCTTGACGGATAAATTTCCTTCTATATCCGCCTCCCATAGCCCAATCACTGCCAATGGCAAATGCGTCTCCATGGCAAAGATTTCAGACACACCATCTATGTTGACCGGATGCACCGCTATGTGTGACCGTTGCATTTGATCGTTTTCAACAACGGCAAACAGGGAATATACAGCCTTCGAGTCATTTGGAATCCTGTTGTCAGAAAATTCCTGGATGCGTTCCATTGCCCTACGACCTCCTTTATGTTTTGTTGTTTGTAGTTGACGCATGCAATCCGGATGCGTGAAGTGGCGTGCTGTAACTCTTGAAAAATCGTTGCACTGCCGTTCACCAAGTAAGAGCATCCCTGGGGGTACACGCCAGAGCACTGGGCCAGCCCTGGAAATGATGAGAATTGAATACTGTGCAAGTGTGTGTGTGTGGTAGCTTGACGTTTGCTGTTGTTGTCGCTGCGTTGGTGATTTTCATTTGTTTTTTTCTTCTTCTGCTTCTCCGGGAGAGAGGGGTGATAGAGACCCAAAATTGGTGGCCTGTTTGTTGTGTGTATATATGACCGACCTGGCTGTACGCATTCTGTACAAAACACGATGCTGTGACTGCAAACAACCGTTACCGTTATTCCTAACCGTGTTCGGTGCCTGCCTTTTTGTTATGCTTGCCTCGTCAAACCCCACAGAAAAAAAACAACCAAGACTGGTGAGTTTAGTACATGTTAATTGGAAAACACCGTGCGGTCGTGGTCGTTTGTTTGCAGGCGAAACAACACAAAACATGACGGTGGTCTGGTTGCATTTGTGGGTTGTTTATGCTGACCAGTGTCGGTTACCTGAAGTTACCCCTTGGGTGGCAAAGAACAATGAAGAGGCCGTGGCTTGCACTTATTTTGCACCCACAATTTTGGCTGTACGAGTCAAAAAAGAAAATTGCATGGAAGAAGTAAAGGAAAATACAGGAGCATGCCACACTTCATTGTGACATATGGCCCAGCGGGATCCGGAAAGGGGCACATGAGAGACAAATATCTGTCTTACCTGCGCAATATCCATGATGTATCATTCAATGAAACCAATACTTTTGAGGCTGATATTGACTCGTATGTCGAGAAGGACGAGCGTTACATCCAGAGATCAATGGAGGCAAGTCAAGAATTTATCACTGCAGGTCAGGGGAAGGTGCTTGGTGATTGTCTCCAGGCAAGGGAAGAAGCAAGGGATGCACTTGTTACCAAGTTACAAAGGAACTATTTTGAAGTCCGAAAGTACTACTCACATGACATGGACGAGGAGATAATCAAGGCTACGGAGCAAGGAAAACATATCATTCTTGAAACCACGGGTTCATTCGGCCCACCCACGTGCATCTTCAATTTTGTCGAACGGGCATCAACCTTTCCCTACATATTCACGGTGGTTTTCCCGGTTGTGTTACCCGAAACCTTTGAGGAACGCGCCGTGTATTGCTTTCTAAAGCGGGCGCACCGGGTTTTGGAGAATGACGTTGAAGGTATGTATATGAAGGAACCTCCTCGATTGCCATCAATTGTGGAGCTCAGGGAAAAAAATATACCGCAGTCACATGACAACTTTGTTAAGACACTGGCAGATTACGGGTTTCAGCACGTGTTACTATACAACAACAAGGAATCATGTGGGCAAAATTGTTACATGCTCGATCTCAATGATTTAAGCCACCTTCGCAGCAAGCAGAAAATTGGGGTCACGAAGCAGATTCTTGCACAGGGTGGTCTTGGTGATAGGGTTACATTGGAAATCGTCAAAAGGATCATGCGGTAGCAGCACAGTCAGCCCCTGGTACCTGAGTTTTCACATCTCGTCTCATCACGTGACTGTTGACCGCCACCCCCACTGTGGGAACCACCACGCGAAAGTCGAGTGACCGGATGCCCGATGCAATGAAAATTGACTGATCCACGATTCGCGCTACCACCGCACTCACAGATTTCGGACACCATTGCGCCCTCCCATTCGGTCGATCCGCGGTTGTACATGCGTAGCCACTTGCAGAACGCTGCCGGTGTCCCAGCTTACACCGGGTTGCGGTTCACCGATGCGCGGGTGCCAAAACAGATTGTCATCCTGTTCCCGTGGTCTCGGCCCATCATCTGACACCGGGTACCACCACTATCAGACCGTTTGCGATAATATCACTCATTTTCGTTCTGGTGATGACGGGCGTCAATATATGCTGTATCTCGAGCAAAATGAGTATACAATCTCCCACCAATACACGGCTCGCCATGCAAGATTTACACGTCCATTGAAATGGACGGGAAGAAACACAAACCAGCATCCTGATCCTTCCTCCGTGTGCCATCTAACCCACCCTTCGCGTGTGTTGCATTGGTGTCTGACACTGGCATTATGCATGCACCATTTGCTGGCGTCCATTCAGAGGCTACTACCACCGCAACACACAATGATGACCAGTGACGGCAACAGCAACGGGTTTTGTGGGGTTACCTAAAGTTACCTAAGGTTACCTAAAGTTACCTAAGGTTACCTAATGTTACCTAAGGTTACCTGAAGTTCCCTAAGGTTACACACCCCAAAAGCCGCAACCTGTTTTTTTTCACCCTGTAAAAAGGTTTGCAACTCTGTCAAAAATTCCCTTGTGCGCCTATTGTGATTTTTTTCCTATGGCGAAAAAAAAAGGTGCGGGTTTTGTGGGGGTACCTAAGGTTACCTAAAGTTACCTAACGTTACCTAAAGTTACCTAAGGTTACACACCCCAAAAGCTGCAACCTGTTTTTTTCACTCAGTAAAAAGTTTTGTAAATCTGTCAAAAATTCCCTTGTCCACACAGACGGTCGCCACACCGCTTTTGCACTTGCCCATGGCTGAAAAAAACAGGGTTTTTGTGGTCCCTTTACGGTGTGTGCGCTTTGTTACCTAAAATAGCCTCTTTTTTTTTGGTTTGTGTGAATGGCACATGCGAGAAAGACCCATCACCGAAGAGACACAACTGAAGCACACACGAACAATCATGGCCTCCGGGAATAGACAATCCCGGTGTGGTGGCCTAAATGGCCAGTGGTATACGTGATATATATATGTGAATTGGTCGTCGATGCAATGCCATTTTACCTTGAAATTGGCCGTTTAACGTAGGGCATCGGCTCCTGTAATTTTGCGCGTCACTGTCGCACCATTCGTATCATGAGAGTGTCGTCGTTCCATTCAAAGTCCCATCCAAAGGAACTGGTAGGCATCGCTTGGTCTGAAAACGACACAAGTTTTTGGTATGCATCCCTGTCAAAGACCGGAGAGCAAATCTTGAGTTCCGCCCGTTGTGGCGATATATGGCCATTAGTTATCTGGCCATAATATGGCCATTGGTTATCTGGCCATTCGCTCATATAGGACGTGACGTCGATGGGGAGCGCCCTTTGTGGTAACATGGGTTGTATTGGCGGCTGTATTTGCAGATGATAATCAATCATATTAATCAGCTCACCATCCCAGTTATACGGGTACGCTTTTTCCAGTACATCTGTCCTCAGAAATCGCCCCTTTGGTGGGTACCATGCCCAGTTGAATTCAATTGGCAGTGTCGCTGTATTACCAGGAAAATAGCCTTCGATGACAGGTATACCATTCCTTCTGATCCATTGCATTTCACGGAGAATGTCGTCATCAAACAGTGACCTAAAATGTTTACTCAGAGCGGAGACAATGGGTACAAGTGCAACGCTTGATCGCCTTTTGTGTTTCGATTGATTCTCTGTATCTTCTGATGGATACTTGTCTGCTGCTCCTCTGATACGTCGCATGTCGGCTTTTTTTTTATTTTTATAACAACGTCTGCGGTAGCATGTTGGCGGCAAACCCTACCTCAGCGTTGGACATACTGGCCGGTCCAAGCGTTCGGGTGCGACCGAATGCCCTCAAACCCACAGAGGTGAAACTACAGACACAGCAAAAAATGCCGACTTGGAAACCTGCTGCAGACTGAAAGATTGAATGTTGGTGACGCCACACAGAAGAAAAAGGAAGACGTAACCAGATTCATGACGTATTGGTAGCCGTCTGGTAACAGCCGCACGCTTTCAGGGTTGAGACGCCATAAGTGTGATTGAGACAATAAAGCAAACCAACGCGGCGTCATCGGCTTGAGTCTTTTTATCCACGATTAAAAGCGATGCAGCGCTAGGGGTCAAGTCATGTTTCCCATGCCAGGCAACAGTCTGCGAATGCGAGGCGCTGGGACGTCTTCCAATCTGTGTCGCTTTCTTCTCAGGTGCAAGCCAATCCTCCATGCTGCCCAGTCGGTGTTCCATTTTGCTTTTTTGTTTTATTTCATACGCACGCTCAATACCAGATACCAATCACCAAGTCCTGTTTTCGTACATTTTCCACTCGACAACACCAGTGTGTGTCAATGCTTCAAATATGCGTCGTCTGAAGACTAAAACCCATCGTTCCTGTCATAGAAAGGGGGAAGATCATCCAACATCTCCGGGACAACCTGCACTACAGGTTCGTGTTCATAGAGGCCATACCCAAGGCGATCGCGTACTGGGAAAACCCTCGGAAGTTGGCCCGGGTACAGAATGCGGGTGGGTGGGTCAGAGAGGGACATGGCGTGCATCAGTAATCTTGGTCTTCCGTTATCATGGTCGGCAAGCTCGTTTCTATCGCGTGGTCCTCCCCCAGGACCGACTAGGACAAAATTGAATACACAGAACAAACCTGATGGGAGATGTAGAGTGTGTATTGCATATCAGGGTGATCTTGATGTATGGATACGTGTGTCTGGTAGGATTATATCCCCTCTCATCACACCCCATACATCCTCTCCTGAACCCGCGGGTAGTGTCTCACCGCGCTCGTTACACCGCACCTGGTCAGGGCGTATTTAACCGGGAGGATAGGATGTAGAGATCACAAAGTGTACCGTCGTCTCTTCAGGTCATTCATAGGTCCAAAACAAATTGTGGATTTGATCCTGATTGTTGGGTTTTTTCTTCGCGTGGTCAGTGCTTTTGGATTGATGGATTGATTGGTTGTATGTTGGCAACACGGTACAACAGGCCCGGGGGTGCAATGGTGTCCAAGATCAAAATGTCATTTTCGCAAATCTGGCGACGTGAAAGGTTTCTTCATTGAATGTATTGTGCAATTTTTGTGTGAGTGCGGCTGTTGACTGCCTAATGTAATGTGAAGGAATGGGTGTAGGTGCCACATTGCTGATGTGCATATGCAGAATAAAGGTTTCAGCACCTGTCTGCCTCATCCGGTCAATAAATGCCTCATAATTCCTTCGGATGTTTGCAAAACGTGATGTCAATGACACATCAAATCTGACGTGAGCCATCCTTTGTTGGTTCATCGGATTAATAATAGCCAAATCAACCTGCAATTCTGCAGCCACACCGTCCTCACTTAAACGAGCCGTTAAGTGCCCGATCCGAAAAGGGTATCATACCCCAGAAGAGGCTAGCGAAGCTATTACACGCATATTCGCAATCTGACGGGTACATTGTGTGCAATAAACACTTCCAAGGTGGACAGTTGCCGGTTTTTTGTGGATGATCAATGTTGTCTGAAAACACAGTGTTTACAGCACGGAGACTTTGCTGTGACCTTTCCGGTAGGAATGATGCTAAATGTCGTTGTATGTCATATTCATTCATCTCTAGTTAGCTTTCCTTTTCTCTTTTTTATTTGATTGTTTTTGGTACCTTCCGATGTTTGCAAAAGGTGATCTGACGTGAGCCATCCTTTGTTGATTCATCGGATTAACAATGGCCAAATGTAGCCCGACGAACAAGCCAGACAGGCCCACCACACCGCGGCAAATACAGACACCAAACACAGCATCGTGATGCACGAGTCACGCGTTATTATCTTGACTTGTACGCTCGTGCGCGTGTGGACTGTTGTGTCCCTCTTCCGCCCCCCGGTCACCCAAACATCGCAGAGCTGGGATTGGCGCTTTTTTCCTCATGCTTTTCCGCTTTGGTACCATGCCTATGTGTCCATGTCGTCTGAGCTTCTTGGGCCGGCCTCCTCTTTCCTTTCCTGGTTTATCCTTTCTGTGATATCTCGAAGACGCCTATTTGTAACTATTTGTCTACCAGCAGAATTAGCATAGCCCTGTCTCAATTGTTTATTTTCAGCCTCAAGTCCGTGTACATACAGATCTTTCCTTTCTTCGTTTTCCCTTTCTATAGTACCCTGAAAATGGGCCACTCTATTTCTATTTCCAATTATTTCTCTACTAGCAGAAGTAGCATAGCCCCATCTCAATTCTTCATTTTCAGCCTCGAGGCTGTATATATGCCTATTGTATTCCTCAGTTACTTCATCAAAAAGTATGAACTCCCTCTCCATCTCCGCTATTTGAGCATTTCTTTCCTCACGCATCTTTTTCAGTGCAGTGTTCTGCTGAAGCACTGATTCCCTTTCCTTCGCTATAAGCCAAAGCCGGGCCTCACAAAGCTTTAACTCCCCTTGGCATGTCTGTATCTCCTCTCTGTTTACCCAACACGGTCCATTCCATCCCATCAATCCAATCATCGCCACAACAGCCGTCACCGCCACCCTGATTACTGAAGGTTCATCCATCCATTCATCCATGGTATATCCTTTTTTATATATGTACAGACACCACCAGGTATATTCATCGGATACGTGAATATGCATCAAATGGTCATATCTCAGACACGAATGATGTCATAAGACCGTGCTGGTTTGCGACACATTGGGGATACTAACTGGGTCGTGTCACGCTTATCCCGCGAGTTTCCGATCCTCGCGAATCTCTGAAATGCATCAAGACTCATCGGATTGACCACACGAGAGGCACGCTATGGATTCCCCCTTCCCCACCGTTTCCAGTGACAGCGGACATGTTGGCTCCTCTCCGTACCGTTCCAGGCAGCTGTTATGGCTACGAACAGCAGCAGCGCAACAGCGCAGCGCAACAGCGCGCAAATCGCAGGCGCGCGCTCACCACAATTGTCACAGCAATTTACGACAATTACAACAATGTTTCGCAAAAGGCAGAAGATGGATTTTAATACAATTTATTTTCACTTAACGTGGACGCTATATTATTACGAATGTCGCTGAATAACTCCGCAACGCTGACGGCGATTTTGAATTCAATTCAACTCGTACCAGCGGATCATCACATCTCAATACTCCTTCACATAAATCGTCTGCTTTCTAAGAGCCTCGGTAAACAATCTCCATGTCCGTTTAGAGAGCGCTGCCGCTTTAAACACAACTGCTGGTTTTCTCACAACGATGATTTATCACTCTGCAGTCAAACACAAACAAACACGCCAAATCACGCTTCTACTCATTCCCCGTACGCCACAGGCAAAAATGGGCTTCCGGCCGAAGGAGAACTGGATGTACATTCATCTGGCAACTTTTCCAAAGGTACTGTCCCCTCCACCCTTGGCGTGCACACTGGGCCATCCACAACCACGTCAACCGCCGATAAACACTCCGAACACTCCTCCGCAGAGTCATCTGCAAGCTGGACTTCAGTACGGAGAGTCAAGCATTTTCGACAACCCAAAGTAGAATTACCAGATCAAACGAAGAGGTGCAAAGACTGTCAGTCTGCCTATGAACTCGAACAAGCGGCAGCACAATGGTTTTTGGACCGCGGACTACATCTCCCACTGCGCTGCAAGCAATGCAGAGCAGCAAAAAAACAGCATCACCAAAACCTGCAATCGGCGCAGCCTGCCAAAGTTATCCAATACCACCAAGGCCGTCAAGTAAGCGAAGCTAAAGCATGGCACCCTCAAGTTGAAGCAGCATCTCTGTTATTCCCGAGCAACGACTCCAAAGATCCAGCGGATAATCCCACACACTGCCGAAGTAACTCAAGTCCAGAAGAAGTCACTTTTCAAAAAAATGACCATGATTCGCTTTCTGAGCACTCATTGCCTCTCCTCAACACGAGAGCTGTCGGCGAATCCAAGGAAAAGAGGAGCGTGACTCGCGTGCCCCCTGAACCCATTCAGGACGACATCGGTCCTACTCCAGCAGAGGAGAAAGCCACACTTGATTTTCATGAATCATCGGACAACAGTGTCGAGTTCCGTGCTGCCTCTGAGCCAAAAGGGCGTTTTTGGGACAGCTCGTCAACCGACAATGAGCCTGAATCCGTGCCATCCGCGGCATCAGCGCCACCAACGTATTAGACATCAAGAACAATGGCCATATACGACAGTCCCAACGAACAATGCCAACTCTTTGAAGACGCATCGCTGCACTCTGCATCAGACTCCCTCCGTGCTCTGGAGTCGTCCAGCAACTCAGGCGCAGACGAACACGATCTTGCACTCCCTCACGATCAAGCAAATTCTATCACCGCTCCTGAGTCTCCAAGCAACGTTGAAACAGATAAGACTGAATCCATCCTTCCTCTCAGTGATCAATTTCAAGTCGATGACAAACGTCTGAAGTCAAGACTTTGGCAACTACTTCACAACCGCCCTACATACTCTCGCTTGATGGCTAAAGCTTGGGTAAATGTGGTTCACGAGAACAACATCAACTGTCACACAAATGTGAAATACAAAGCCTGGATGGCCATCCAACTGGTTCGAGAATATGAACACTTACGCCGAGCAGAACCCCATTTGATTGGATAATTGTTCACTGTCGGTCTTCACTAATTCTCACACAGTTTGGCCCAGTGTTGCTACGGAAGGGACAGGGCGACTGCTGGTTTTCTTGTGTTTTCACATACTTGTTTTTGATTTTAGTCACCGATTTTTTCATCGCCTCTGACCACCAATAATCGCCAAAATCACACTCACTGTTTCTTCCCTCTCACTGAAACAACTTCAATGAGCACCACTTACCTTTTCACTGAAACAACTTCAGTGATTTTATCCACACAAATTCAATTGCAGGTGCCCAAAACAGCATCACAGAAGCTTAGGCCTAAGCCTCTGGTTTTCTTTGAAAAGTGTCATTGACACCTTATGCCTGAAGTTCTTTCGTGTATTGCTGTAAATAGCGGCCGTCCTTCGAGGAACCTCGCAGTTGAGCAGATTTGTGTAGTCTTGGGCGGGGGACCGCCATGCCTCAAAAAAACAGCGCGCAAATCGCACGTCGCAGTCGCAATCGCGCTGACAGTCTGTGAATAATAAAGAAGCATCGAATGCCAACTGTGAATGAGCGCTGTAAGATACTTCGATCTTTGAACAGGGTTTATGTCTTCGAGATTGTGTTATTATTGGTGCCCCGTCTAAAGATCCTGCGAGGTTTGTCGATTGGGATTTTGGATTTCGGATTTTGAGAAACAAAGAGGCACAGGAGTGCAGTCTAGTTCCCAAGAAACAAACCACAACAAGTGGTAGCAGGCTAGGTGGCGGGGAGGATCAATCTTCGAGATCAATCTTCGACGCAGCAACGCCGTCAACTTGATTTGGACTTCGATCTACAATGGAGCGGCCCTTCGACGACGCAGCTATGCTGCATTTCATCAGAGACAGTTTGTTTCGAAGTGATTCACCCTTGCATCACGAATTTTCGACCTCGTTAGAGAAGTTCATCGCAGAGCGCATCGCTAGTCGAGAAAGCGAGTGGTTTCCATGTCTCTCTCGTGATCTTCACAGCTGTTCGCAGAAGCTTGCAGATACTCAAGCCAAAGTTATCGAATTGGAACAACGCGTCGATGTATTGCAGGCAACAGCAGCAAGTGCTACCGCAGAAACTGAACAACGCGTCGATGTATTGCAGGCAACAGCAGCAAGTGCTACAGCAGCAACAGGCCAGCGCATCGATGCCTTGCAGTCCTCGACAGAAAATGCAACTCAAGCTGCTGCAAATGAGCTTCGACGCGTAGAACATGAATTGTTGCAATGTTACGCTCTTCTCAACGAATTTGTACGAACTTCGAGTCCACCACCTCCGAACAACATCCAGTTTCCGCAACCACAACAACAACAGTTTCCGCAACCACCCATCCCATGAGCCAGTGTATTTGTCGAGAATGGTGAGCTTGAAAGAGAGCGAGTTTCCCCGACATGCAGATTACGTTCGAGAATTTCGTACATGCGTTATCAAGTCGAAGGTCAACACGAATGAACTCCAGATGGGTTACCTCCTCAGCTCTCGATTTGTTGAAGGGTTGTCGAATGACGCTGTGCGCCGGCAGTACATCGTTGAAGTCCGTTCGAGATGGCGTTCTAATAATCCATTTGGATTCGATACCTTGGTAGAGACCATCGCGGAAGCCTACATTGCGGCTGGGTATCAACGTGAAGAAGTACAGAACGCATCGAGAACGACATCAGATCACACCCTGGGTCCTGCAGTGTTGAGACCCCTGCCTATGATGGTCCCACCTACTTCGACTTCCACGTTTCCATCGAACCCTATGCCAACGCCACACGTCACCCCGATGCCGACCCCAGCTGCGGCGCCCACAGCTTCGACCGTGGCAGAGCCGATGAATCTCGATGCAATTGCCAAGCTTCGAGAGGAGTTACATGCCTAGATTGGTGAATGGTTCGGACGTCAACATGGCGGACGCCAAGATTGTCGAGAAAGCAGACGTTGCTACAATTGTGGCGAACAAGGACACTTGGCCCGCGACTGTCCAAAAGGTCGACCGCCATCCCGAGGACGAGAACGTCGGGAATCACGGTCGAACACACCGAAACGAGATCAAAGTCGAGACAGCAAGGGACGGTTTCGATCCCGCTCCAAGAGCAGAGAAAGGCCTACAACGGCCTAGAAAACAATTCCGAAGACCTGGTGGCGGACGTCCTCGAGAAGAGCTGAACACCACCACCAGCACCAATAAACCCGAAAAGAATTCGACGCTTGGAAGTGTCACTGTCGAAGGAACCGAACCTGAGCATGCGTCTCTGTTCACGGTTTGAGGGCGCATTTGCGCATGTCGTGAAGACTCCTTTGACTCCAGCGTGGAACTGTTGGTCGACTGTGGAGCGACCAGTGACTTTATGTCCATGCAAACAGCAAAGAGGGCGCGACTTCCCCTCTATAAACTGAGAAACCCTGGACATGTCTTGACAGCAGGAGGTGTCCAGGTCGAAGTACGGTACTACACGCGAGCTTATGTTCGAGTTGGAGAGCTTGTATTTCGTCATCACTTCAAGGTCTTGGAGATTTTGCCGGATGTAGTGCTTGGACTACCATGGCTTCAAAGCTACAATCCAACTGTCAACTGGAAGGAGCGATACGCCGACATCCAATATGGTTCGATTTCGTACCGGTTGTCTTTTGGCGAATCACGACATTCCACCCAGCTACAGTTTCAAGCAGCTCCGAAGCTGGACCTTCTTTCGATACTTTCATCCAGTTCCTCGAAAGCGAGTCCGGTTGGGAATCCTACCTCACATGCCAACGAACACCCTGACCTACACTTGTCGACACACGCTCAGCGCAGTACTGACACGTACGATGAGTCCAAAACGGAAGATGGTATCAACGATGAGGAGTGCAGCGATATGGAGATTGAGTACATTTCGTTGCCGAAACTCAAAAGAGAGATCCGTCGATCTGATCTCACGGGAGATCAAGTATTTCTGTGTTGCATGCCTCGACCAGCAGTGCCGGTCGATGAAATGTATAAGATGCAAGCCAGTGATGGCAATGATGACGGGCTTGACCCTGTTCGACGCAAACTACCGAGTCGATTGCACAAGTGGGCGGACCTCTACGACCGGGAGAAAGCGGAATATGGAGACCTACCTCCGCATCGACCTGGAAGAGACCATCGAATACGCCTCGATTCGGAAGACAATCCACCGTGGGTACACCCTTACAAAATGGATCCGAGCCAACTAGATGAACTTCGACGACAATTGGACAAGTTGCATCGATCTGGTCGCATCAGACCATCCTCGAGTCCATACGGAGCGGGTTGCCTACTGGTGAAGAAAGCGAATGGTAAATGGCGTATGTGCGTCGACTACCGAGCGTTGAATACACGAACTGTACGAGATCGATACCCCTTGCTATCGATCCAATCCATCTTGAGTACACTGGGGGGTTCCACCGTATTCTCAAAGATTGACCTTGTTAGTGGGTTCCACCAGATCCGAATACAAGACGAAGATATCGAGAAAACCGCCTTCAACACACAATTTGGCGCCTTCGAGTGGGTTGTTATGCCCTTTGGCCTCTGCAATGCGCCATCGACGTTCCAACGCGTCGTGAATGATGTCCTTCAAGACCACTTGGGGATCTCCGTATGGGTGTACATTGACGACATCCTCGTCTTCTCGAAGGGTGCGGACGAACACCAACGACACCTCGACCTGGTACATGACCTACTCCGTAAGCACCAGCTCTTCCCCTGCATCGATAAATCCACATTCTTTCAGAGTCGAGTGCCCTTCTGCGGATACATCATCGACCATGATGGAGTACACATGGACCCCGAAAAGATCAAGGTCATTCGAGGTTGGCCTCCACCAACTACGGTCCATGAAGTTCGACAGTTCATTGGATTGTGTGGATTTTACCAGCAGTTTGTCGAAGGGTTCGAAGCTGTCGCAGCCCCTCTGACTGCAATGTTTAAGGCAGACTTCGAGTGGGAATGGACAGCCGTCCACCAAGCTTCCTTCGACAAGCTGAAGCAGGCGATGATCAGCGCGACACATCTCAGTGCTATCGACCCCCGACAGCCGTATCACCTGTACACAGACGCTTCGAAAGACTGCGTGGGTGCTACGCTGGTGCAACGATGTGCGCATGGGAAGTACAAGGGACATCTTCGACCTATTGCCTTCATGTCGCGGAAAATGCAGCCTGCCGAAACTCGATACCCGATTCGAGAATAGGAGTTGTTGGCCATCGTATTAGCCTTGAAACAATGGTTTCACCTACTTCGAGGACCGCAGCAGATGCACGTACACACCGACCACGAAAGTCTTCGATATCTCCAGACCTGTCCTCGACCGCTGACACCACGGCAAGCACGATGGTCCCAATTCCTCGAGGAATACAACCTGACGTTGTGGTACGTGCCGGGCCTCGAGAAGCCTGCGGCAGACGCCTGCTCCCGTCTAACTTCGCGGCAGTTGATGGATATCGAAAATGCCACACGTACACGAGCTTTCGCAATTCCCCTGGTCGAAGATTGGGCTTCACCGGAAGGAGAACCTGTCGATGAGTTCCTACATGTACTCGAAGACCCATTCTTACATGACGAGGTGTGGCCCCAGCCGTACGACCACCTGTACGTTTCACTACGAAGCGGACGCTCCGTGGGGAAGGAACTTGACGCAGATGAGCTTGCGGAACCAGCCCTCCAATTCGACACCGAACCCGCCGTCGAGCCAGAGGACCTGGAGCCGCGACCGTTGAGCGCGACAACTGCGGAGCCGGAGGACCTGAGACTGGATCCATCACCATCGGACGAGATCATGGCTGAGAATTCACACCAACCAAACATGCATCTCGATGAGGCTGGCAATGAGCCAGACACGTCTACTGACACCGACGACCTCCCCGATGTAAGCATGGATCGCCCCCTTCGAGTCACCTTTGGCAATGAACTTCGATACGCACCGACCATGGCGGAACTGATTCGCTGTCGACGTCACCGTGACGGCACGTTGCAATCGGTTCCCTTGCCGAAGGTTGGGTCGAACACGCCGTACCCTTCGGGTCTTAAGGGTACACACCGCCGAGTACATCGACATTATCAGTGCAAAGACTTGACTTCGACAACTGTGTGGGCGACAGCCTATCGGGAGGACCCCCGGACGAAACACATCTACGAAGTCGCGATTCGAAGCCCTGCGGCACGACATCAGCTTCGAGATGCCAAGTTGTCCTTCGATGATGGCAAATTCTTCCATTTGTCGACGATGGGCAAACGTGTGCTTGTCCCCCGAACGCTGGTTACGTCGATTGTGGCTATGTATCACGAGTCGGAGTTCTATGGCTACTCAGGAGTCCTTCGAACCATGGCCCTGATTAAGCGCGACTACGTATGTTCACACCTACGACACTATGTCGAGCGATACATACTAAGTTGCGATGTCTGTCAAGCGGCGAAATCAAGACGAGTCGACACCGCCGGAGTCCCAAGACCCTTGCCGGTGCCCGACACCAAATGGCACAGTGTGTCCATCGATTGGGTTTCGGGATTGCCGCCGACCACAAGGGGCCATGATGCCATCATGACTGTAGTCGACCGATTCTCCAAGCGTGGAATGTTCATCCCTTGTCGCAAGGATATGACAGCCGACGACCTCATCTATGTGTTCCTACGTGAGGTTATTCGATTGAAAGGATGCCCTCGACAAATTGTTTCTGACCGAGACAAGCTGTTCGAGTCTCAGGCGTGGGAGGAGTTGGCCCAGCGCTTCAAGATTGAGATGCATCAAACAGTGGCCAACCGCCCTCGAGGCAATGGCCTGGCGGAGCGCAGCAATCAGTCCATCCTCCAGCGCCTGCGTACACACGGCATTTTCGGCAACAACGAGTGGGATGTCGACCTCCTGTTCGCCGGAATCCAGTTCAACAACCTGACATCCAATAGTCTTCGACTATCCGCGTTCGAGATAGATGAAGGACGAACACCCCATTTTCCATTGGATTTTCCCCGAATGACTTCTCATACACATGAACCATCGACCGTGAATGAATACATGCAACGAGCGGAACGTACCTTCGATTCTGTGCGTGCAATGCTTGCCGAGGAACGTCAATGCCAGATGCATGTGGTCCTGCAAATGGACCGACACGTTCGAGTGCCTGAAGTCGGTGAACGATGGTGGGTGTTGGTGCCTGAATATCGACACAAGGGGAAACTCGATGTTGTCTGGTGCGGCCCTTACAAAATACTCGAGGTACTGAACAAGGGCGAGAATGTCAAACTGGACATCCCTGCCCCCTTCGATGGGTTGCCAGTTTTCAATCGAGACAGCATAAAACCCTACGTCCATCGAGAGGGACAGCCGGTGTGGGAGTTTCCGATGCCCCCTGTCAAAACTGGAGAATCTCCTCGACTTGTCAAGATTGTGGCTAGACGTCGAGTCGGATCTAAAAAGCGCCGCACATTCCTGTACCGTTGTGAATGGGATGACAACACATGGTCTTGGGAGTCGAGCAAGGCTCTAGAGGAGGATCCTGTGTACCTTGAGTTCCTTCGACTCCACCCTGAGTAACTGAGTAACACCCTTACTCTTCTCTGCAGCGTGGTTTTTCGAAAAACTCATGCGAGGTTCCGGGTCGAACACCGGAGCCTCCGCCTATGATACTACATCCCGGACGCCCCGAGCTTCCTCTCGACCTCCGCCTTCTCGAGCGACACCGTCGAACGTCATCGGTGTTGACGCGATCGAACCCCCAGCGAGGACGACTTCAACTGGCCGCTGCTTGTCGGTAGCATCAGCGCCAACTCGTCCGAATCGACCTCTCGATCCATTCGAACCGCCGCACTACAGCCAGTCGGCATATGCTGGGAGCTCGAAAGGAAAAGGAGGCCCGTCGAAAGGAGGCAAGGGAGGTGTGTTCCCTCGCGGGAAATTTGCGGGGATAGCGCCGAGTGGACGAACCATCATAACAGGAGGCGCCGAAGGCTTGGAAGTGCTCGAGATAGCCCTGGCCAGCTTGCCTGTTCTGGAACCGACGAAGGGAGGGACTCCACCCGACATGCCGCCGGAACTCTGTAAGCTGTACGGGCCCCCTCCCCCGGTCGAAGCAGAATACTTTCGAGAGCGGTGCTCAAGCCCTGACTGGTTCGATTCTGATGATGAAGATCTTGCTTGCTACACGGGGTACGACGACTGATCTTCCTTCTTCTGTTCAGCGCCCGGATGGGTCGACAGTTCTTGGACATCGAGGCCGAACACCTGGACATCGAGGTCATCCAGAGAGGATCCGGGTACCAGAGAGCCGAAAGTCGAAGACGACTGGGTCGACCAATCGTGGCATTCGAATGCCCTGAAAACACAAGCTTCTACTCGAACGAACCAATCAGACTCCTACTACTACCACGACGCCGACTCCTATTACCAAGACGATGACTACAACTACGACGCTGAACCCTGGCCACTCGAGTCTGACGACGACGCAGAATATCCTTACGAACCCGCGCGGTCGACAGCACCACCCAGCTACGATTCTGTGCCGGTGCCGGAGTCGAAATGGCAGCCCTACAACATGCCGCAGTACAATCATGAAATCGAGACCATCGACGAACTTCGACACTTGGGAACGTTCAGATTGAAGCCACCCTATCGATTTGGGACACATGAGGATGATCCGATGAAGACGGAGTACACTTAACTCGAACCATCGGTACTCACTATTGCGTCGAGTACCATGGCTGGTCTTCGAAAGCCGCACACTTTCCTGAGCGAGAAACACTATGAAGTCGTGTCAAACGCAAATGCCGCCATTGTCGAGTTGGGCAAGACCATCTGCATCGACAGTTGGGGACGAACCGCACCATTTCCGTACGAATTGGCTCGAAGTGCCCCTGACACCTCTTTCGATGAGCGTGGAAACCTTGGTGGTAAGCCGGGATACCAACGGTATACGAAAATAGAAGTGGCTTGTCAAAACTTTCGAGCGGCCCTCATGAAATGGCGACATTATGGTGAAGAGCTCGATTGGGGATTCCGACAAGACCTCACCGAACATACCCTGCCGAGTCAAATTGCTCGACTCAACCGCATGCATCGAGAGATCTCGGGTATCGACGACCTGATAAACGTTGCCGATGGAATCGACCTGATCTTCAAGTATCGACGCTTCTGGACCCACGAAAGGATCAGACGAGAAGCTCCCGATGCCGTTTCGATCATGGGAGTTATCCGCGATCTTCAAAAGGTTTGCCAGGCGAACGACTGGCTCTTCGAAGATCGAGCCCCCTTCCTTGCGTACAAAGTCGATTTGCTTCTTCGCCGACACCAACTGCGCGGCCTTCGAGGCACCTCTCGACTTGGGTACAAGCGATATGGGTGCGCTCCACATCGAACACAGGACCTTGCGGCCCAGCTCCAGGAGCACTTTCGACTCGGAGAACAGATCGAACCCTACGCATACAACGCCGTCGCACCAGGCGCCCCCATCGGCTTTGTCCAGTTGGCGACAATCTACCGGACTGGACCCGGACGACTTGGGTATCACGACTTCGATAGGGCAATTCGACGAGTTGCTGCCCTTCACTCGTCGAATGAAGAGTATGCCAATCTTTTCCCTTTCGTGGATGCCCCCGAATTGGTTCGACGCCTGGGTACCTCGACATACCTCATGTCCCCCTTCGAGGCCGGATACCAAGATGGACGACGTTGGTGTCGAGCGGTCAAGTTTCGAAGGGACGTCTATGCTGACGAGCGGGAGGAGATCGAGAAAACCGACTCGCCTGCGAGCGACCCGTTCCACCCGGACCCCCTCGATCACCGGTTCTTGTCGATGGAGTCGAATGCCTATCAGCACCACTTCGACATCCCATTCTTCAAGTACCTGACGCCGATCCACGAAGACTTTAAGGCTGCACATCGACGCAAGGTCAGCTGCCGAGACCAAGTCCTCGAAGCAGTCATTGTTGACACGGCTTCGAGCCTTGTGACTGCAGAAGCGGTTCGATTCGCTCTGCAGAGTTCCCTCGCTGACGGCCACTATGTCCATCAACACCTCGGTCGACTCCAAGAAGAAGGTTCTCGAACCAACACGCTTGAGATCGTCGACCGATGTGCCCTCATCCCTGAAAAGGACGACATCAGCGCCGTCATTGTCGTACGACGACTTTCGATTGCCGACACGCCGTGTTGGCGAGTCGATACGCGAACTGGTCAGTTCTACCACAGCATGGCCGCTGGTACTGGTTCGAAGGAAACCTATCGGTGGTCTACTGGTCGACATGACGGATACTCCTTCGAGGTCACCAATCGGGCCGATCTGTGAGTGAGGACGTTTGGAAACCGTCGAGCTTCTGGGACTTCTATTCGACCAGGGCACAAGTACTGGGACCTGGACAACTTCGAGCGCTTGCCCGTGAACATGTCTTCGTATTCCAGTACAAGTGCCCCGTCGACGACCGACCTGGTGATCCCAACCTTCGGTTGCTGAACCATCGATCTGGTATCCTGATTCAGAAGTGTGCCCTCGACAGTGATATCCGTCGACACTTTACGGGTCATGACACCTTCAAGTTCATGGCTGGCGTCGAGACACTAAAGGAAGTGCATGAACTATGTCGACTTCCCGTGGATCGTGCGTACACGTTCACGTGGGGCACGGACTGCTGATTCGACATGTCTGTGCTGATTCGACATGTCTGGATGCCAAGTAATGGCTGATTCGACATGTCTGGATGCCAAGTAATGGCTGATTCGACAGTCTGGATGCCAAGTAATGGCTTATTCGACAGTCTGGATGCCATTAATGGTATCGACTGCCTTCATATGTCCTGTCGAGCTGACAGATGTATAGGCCTGTTGGTCTGCTGAGCATCCAGCTTCGATGTTATGGTATGTTATGGTTCGACGTGCCCACAGACTTGCTGCGGGTACAGCGCCCGTGCAGTGTGCCTGGCGAGGTTGTCTTCTGCAGCTTCCGCCGAAAGCCGCAGCCGTGGCAGAGTCGAACACGGCGTGTGAATGAGGCGCTGACGACGGGTGTCCCATGACTGCACCTCGGTGTGTGACTTCGACCAGAATTGGTCCACTGTTTCGACCAGGATTGGTCCACTGTTATGCTTCTGTAGCCAACACATGTCGAGGCCCGAAAAAAAAAATTTTCTCTCTGGGCCTGCTCTGATTGGACATTGTGACGCCCGCCCAGGTAAGTGAGACCTCTTCGAGGTCTCAACGGGGGGGTAGTGTTATGGCTTCGAACAGCAGCAGCGCAACAGCGCAGCGCAACATCGCGCAAATCGCAAGTCGCAGTCGCAATTCGCGCTGACAGTCTGTGAATAATAAAGAAGCATTGAATGCCAACTGTGAATGAGCGCTGTAAGATACTTCGATCTTTGAACAGGGTTTATGTCTTCGAGATTGTGTTATTATTGGTGCCCCGTCTAAAGATCCTGCGAGGTTTGTCGATTGGGATTTTGGATTTCGGATTTTGAGAAACAAAGAGGCACAGGAGTGCAGTCGAGTTCCCAAGAAACAAACCACAACACAGCTTGAATTTGTTGTGATATTCTGCCTGACGACAGGTAACGGTTCGGGTCGTAGCGACAGGCGCACACGTAACCTGGCCACGTCGTCCGAGACGTATTGCGTCACATTGAATTCCCCATTCAAGGCATTTGTCATTTCTTCGAATGCCTCGTTGATTCTGGGTAGTACGTAAACTCGCACAAAGTAATCCACGATGCTCTCGTCCCCTAGTACATCATCAGGTAGATCGTAACCATCTGGCCGTCTTTTATCATCGGGTTCATTGTGATACAGAAGCACGTTCACACGAAAAACCACCTGCTGTACCCTGTGTCCTATGAGAACCTTCAATTTCTTTTTTG
Organism: Eutreptiella sp. 'Long Island Sound 2002'; assembly: GCA_964036045.1. NCBI lineage: Eukaryota > Euglenozoa > Euglenophyceae > Eutreptiales > Eutreptiaceae > Eutreptiella > Eutreptiella sp. 'Long Island Sound 2002'. The sequence goes on from OZ038393.1 coordinate 7,379,696, forward strand.
CGTGGCGTACCAGGGCATCAATAACCCTTTCTCGGTCGTCGACAGGATCGACGGGACCCCGAAAATTGTTGTCAAGATCTAGCTTCATGTCAGCAAGTTCCACATCCATGACAGCGTCATATTGATCCTCGGTGGCGCCCAGGATCCCATGAACAAGCAGGTTTGCTGCCTCGGTGACCGCGATCAATCGTCTGTGCCGCCCATCCCTGCGTGCCTGGCGTCTGATGGATGTGTTTTTTTGACGATTGCGGTTTCTTCTCAGTAACGGATGTGACATCACGACCGTAGTAGACTGATTTTATTTTTTGCCTTTTCATCGCAAAAAATTATAACCTATTGAAGCCGGCGTTGGATTTGAAGCACCCGGGGTTTTTCACAATGAGTAACCTGATATTTACATGGTCGCGTGGTAATCACTTTAGCCCTGATGGCCTCACCTCCTTGCGCCGACCGCCTCTCGACAAATAAAGCAACGGGGCCCAATAGTCACAACCACACAATCCCAATCCAGCGTCCAGTCACATATACTTAGGGTTGCAGTTCATTTCACCGTGTCCTTTTGACTAACTTTGCGTAATAACCATTCACATATTCAGATGCATGCTGACTCGGTTCCTCGGGAAGATCGCACTTCGCCTGCAATGCAAGAACTGCTGTTGCTGCGTTGGGTGACGGAGGATTCGACGCAATGACACAGACTATCTTGTCTATCTGGTCTTCTACCTTCAATGTTCGTCTGCCATACGTCCAATCACCGTGATCACCGTAATCTGCAGTGAACAAGTTGCGGATCGCAAGCATCATAATGTGCAATTCATATGAACTTATGTCCTCACCCTGCTCAATACCCCGAAAATGTGTGTATTCTCCCGCACCAGGATACATGGGTGGTTTGGTAACACGCATCCAGCTGTCTATATTTAATTTGAATCGCACTGGCTGTTGCAACTTGTGGTGGGCGTACAGAATGTTGTAAAGTACATGTTTGAATTGCTTCTCTTGTCCTCGCTCATCATTCTCTAACCCACCAGCCCCGTGGTAGTTAGTGAGATCAATTTCGCCCTGCTTGGTATCAAATTCATTTTTGAGAACAGAATCGACACCGGCAACCATTGAGACTCGTAGACACCATCTTTCGGTTATGTCCAGCAGTTGATTGAAAAACTGATTTGCGCGTACCTCGCCACCTCGCCACTGCCTACTACGCTGCATGGTTGCCATCATCAATTGTGTTTCACTCCTTGTTTTTTGACAAGACTCCAGGCCTTACATGCGTTGTGAATGGATCGGTACATCCAATAAACACATTACATTCAGAGTCTGCGGAGTGCTATTGACCTGCCTGTCCTTGTCGTCGGATATCTCGATGACCAGGTGAATTTCAATGCAAGGTCTTCCCTCTGTTTTTACGGTTGTATATGTATTGCAGTGATACAACTATTGATTTCCCATCTAAGTCGGTGTATACTTCAAATTTAAACTGGAGGCCCTCGGTCCTGTCCTTTGCGTTTTGCTGTGGGACAATGTTGGACTTCAGAAGTCTGTTAATCGATTTATACTCCTTCTGCACCTTAGTTTCTTCACTTTTGCACCAGAACGAGGCAGTTATGCGACTGTATTCATCAGGGGAGGGAACATCCGGCAATATGGGTATTTCGTCCATGAGTGTCCGTATGAGATCTCTGGGGTCTCCGGTAAACAACCGCCGAAGGTTGCCCTTCATCATCTTCAGGCTTTGTAGGGGGACTTGCGCCCCAAGATGGGGCCGTCCAATGCGTTCCAGGTAAACCCAGTATTCAGTGGGATTTAGGGACGCTCGCATGAGCTCGTAGCCTACCGCACCAATGATGATCGCCGCAGCATCCCTGACGGCATTGGCGAAGGGGTTGTCGTTGTACTGCTGCAGCAGACACAGACCCAGTGGGTATGTTGAGACAGCAGGCACCGCTGCGCTCAGTATGGCCGATGTGTCCTTGAGCTTTGCTGCGTCCCGATGTGGCAAAAACTGAGCCATGAGGCGCACCTCGTCGTCGCCGGCACCTGTCATGTCTCCCATGCCAGGCAACGGTCTGCAAATACAAGGCGCTGGGACGTCTTCCATCGTGTGTCGCTTTCTTTTCAGGTGCAAATGTTCCTCGATCGCGTCCAGCCGATCCTCTATGCTGCCAAGTCTGTGTTCCATTTTGCTTTTTTGTTTTATTTCATACGCACGCTCAATACCAGATACCAATCACCAAGTCCTGTTTTCGTACATTTTCCACTCGACAACACCAGTCTGTGTCAATGCTTCAAATATGCGTCGTCTGGAGACTAAAACCCATCGTTCCTGTGATGTAAAGGGGGCCCGGGTACAGAATGCGGGTGGGTGGGTCAGAGAGGGACATGGCGTGCGTCAGTAATCTTGGTCTTCCGTTATCATGGTCAGCAAGCTCATTTCGATCGTGTGCTCTTCTCAGTGGTCGCAGTGGTCCTGGTCACAGAGCTGGAGGTAGGACGCGAGTACACCGCGATTGGAGAAGTTGGCTACCATTTTAGGGTTGCTTAATTTATGCTTATGTGGGTTTGTATCATTGGTCCACCACGATTGCCTCCATTTTTTTATCTCAACACGCGCGCAGGTAGTCCAAATACAAAGACACACACACATTCAATCAAAGGTGACCCCCCCCCCCCGGGCAGCAATGGACGGGCATGACCCTAACCCTAACCCTGACCCGCAACAAAACAGCCGAAGCAGCAGAGCCTTACCAGAAGGTAAACAGCCACGTCCGCGGGATTTCAGAATGCGCAATATACGACCACAGTGAGGGGAGTTGTCTTTCGATGTTCTGGATACCTCGTTGCCAGGAGGGTTAGAGGTCATTGTGCCCCACCCAACCGCAGGACGGGTGCCAATGGGACGGATCATCGGACCAACTACAGTCACAACGCGGGGAGGGGCCTTACCAACCATATATATCGAGCAACGATAAATACACCCGAACAAAGTCTGGTCAGAAACCAGTGTTACGGTGGAAACCAGTGCGATCTTGATTTGCCTTGTTACAGGCGCGCGACAGAGCGGGCACACGTGGATGTCGTTTGGCGCAGGTCACACAGAATCCTTGGTGGCCACATGACACCAAAACCACGCAACTCTGTTCGTCCATGCACACGGTACACTCGTTCCTCTTCTGTATCTGTGAGTTAACCCTGTCGTCCTTAATCCTTCTCTCCAGCGTGTCCAGGTCTTCATCGGACACGTTGTGTTGTTCCGTGACATGACATGTTCAGCGTCACGTGAGAGTACAAAAAAAATGCAATGATCCTGAGTATGCCTATTACTATGTGAAAAAGAGAAACAACACACAAAACGATATGGGTACTCTATTCAGTGGTAATCGCAAGAATGATGCAATACCGGTGGGCCCAAACAAATTGAAGCGCAAACGCTGCTACGCACTCTGCGACGAAACAGACGATGGGCAACTGCACACCTGTCGAAAGGTGTGCGAGATGGAGATGGTGGCTGAACCTGTATCGGAGGCATCCATGCCTGAGCACGTGGTGACAGGTCAAGCACGCACGCGGATGGTGTTGGTGGACGGGACACATGCAACACTTCTGCCAACGCGTTGTATGGTGGGTCCACACAACGAAATTCTGTACAATCGAATCGATAACCAGGACTCAGAGTTCACCGGGTTGGCTGGCGTCGTGGGCCGTGTTTGTCAGCGTGGTGGTGAGCATTGGATTGCGGATTACGGAATGGGGTGTGACAGTCCCACAGCGCGTTCACATTGGCAAATGGATGCGCCGATGTGTGAAAAGTACACCAGGGAGCTGTACCCCAATAGCAAGTATGCACTGGAGTATTCACCACCAGACAATGTAAGTGGTTGTGTGTACGACCCAGTCGCCAATATCGCTACATATCTCTCTGACGCAAAACGTGGATCCAACGAACGCGGATTGCACACTTCAGAATGGCAGCGAATCTGTATTGCATCCGATGGCAAACCATTCAGCACAGAGCTGGGAGCATACTGTCCGGGTGAAGAAGACCTTCATTGGAGGCTGAAGTTATACTTGGATGAGAGGGAAAAGGAAGAGACCGCAAAAGCAGCAAGCGTCGATCCGCCAATTCACAACGAAACCACAATTCCGGCTACGCCCCTGCGCCAGTCGTGATACTGCCAGTGCGGGAAAACAGAAACGGCAGTGCAAAGCTAGACAATAAACGCATAAAAGCACACCTATCTGTGTCTATCTGTGTTACACTCTTCGTTTTTTGACAAGACAACAATCTCCAGGGTTGTGAATGGATCGGCAATACATTGTGTTGTTCCGTGACATGTTCAGAGTCACAGTGTAGCATCAGACTAACGGGAACAGAAAAATCAGGGCAATGATAGAAAATAAACACATTAATTACGCATACCATCTGCACACATGTATCCTCAGGCGGCGCGCGCTGCCCTTTGCGTGCACCCCATCCCCACCCGGGAGGAGTTTCTGCGCCCGCACGCATGCCACCCGTCGTCGCCGCTCGGTTGCCTCCTGCAGGACACGTGGTCCCCCTGGATCGTGCTTGGGGCAATTGAGCTGTTGCTGTGAGCTTCCTGTCACTCGTACCGCAGCTGCGCGTAGCAGCACCTGCACCACGTCCGCCACAGCTGCTCGGCGTGGTCGCATATGTCATCTTGGCAGTTGAAACAGGAGCCCTGGACCATCCTCCTCGCTTCCGCCTCAACGTCGCTCGTGATGTAGCCCGTGCCGGCTCCGGCGACCCGCCGCTCCGCCCTGCCCCGCTTGTCCATCTTCCTGAAGTTGAACCCGGCGAGCCACAGCAGGTACGGCGGCCGAGAGCGTACGCCCCTTGTGCTTGCCGAACTTCAGGACGGGCTCGCCGTCCAGCACAGCGTCTGCGTGCGGCTTCGCCGCCTCCGCGCACAGGCCAAGCTCCAACGCCTTCGCCGCCACGGTTTTCCGGACGCACTGGGTCAGCAGAGCCCACTTGGCCTGCTCGTCGCAGTGGGACTCGGCCGGCACCATCTGCCGCAGCGTGTCCGCGTCGGCCGCGGACCGCATCAGCTCGTGGTCCAACTCCTGGATGGCCCACTTCCGCTCTCGCTCGACGCAGCGGTCGCACATCGGCTGGGCGCACTTGGTGGCCTCGGCCTCAAAAAAGCCGGCCTCCACCGCTTCGGGAATGCAATGCGCGTGCACCTCGCACCAGGCGACGCCGCCCTCCATCAATTTGCGAAGCTTCTCCTCGGTCGAAGCGTTCTACATACCAAGACTGGCGAGGAACTGCGTCTTCGATTTCTCCGTGTACAGCTGCAGGAAAAGGTTGATAACCCGGCGGCGTAGGATTGCTTTGCACTGGACCTGTGTAATGCCAATGGGGTTCCGTGCCCTGCACTCTTCCACAAAACCCTCCATCACCTCTCATACAACGACCGGGACGATGCCCATATCGTAGAAGTCAAGTCGTTTACAAACAATCCACGTCAGCAGGGTGAGGGCAACGCACATTGCCTTCACATCGGGTATGGGTACGCTTTTCAGGGCAAAGTGGCCTTCCTTGTCTTTCGCCATCTCCCCGGGCCTGTTGGGATCCTCGTACACCATGTCACAGCCACCGCACGCGGCATTGCCGATGTGGTCACACCACAGGGGTGGACTCGGTGATCTGGTTCCCTCCTCTAGCCACATCTGCAACCCCTCCATCACTCGGTCCCCCTTGTACTGTGTAATCCACTTGAGACCGGGTATATCAGCGAACAGCCTCTTCCCGATCCCGTGCTTGGCGTACAGGTCATGTAGCGTAATCTGTGTGAACAGAGCACCTGCTGTTGTGGCAACAGTGTATCCGTGCATGCCACTTGGGCCGTTTGGGTCGAAGGCGCAAGCTGTCTTTCTCTCCAGGTCAATTGTGACGGCGGTGTTGTGCGCCCAGGACTCGTTGCTGTTTTGGACATCCACTACTACGTGCACGACCAACATGCGGCTGTTGCGTTTTCGACATTCGACGATCCACCGGCGCAGCGCGCCGTGGTTGTACTCGATTGCAGGGTTGTCCAAGAGGTGTACATCAACCGACCAGACCCCGTCTCTCTGGAAAAGCATACATGGTGTGTACAACGCGCACTCGAATGAAGCATCCGCCATTTTACGGAAGGCCCGCAGCATGCGCAGTGACCACTTCTCGGCATATTGCACCCCAGCCTCTTCTCCCATTTGCTTTGTAGAACCCTCCTGGTTATCGGGCCATTCAACCGTCCCCAGTTACACTTTTCGGGGTGCTGCAGCAACAAGTCGATTTTCTTCATCAACTTGGATCCGTCGTAGTCGGACCTACGCAGCAGACAGAGGTGGTCGACCAGGTCGACCAGTGCCTTTGCGTTCCTTTTGTCGATTTCGTCCGGGCGGAACGGGTTGTTCATTGGGTTGTTGTTGCCATTGCGGCCCACAAACGCCAACCGTAGGTCTTTTTGCCCTTCTTCGGGAGGGGGTGCTTAGCGCCCCGCTGGACTGGCCTGCTAATAACCTCTGTCGCAGAATGCGCTCACACAACGACACTGCGTCCCGACAGCGACCTCCTCGCTCCACGTATGGTGCGAATCTGACGGATCTATACTTCATGCAGTCCCGCATTGCCTTGCCACAGTTGTTACCCATCTGTCGCAGATACGGCAACCAGCCATCCCAATGCTTGTTGCCACCTACCTCCTCTTTCTGTTGATTCTTCCTTTTGCTGTGTCTGTGTCTATTAGGCAGGAAACGGTTGCATGACTTTTTGGTGTCGCGACACCTGCCTCCGCTGTCGGCGTATGCTTGGAACTTGCCATATGTGTCCTTGCCGCAATCGGCGACGGCTCTGTTGCACACACCCCGGTTCTCATTGAAGTAGTGCGACCACCCGCCCCATTCGACCACACCGCCGCCGCTGTCACCGTCCCTCCATTCGGGTTCCTCCTTCTTCTTGTTGAAAAAGTGCTCCTCGCACTCATTTTTCCACTGTGGGTCGTCTATAAAACCACAGGTTGCTTCGGTGTAACCGTCGTCCCAGTCTATTCCGCTTTTTTGCATTTGTCTTTTTTTTTTGCTTATCCATCCAAATTCATTTCTCTCTCTGCAGAGATCGAACAGAGCCGTTGAACTGAAACTTTTCTAGACTGTTTTATGTTTGTCAGCCTTTGACTCACATATGAGCCACACATGAAACCCCATGACCACCTTCTAGACTTCCTAATGCAAGAAACACAAAGCATGCTTTTGGATTCGCTGTTCTTGTCGCAATGTTTCAATCGACTGCATCGATTGAAAGATTGTCAAGATTCCAAGGGCCCAAATTCCAAGGGCATCCATATGCAGCATATCATCCTTACTGTCGGACAACTTCAGCGACAGTGTGATTGCACTTCCAAAAAAACTACCTTTGCTACCTAACCCTACCTTTGCTTTTCCCAGCGTTCTCCTCCACTTATGAATAACACTCATAACACAGCCATGATACTAGTCCTCATGCTTGTCCACCATCCACTGTTTTACCCAGATCCCCCAAGCCTTCCATCATCACCTCGCATCCAGATAGGTGTATACACGTCATTTCACCACCAGAAACTCTGATGCAGGATATTGTACTTTGTTCTTATGTCGTCGTCCTCAGCGTTCCTTTCGTCGTCGATTTGAAAGGCCACCCTCGGGAATTTTTGGGGGTCAAGGGTGGTGTCATGTAAGCGATCCACAGATCCTGCGACATCGACACAATACAACTACTACGAATACGGAGGTGACTTGTTGCACAGATGCATTGCAGATTGGTTCAATGCATCCGTGCCACTACCCGATGACGCCAAACCTGTGCTGACGGAGGCGACCTGCCTTGCCATCTTGACACTGACATTCAGGCGTTGACGTGACCATGATATGACACAATAGATTCCCTTCTACAGTACCCTTGTTCAGGCCACGAATAAACTGATTTGCAAGATGTGGCTACTCCCAACCTGGAATGTGAAGTCACGTTTGACCGCGTGAGGCACAGGGAGTTTGATAGCCAAACAATCACATTCAAAACCGGTGTGGTTATGTTGACGGACTCGTAAGCTTGCCCATTTTTTCTCGACGAAATTTACACGCGGTGTTCGACCCGGTATTGTTGCAATTCCTCGTTCAGTACTCGTCCTCTGTCTCTGAACCTAGTTATGTCGCTTTCTTTGGCGGGTGATATTTGCGAAACACCGCATATTGTTTTGGGCATGTTGTCCCTGCATCCGCCACTACCCGATGATGCCAAACCTGTGATGACGGTGCAGTACTTGTTTTATGACAGAAAAAAATGCACAGAACGGAGATTAGGAGGAAATTGACACACACAAGACAAACACAAACAACAACAATAATAGCAAGACGCATTACCGCAGGTGTTGAGCCGAGGGTGAGAAAACAATGAGACATGTATGTAAAGTGAACGAGCTGTGCCGGTATACAGCCTTAACGCCATAACGATAACGGCTTGGCCTGGTGCCTCCATTGCCAAGAATTTCCGTCCCACTATTTACTTACGTTCTGGTTCTTGCTCCTGGTACAACACGGCAGCATCCATAATTTCCAGAACTTGTTTCCGGTTGTGATCCACTGACTGGTATAACAGCGCTGTTGGTGGGGGCATTGGTGCAATGGAGCGCGCAGTTGGGACAGCGGGGGACTCCTGCCTCTTGGGCTGCCAAAGGACAGTACCACCCAATGCTGCACACAATTCCGTGGTTTGCTGCTGGCACTGGCGGATATTCGCGTTGTACATATCGGACGCGTCGTGGTGTATGACGAGAAAGTCAACACGGAGCAACCACCTCCTTTTCAGAATGCCCAACAGGAACCTGATCACCTTTCCACGACAGCACGGCTTATGGGGTCCCATGTTCGTGATGTGCAACTGGAACACCCTGCGCCGCACGGCCGATGGGCATGCCACATGCGACAGAAGGCGCTTGCATACCCCGGTGTCGTATTGCGGGCCACGACAGGCGCCGAAGTCGATAATGGCACATATGTGCCTGCCACCGTCGTCCCCCTGCTTCAGTAAGTTCGCCAATGGGACCAAAGTCGTGACGGGTTTCACTGCAATACCCCACTCTAGGCCAATCTTCTCGCGGGATCGGTGCATGATCGGCGACGCACCCACCGGCAGCTGTGGGAGGAAAATCCGGTCGGTGCGCGCCGTTGGAAGCATGTGGCAGACGAGGCGCAGGGTCTTTGGTTGCGTACAAAATTGCAAGATCATCCACCATAGGTCATGGCCCAACAACGGCTGTACTCGATGATAGGGGTCCATACTGTGGGTCGAAGAAAAAAACTGGGTGGAACACCACATATGTATGACTACCGGACTACCAGAAGCTGATGAGATTACACACTACACACACTGCAAGAAATGCATGGCAAGGATCCCACAATGAATGCTCGTTGTGCCATTTCACGCCAATCGGGGTCGTACCAAGTGATGACATCCCATCTATGTGGATATCAATTCACTACATCAATTCCCTGTTGAAATTGGCGTTCGCCTGTAGAGTGGTAGAGTTTTCGTAGAGGTCCAGTGGTATGTATCCGATCGGCGAAGAAGCACCACCATCAGGATACACTGGTAGGACCCGTTGTGTACCGTTGGTATATCTTGTTTTACTTATCACATTATGACGCGACCAATTTGTGGCCAATTCGTGGACATATGCATCTGGCGAGGGTAAACAAACACATTATCACTGGACCGAGCATACCAACGACCATACATCCTGACCGGACCGCTGTTCCCCTGTTAGGTCCATGTCATCATTTTACATAGAGACACCAAACCCTGCAATGAGAATTCCTGATCCATCCAATCGTGACCCAACCACAACATGTATGGGAATGTACCAGCCTTTCAGTTCTTCATCTCCCCAATTTCCACCGCATAGTCATCATCGAATTTAGCACGCTTAAACTCGGGCAGGCTGTGAACGATCGAAGCTAAAAGTACGGTGTACATGCACGTGCATTTTGTGCATTGATTTTCCCCGCGCGGCTTGTTGTACCTTCACCTCGAAATTTCATTAATTACATCAGCGTTGCATACAATGCATTGTGATCAGACCACCCACGGGTGATTAAATCCATCCCCCCTGTGTCAATCAATTCCACTTCTCTATACCAGATACTGTCTACAAATCCACCATGCACCGAGGTTTTCGAGTTTTCTGGTGTTCCCAGAGCATGGCCATTCGCAATCAAAGGTTTGTAAGGAACTGAGTTCCACAGTTGTATCTGCTCATCACTCCAACCGCTCTGCCTCGGAGAAACTGCATTTGTTTCAAGCTGATCAGAATTGAAGTCAGGTCCCTGTCATCGTTTCACATAGAGACACCAAACCCTGCAATGAGAATGACAACGCAAAATTGCATGTTCACATTGCTATGAAGGAGGTTTGTGATCTCTGTCGACTGATGCAGGGGGGATAAAAACGTCATCTCCTTTCATCACACCCCATACATCCATGCATTCCTTTTTTTGTTTTTCTGGTTTTCAAAAAAAATGCAATTTTTGCCAAAAGACACACGATCAAAAATATCCACGTTCAACACAGCACCGGACCAGGTGTCTCTCGCTGATGCAGGGTTCGTGAAGGTGCCGAATAAATGGTACAATTGTTCGCGGCAGGACTGCAACCAGCAATCTCCAGCCTGCAAGAAGAAATGTGGACAACTGGCCTCCTGGCTATCATGTATGATTACTAAAATGCACCAGGATCCGACCCACCCATCTGCATCAATATCAATCAATTTTGCCATCCATCATTGCACAGCTGTATTGATATACGGCAGAACGTATTGGGATGTGCCGGGATGGGATATGATTATCAATCATACGATGCAAAACTACAGGCAGGTGACAGGTGAGATTATAAGGAAAAACATACTCAGCGAAATAACCGGCAAGATCACACAATTTGAAATGCATGTACTGGTGACACTGTACGGTGATACTGTACTTGACGAACATTTTTGGAAATCATGGATGCACTCCATTGCAAAAAAATGTCCATCATTCAAATGGCTAGCCTACCGTATAGGTGACGGTGTGCTGTCACGTGACCCAACCGTGTTCGATGGCCAAACAATCACATTCAAAACCAGTGTGGTCATGTTGACAGACTATATGTACTCGTGAGCTTGCCCAATCGTGCAGTTACACCCATTGCTATCATGACTTTTTGTCGACGCAGTTGGTTCAGAATCTGAACCAATGGATAGACTGAGAGATCCAAATTGATATCACCCACCCAATGTTCAGTGGTGGAGACCTGGTTGGTCCAAACGTTTCTTGAAATTCGTATAACCCTGAATATTTTCACGGTCCCTCTGGAAGTCAGGTTTTGGAGCAATGGAGGAGAATGGAAGAAAATAGCAGTCGCTTTTCGTTTGCTAGTAGTAGTCCCCCTTCAAGTGGTTTGTGGATTGCTGAGGATGTATTGGAAGTTCGATATGGAAAGAGATAGGTGCGCAATGTCAAACCTGATACCGAAGAGGACAAAAAGAGGTGTTTTCTTTTGTTGTTCGTTGCTGGCTGATGCGCTACAGCCAGTACACGCGGTTTTCCCAGTCAAACCCCCTTGCTTGTATTCGTAGGCATGCTGATTACCCATGGTGTGCAACCCCCTTACGCCCCCCCCCCCCCATCAGCCCTCAGTCAAGTCAGCTCCGTTGGTTATGGGTAATGTTTCATGTCCGATATTACAACCATCAGGTTAACCCTAACCCTAACCGGAGTGTGAGTCATCCAGACACAAGACAGGGACAATCCAGATCGCAGTATTTGCGACAACACAACCAGTTTCTGACAGTGTCGTATCAATGGCAATGAGTGATAACTCAGTCCTCCAATGGATTGCATGCACCAAAAGAAGGTGAGATATATACGCCTACATGCAGTGATGCACAGGCCACAGACGTTACACTTGCCTTCAGGCTCCTGTAAATCTTCCAAGCAACAGGCATAGTGATGGCCGGCATGTTTGACTGCCCACAGCGTGCCACGTGTCAATGTCAACCACATGTCAATGTCAGTGAATTTCCACATCCCATCTTCACCCTCTGCGCACCAAAATACTTCTTCTTGACACCAAGGGCATTCCGACACCTGACTGGCACAACCCCTACACACAACATGACCACATGCAGGAATGCAGTCCACAGGCATGTTCATGCACACTCCACATACTAGTAGAAACTGTTCAATCCGCCTTATAGCACGGAACACATGCGTGACAGCCATGCTAGGGCCCTTGTCAACCAGACCTACGTTCTGCCGGATTCCCCACTTAGGACTGAGCGGATTGAAAAAACCACTGACCATTAGGGCTCTCAGAATTCCCATGTCACTGTGCTGTTTGCAGAGTGGGGGCGTCCATGTACGCCTGCCCGGGACCCCAGAACGTTAGTCCGAGTACAAAGCCATCACCACCATAACCATCTTGCGGTGGTTCAAGAATGTTATTGTCACCAACGATCAGGTCTGACCACCTATCGGGGCAATTGTATCGGTCATCTTGCATGATAACAGCCCGCTTGAATGGAATTTGCTGGTCTGGTGGTGATTGCTGATTTGATACAATGCAATGGACACCCTCGTCCAATACTGATGTGTTGCCAAAATGCGCAGCGGAGTCCGATGCACAAAATGATTGGTGTGCAAAACCCGTGCATGCCATTACTGGCACATACTCCACACACGACGTTGATGGAAAAAATCGCATGGATGAAGGTTGCAGGAGGTCGTCGAGACCAATCAGATAGGATCGCCACACAGCACCACAGTCATTTTTGACGTCTATCCGGACATTCGGCTTTCCCTCGATCCCTGGGGTCTCTCCGAGGTTACCATGCTGGACGGCATGGAATCTGCTCCCTCTGCGTTTCCCCGCATTGCTGTTGTGGCTGTGCTCGTGCTCCGATGCTTTCCCGTTATCTTGCTCTGATTCCCCCCTTTCGGAATTCGATCGGGTATCTTGCTCTGATCCAGCGTGTAGCTCTCCTTGTGCTTGGGCTTCATCATGGTTAGTTTGCCTTTTCGCTTTTGGCGTCATGTCCACAACCGCAAAAACCCTGCTCCTTCCGCGTTTTCCATGACAGCTATTGTCCAAATCTGATCTGGCATCCAAAGTGGCATTCATCTCTCTCTGCAAAGATCGACGGAGACCGTTTTTATGTTTGACTCACATATGAGCCACACGAACACAAAGTGCACAAGGGACACAAAGTATGGCATGACGCCATGTACCGAAATGCTGGGGCAGCGGTGGTTGCCGTTCGAGTTGGTGCCGCGTGCTGCTGTCCCTGTCATCTAACCACGGAATCCATCTAACCATGGAATCACCGGTTCCCCTTTTCATTTCCGGCCCACATGTTGTTTCTATGTTGTTCTGTACATATGTCATCCCTTCTGCATGCGGCTGTATGATCGAATTGCTAGCTATGACACCGGTCCTGGTTTATATGGAAAACATATCCCGCCCTTGTCGCTATTTACAAAAGGAAGATGACAAAACATAGAAGAATGACATCCACAGACCAGGTAGGTAGGTAGGTAGGTGCACTCGGTCGTGGAGGGGCGCCCCATGGTTCCCCCTGGCGTCGCCCCTGTGACTTACAGGAAGAGGCTCCGCGCGTGAAGAGGGGAGGCGGCTTACATCCCGCTAGACCTGACTGTTGGCCCCCAACAAAGCGGCCCCGGGCAACACCGGGAGGGCTGTTCGCCGCCAGCGTGACGTTCTTGTCTCGCCAGGAGGGTGTGCCCCCGTGCTTGCGCACGTCCCCTCCTTTGAGCGGAACCCTAGACGTTCCCAAGGCATGCATACACGTTCTTTGTACTAGGGTTCTGAGGCGCTTGGGTGTCGCACGCTCGGCCTCGAGTCCCAAAGCAGCACGGGCCTTAGGATGCAGCCTTACCCCGGGTCTCCGGATCTCGTTTTGCCGGGTCACCTGCATGGCACGGGCTGCCTCAGTGCCCGGGCTGTGGGCACTGGGTTTCCTACTGTTGTGCGGCGTTTTTGTTTAGGTCCGGTTTGCGGTTGGGTGTGGGTTTTTTTAACCCCGCCAGTCCTGGCTGGGGTCTTGGGTGGGTGTGTTTGGGCACGGTTTGTGGTGTTGTCCTTCTAGTGTCGGCTGTTTGTGGTGTTCGTGGTTGGGCTTTGGTTTCGGCCTGCTTATGGGACGTGTGTGGTTTTGTGCGCGCCCCGTTTGCCCCCCGCTGTTTCCGGTTCCGGCGTGCGGTGTGGGCGTGCGTGCTGGGCCCGGGTCTCGGCTGTGTCCCGCCCTTCTTGGCTGGGCTGTCGGGGTGTTTTTTTTGCGCTTTTTTTTTGTGTTGGTTGCTGGGTGTCCCTGTCTCAGGCCTTGTGGTCCCTGTCCCCCCATCTCCTTTCTTTCAGGCTGGGCTGCTGGCTCTTTTTTTTTCGTGGCGTGTGTCTGCTTGTTTCGGTGTCCCTTTTCCTGGTGGGCCGCTGCTCCTGGCTTGGTGTTGCCGGTTTGGGCTGGGTGGTCCCCCTGTGCCTCTTTGGGGGTCCTGTCTTCGGTGCCTTCTGGGAGGGGGTTTTGGCCGCCTCTGGTGGTGTTGGCGGGCGGTTTGGTGGCTGTGGGCTGTTTTTGCGCCCCCCCCCCTCCCATTCTGTTGTTTTTTTTGGGGGGGGGGGGGGGCTGCCTGTTCCTCCCTCTGCCTTCCCTGGGCTGGCGCACGCACTGGCCCGCATTCTGTGTTGTCTTCCGGGCTGCTGTTGGCGGTTGGTTCTGTTTGGCCGTGTTCCGGCCCCATGGGTCGGGTGGGCTATGTACACGTTGGGCTCGGCGCCCCTTCTTGCTGGGTTAGGTCCTGGCTCTGCCGGCTGGGCGGCTGCGCCAGGCGGCTGCGTGTGGCTCTGGGTTAGGGGGCTGGGGTTGTTCGTGTCCTTTCCCCTCGGTGGTGCCGGTTTCAGCCTTCTGGGTGGTCAGCCACCGTTGTTGCCGGGCGCGCGGTGGCCCCGTGTGTGGCCTGCGGTGCCGGTGTGTGGCGTGCTGGTGCGGCGCCTTCCGGGGTGTGCGGTGGCTTGCTTCGGTTAGTCCTTCAGGTTAGGGTCAGTCGTGCCGTGTTGTGCCGCTCTGTGCCACGTCGCGTCGCGTCGTGCTGTGGCGCGTTGCACTGTGGCGCGCTGTGGTGCGGTGTGCCGTGGTCTCGCATTGTGCCACCGTGGGTCAGTGGAGGTCAGCCGGGCCTGTGTCGTGGTGCGGAGTGCGGGCCGGAGTGTGGCTGGCTGGTGGCTTGGGGGTGCGGTTAGATGTGGGTGTCTCGCCGGGTCCGTGCTGTGGGGGCCTGGGCGTGCCGCTCGGGCTGGTGGGTCAGGTAGGCCTCCGTGGCGTTGCCCTCCCTGGGGGCCTGTGCCTTGGTCCCGTGTCCTCTGGGGGTTCCCGGTCCCTAGCCCTGGTCACTGTGGCCGTGCCTTCGTCCTCCTCCGGTGCCTGTGAGGTTGCCCTTGTGGCAGCCGGGGTCGTCGCCTGGCGGTGAGGGCTTGGTGGTGCGCCGTGCTACGGCGTTCCCTGCGGCTTCCTCTGTGGGTGTGGCCCGTTCTCCCCGTGTAGGTGTGCCCTCCATTCCCCGTGTGGTTTCCGGTGGCTGGTTGGTGTGCGCTGGTGTGATCCGTACGGCGTCTGATGCTTGCTTCAGAGGTGTGTGTCGTGGGGCGTTCGGTGGGGGTGGGGCGGCGCTGGTCCCCCTGTCGTGGTATGCCCTTCCTGGGTGTGGGTCGTGGCGTTTGCCGTGGTGCCCTTTTCCTCCATGCCTTGGTCCCCGCTCCTGCCCCTTCCTGGTTCTTGGGTGGTTTCCTGCCCCCATGTGGTGTCTACTCCGGCGCCCTGTCCCTATGAGTGCCTGCCCTCACTTGGGGCCCCTCCATGCCCTCTTGCCTGAGTGCCCCTTGGTGTCCCTTCCCCTCCCCTTGCCCTTGTCCTTCCCCTTCTTGGTGTGGTGGTGGCGGGAGGGGCGGGGTGGGGAGGGGGCGCCGACGTCCCAGGCCTGGGGGTGGGTGGCCTGGAGCCATTGGCGGAGGGCTTGGGGGGTGTAGGGGGGGCGGAGGCCCTGGACCGCATCGCGGAGGAGGGCCTCCCATGCCGCTTGTGGCATGATGGCCTCCGGGGCGGCCTCGTTGGGGTCGGCGGGGGTGCGGGTGCGCACCTCCTCGAAGGTATGCACCATGTGCACCCCATCGTGCCTTCCCGCTCCCCCGACCCACTTCACCCAGCGGCGGATCTCCTGCAAAGTGGGGGCAGACCACCAGGCGAGGTGGGCGGAGGGGCCTGGGGGGGGAAGGGGTCCGTGCCAGGGGTCCTGGAGCGGCGGGGGGAGGACGTGGACCTGTGGTGGTGCCGGGGGTGGCGGTGCCTGGGGGAGCCGGAGCGGCGGTGGCGAAGGCTGGGGGTGGAGGACGGGTACGGGCGGGGGGGGGAACGGGAGGGGGAGGTGGACATGGGGCGGCGGTGGCGCGCTTGGTTGCGTCCGGGGGAGCAGGAGTGGTGGTGGCGGGGGCTGGGGGTGGTGGATGGGTATGGGCGGCAGGGGGGACGGGGAGCCCAGCGGGGCCTCTGGCGGGAGGGGGAGGTGGACGTGGGGCGGCGGTGGCGTGCTTGGCGGCGTCGGGGGGAGCGGGAGCGGTGGTGGCGGGGGCTGGGGTCGGGGGTCTTGTATGGCCGGAGGGCGGAGGGGGAGGTGGACATGTGGCGGCGGTGGCGCTCGTGGTGGCGCCCGGGGGAGCAGAAGCGGCGGGAGCGGGGTCTCGGGGGGTCGTGGTGGCACCTGGGGGAGCGGGAGCGGCGCGAGTGGGTGGTTGAGGCGCGGTGGCGGTGTGGGGAGTGTGGGCGCCGGGGGCAAGTTTGCCATGCGGGAGGTGAGCGGGAGCGCCGCCGTTTGCGGGACCGGGCCTCATCGCTCGAGTCGGGCCAGTCAGGAGGCGTCGGCGGGTCCTGGGGGGCTTTGCGTGGTGCCGCCTGGTACTGAAGAGGGGGGAGGACCTCCGTCGTCCATGGATCCGCCACGTAGGGGTGTGGTGGCGGCAGCGGCTGGTGGTATGGGTCGAGTGACTGTCCGTGGCGGGGTTCGGCCCGGGGGGCCCCTTCGGCGTGGACGTGGTGGCCGGGGGGATACGGTTCCTGGTAGGGGGGGGGTGGCCGGTACGGGGGGGGGGTGGCCCCTGGCGGTAGGTGGGGTATGCGGATGGAGCGCTCAGTGGCTGCCATCCCATTCGCTGGTGCTGTTCGTGCACGGGGGGTTGTGGCCCGGTGGGGTAGGGTGGTGGGCAGTGGTAGTGGTGGTGGTGGTGTTGGTGGTGGTGGTGGTGGGGCCGCTGGTGGTGGTGGTGTTGGTAGTGGTGGGGTTGGTGTTGCGGGTATGGCCCATGGACCCCTTCTGGGTTTTCCGGTCCCCCTTGTGGGGGTGGGGGGTTGGGCATCATGGGCAGCCCCTGGGGCTGCACTAGGTGGTGGGCAGGGGGGGCGGGTCGGGGGCCGGGCTTGACGGTGACGGTGGTCGAGGGGTCCCACGTCCCTGGGTCGGTTTGGCCGGCGGTGGTGGTGGTTTGTGGGGGATGGATGACGGGGCGCTTGGTGACGGGGATGTGGACGAGGGCTTGGACGGGGTCGTGTTGGGTGGCCGCCTCTGCGGTGGTGGTGGTTGCCGGTGGGAGGGGGGCGTGGGTTGTGGTGGGTGGGGTGTCCTGGCTTGGGTGAGGGTCCAGGCTGGGGCGGTGTCGGTTGGGTTTGTTTCGTTGCGTTTGTGGTGTTGTGTGTGCTCGCGTGGGCGCCGGCTTGGGTTTGGGGTCGGGTTTGGGGTTGGGGTCCGGTTCCAGGTTGAGGAGGACCTCTGTCCGGAGGTGTGAGGGCGCCGATGTCGGGTCGGGGGTCTTCCCAGTGCGTTGCCGGGGTGCCCGAGTCGCCTGTGTGGGGGTCGGGGGGTCGGTGCGTGCGGCTGCGGCTTTGGCTTTTGCCGTGGTCTTGAGGATGAGGGCGGCGGGGAGGGGGGGGTCGGAGGATGAGATGGAGGAGGTGGATGAGGCTGAGGATGAGGAGGAGGTGGTTGACGCGGGTTGTGCTGTGACATCCACAGACCACTCCTTTATGGATTGAATCCATCGGTACGTTTACAAGTCCTTCCACAATCAGCCCCGTTGGACCACTCAACAAATTTCAGATCGATACCAAACAAGTTTTCTGCATTTCTGTATTGCTCCACCGGAACAGCACCGGTCTCCCCATCATGAACTCCGTAAAAAATGTAGTTTTTTAATCAATGCTGGATCGCGGATAATAGGTACGCAGTATCCACGAACTTGCATCTGATGCTTTCACCATGTACCCGGGAGTTAATAAACTTTGACTCGCAGCTCCACTGCAAGTTTATTTCCCTCTGGTGTTCCATCATGGCATCCCAGTGAAATTTTAGTTGTTAACAGCCTTGGTTGAAACAAAATGTACGCCTTTGCGATAATTTGGTCAGAAACCATCCATACACCACAAGCATATCGTTTCAAATCATCTGCATTCTTGAACCAAAGCTTTTGACCAGCGCCTCCATAGGTTGTGACATACATCAGCTGACAGCTTGTTGATGATGTGGGCGGACAGTTCACAATCCATTGATCCTTTTCTTACTTTCTTACTTCTTTACAAAGAGAGTGTGATATCTACCACCAAGGACGTTTGATTTTGTGGATGGACAGGGACTATACAATTCCATACATACAGAACCCAAATTGGAACTGAGCATCTTACTGAATACATGCAGCCGCTAACCCAAACCTTTGCCTCGCGTCACAGATACGTGGGTCTGTGATAAGTAAAAGAAGATGAGGTATACCAACGGTATACAACGGGTCCTACCAGTGTATCTAGATGGTGGTGCCGGTTCGCCAATCGGATACATACCACTGGACCTCTACGAAAACTCTACCACTCTACAGGCAAACGCCAATTTCAACAGGGGGCGGATCATTCCATCGGGGGGTGAACTGGTACAGGTGAAATGGTCATATAAGTACATCGACAATTGTCCAGATCGTGTTCAAATGAAAGCCATTGAATCGAGAAAACTACACAAGCTGACACAGTTGCGTGAATTGATATCCTTTTGGGGTGTTAGTGTACCGCCACACAAATGGGATGTCATCACTCAATACGACACCGTTTGGCGTGAAATGGCACAACGAGCATTAATTGTACTTTTGACGTTGTTGCAGTTGCATATGCAGGTCCTCTGTGTGGACAGCAGCAAGTGTTTTCTAGATGTCCATGCCCCCTGTACCGTTTTTTCCTTCACCATTGATGGCGAGGACGTGTTTAGGAAGAAGTTTGACGGTCGTCTGGTTCCCGCTTCAGTGAAAGACACAATTCAATCGTATAATACGGTCGCTGAGAGGTACCATCCGCAGTTTGCCATACACTACGACCATAGCGCGATGACAAAGCCAAAGATGATGAGGGAACTGATGTGGATAACGATAGACGAAACGACGAGAGAATTACCACCTGAATGGCCCGAGTTCTATCTGTTGCGCACCGAAGACCAAGTTGACAATCCGAACATTACCGTCGCTTGGTTTGGCATCAAAATACCGGATAAACACACTCATTCGACGTTGTAACATTAAACGGCCAATGGGACATGCGACAGAAGGCGCTCAGTCTGAAAACAATATCCTGCAGTACCCTGCCCCTTGCCCTACAAAGAAACGATTGTTGTTTTGACAAAGCCGAAATGGCACATCAAAACCAATGCTGGACGTGGTACACGCAGACACAGGACTCATGACAAATGTTCTGAAGCAGGCTGAACGTGCACGGGCACGTGCAACAAATTTTCTCAAATGATTGATCAAGATAACAGAAAGTGCACTTGAAGGTGTTGATTCCCTTGAAAATCAATTCAATAACCAGCAGGATTGACTATCGGGATCCCGATGAATAACCAAACACAACGGGCCTTCTTGTTACTTTTTTGTGTGTAACTGTGAAAGGTAAAAACTCTTTCGACCAAGAAAGAAATCATGGTGCACCCTGCTGTACTTCTTGTTGCATTAACCGCCGTATCCTTTGCCCCACTGGTGATACCACAGGTCACAGGATCACGAAGGAACAGTGAGGAGCAGCAGAAGCAGACAACACGCAGGAGTTCCGTATCGGGGTCAGGGCAGGGGAGAAACGGATACATGCCTCTATTTGTTGCCTGTTGCCTGGCCGTTGAGTTTATTGCTCTGTTGGTTAGGTAGTTACGACAGTGCTTCCCTTCGTTGCCCTTCAATATATATACATTGGGAATATGACCAGTCAATCCATCAAAGTCATCCGCGTACAAGGATACAGATGAATAACATGGTGTCAGACCATCTCCGCATATATTATGCTCGTAACATCCACCATTCCTCCACAACGGCGTTCTGCAGGTACATCTCTGCGTCACACCAGGCGGCGAACACAAGGTCATCAGGCACCTCGTAGCACCACCTGTCTGTTCCGACCAGGTGCGCATCCACTCAGACCAGCGGGGTACTTACCACGCAGGACACCCATACACACCCCTGTACCGGTGGTGGTGGTACGGAGATCGCCATAGGGTATGAAGACACAGGATCCAATCCTTGGCTTACCCCTGGCACTCGAAAGCTCATGTATCAAATTCCAGCCATCAATAGGCAATGCCCTGGGAGGCAGCAATTTTTCCATTTTCCGAAGCACAGAAACCACCTGCAAACAGTCTGTTGCATTTGCAACTAACAAACGAGGAATGTCAGACAAAAAAATGGTATTTTTGAAACCTATATTGTGGCGCAAGGCCCAACGTATGCGCATGGAACCACGGCCAAGGCCCGTCATGCAGATTTGGAATTCAGGTACAATTGCATCTGAACACTGACACATGTCCATGATGCGTGGCCACTGCCTGGAAACAAACGACGGCAAGGCTGGCAGTGGGATATCACGACCACCGGAGCTGTGCAACCAGTGTAGTAACGAGGGGCTCTGGGGCGGGGGCGGATTTCTTGCGATACATGAGGTTGAAACAGACTGTGCAATCGAATGGTTACCTGGGCCGGTTATACGATCCAGACCATCCCACGTGACGACAAAGGGCACGTACAGTGCGGGTTGCTGACGTGCCAATGCGCGACAAAGGCCAATGGCGTCTCCGGGGTGTGCACGGTACAAGTCGTACAATTGCCGCACATCAAAGAGTCGTTTGCGATGTCCTGAACGCAATTCAAGCAGACAATGGCCCATCAGGTGAACCGGAATTCTATCGACGTTGCACTGCGTTACAGTAGTGTTCGATGTCAGGTACCGCATGTGCACTGATGGATCCAATATGGGCCCCGCTGGTGTGGTTGTGTAAGGATAGACCGCGGGTGAGGATGTAAACGGTGACGGAAGCTGGGGGAAGGACAATACAGGTGGAAGCCCCTCTGTAACATCTAGAATGGGATCCGCAAAGTCTGATACATCAGCAAAGAAGGACATAGCACCTGAAGGGAAAGAGAAAGAGATACACCCTTACTTGGCACACCTCATTGTGACATATGGCTCGAAATGCCAGGTGGTGATGATGACTGGACGTACGGCAAAAGAACATTCAAGCACGACTCCCCCTTTTTGCAAACGTCTTAGCAAACACTCTGACCCAGATGCCACAACAACAGCAAATGATCAGCCTCATTTTCGCCATTTGGAGCGGCCCACCGGAGGTGTGACCCCTTTTTGAGTTGATGCCTTGCGACCAAAGCGTCAAAGATACGGACCCGCACATTAATTATGCAGTGGATGGAATGACTGCATTCACACAGCAATAACAGCCTTAAGTCTTTTGATCTCGCTGTCCTTCGTTTCTGAACAGGACAGTAATGTAGACCCTACTTCCGATCCAGATAGGGAACGCGCATCTTGCATTGTCTGCAATAGGTTGCAAATTCCCTGCTCGTGTGGCTGTAGCTTAGATCAGTTTGTGGATATATGGTTGATTGTGTTGTTTGTGTTCCAGTGTCTCTAAAATTTCCCAGATTGGACCCCTGAAACCGACGATGGAGCAACATTAAATTTTATTCCTCAAAGAAGGAGTAAAGAAAAAAATGATTACATCATCATCCACCCCAACCAGTTTTGGCCCTGGTGGGCGCAACTCAGGTCTTGTACACGGGACATTGATCCGAGATAGAAATGGTCATACCCACTACGATATGATACAGAAGAAAATCAAGACCCTGTTGGTATTCCCTATTTTTGATCGATCCAACACCAACCCTACCAATGATTTTGATGGTAGACAGGCGGTGAACAAGGAACTCGAAGTGATGCGAGAAGTGTTAAAACACCCAAATTTCCTGCCAATCACAGAAATCGGATATTTGCAGGGTGATACACGGGTCTACACCTATAGTCCCAGATGCAACGCAGGGGATCTATGGCGGGTGTTCAACTCTGTTGAAAAGCCGGATTGGTTTGGCGAAGGTTCAAGGATGAGATTGATGTTGGGAGCCTGGAGGGGTCTACGCTTTCTGTATGACATCAAATATTTGCACTATGACCTCAAACCACACAATATATTCCTCCACTCGCAAGGACACGGAAAGCCCCCCCACGCCATTATCGGCGATGTGGACACCATACTGCAAAGAAAGACCTGTGTTGATCAATTACAAAAGAACCCATACCCCATAGGTACACCCTTCTGGGGCACACCCTTTATAAAATGTGATCCCCGGATCGACATTGTACCACTGGCAATCTGCACCTTTCTCTGTGTGTGGAGAGCGTCGGCAAATCCAAATGTTTTCACAGAAATTGCAGAACGAGCGATCATAGACACAGTCACGTCTCACATTGCATACAATTGCAATACGTTGCAATACATTGGGAAGTATTGGGGTTGTATTCCAATGCCAGATCATTACAAGACGAGGGCGGATTGTACACCTTTGACGGACACCATTGAAACTGCTGTCTACACTGAATTTTCAAATGTTCGCGCACATATAGACGAGAAAATCAGGGGTGACAAACCATGGGAACTAATCATGGCGCTTACCAATAAGAAATTCATTTCCTGGTTGCATGTGTCCCTGACAACGGGGGATACGACAATGACAACGACCTCTGCAGATAGCACAAGGATGGGAGGTGATGAGGATATTTATTTCACACCAAGCTAGGCCAACAGCTAAGAGCACTTTCGAGAGCTTGAGAAAGCCAGAAGTAGCGTAAACCTATCCTATAAACCTGACTCGCAAAAACCGCAATACAGTTACGAGGACTGCTAAGACCATGTATTTGTCAGTGCTGTGAGCTACAACCAACCCGGGTTGGTCAAATATATATGAACATGAAATTTGTGTGCAGAACAGTAAATTTGAACTGGCACAAATAACCCTGCACCCAAAGGCGGTCCTTTGAAAAATCCATCATTAATCCATCATAGCGCGCTGCCGGCCCTCTTCGGTTAATTGATATTTTCCACCGGACACAGTGACAAACCCTGCAGAAGCCGCGTCGATGAGGGCTGTCTCGACTTGTTGCCGCACGTTGCAGGGTAGCCACATGCAGACTCTGCCCTGAGCGCCCGGTATGGCTGCACCACCCGTACCCCGGCTGTACAGCAACCGCACCATCCATTCCACCTTTCGCACCTGCGCTGGACTCCGCATATCAAGCAGAGCTTGTCTCACCCGCACGGAGTAGGGATCCACACCACCCTCCTCATTTTCTGGCTCCACGCCACCATCTTCCGGGAAAGGGTCGGTTTCCGGGAAACGTAGATGAGATCGGTATCTGGTACGTCGTGACATACTGGAACAAAGCAAAACTGCAAACAGGAGGAAGGGAAGAAATTTCGCATTCATCATTGATACACATGAGCCACATCAAACCTATGACATTACACACAACAGATCTGCGAGATTTTCCAACGTAAAGCTAGGGGCCATTCCCATGTACGACCCAACCTTGCACAGGAAGGCGTGAAGGGGTTCCTGTCAACTGGGAGGAATCCAGCCCATTTTTCTTCCTCCCCCTCCACACTCTACACAGCACTTTCTACCCTCTCGCATTCTCATTTGTCTGCTCGGTTTCTGACCCTTGGGCTCCACACAAATTCTTGTGTCATTGATGCATTTCATATGTACTGTTCCTGTCTTGCATTAACACAACACTTCAGGTTTTCAAAATGTTTTTGTGCATCCCCTCTCCTAACCCTAACCCTAATCAAGACTGAATATTGGGACCGAGCTGGTGGGGGAGGGAACATTAGCTATGACTGGTGAAGGACATCAAGAATGATTCACACATGGATGGCTCTTGACAAAGTAAAATCAGCTTGCAAGTCAGCCCCATCACCACGAGGTCCACTTTCAAGGCTTTTGTTGGACTTCTGAGGGGCCAAAATGCCCCAAAATGGGCTCAAAATGGGCTCATTTCTCCCGTTTGTGCACCTCAAATGGTCTAGGATGATTTTTGGAAAAACGCTTTTTTGACCCATTCTTGACCCATTTCTGGGCCCAAAACAGCCTTTTTTCAAGGCATTTCCGGATTTTCGGACGTCTAAAATGGGCCACCACAAGCTCAGAATGGTCCAAAAACACTTGTTATAGCGTTGCACATGGTCTAGGATCATTTTTGAGAAAAGTCATCTTTTTGCCCCTACTGGACCCTAATGACCCATTTGGGCACCCACCTGTTTGGGCTTGAGCTTGCAGCTTGCCGCAGCCTAGTGGGCCTAAGTACGAGGGTGTAGGCGTCCCTTTGGGCAATTCTAAGGGGTCGAAACCACAAAAAGTGGGGGGTTGCTGGTGGAGTAGGTGCCCTCGGAATCGCATTTTGAGCCATGTAGCCAAAGATATGGCCTATTCTTGGTTTGTGGCTGTCGGCATTTGAAGCTTCTGGGGGCCTTTTTGGGCCGTTTCTGGGACATGTCATGGAGTTAGAGGGCGCCAAAGAGCTCCTTGACACGCGGAAGTCATGCGGCACGTGCAGAGTAGCCACCTTTTCTATTTGTTTGGCCGTTTTGAATGTGTTCTAGGGCTTTTTAAGCCCAAAAATGGCTGTTTTTGGCCCTAAAATGCAGGTTTTTGAAAGCGAGGTCCGCCACTTGCAAACCCCTTAATGGCTGCCACCGTTGAGTTTCTTGCTCGAACGTTGTGTGATTGTACTTCACACCCATGGGTATCATTCACCTAAATCTCAGCCGAATCTGAAACCCCACGACGGAGTTCTGACTTTTACCCATTTCGCGCGTGCTGCTGCTTGCTGCTTGCTGCTGCTTGCTGCTGCTTGCTGCTGCTGCTGCTAAACCTCGTACGTGCACCCTAGACACTAAAAAGGGTTATAAAACCAAGACTGGTTCCCCCAGCTCGGTGACCCTAATCAAGACTGAATATTGAGACCGAGCTGGTGGGGGAGGAAACATTAGATATGAATGGTGAGGGACATCAAGAATGATTCACACATTGATGGCTCTTGACAAAGTGAAATGCACCTGAACCCCATCACCACGAGGCCCACTTGCAAGGCTTTTTGGACTTCTCAGGGGCCAAAATGCCCCAAAATGGGCTCAAAATGGGCTCATTTCACCCTTTTGTGCACCCCAAATGGTCTACGATGAGATTTGGAAAAATGTGTTTTTGACCCATTTTTGACCCATTTTTGGTCCCAAAACAGCCCATTTTCAAGGCATTCTCAGATTTTTGGAGGACACAAATGGGCCACCACAAGCTCAAAACATTCAAAAAACACTTGTTATAGCGTCGCACATGGTCTAGGATCATTTTTCCAGAAAGTCATATTTTTACCCCTTTCGGACCCCGTTGACCCATTTGGGTACCCACCTGTTTGGGCTTGAGCTTGCAGCTTGCCACAGCCTAGTGGGCCTAGTTATTAGGGTCTAGGCGTCCGTTTCGGCAATTCTAAGGCGTGGAAACCACAAAAAGTGGGGGGTTGCGGGTGGAGCAGGTGCCCCCGGAATCGCATTTTGAGCCATGTAGCCAAAGATATGGCCTATTCTTCGTTTGTGGCTGTCGGCAGTGGGAGCTTCTGGGGGCCTTTTTGGGCAGCTTCCGCGGCATATCAGGGAGTTAGAGAGCCGCAAAGAGCTCGTTGACACGCGGAAGTCAAGCGGCACGTGGAGTGTACCCACCGTTTCCCTTCGTTTGGCCGTTTTGAATGTGTTCCAGGGCATTTTTGGCCCAAAAATGGCTGTTTTTGGCCCTAAACTGCAGATTTTGAAACTGAGGTCAGCCACCCGCGAATCCAGTTCCTGGCCGCCACCGTTGAGTTTCCTGCCCAAACTTTGTGTGATTGTACTTCACACCCATAGGTATCATCCACCAAAATTTCAGCGGGATCCAAAGCACCACAACGTAGTTCTGATTTTTACCCATTTCGCGTGTGCTGCTGCTTGCTGCTTGCTGCTGCTGCTTGCTGCTTGCTGCTGCTGCTGCAAAACCTCGTAGGTCCACCCTAGACACTAAAAAGGGTTATTAAACCAAGACTGGTTCCACCAGCTCGGTGACCCTAATCAAGACTGAATATTGGGACCGAGCTGGTGGTGCAGGGAACATTAGCTATGACTAGTGAGGGACATCAAGAATGATTCACGCATTGATGGCTCTTGACAAAGTGAAATTAGCTTGCAAGTGAACCCCATCACCACGGCCCACTTTCAAGGCTCTTTGGGCTTCTCAGGGGCCGAAATGCCCCAAAATGGGCCCAAAACGGGCTGATTTCACCCGTTGGTGCACCCCAAATGGTCTAACATGAGGTTTGGAAAAATGCGTTTTTGACCCATTTTTGACCCATTTATGGTCCCAAAACAGCCCATTTTCAAGGCATTTTGGGATTTTTGCAGGACCCAAATGGGCCACCACAAGCTCAAAATGGTCCAAAAACACTTGTTGTAGCGTCGCACATGGTCTAGGATCATTTTTGAGAAAAGTTATTTTTTTGCCCCTACTGGACCTTGTTGACCCGGTTGGCCACCCACCTGTTTGGGCTTGAGCTTGCAGCTTGCCACAGCCTGATGGGCCTAGGTATTGGGGTCTAGGCGTCCGTCTGAGCAATTCAGAGGGGTGGAAACCACAAAAAGTTGGGGGTTGCGGGTGGAGTAGGTGCCCTCGGAATTGCGTTTTGAGCCATGTAGCCAAAGATATGGCCTGTTCTTGGTTTGTGGCTGTCACCAGCCAATCTGCACAAAATTTTGGGCTTCTTGGGGCCTTTTTGGGACGTTTCCGGGACACATGGTGGAGTTGGAGGGCGGCAAATGGCTTGTTGACACACAAAAGTCAGGCCTGACATGGAGTGTACCCACACTTTCCCTTTGTTTGGCCGTTTTGAATGGGTTCTAGGGCTGCTTAGGCCCAAAAAATTGCTGTTTTTGGCCCTAAATTGCAGTTTTTGAAACTGAGGTCCGCCACCTGCGACACCCGTTTCAGGGCCGCCAATGTTGAGTTTCTGGCTCATACTTTGTGTGGTTGTATCTCACACCCAAAGGTATCATCCATTCAAATTTTGATTGAATCTGAAGCACCACGACGGAGTTCTGATTTTTACCCATTTCGCGCGTGCTGCTTCCTGCTTGCTGCTGCTGCTTGCTGCTTGCTGCTGCTGCTGCTAAACCTGGTAGGTCCACCCTAGACCCTAAAAACGGTTTCAAGACCAAGACTGTTTCCACCAGCTCCGAGACCTGAATCCTAACCCTAGCCCTAACCCTAATCAAGACTGAATATTGGAACCGAGCGGGTGGGGGAGGGAACATTAGATATGAATGGTGAGGGACATCAAGAATGATTCACACATTGATGGCTCTTGACAAAGTGAAATGCACCTGAACCCCATCACCACGAGGCCCACTTTCCAGGCTTTTTGGACTTCTCAGGGGCCAAAATGCTCGGGGATGGGCTCAAATTGGGCTCATTTCACCCTTTTGTGCACCCCAAATGGTCTACGATGAGTTTTGGAAAAATGTGTTTTTGACCCATTTTGACCCATTTTTGGTCCCAAAACAGCCCATTTTCAAGGCATTTTGGGTTTTTTGGAGGACCCAAATGGGCCACCACAAGCTCAAAACAGTGCAAAAACACTTGTTTTAGCGTTGCACATGGTCTAGGATCATTATTGCGGAAAGTCATATTTTTACCCCTTTCGGACCCTGTTGACCCATTTGGGTATCCACCTGTTTGGGCTTGAGCTCGCAGCTTGCCACAGCGTAGTGGGCCTAGTTATTGGGGTCTAGGCGTCCGTTTGGGCAATTCTGAGGGGTGGAAACCACAAAAAGTGCAGGGTTGCGGTGTTGGAGTAGGTGCCCTCGGAATCACATTTTGAGCCATGTAGCCAAAGATATGGCCTATTCTTGGTTTGTGGCTATCGGCAGTTGGAGCTTCTGGGGACCTTTTTGGGCCGCTTCCGCGGCATATCATGGAGTTAGAGGGCCGCAAAGAGCTCGTTGACACGCGGAAGTCAGGCGAAACATGGAGTGTACCCACCGTTTTCCTTCGTTTGGCCATTTTGAATGTGTTCCAGGGCATTTTTGGCCCAAAAATATCTGTTTTTGGCCCTAAACTGCAGTTTCTGAAACTGAGGTCCGCCACTTGCGAATCCCGTTCGTGGCCGCCACCGTTGAGTTTCCTGCCCAAACTTCGTGTGATGGTACTTCACACCGATAGGTATCATGCCCTAAAATTTCACTGAAATCTGAAGCACCACGCTGGAACTCTGATCTTTACCCATTTCGCGCGTGCTGCTGCTTGCTGCTTGCTGCTGCTTGCTGCTGCTGCTGATAAACCTGGTAGGTCCACCCTAGACACTAAAAAGGGTTATAAAACCAAGACTGGTTCCACCAGCTCGGTGACCCTAATCAAGACTGAATATTGGGACCGAGCTGGTGGGGGAGGGAACATTAGATATGAATGGTGAGGGACATCAAGAATGATTCACACATTGATGGCTCTTGACAAAGTGAAATGCACCTGAACACCATCACCACGAGGGCCACTTTCAAGGCTTTTTGGACTTCTCACGGGCCAAAATGCCCCAAAGTGGGCTCAAAATGGGCTCATTTCACCCTTTTGTGCACCCCAAATGGTCTACGATGAGTTTTGGAAAAATGTGTTTTTGACCCATTTTTGACCCATTTTTGGTCCCAAAACAGCCCATTTTCAAGGCATTTTGGGATTTTTGGAGGACCCAAACGGGCCACCACAAGCTCAAAACAGTGCAAAAACAATTGTTTTAGCGTCGCACATGGTCTAGGATCATTATTGCGGAAAGTCATATTTTTACCCCTTTCGGACCCTGTTGACCCATTTGGGTACCCACCTGTTTGGGCTTGAGCTTGCAGCTTGCCACAGCGTAGTGGGCCTAGTTATTGGGGTCTAGGCGTCCGTTTGGGCAATTCTGAGGGGTGGAAACCACGAAAAGCTGGGGGTTGCGGGTGGAGTAGGTGCCCTCGGAATCGCATTTTGAGCCATGTAGCCAAGGATATGGCCTATTCTTCGTTTGTGGCTATCGGCAGTTTGAGCTTCTGGGGACCTTTTTGGGCAGCTTCCGCGGCATATCAGGGAGTTAGAGAGCCGCAAAGAGCTCGTTGACACGCGGAAGTCAAGCGGCACGTGGAGTGTACCCACCGTTTTCCTTCGTTTGGCCATTTTGAATGTGTTCCAGGGCATTTTTGGCCCAAAAATATCTGTTTTTGGCCCTAAACTGCAGTTTCTGAAAGTGAGGTCCGCCAATTGCGAATCCCGTTCGTGGCAGCCATCGTTGCGTTTCTTGCCCAAACTTTGTGTGATTGTACTTCACACCCATAGGTATAATGCCCTAAAATTTCACTGAAATCTGAAGCACCACGCTGGAAATCTGATCTTTACCCATTTCGCGTGTGCTGCTGCTTGCTGCTTGCTGCTGCTTGCTGCTGCTGCTGATAAACCTGGTAGGTCCACCCTAGACACTAAAAAGGGTTATAAAACCAAGACTGGTTCCACCAGCTCGATGACCCTAATCAAGACTGAATATTGGGACCGAGCTGGTGGGGGAGGGAACATTAGATATGAATGGTGAGGGACATCAAGAATGATTCACACATTGATGGCTCTTGACAAAGTGAAATGCACCTGAACCCCATCACCACGAGGCCCACTTTAAATGCTTTTTGGACTTCTCACGGGCCACAATGCCCCAAAATGGGCTCAAAATGGGCTCATTTCACCCTTTTGTGCACCCCAAATGGTCTACGATGAGTTTTGGAAAAATGTGTTTTTCACCCATTGATGACCCATTTTTGGTCCCAAAACAGCCCATTTTCAAGGCATTTTGGGATTTTTGGAGGACCCAAATGGGCCACCACAAGCTCAAAACAGTGCAAAAACACTTGTTTTAGCGTCGCACATGGTCCAGGATCATTATTGCGGAAAGTCATATTTTTACCCCTTTCGGACCCTGTTGACCCATTTGGGTACCCACCTGTTTGGGCTTGAGCTTGCAGCTTGCCACAGCGTAGTGGGCCTAGTTATTGGGGTCTAGGCGTCCGTTTGGGCAATTCTGAGGGGTGGAAACCACAAAAAGTCGAGGGTTGCGGGTGGAGTAGGTGCCCTCGGAATCGCATTTTGAGCCATGTAGCCAAAGATACGGCCTATTCTTGGTTTGTGGTTGTCGGCAGTTGGAGCTTCTGGGGGCCTTTTTGGGCCGCGTCCGCGGCATATCATGGAGTTAGAGGGCCGCAAAGAGCTCGTTGACACAGATAAGTCAAGCGGCACGTGGAGTGTACCCACCGTTTCCCTTCGTTTGGCCGTTTTGAATGTGTTCCAGGGCATCTTTGGCCCAAAAACGGCTGTTTTTGGCCCTAAACTGCAGATTTTGAAACTGAGGTCCGCCACTTGCAAATCCCGTTTCTGGCCGCCATCGTGGAGTTTTTTGCTCAAACCATGTGTGATTGTACTTCGAGCCCATAGGTATCTTCCACCCAAATTTTACCGGAATCCGCAACACCACGACGGAGTTCTGATTTTCGCCCATTTCGCGCGTGCTGCTTGCTTGCTGCTTGCTTGCTTGCTGCTTGCTTGCTTGCTGCTAAACCTGGTAGGTCCACCCTAGACACTAAAAAGGGTTATGAAACCAAGACTGGTTCCACCAGCTCGGTGACCCTGACCCTAACCTGTCAGAACAGCATCTGTCATTTGAAATCCAAAAGTTGCAAAAAGTGTCACCGAAAGCAAAGGACCGGTTTGAACACCATGAGGGGGACTTGGTACCTTACGGTGTGCCTTTTGGCGGGATGAGCTGCGGCGTGCCTTTCGGCGGGATGCCTTGCGGTGGGATGCTTTACGGTGTGCCCTCTGGCGGGATGTCCTGCAGCGTGCCTTTCGGCGGAATGCCTTGCGGTGAGATGCTTTACAGTGTGCCTTTCGGCGGGATGCCCCGCCGCATGCCTTTCGGCCGGATGCCTTGCGGCGTGCTGTTCAGCGGGAAACCTTGCGGGCTGCATTTCGCTGAGAACCCTTGCAGCATGCCTTTCAGCGGGATGCCTGGCACCCTGCCTTTCGGCGGAATGCCTTGCGACGTGACCTTCAACGGGAAGCCTGCAGTGATCTTGTGTCTGGTGTGGTAACACCGTGGATCACTGAACACAATAATCAGGCGATGTCGAGTCGCCTTTGGTACATATTTGAATACAATGCTGGGATATCAGGTTTGAGTTACAGTGACTATGGAAAAAAGACTCGGTACATCTGTATTTCGATTTTTCCTACAACGAGTCCATACGCGGACAAGACTTAGTAGAGTGGGAGCAAAGGTATCCATGGCTTTTTCTATGCTACTCTGAATGACAAGGAAAAATCCACACCTGGGACATCATTAAATGAACAAACATGTAGAGCAAACTCGCTAAGATACCTCCAGATACCGATAAATCCCTACGGGGGGGTCCGAATTTCCAAAAGGGCCTGTTGTTTGTAGGTGTTGTTTGCCGGTCTAGCTGCATGCTCGGATTGTTCTGCTCAACTCCAGGTTAGTGTTAGGCTCCTGCTCCTGCTTTTCCCAACGTGACCAGCCCTGATCCTTATCCATATGTGTTTGTCTGTACGTGGGCTGTACCCTGACTACATAGGAATATCAGGAAGGCCAACCTACTCTGTTTTTCGATTGATCCTTTCTAATTTGAGCCACATATGAGCCACACATGAATCCTATGACATTGCACACAACATCCGCGAGATTTTCCAAGGGAAAGCGAGGGGCCAAAAATCCCTTTATATTGGTACACAGGCCCATGACCACCTCATAGACTTCCCATGTACACCCCAATGCAAAGAACACAGTGAAAAATTCAGGAACCAGTAAGACACACACAAAGTGCAGAAGAAAGTGGCCTAGTCTCCAATACGTCAAATCGATTACATGCCGTGATAGATATGTTGCAAGAACTCCGTTCTGCTGGTGTATTTTGTTGAATACGTAGAGTGCACACAGAAAATACACCAAGAACAAAACACAGTACAATCCAGACCACCATGTTGTTGGAATTCCTCATGGTTTTCTACAGACAGAAAGGGTATCATACGCATGCATTAAACATCCAACATAAAATCAAGACCATCGGAATGGTAATGACAAAAAAAACACAGCATCTCAATACAAGCCTGAAGCCTGAAGCTTGGCCTTCGTGCCACATTGAACAACAATTGTGGGAGCATTCACCAACACCATCTGACTGTCAACCGGAGGAAACGCATCACGGAGCTTGCGCTTCAAGAAAACACCCACAGGTGACCACAGCTTTGCCCCTTCATCTTTTGTATCATAGCGCTTGCCACGAAGATGCGAAGACTCAAAGTCATATAGGTACCTCAAATATAGCGACGAGAGTTGCTGTGGTGATGATTTCAGGTGAACATGGTAATGCCCATTGTTAGCTGTCACAGTCAACAAACCACCCAACTGTGTCACCGTGTTATATACATACCAAAGGTCCAGTCTCTTGCCATGCACGGTACTACACAGGACCGGTCGCTTATCAAAGGTGTCAACCCACCATGCTACATAAACAGATTCAAATTCCTTCTCGGAAAAGCAACGGGCCAACTGGATATTCCATGTATTATCCTTACATGTCCAGGGTGCAGCAGGCGGGTATGCAACACCCGATTCAAATGTCACCCATTGACAACAGTCATCACACCTTATCCACCTGACCACTGATCCTGGCGGTGTGCGCACGTGTTCGACCTTCCGTAAACCAGGGCGAGCGTTGGCGAGCACTGGGATACCCCAGAGGGACACCCGATCCTTTCTTGCCACGGAGCGCGTAACCCTTGGCACCACTGCATCATCATCATCATCGGCCACCTTTGCTTCATTTGAGCCAGGCACAGCAGCTGAAGAGTCATCCACCTTGCCATCATTGCTATTATGCGCATTGAGGGCTCCACCTGATTGCCAACAACAATCATGATCATATGATCACCACCACCATTCTCCCCCGTGTACCACGCCACAATGGCGTATGGCATCCTGAACGTGCCAATCTCGTTCAGCAAACGTTCCAGGGCATCGCCTGGTATGGTATGCAGCAACCTGTCACCCATCAGGATTGAACCGTGTACGTACACCCCCTAACCCTAAACCTAACCCTAACCCTAATCAAGACTGAATATTGGGACCGAGCTGGTGGGGGAGGGATCATTAGATATGAATGACGCGTTCCCGTGGGGGGCCTGGCCACGGGACGCTGCGGCAGACAAGCACAAGCAAGCAGGCAGGCAAAGCACTGCGCTCACAAGGGCATCCTCATGCTTGTGTCATGTGACAAAGCGTTTCAGGATCCTTGCCACTCTGAAACAAGGGAACAAACGTATGTACAGCAACACATCAGGATATGTGCACATGGCGTTAAGACTGGACTGGAGTAAGGGCATCGCAGGACAATAGACACTCAATCCAAACTCATATCCCAATCCTAGGTCGGACCCTCTCAGTGGCTGGCAGGGGCGGGGGCTCAAACACAACCTATGCCCTGCTCAGTCGGGAGCCTGAAACCCTGCCGATAGGGGAGGGTGTCTCGCCCAGCCACAGGCGAGTTCCTCCGAACCAAGGGGCTCCAAGGCCAAATGACAGTGACTCCCCATGCTCCCTTAATGGCGTGTCCCAACTCCTCTCTGTGCTGGAGATAATGCCCCGCCATTATCCCCTAGGAGTTGATAGCTGAAAATGGGCTGTTTCAGCTCAAACTGATATTAGCTCCAAAAACTCCAAAATTGACCCCTTGTCTGGACCCGCCAGAGGTGGGGACGAGGCAACTGACCCTATGCCCTTCGCGTACGCACTCTGTGGAGCCCTCACCCAACCTTGTTTGCCTCTGAGCTCCCGGCATCAGGGCACCACGTGTTCATCAAGTGGGGTCATGATGCCAAAATGACCAAAATTGGCGTCATTCCCACGCGTGACTTGCCCGGCCAGGGCAAGTCCAATGGCACACAGGATAGGAGGCAGGACCTGGGACCTATATCTGAGTGCACAACTTGGACTCAGGTCCGGCGCTCCTTGTGAGCAAAGAGATATGGGGCCGTCAATGGACCACACGGGGGGGGTGAAATTTGGGTCCCAAAAGGGGGTCATTTTGGCTGCTCAAAATGAGCCAAAATCTGGGGTCCCCCAAGTGGTATATCTCCACGCCGGCTTGGAGATAGGATCCGCCATTCCGTTTGTGATCCACTAGGAGTCCGACTGAGACACCCATGCATTTGGCTCACAAAGATCTCCATGCCAGCTGGCGTCGTGACAATCCAAATTGGGTCCACAATTGCCAAAATGGCAAAATCGTCCACACTCACTTTGGGCTAGCACCTTGACGAAGGTTGCTCCGCTTCGCCCACGTGGTGTGCGAACCATGGTGACCAATATACATAACACCCATGTCATATATGGTCCGTTGGTCCATGCGTCCGGCGTGAACGAGGGGGCTGAACATGGTGCACGGCGGACAGAAAATGTGGAGAAGTGCTCAAAATGGCCGAAAATGCGCACACTCATGGGTGGGGCAAATGAGGCACATGCCCGACCTGGACCGGAGTGTGCCATAGGATCGGTATCAAGTCATATGCGTCCAACATATTTTTTGGGCGTCGCCCAAACCCCTCCGGTTTTGGGAATGGCAGGGTCGCCAAGTGAGCCCATGATTTGGGATCGTCCCAAATCGCCAACATGGCGGCCACGGTATGCCAAGCCCAAAGGGAGTTGTTCGCGGGGTTCAAGATATGTTGGGCACCGAAGTGTGTCCCCCTATAACATACTTGGGTCATGATGTCAATTGAGCGCAACGTTGAGATGCACGGTCGCAACTTGACATCACGACGGGCAAAAATCAGCAAAATTGGGGAAAAAACACGCAAAAGTGCCCTGAAAACTGCACAAATATATTATAATATCTTCGGCTTGGATTGAGTAATCGACCAATCCTTCTAAGCACAATGAGCTGACACCAATGACCCCCGATTCCACATATTTGCTCCACTTGGGGCGCTTTGGAAGGCCGCGCGCGCTGCCTCTCAAGTGGGCACTTGCAAAGATGGAACATTGCAAAAAACACACCTTGCTCGCAACGCATCGCTTCGGAAGCGCTCCACAAGCCTCCCTTCACGAAGGTTAGGCTTGCGAGTGTTGGTTGGGAGTATAATGAGGGGCTTCGTGCGTGGGTCCATTGGCGGGTTAGTCTTGGAATGGTGCACCCGCCAATTGGGCACGTGATATGACACCAAATATGGCATACAACCCTACCCTCGCCTTCTACACCCAACCTAGTGGCCTAGAATCAAAGTGTGCCTATATTCTAGAGTAACCTTGGTCCCTTAACACGCATGCAAGTGCTTTGGTCGAAAATCGACCTCCCTTCGGAAAGCCGAATTTTAGCATGCACGCAAAATATATTGCCAATATATATATGGAGATCATATATGTACTATCCAGGGAAGACAAGTGATATGCCCCGGATGTAGAGGCAAGCAAAGAGGGAGAAAACGCCAACTCAACCTACTTCTACACGTACTTGGACGCCAAGTACGTGAGATTGCCGATTTCTTGGAAAACACTCAAAAACAATAACGCTTTGGGCCTATGGAGTTGGGATCCTTTGGCCTCATCCTATGACTATGGGGGGCAAAACCTCATACACAGTGCCTATGAGGCACGTTAATTCGTCCTTGGGCGCTTGAACGCTCGTAACCCTTGTTATTTCACTTGGGGGTTTAAAGCGCCTTCGGCCGCCCAGATTTTCTGGGAAAAATCTGGGACGCGATGCGTTTTATTAAGGAAAAAATTGCGGATCACTCGAAGAGTGTTTCAGTCTTAACTTCCAAAAAGATTGTTTTACAGAATCATCTATCACATTGCACGGAACGGGCGACGTCAGGCAGCGATTCCACGACAATTAGAAATCGCGGTAGAAATCGGGTATTTCACCGACTTCTAACCGCAAATCGACCAAGACAGTAAGATTATGCTAATTCCACATCGATTTAATGGTTAGAAATCGGATTCCAGATTTCGCGGGTTAGAGAACAGGGATATCCCGCTGATAGCCGGTGTCAACGCCTTCCGCACCGGTGTGACGGCTCACAGGCCTCCGGGCCATGAGCCATAACGGGTGTGACGGCTCACAGGCCTCCGGGCCATGGGCCATAGGTTCTGGGTACCGCTTCACCCCCCTCCTTAGAGGAAACCCCTGGGGGGGGCTCGATAACACCCAAGCATGGCAGCGGGTACCCAGGACCATCCCCTGAAGGGGGGGGGAGGTGTTACATCCTCACTTCAGGCCGATTTGCGGGTTAGGCTGCCCAGTACAATCCCACAGTAAGACAAGTACGGTGCTGTAGCTGTTAGTAACTGCAAGTACAGTATCAAGTATCAAGTCCCGGGTCCTGGCGGCGATGGTGCGGCATCCAAAGGACCCATTAAGCCATACTAGGTGCACCAGGTGCCGGCCGCGACGGTCACCACCACAGTGGCAGTGGCATACACGGCCAACACAGGCGTCGCACGATGACCGAAGTGGTCCCACAGGTCGAAGGCGACCAGAAGGATCCACCAGGCTACCCCAGGCTTCCCAAGGCCGCAGTCTGGGGGAGAGTCCCCACGGGTCCTTCCTTGGGCGCACCATGCCCATATCAACGACGCGAGTCCAGAGTGGTAAAGCCGAACGAGCTCCTCCATAAGGGATCGGGCATCAAAGCCGTCTTTTCCCTCGCCCCATTACCACGAAGGCCATGCATGGGGGAGTCCCCATGCAGTCTGAGTAGAGGCGTCGACTCCTCAAACCACCAGTTTCCCAGGCAGACTGACCGAGGTCAGGACACCGGAGGTCGCCACCCGACTGCAAGTGCATCTGCAAGTCGGTAGGCTCACACTGGGACTGACAGTGGCGGACCGCTGGGAGTGTAGTCAGGCAACTGGGCTTCCCGCCTGGCGCCATCAGGATCTCAGCACATCACAGCCACTAGGGCACACGGTATCACGGGCACTCAAACAGAAGGATCTGTACTTAGGTACCGGTCCAGGCTGGACCTTATGTAAGAGCATGTACAGGGCGACTCAGGGCGCCTTCGTATTCCGATTCGCATCCCCTCGGGGGGGGGGGAAACAGTCCATATTTCAATGATGGGCTGGTAATACATAACATACAGATGCACATATCCTGGGCCGGCAGAAATGTAAGCAATAAACGGGGTAAATAGGGGTGTGTACACACTCTGGATAGAGCGCGAAACCACGCCTCGGTCAGGATAAGGAATATGCAGGAGGGTGGACAGAAAGACGCCTGAGTTCAGGCCATATATAGTCTGCAGACACACGTAGACTGGCCTGGATCGCGCAAGTGCCATGGGACCAGACCACACACCCAAAAATCGCAATGCGGATGACAGCGGCATCCGTTGCGCAACGTCGCACGGGCTTCAAGGCCCCAAGAGCTCAGGAAATGTCAAGGTCAGTCGCTCTGCCTGGTTTCCCAAGG
Source organism: Eutreptiella sp. 'Long Island Sound 2002' (assembly GCA_964036045.1). Taxonomy (NCBI): domain Eukaryota; phylum Euglenozoa; class Euglenophyceae; order Eutreptiales; family Eutreptiaceae; genus Eutreptiella; species Eutreptiella sp. 'Long Island Sound 2002'. The sequence continues at coordinate 7,417,763 of OZ038393.1, forward strand.
ATTCAGCAGGCGGGGAGTGACGAATAGGAGTGGAAGAGAGGGGCCATCCTCCCCTGGATTCAGCAGGGGGGGGTATATGGCCACTCTGATGGCAGGTCAACGGAAAATGGAAGAGAGCAAGCAAGTGAGGGACGATCCGTAGACCCAACAAGCGCTCAAACTGCATCAGGGGAGAGCTCAGGGCGGTGATCAGGCGCCCCTGGCTGCAATCGCCCGGGTGAGTGCTGCCAAGTCCGAGACATGGATCTTGGTCTTGTGCTTGCGGATGTAGTCCATGAAGGGGGTGTTAATCCGCGGCACGAACGAGGAGACGGGTTCCCAGGTGTCCCGGGACGGCCCATAGCCTAGCCAACGAACCTTGAACTCCGGGCCTCCGGGTGCCGAGGTGTTGGGACGCTGGGCCAGGATCTTCTCGACGGTATAGTCGTCCTGCTCAGCGTAGTCGTCGTCCGAATCAGCCTCATGTGCGGCAGAGTCCAGGGACACATGTTGGCCACGGAGGTCGGGTTCCTGCACACGGAGTTGACTCTCGTGGCGCTTCTGAAACTGTCTGTGACCCACCTTGATGCGGTAGGTGTCCTCACCAATCCTGCGGACCACCTCTCCGGGTGTGAACCAGGTTTTGGTGTGGTTGGTGCCCACAGGACGGGGTCTGATCACGCACACCGGGTCTCCCACCCTGAACTTTTGCGCTGTCGAGCTCGGGGCGGACTTCTGACGCTCAGCATGCTCAATCTCGAGCTGCTGGCGGATGTCCCGCGCCGTTGCCTCTTGCCACGCAAAGAATTCCTTGGCGTCCATGGCCATACCATCACCAGACAAGGGAAGTCCCCGACCAAGGGGGTCCCTGCCGAACAGAATCCGGTGAGGGGACAAACCACCCGGAGTGGGGGTGTCATGATGGGCCTTCAGAGCGGGCCACATCTCCTCAAACCAGTTCCGACGTGGATCGGTGATGCGAATCTTGCGCAGCTTCTCGAACAGCTGCCTTCCAGCCACTTTAGCCCGGCCATTGGACCGGCTGAGATAGGCGACGCTCTTGGCATGAGGTATTCCCATGAGGGAACACATGGCCTTGAACCAGCCACCAGTAAACTGGGGCCCTCGGTCACTGCAAATGCCGCGGGGGATGTCAAAGACGGTCAGCCAATGACGAATCATCATGACTGCCACTTCCTTGGCAAGCAACCCCCTTTTGCGTGCCGGAACGGCTACTACGTAGCCGCTGTGGCGGTCCACACAAAGGACCACACAGTCAAAGGTCTCCTTGCCTATGTGAACTTTGCGCATGGAGAAGACGTCCATGGCCACGCTCTCCATGGGCTGGTCAGGCACCGGAGTCCATTGGTCTTCACCCTTGACGTTCCGGTTGTCGGCATTGCAGGCCTGACAGACCGAGCAACCCTCTCTGATCTTCTTGATAGCGGTGTAGAGACTGATCTGGTCGATTTCGAACCGGCGCTGCATATACAGGGCTTGCTTCTTGGACCCTGGATGCATCATGTGGTGTTGCCAAGCCTCACATAGCTCGAGCACTCGGGACTCTGGGACCAGCAGCTTACCATGCCGGTATAGCTTGCCATCCTCCTCAGTCAGCCCCTTTGGCCACTTCTGCCCGTCATCAGGGTCTGTCACAGCCCTATTCTCGGCCTCCAAGGCCTCAGACTTAGCGTAGTTGTCGGTCCAGTCGTCCTGGAAGCAAGATTCAGGGAAGAGGTGCTTGTCGGACTCAGCTCCCTCAGGGGCGAGTACTCTGACCGCTCTGCCCATCCTCGTTCCGAGGGGGGCATCCGCAGCCATGACGAGGAAGCATTTAACACCCTCCTCCTCCATCAAGCGCTCCATTTGTATGATCCTCTTGGCCTCAGCGTTCTCAGCCTCATTGCCATGGGCAGAAACATCCGCCATGCCCTTGCTGGCGGGATAGGCCCACCTACTGAGACAGTCCGCCACGGTGTTGTCCTTGCCAGCAACATACACAACCGTGAGGTCGAACTTGGCCAAGGTCTCATGCCATCTTGCCCGTCAGGAGGCGGGACCTGAGGGGGTGTCCACGTGCTCTTTGTGCCACGACTGCAGACTCTGATGGTCGGTGCAGACGGTGACAGGATGGAGGGCTATCTACCCAGCCCATTTCCTGAGAGCCATGACGATGGCATACGCCTCCTTTTCTCGGGGCGTCCACGTCCGTCTCTGGCCTTCCGCCAGGACTCAGCTCCAGAAGGCCACTGGCACGTGCCTCCCATCGTCAAGCACTTGTTCCAACACAGCGCCAACAGTGTAGTCGGAAGCGTCGGTGCGCAGGACGAACCCTCGGTCAGGATCCACGAGGTGCAGACCCACCGCAGATAGCAGCGCCTGCTTCATCCCCTGGAAGGCACCGTCGGACTCAGCATTCCAGACCAGAGCCTTCTGGGACCCCTTCTTGGTCTCATCTCGGCTGCCCCTGAGCATGGTCGTCATGGGGGCTGCATACTCGGCATACATCTTGATATACCCCGAGTAGTAATTGCAGAACCCCAAGTACGCCCGTAGCTCAGAGACTGTTTTGGGCTTTTCCCAGTGCTCGATCGCAGCCACCTTGCCAGGTATGGGCTTCCGCAGCCCGTTCCCAACTACGTGGCCAGCGAAGACCACCTCGCTTACTGCAACGGTGGCCTTGTCACTGCTGCCCGTGAGTTTGTGCCGAACCAGAAGGTCCAGCACTCGGGTGACGTCCCTCTCATATGCCTCCAGGAGCTCCTCATAGCTCATACTGGGGTCCCTGGACGCGATGATCACGTCGTCTACAAAGGGGTCCGCACGGTCACGCACCGTCTCAAGCAGGTTCTCCAGCATCCGCTGAAAAGCCGCATTGCCGTTGGTAACGCCCATGGGCATCACCTTCCACTGGAGAGGTCCAAGTGGGGTGCTCATGGCTGTGCAGGCACGGGATTCCTCGGCGAGAGGCATCTGATGATAACCATGTTTCAGGTCAATCACCGTGAAGATCCTCCGCCGGTGTTGTTTATGCAGCATGTCCTCAATGAGGGGCAGCGTATAGCTGTCATAGTGCGTTTGGGCATTTAGACCGCGGTAGTTGACCACGAGCCGCCACTCACCGGCCACCTTCTTGGGGACGACGAAGCACGGAGAGGCCCACTCGGATTGGCACGGCTCAAGCCAGCCTCTCTCGATGAAATCACGGAGGATCTTCTCCATGGCCTCCTTCCTCTCGCCCCTCAGGGCGAACTCCCGGTGTCGATACACACGGGGGTCCGGCTTCAGTCGTATCTTGGCCTCGCCATACGGTCCACGCACCGGGGGGGGGGAACACAGGTTTTCCCTGGAAGAAGGTATCATCATACTTCTGCTGCAGCCTGGTCTCAATGCCTGGATCTTGGGGCACTCATCGGACTCCGCATTGGCTTTTCCGGGCACCTGGACCACTGAGCTTACTTGAGGGGTAGCGACCCCACTCGGTTTTGGCTCAGGCGGTCTTGCCAGGTGGCCCAAAGGGCCATCTCTGGTCTTGCCTCGGAACAGGTCGCCGTAGGTGGGTCGGTTGCCGCCTATTGGCCCGTCCTGGCTGGACATGTGGTCCAGCACCCTGTTTACGAAGGTATTCCTATCATAGGAACCGGAGACGATGGAATCCACTTCCCACCAGGCTTTGTCCTGGCCCTTGCCCTCACGCTGGTTTCCCCAGTCGTGAAAGGGCTGATCCATATACCCCTGAACCAGATCCAACTCCTCTTCAGTGAGGGGGTCCTCCGATTCTCCGATGTCAACAGGGGAAACCGCAAAGCATTGCCGCCATGGCTCCGCTATGATGCGGTTGACACACACGAAGTCCGTGGTGTCGGCCTGTTCCAGGCCCCCATCCACATAGTGGAAATCCTTTGGCCATCTCTGGGATGGCATGGGCTGTCCCTTAGCGTCCTGATAGACACTCTCTCCAGCCGGTAGGACGAGCTTGTTTAAGGTCATGTTGGTCAATGAGACCACCCAATCTCGGGTGCTTTCCTCCTCGGTGCATCCCATAGGAACAACCAGCACTGCCTTGGAGCGTTCCTTTCGAATCCTCGCTAACGCCCTTGGAATGTCCCATCGGGGGCAATGGATCCACATCGAACCCTGATGCGGACCCCAGTGCTTCTTCCACGCGGAGTCCTGGGCGCTCCAGTACTTCTCACAAACCCGAAGATGGGCGGAGGTTCCTGAAGAGAACACATCCAGGGCCAGATCCGAAGCTCCCAGGTCCGCAACCACTCGGCTCGCCACTTCCGGCATTACGCCGTACTCCTGGTTTGCTGGCCCAGTTGGCTCAGTGCCCAGCGCGGCTACTTCGAGCTGATTCCGTTCCGGGTGGATCCATTGGCACTCCACATGGTGCTCAGGTGACGAAAGCCACGACAGCTGGTCATCCTGGTACAGGGTCCTGGAGGCCTGGGCCGGGAGAACGCCGGAGTCTGTCTCCATCATGAAGTCGTACCCAACGATCATGTCCCCGTCCATCTCGGCCTCGTAGAAGCGACCTTGCAGGAAGATTTCCTTGCCGAGGTCCGGGCGGCTCAGCTCACGGTGGTTCACGAACTGCAGCCCAATGGCCGCTTCCTTTGTGCCTCCCACCATGTACTGGCCGTTCGCCACCTTCAGCCTGACAGGCTTCCGAATGCCGGTCAAGCACTCTGGCGGAAGTAGGCCAGCCTTGACCAAGCTGACCTGAGCTCCCGTGTCGACCAACACGTCGAAGACCTTCTCCACTTCCCCGCATAAGGCACGGACCTTAAGGTGCAACTGCCGCTGACGCCCAACACGGCGCACGGCGTGCAAGCTCAGGATATCCAGTAGTTCCAGACGCTCAACAAGCGACTGGTGCAGGTCGTGGACAATGGGCTCAGGCTGCCCATCTGCAGCATCCAGCTGCGGTCCGGGTGATCCTCTGATACTCTCGGATAGATCTTGAAGCACATCAAATACATTCTTGGTCGCGAAGGATGGACGGGTGCAAGGGTTCGTGCCTTCACTTGCCCTCACCCCGCCACCGCGACTGTCTTTCGTTTTGCGTGCCGGACCGGGCCTTCCGCCCGCGGCAATCCCTTTTTGCTCACTGTCTCCCGACTGGGATGGTGTGGCGCTTCCCAAGACACCATTCTGCGACCGCCCTAGCTGGGGCCCTTGGCTGCAGGGGCTCCGCTAAGCGGCGTCGGTTGTGGTGGTAGGGGTACTCTCCTCCGCATCAACCTCGTTGACACCCTTCTCCTTTCCCCCTTTCTTACCCTTCTTGTCCTTGTCCGTGTTCTTGTCGTTCTCTTTGTTCTCCTTGTTCTTGTCCTCCGACTTGCGGACCCAGTTCCTCTTGATCTCTCGGATCTCCTTGACCGACTCGGTCCCCACCGACATCAGCTTGGAGAGCTTGTCCTTGGTGACCTCCACCTTGGTCTCCCGGATACCTGCGGGTGCACGCTTCTTCGACCCATGCACCTTCTTGTAAGCCTCTGTGTCGGCATGTTCGGTGGTCATGGTTGAACCCTTTGTTCCTTCCATAACACACGAAACAGCCCTGAGGGTGAGCTCGTACGAACTCCGCAAAGGACAGCGGAGTATCGCCAATGCGGCGGGGGTCCTTCTTCTCCTTCTTCCTCCAACCCTTCTGCAGGGGCTTCCAGCTTCCCCGGTTGCTCCCCGTGTTCAGGTTGTTGGCCACGAAGGCACAAACGGCCACCTCGGCGGGCTCATCGTCGTCTTCATTGTCGTCAGGAGCCTCATCGCCATCGGCTCCCGCTGGGTCCATGGCAGCTTCCCCGCCAGACCCCTCGCCAACCTAGTTGACGTCACGCCCCAACCCGCGGGTGTGGTGGAGGTTCCGGTACTCCTTGAGTACCTCCTCTCCAACCCACTCCAGGATCTCGTCGCAACTCATCCGCGCCGGGATGGCCTGCAGACGGATGGTCTGGCCGCTCACGTCACACTCATCAAGGCGCCACATCGCGGTCTTCTCGCGATCGCCCGTGACGGTGATGAGGAGGGCGTTCCGCAGAGAGTGCCCTCTGACATCCCAGGCCACGTTCTTCCTCGTCCAAGGCACCACGTTCGTATGATACTCCTTGGGGAGCATCATCTTGACCGTGTGGTTGGACTTGGCCCGCTTGGCTTCCTCCTTGGTGACTCTCTTGATCCGTGCTTCCGGCAGCATGGAGAGCAGGTGGGCCTGCTCGTCACCCTCATTCCAGTCCTCCACGTTGCAGCGGGAGAGCGTGTGTTGCCCCCGGAAGTCCCGCCGATCCCGTAGGCGGATCTCCTGACCATCATGCTGAAGCTTGATGGCCCTCCACCGCTTGGCAGCCACCTGCGGAGCGTCAACCCGCTCCTGCTCGTTGAGCCACTTCTTGGCTTCCTTGAGGGTCTTGATTTTCCCCTCCTTGGTCGCCATGAAGTATAGCTCTTGGAGCACCTCCGGCAGGCGGTACCTGAACCGTTTGAAGACATATCTCTCCGCATCTGCGGGATCCATGTCTTCAGTGACGGTCATCCCCCTATCGTCCAGCTTCTCCAAGAAGCAGTCGAGGTTGAGGGGGTTGCCATCGTACGTGGGGGGCTTGATGTCCTTCAGGTCTTCCCACACGGCGGCATCCGCGGCCTTAGAGACCATGAACGCCGGCCGCGAGGTCGACCGAGGTTCCCATCGGCGTCCCCCACGGACTCCCACGGCCGCCACTCCCATCTCCTCCACGGTATCCGTGTGGCTACACCGTGGTTCCTCCATGTACGCTGAACCTAGATGTTCACGCCGTACTCCTTCCATGTATGCCTCCTCATCACGGCAGGGGAAATGCCGAACTCCTCCAGGTCTTTCTCACCTCCGCCGACATCCCACCCCACGTCCCCTCCGAGGACCTCATCCCTGAGTCCACCATAACGCCCGCCAGCCATTGGGATTGGCTCCTGGGGTTGTGCGGGGCGTCGGGGGCGTACCGGTGTCCGCGGTGGAGCACGGCGGTTGTGGTACTCCGCACTGAGCCACTCATCACGCCACTTCTCACTGCCACTGCCGGGCGCCACGCGCTCGTTACGGCGGCCCGCGCTGTGGTGAGAGGGGGCGCTGAGAGAGGGGGCACTGGCACTGGGGCGACTCCTGGGGGCTCCGCCGGGGGCGTGGGCTCTGCCTGGACCTAGTCCAGGTCTCCAGCCGTCGTCCGACGAGCCAGACTCCAGGGGTGGGTGGTCGCTGCCGACGGTCCCACGGCCTTCCAGCTCGTCCAACCTCTGCTGCAGGCCGTTGACGACCTTGTTCAGCAGCCTGGTCTTGCCCGTGGTGCTGTCCAGCTTCCTCTGGGCGGCGGTGGCGACCTTGGCGATCTTGACCATCTCCGTCTTGGCGATGTCCAGCTCCTTCTGTGCGCCCGCGGCGACCCTGGCGATGCGGATCATCTCGCCCTTGCCCGTGTCTACCTCGCGCTCGAGGGCCTGGACCCTCCTGCGGAGGTGGACAATCCACCGCCAGGTGGCATCCGGGTCACCGTTCCCTGGTGGGTCGTCGGGGTCCCCAGGGGGTCCTCCAGGAGGGCCTCCGCCGGGCCCGCCCGGCTCAGGGGGTCCTCCCCTGCCCGGAGGTTCGCCTCCAGGGGGTCCACTTGGTGGGCGTCCTCCAGGGGGTCCTGATGGTCCTCCGCCAGGGGGTCCCGGTCGGCCTCCGCCGGGTCCCCTTGGTGGGTCCGAGGATGGGGGCTTCTCCGTGTAGTCAAAGTCCATGTCATCATCCTCGTCCATGTCGCCCCACCTGGTCGTCTTGGTCTGGGGCGCGGAAGACTCTGAGCTCCAGTAGGGAGGAGGAAGATCCTCACCCTCACCCTCCGGCTCCATGGGGGCGTCTCCGCCTCCTCCGCCAGCCACTCCTCGGCGATGTCGGCGGCCTCGTCCATCCCCGTCGCTGGCGGTGAAGAAGGGGTCGGACTCGTGGGGGTGTCCGCCCGCTGGCCTCCGTGACCTCTCGAGGGTCTTCCCCTTACCCCTCCTTTGTCGGTAGGCGGTGGGGCCACTGTCCCCACTGCTGCCCGTGTTGACCTCCTCCAGATCCAGCGTCATCTTGGAGGAGGCGTACCCTTCGAAGAGCTTTTGAAGAGTCTCCACTCGTGATCCTCCCGGGGGAGTCTCGCGCTGGAGCTTGGCTTCCGCCTCCTCCATTGCGGCGGCCGTGGCTGCGGCAGCTCGCCTCTCGGCCTCCTCCCGGGCACGGACAGCCTCGGCTTCCCGGGCCCGCTGCAGCCGAGCCTTCTCCGCTTCCAAGGCTGCGAGCTCCGCCTCCCTCTTGGCCCTCTCCTCAGCGACCTTCCGTCGTGCGGCCTCGATGGCGTCCTTCCTGGCGGCGTCTGCTTGGGCCTTGGCCGTTGCCTCGCCGTGGGCCCTTTCTTCCGCCTCCTTCTTTGCCCCCTTTGGTCAAGCACCTCTTCCAGCGCCTTCACCTCAGCCTCCTTGCGGACAATGGCCTCCTGGGCCAGGCGGGCTCCCTCGGCGGCTGCCGCCACCTCACCCCTGACCCGGGCAGTCGCTGCCTCCTGGGCGGCTGCGGCTGTGAGTCCCGCCGCAATGGCCGCCACGGTCGAGGCGTGTAAGGCCATGCATCTGCCCCAATCTGTGGCCTCCTCCTGGGCGATGCCCACGGTGCCCTCCACGGCAGCGTTCTGCTGCGTGGCCCGTTGCCGGGCAACCGGAAGGTTGCGGGGCACCCCACAGGCCGGGGTGGTGACCGCCACTGGCCCGTTGGGGGCTGGGGGCTGGGGTTCCGCCCTTGGCGGCTTGGGCGGCTTCGGCGGCCAGGGATTCCTGGTAATCCCGCCATTTCTTGTCCCGCTTCTTGTCCCCGGCAGAACGCTTCTCCTTCCCAGGAGACGCGCTGCCGCTGCTGCCCTGCAGCGTGCGCTCGTTCCCCAGCTCCGGAAACTTTCTCTCGATCATGTCCCACATGGAGACGTTGATCGTGGCGCCCGACGGGTAATCGTTGGGGTTCTTGTCCTCCTCAATCCCGTCGGGGCGCAGCCCTTCGCCGGGTCTGTCCGGGCGGGTCCAGACCCTCCAGCGCTTCTGGCGGAAGCAGTAGGCATACCCTTCCAGCCGCAGCCAGTCTTCCACTGCCTGCGGGCGGTCGTCGCCCATAACCTCGCAGAGCTCAAAGCTCCCGGGCATGCCGCCTTCGCACTGGGGATTGCTGTAGCGGTAGTGCTGCCCCCACACCAACCCACGCAGTAGGCGCACCGCATGGGGGTGGGGCAGCGACCACGTCTTGCCCGCCTCCTGCCAATTCACCATCGTTCCCCTCGATGGACCGGTCTTTGGGGTGGCTGTTGAGGCGGTTGATGTAGCTGGGAGTGCGGCCAGTGCTGATGGGCTGAAAAAACTTGCTGGTGTCGGAGTTCCGGTCGCTACACCTCCTTCACGGACTCGGCGCTGTTGCCGGGCAGCGCTGCGAAGCCCGTGGTGCTCGGGGTTCAGGTGGCCCCGAGTGGCACGCGAGGATTGGGTAACCCCGCGGCTGTGAAACGCTTTTGACGCGTTCCTGTGGGGGGCCTGGCAACGGGACGCTGCGGCGGACACGCACAAGCAGGCAGGCAAAGCACTGCGCTCACAAGGGCATTCTGATGCTCGTGTCATGTGACAAAGCGTTTCAGGATCCTTGCCACTCTGAAACGAGGGAACAAGGGTATGTACAGCAACACATCAGGATATGTACACATGGGGTTAAGACTGGACTGGGGTAAGGGCATCACAGGACAAGAGACACTCAATCTCAACGCATATCCCAATCCTAGGTCCGACCCTCTCAGTGGCTGGCAAGGGCGGGTGCTCAAACACAACCTATGCCCTGCTCAGTCCAGACCCTGAAACCCTGCCAATAGGGGAGGGTGTCCCGCCCAGCCAAGGGGCTCCAAGGCCAACTGACAGTGACTCCCTATGCTCCCTTAATGGCAGGTCCCAACTCCCCTCTGTGCCGGAGATAAGGCTCCGCCATTATCCCCTAGGAGTTGGTAGCTGAAAATGGGCTGTTTCAGCCCAAACTGATAATTAGCTCCGAAAACTCCAAAATTGACCCCGGGACAAGGCCAATGGCTCACAGGATAGGAGGTAGGACCTGGGACCTCTATCTGAGTGCACAACCTGAAATTAGGTCCGGGCTCCTTGTGCGCATAGAGATATGGGGCCGCCAATTGACCACACGGGGGGATGAAATTTGGGTCCCAAAATGGGGTCATTTTGGCTGCTCAAAATGAGCCAAAAACCGGGGTACCCCCAATGATATATATGCACGTCCATGTTTTCAGCACTGTGTTTTTGCTTCTCCTGCTGCTTGTTGTTGCTGTAGGGTGTCCTGCTGCTTGTTTTGGATGATGAAAAGCTTTTGTTTGTTGAAATACAGTAAAGGCAAGTCAATCCAGGATGGCCCAAGCCAATAGTATGCAAGGAGAAGGTAATTCAGGATCAAAGCATGAAGGGCTGCAGTGTAAACAGTGATAGATGATTGGATATTCACAGAAACTACAGCTCAGGTCACAAATGAACGCATATTCACAAAGGTAGGTAGGTAGGTATCTTCGGGAGCTCGGGATGCCTCCTTTGACATTGCAGGAAGAAGGTCTTACCAAGGGGACGTCCTGTCCCTCCCACTGCCCTATGTCAGGTGCCTCTTGAGCCGCTCCCGCATGTGCTTGGGAAGGCATTGTCGCGGCCACCCGGTCCATGTGTCCCAGGTGGGAGGGTGTCCCCACATGTGTCCATGGGTAGGGCCACATGCCCCCTCCTTTGGGCGGCAGCTCTGGGGGGCTGCCCAGCCGTGTGGAGTATCTCTTACCACAAGGGGTATTGCTCCCGCTTGTCTACGGTACGACCGCCTCACCCTTGTGGCTTGAGTTGCGGGGCCACTCTGCTTGGCAGGTGACCCCCTCCTGGACTGTGTACCGGCTCGCCTGTCACCGGTTGCTTCCATGGCTCCGGGTGACGTTTGCCATGGTCCCCGATGCAGCCTGGCCGGGCTCGGACCAGTGGCTTTGGAGTACCGCTCCTGCCACTGGCCCGGTGGGTCGGCTGGGTCGCCCCAGTGCGTCCGACCCATGGGGTATTGGTTCTTTCCTGTCCCTCGGCCGCCCTACGTGTGTGCAGTGTCCTGGGCCGTTGGGCTCCTGTTCACCGGTGTGCCCGCGCGGTTTGCTGTGGTGCGTCTGCGGTGTCCTGGGCCAGCTGGCTCCTGTTCACCGGTGTGCTCGCTCGGTGTGTTGTGTTGCATGTGCGGTGTCCTGGGCCCCTGGGCTCCTGTTCACCGGTGTGCGTGCTGTGTGCGGTGCGCGTGTGCCATGGGTGGTTGTGTCCCTCTTCCTCCCCCCCTAATTTTCGTTTTTTTTTACTTGTTTTTTGTTTTTGTTTTTGTTTTTTTTTTTACCTGTTTTTTTTTTGGGGGGGGGGAAAGAAAAAGAAAAAACAAAAAAGAGGAAAACAGAGGCGCGCGTACACTGCAGGCACAGGCATGGGCAGCTGGTGCGGCGGTGCTATAGCGTTGTGTCCTCTGGCGTGTGTCGTCGGTGCTGCGGCGGCGGTCGCGCCCCAGGGGTGCGGCTCGCGTGTCCTGATGTACATGGGTATGGGTCAGGGTGGGTTTGGTTAGGTGTCTCTTTGCTTCTGGTGCTGGCTGGTTAGGCGGCTGTGTGGGCTGTGGCTGTGGGCAGTGTCTACGCATTTCCCTCAGCGGGCCTGGTTTGGAGTCAAGGGTTGACGGTTTCGGGATGTGGCTCGGGTTTGATTTGTGTTGGGGCTTCGGCTCGGTTAGGCTTGGGTCAGGGTGGGTTTGGTGAGGTGTCTCTTTGATTCTGGAGCTGGCTGGTTAGGCGGCTGTGTGGGCTGTGGGTGTGGGCTGTGGTTACGTTGTTCCCTCGGCGGGTTTGGTTAGGAGTCAAGGGTTAGCGGTTTCGGGGTGTGGCTCGGGTTTGATTTGTGCTTGAGTTCTGGCTCTGTTTGGCGGTTGCGCGGGGCCGGGCGTGTGGGTAGCGGCGTCCACGGGGTCGTGCGCCCGAGGCGAGTGCGGGGTGGTGCGTGCGGGCCGGTCGTTGGCCGGTGGCCTCACTGGGAGTCCCACACGGAGGGGTCGACGGGCGTGCCGGGGGCGTACGCAGCGTGCAGGTTGGGCAGCAGCGGGCGCACGTGCAGGGCGTCGGCGTGCCCGATGGGGACCTCACTGAGGACTGAGGGGTTGGCGGCAAGCAGTATGCGATGCCCGGGAGGGGTGGTGGCGAGGAGCGGGAGGATGTCCGCGGCCCGCGACGTGGGGGCGAACACGGCGTGGGTCGGGTGCGGCCCCGGGAGCGGTGCTGGGGGGAGCGGGACCACAGGACGGCGGTCTACTGTGAGGTGCCAAGTGGCGTGATGGTGGAGGAGCCGGACTAGGGCGATGCTGTGGCGCAGTGTGTGGGGCTGGGTGCTGGGCGGCGTGGGGACGTGCGGCGGGAGGGGGGGGGGGCGGGGCGGTGGCGTGGGAGGGGGCACGGCGGAGGAGTGACGTCAGTGACGTGTGTGTCGTGCTGAGGGTGGAGAGGAGCCCACGGTATCGGGTCCGGGTTCGGCGCCTTTGGGCGTAGTGGTGCTCGTTGTCGTGTGCGTTGGCTTCCTTCGGCGTCCGGTTCGTTTGGTGACTTCTGGGCGGGGCCTGGCGTGGCGCCCCGTGGTGGTGGTGTGCTGGGTAACGGGGTTAGATGGCGGCGCCGCTGGCCGGGGGGTCAGGCGCGTCGTGTTGTGTGGCGCGCAGGGCTCCTGGGGTGTTGTGGGTGTCGCCGGTGTCGGTGCGCCGACGCTTGTGGGGTGGTGAGGGGGCGTGTGCGTGCGGGGCTGGGCTTTGGGTGATGTCCCACAGGCGGATGCCGTCTCGCCGCGCTTCCTGGAGGGTCTCCCGCAGGCGCCTGAGGACGTACGGGTGGTCCAGGGGCGCGGGGAGGTTGCGGGGGTGGACTCCCAGGGGGTGGAGCGCATCGGCCAGCATGGCTTCCCATGCGGCCTGCGGCATCCACCCCCCCCGCCGGCCGGAGGCGGCAGTTCTCCACCGACCCCTTGCGGGGCCGATGGACCAGGCCCTCGAGGGAGGGCTCTCCCCGGGCCCACTTCCGCAGCTCCCAGAGCTGCGTGTGGGTCCAGCGCTGCCACCACTGTTCCTGGGCGGGCCTGCGGTCTTGGGCGGAGGAGTGGGCGTGGGTGGGTGTGACGGGGTCGTGGGGACCGGCGGCGGTGGCGGGCCTGGGGGATTCCTCGTAGTCCTGTTCGGTAGGGGTGCGTGGGGAGTGGGGGTGCACGCGGATGTGGACCCGCGGGTGTGCGCGTACGGTCTCCGCCTCGGGGTTGGGCGGGGATTCGCGGCGGCGGCAGTAGTGGGGCATGCGTTGCATGTGGGCTGTCATCGGGGGCCGGTAGGGGGGCGGGGGCGCTGCTGGTGGACCCTGGAGCGGTCCGTGGGCCTGGGGTGCGGGCTTTGGGAGGTGGTGGGACGAGGCGCGTCGCGCTTCGGCCGCGGCGCGCTCCGCCATGAAGGTGGTGGCGGTGGCGTCGGCGACGGTGGGGGGGCGCCGCGCTGGGCGCTGCTGCCTTCGGGCCTGGGACGGCTGGGGCCGGATGTCGTAGAGGACATCCTCGGGGGGCCGGGCTCGAGCTGCCGTCGTGGCGCCGGGTTTGGGCTTGGGTTTGGGCTTGGCTGCGGGCCGCCGTTTGGCGGCGGCCTTGGGCTTCGGCTGGGTCGTGGGCGTGGGCTTCGCCGGGGCGTGGGCTTTGGCGGCGGCGGGGCTGCTCGCGGTGGGGGCGGGTTTGGAGGCCCGTTTGGGAGGTGTCCCCCGCGGCCTGGGGGGTGGAGTGCTGGATGAGGACGTGGTGGTGGTGGTGGATGAGGTGGTCGTGGTGGTGGAGGTTGTGGAGTCGGAGGCGGAGGAGAGGGCCGCGGGAGACGGCAGAAGGTCCCGGGCCTCGGGGGCGGGCGTATGATGCTGGGTCCTGTAAGTAGCGAGAACGAGGGTGCAGGTTCGGGCATCGGGCGTGTGCGCGCGTTTTCCCTGGTGATCCGTGCGTGCTGGTGCTGGCGTGGCGGCGTTGTCTCGGCTGTGCGGGCACGTGGGTTACCCGGGGGGTGGCCATATCTGCTCCAGGACGCGGGGGTGTGTTTGCTGGAGGTAGTCGAGGGTGCGGAAGAAGCATCGCTGGATGACGGGCATGTCCTCCTCTGTGAGGTGGGGGTAGTTTTGGGTGGGGGTGTGGGGGCCCGGCCATAGCAGCGCCATGAGGCGGGCTGCCACCATGTACGGGCATAGTTGTGGGGTGGTGGGGCTTGGGGGGCTGGGTCCCCCGCTGTTTGGGGGGGCTTCCATCTGCTGGGGGCGCAGCGTGACCACCCACACCCATCGGTCTGTGGGGATCCCCCAGGTCCGTTGGGTCCACTTGGCGAGGCAATACATCGCCCTACCAAGGCCCTGGTAGCCGCTGCGGATGGAGAGCAGCGTGTCCAGGGATTCGGGTTCCCACGTGCCCCAGATGTGGGGGTCGTCCGGGTCGTCCCCCCTGGCGTACGTGTCGGGGCCTGGGTTGTGTGTGGGGGGGGTGTAGTCGGCGGGGAGGAGGGAGTCGGTGCCGTGTACCACCCAGTGGTCTGTGGGTGCGTCGTAGGTGGTGGTGGAGAGGGTGTAGTGCAGATTGTACATGAGGGTCATGTACGTGGAGGGGGCTGGCTGCTGCTCGTCGGGGGTGGGGATGTCCCCTGGGACGTGGTGCCGGAAGTTGCTTAGGGAGGCCATCCGGGCCACCCATGTTTCCCGCTCCCACTCTTTGGTGCTGTCGGGGGTGGCGTCGGGTGGGGGGTGGGCCATGTTGGGCTCGCGGTAGCGGGTGCGGCCCTGGGTGCTGTCCCGTTCCGGCACGGGGTGTCCGACCAGGTGTCGTCCCCAGTCGATGGGGGGTACCCAGATCCGGCTCCCCGTGGGGGGCGGGCTCTCGCCGTCTGGTGTGGCGCGTGGGGGGCGCTCGTGTCGGGCGACGTGGAGGAAGGCGTCGAAGAGGAAGTCTCTGACGCCTTCCCCCAGGGTGGCCGCCTGGACCAGGGTGGCCGCCCGGATGGGGGTGCTGGTGCCAGAGGTGCGGAGGTACAGCACGACGTCCTGTTCCCCGACCCCCCGGAGGTGCTGCCGTACCGCTGCGGGGTTGTGCAGGGCGTAGGGTTCGGCCGGTGAGGCGACTGGTGGTGCGGGGTGTGATGGGGGGGGGTGGTGTGGGTTTGGGGGGGTGGTCATCGTTGTCGCGCGTGGGGTCCGGTGATGGGGTCTCTTGTGGCGGTCGCAGGAGGGGGGATTCGCGGTGGCGTGTGTCGGCGGGGGTATCGACGTCGATTGGCTGGTGCTGGCTGCCGCGTGTTGTGTCCGTGGCCTGGTCTCGGGGGGGGGGCGGGGGGGGGTGGTGTGGGGGTGGCGCTGTTGGTGGTGGGGGGGGCGGGGGTGGGTGTTGTGCTGGCTCGGGGTCTGGGCGTCCCTGTGGGTCGTGTGGGTGTTGCGTGTGTGCGCCGTGTGGCCCTTGCGGTTCTTGACTGGTTGTGGTGCCGGGGTGTGGGTGGGAGGCGACCGCATGAGCGTCTGGGTGGGGCTGTGGTCCGTATGTAATGGGTGGCTGCTGGTGGATGGTGCTCGCTGGTATGGGGTGTGGGTGGGGGGGCTGCTGGTGGTGGTGGGGTTGGGGGGCGGGGTGGGTGTTGTGCCGGCTGGGGGTCCGGGCGTCCCTGTGGGTCGTGTGGGTGTTGCGGTTCTTGACTGGTTGCGGTGCCGGGGTGCGGGTGGGAGGCGACCGCATGAGCCCCCGGGTGGGGCTGTGGTCCGTATGTGATGGGTGGCTGCTGGTGGATGGTGCTCGCTGGTATGGGGTGTGGGTGGGGGGGCTGTTGGTGGTGGTGGGGCGCTCCTACTAGGTCCTGGTGTTGCTGGTGTGCGTGCGCGGCTCCTCGCGGGTCCATGGGGGTGTACCGTGGCTCGTATGTCGTGGGCCCGTGTAGCGGGGGCGGCAGGTGGTGCTGGACCGCGTGGTGGTGGTGTGGAGGGTGTGTCGGTTGTGTGTGGTACCCCGGCGTTGGTGGGTGTGGTGGCAGGGGCTGGTGGTGGTGGAACACGTGATGGTGTGGTGCGGTGATGTGCGCTATGTGGGGTGGGTGGTTCGCGGGGCCTGGTTGTGCTGGGGCGTGGTGGGGATGTAGCTGGTGGGGGTCGCTGTAGCTTGGGGGCATTAGGGGGTAGGGGTTTGGAGGGACGGGGGCGCGGTGGTGGTGTTGGTGGTGCCATGTCCCCTGGCTCTGCGCGTACGGTGGTCCTGGCATGGTGTGGACGTGTGTGGGCGGTGGTGGCTGACTGGGCTGCAGGGTTTGGGTGCTGCGGTACGGTGGTGGTGGTGGGCGTTGGTGGTGGTGGTGTTGTTGGTGTGCCCCGGGGGTCTGGGCGTGGGGCGGTGCGGTGTGGCTGGACCCGGGCCTTGGTCGGGGCGTCGCGCCCTGCTGGCGGGCGCGTTGGCGGGTCCCCTGACCTGTCTTGGTCTTCTTGGCCTGGTGGGTGTCGGGGGCGGGTGAACCCCTCTGTCCCCGTGGGGGCGACGGGGAGCGGGCGTGCCAGCGGTGTGCCTCTTGGAGGCTCGTCTTGAGGCCTCTGACGTAGGCCTCCTGGTCCGTGAGGCCCATCCGGGTGGCGGTGGCCTCGTCGGGGGCGGCCAGGTGGGCGTCCCGAAAAGACGCCCAGCCCTCCGGGGGCGTCTGTTGTGCGGGCAGGGGGTGGTGTGCCGGGTAGAGGAGTGCGCTGAGGGGGTAAGGTGTTCCCTTCCGTCGGCCGAGGGCGTTTGCGAACCGGCGGCACGTGGTTCGGAGGTATTCTGCTATCTCCTCTGGTGCCGTGTCGGCCCACGCTTCCGGTTGTGGGTCTGGGAGGTGTAGGTCTCGGTGGTGGAGGTATAGGGCGAGGAGGATGTGGCGGGCCGCCACGTTCAAGCCGCCTCCGCTGTGGCTTAGGGGTGGGCTGTGGGGGGGCAGGGGTGTGTTGCCCCCGGCCACTACTATGGCCAATGCGTGGTCCGCCGCGTCCGCCACGTAGTACCCTCCCAGTTGGTCCCGGAGAGTGTCGGTGAGGTACCCGAAGAAGCTGGGGTGGCTGGCGGGGGGGGGGTGCGGCTGGGGCCGCGGGCCGTTCGCGGTGGCGGGGGTTGAGGTCCCCGCAGTGGGGGCAGTGGGTGAGGCGGTGCGCGGCTCCCAGGCAGACCCAGTGGTCTGGGTTGCAGGGCAGGGCTGTCTGTGGTAGCCGCTGGCGAACGCAGAGGGGACATGCGGTGGCTGGTGGTTGGTGGTACCTGTGGACGGACGGCGGTGTTGGGGGATGGGGGCTGGTGGCGCGCGCATGCTGGTGGGAGCGTGTGCGGTGCCTGTGGCGCCCGTGTGTGCTGTTCCAGTGCTGTGCTCGGTGGACGGTGTGTAGACGTGGTGGGGGTTCGGTGTTGGTATGTCACGGGGTAGGTTCTCATGGTTGGTAGAACAGGAGTTTGAGGAGGTGGGCTTGGTCTGTTGGGGGCAGGGTTGCCGCATGCTGCAGGTATTTGTGGGTGCGGTATGTGAGCTGCTCCGCCGTCTTGGCAACGGCCGTCCGCTGCATGTGCGCCGCCGTGGCCTGGGGGTCCTCCGCGTTGGTGCGTAGTAAGGTGTAGACGGCAGTGGGGACGAGTCCCCTGCGGACTGCCTCGAGCACCTCCGTCTGCTTGAGGACGGTGGTGAGTTGCTGGGTCGCCGGGGACTGCGCCAGCCATCCGGCGTGCTGTGCGATGGTGTGGGTTGGGTTCCAGTCTCTGAGGGTGTCCAGTCCTCTGTACAGGGGGCACGCCTTGAAGTGGTCCCATGTTTCTTCTTCCGCGTGGCTGCAGATGCATTTGGTGTGTCCTGCGGGGACGTGGATCGAGCGGCGCGTATACCATCGGTGGTATCGGGTGAGGAGGGGAAGTTGTTCGAGGGCGAGTTGGAGTTGGGGCTTTTCCAGGTGTGCTGGGAGGCTATCCGGGCGCAGGGCGGAGTAGTAGAGGGGGGTGTGGACGGAGCTTTTGAGGCGTCGGAGGAGTTCGGTGTTCGCTGGGTGGCCCAGTTTGGTGGCCAGTTGCTGGATGGGTGTGGGGTAGTGGTACTGCTTGTCTCGATCCGTGTACGGCGTGTCCTCGGGCATCCATTGGGGGGGCTGTGCGGCCAGGGGTATCGGGGGCAGGTGCTGCAGGTGGCTGTGGTGTGGGGTGTCCAGTCGCACGCGTTCGAGCCCTGGGGTGTGGTTGGTGTTCTGGTGTTTGGCCTGCGTGTCTGCGCGTCCATTGCCGTATGCGTAGCGGTGCGACTCCTGCTTGACGATGTGTAGGGCGTCCTGGGGGTGCATGCCCTTGAAGGCCATCCATAGTCCCAACGCTTGTGTGGTGAGGCCGGACTCGAGTGCTTTGTGGAGGGGCAGGTCCGCAAGGCGCCTGGTGAGGTGGATGTCGACTGTGGCGTCCACGACTACCCAGAAGTTGCGGGGCCGGACCGTCGTGGGTGGCGGTGTGGCGGTGACGGCGTCTGCCATGGTGCGCAGTTCGCCGTGGGAGGACGCCCCAAAGATGGTTGTCCCGGTGTGGTGTTCCACGTGGAGGCCGTTCGCGTGCCGGGTGATGCGCACGGAGGCGCAACCGACCGTGGGGGTGCGTTGCTGGGTGCCGGATGCGTCAGTGAAGTAGATGATGTCGGTGTCGCTGGGTATGGGTAGGCGGGCGATTGCTGTGGGGTGATAGACGTAGATGGGGTTCCCCTGGGTGGTTCTGGCGGTGATTTGCGTGGGTTGCAGTAGTGGCGCTGCATAGACGCCTATTCCCTGGGTGATGATGGCCTGGGTTCGTGGGGTGAGGCGCAGGAGGCCCCTGTCTGGGCGTTCCTGGGTGATATACGCGTACATATTCACGAAGATAGCTGAAATGTTTTAGGAAAAGAGTTAGAAAACTGCCTCAGGATCACTCTCTCTCCATAGTGCCATCTTAGGAGATGTGCACTCTTTGTTTTGGGTCCCATATGTGCTGAGGTGGCATGGTATGTGGCGATGAGGTCACTGCCATGTCACATGGGATCTTCCTACTTAGCTAGGCTGACCAGGAATTGAAGCCAGGACCTCTCAAAAAGAGGTGCCCAGCCCCCTAGGGTGCATACCACTAGGATAGCTAAGAATTCATGGAAAAACATAGATAAATCCATAGGCTCTACCTTAGGTATGTCAGTGCTCAGTCAACTCAGGAAAAGATGTTTTACTTCACATTGAAAGGGGATTAAGGGGTCCACTCCATATCCTGATTGGGTGTTTGGTTCCATAGGTCAAAATGTGTTATCACCACTTTTGGTTGGACCAATACTAAGATAAAAATGCATGGATGCTCAGTGCATCTCTAATACAACTAGAGTATGCCTCAAAGCAATGGAAAAGCACTTTTTCTTACTCCCCCCTTGTGCTGTGGTGGCCACCACTGTCGCATTTTAGGAAAAAGGGAATTTTCTTGGCCTTTCCTTGGTTTCCACATCTACTTTAAAATACCTACAGTCTCCCTCACACTGAGAAATGGGCGCTCACCCTGGCTGGCGTCCTTTTGCTGCTTTGTATGTAACATATCCTCCAGAAGACTCAGCGCTCATGGCGCTGCCGGGGCTCCTGTGGCTTGGTTGGGTTAGATTGGGAGCATGCCAAACATGTGCATATGCATCCCTCCCTCCAAGACGCAGCGTCAACACAACCCAAACGCAAGACACATTATACACACTCGCATGGGTTCTCGTAAACCTGCTGGCGACCTGTGACCTGTCTTAGGGCGAAGGGAGTCGAAAGAAAATTAAAATTGCCCCTTGGTGGGGTCTTGGTTCTGCTCTGTCTCTCCAGGCACCTGCGTCTCGGCCCGAACACGGCCTACTCAGCGAGGCTGCGCGTGGGTATCTGCAGAGGCAGGAATGGGAGAATTATGGACGAATCCACGCAAAAACGAAGCGACGACACCAAAATCCGTCGAATGACGGCGTAGAATTTTTCTGAAACAACACACCTGGGCAGAATCCAATTGTGCATCAGAAGCACATTTTTATAGAAATTATAGTCATCTCTGGATTTTTTAAATCCAGAAATTCATACGCAAAAAATGGCGGCGCGCAGGAGCGGCTCCTAGCGAAGCGCCGGAAAATGGAGAAATAATGGAATTATAAACGTATGTCTCACGTAGTCTTGAAAATGACGAGACACACATTAATAAATAAACATACAGATTCCACCCACACTAATAGAAGCTTCAAAAATTCAAGAATTCGAAAATCAATTGGAAAGACTTCAATGAATCAGGTATAAACTACAGGTATGCTCGTCTTGCATGCCGCATACACATTGCTCGTCTCGTGTCTCCGTGAACGAGTCTTGTAGCAGCGCCAACAACGATAACAACGATAGGAAGCGATAGAGGGATTGATTAGAAAGATTGCAGATGATTAGCGGTCAGATCAGGGTGATTAGACATACACACAAGTGCATAGCAACGTTCTTCGCGTGCGCCCCTCACTTGCTCTTACCTTGCTTCACTTCCCAGCGGTAGGTAAGGTAGGTACGCCCAGGCGGGGCCACCCCCTGGTGGAGTCAAGATTGACGTGCAGATCGGCAGGTTTGCCCACCTGGGAAGTGCATACTCGTGCATGCACACACGCATTAAAGGGTAGGCCACGCGAGGTGCGCACGGTAAACCTTGTTTAGACTACCCAGGGGCTCCTCGGTACGTTCTTTAAGAGAACCTGAGGAGTCCCTTAACGCTTGCTTGCTTGACAAGGGTAGCTGGTCTTCCAGCGTGTTTGCGGACAGTGTATTATAGGGCACACTGAGAAGGGTATAATACCTGGAGTGTGCATTGGTTCCTCCGCCGCAAACGCCCTTTCATTTGCCTTTGTTTTACAGGTGGGCAGGTAGGGTGATTGGTGCAGCAGCATTTTTTTATGCCCTGCTAAACAAGGGCGCAGATCACACCAACAAGTAACTCCGCTCCGCCTGTGGCAGAGCAGGGAGTCCGACTTCATCGACATCTGCGCCTTGCACGCGAGAGCACTCCTTCCCTCCAAGCCCTAGCAGGGGAAACGCGTTGTGGCGTCCCCTGTTAGGCCACAGTTGCTTAGTAGCGCTGTGTTCTCTTGTCATTTCACAGGAGGGTCGCTAGGACCCATGAGACCTTCACCTTCGCAACGCCCAGTAGAGTGTGCGTGTAGGAGTGGTAGTCCTGCGTGGGGGCTAGAGCCAGTTGCCCAGTGCTCGCCCACCAGGATGGTGCCACTGTAGGGTGTGTAGGACCTGTAGGGGGTGTGTCACTGTCCCACCCTTTTCCTGCAATTTTAGCGGGGTTGGTGGGCTGTGGCAGTGGTTAGGTCAGTGTTTTGGCCACATAGCAAACGGCGTTTTCAAGCCTTCATAGCTTTTGGCCACCCCTCCCTGTAGTAGACAGTTAGGTAGGGAAAACAATACCTTGATTAGCACGCTGGGTATTCCCCCAAGGTTTTGCGCCAGCACAGAAATTGGGCGCATAGGGGAGGGGAGACCCGGGGCGTACCCCGTGGCATCAATAAGCCAACCCTCCAGGTTTAGCAAGGGCGCAGACTTGGGTATAATTAGGACACCACTTCTGCGGCTTGCTCTCAGGACCTTAGGACTAGCACACTCATACGCTTTGGCAGGTAAGGGTAAGGTTCAGTCCCTAGCTTTAGTCTTGGAGGCAAGCGTCTCAGCGAGCCCCAGCAACTCACCAAGGTTGTTCTGGGACAAGTAGTCAACCAGAACTGAGTTTAGGCGTCCCTCAGGTAGAACAAATGCAGAGAAGGGCTCCCAGGTGGCCTCTTCGACTCCAAACCCTTCCCAGAGGGTGAGGAAGCGCCAACCCTGGCGATAGCGGTGGACCAGGACAGACTTCACCAGGTAGAAGCCCTCTTTAACCATCTCCTCGGCGTTCATGTCGGGGAGTTCACCTTCAACTTCCATAGGGCTGGCAGCCACTTGTAGGTCGAGAGTGGCGATTTCCTCGTCGTTCAGCTCCCACTCCTCCCCACAGAGGTCTTCAGGATCATGGTAGCGGTTCAGGTGTTGAGCAGCGCACACCAGGGTCCCCCCTAGACAGGGAGAACACCGCACGGTGATACGGTGTCCATCCACAGATAGGATCTTGTACGGCCCGAAGTATGGGTCATCGCTGGTAGAGCGTGGCCAGGCGGGTAGTCGACTGTGGTGCACCAGCACCCAGTCCCCCTCTTGGTAGGTGGCCGGTACACGGTGCTTGTTCTTCTTGTTCCACTGACGCTCCCTCACTCTCTGGAGCATAGCCTTGGCCTTGTCCACCTTCGCTTGTTGCTCTTGGACCCATTCACCCACAGAAGAATGGGTGTCCTCTGGATAGGGGGCATGTAGGAACCATGCCGGGCGCCCCATGAATAGCTCATGGGGCGAGTAGCCAGTAGCTGAACTCTCTTGGGAGTTCATCATCAAGGATATGACGGGGAGTAGTCTCACCCAGTCTCTGGTGCGTTCAGTCTTGCACCATATCCTGACGTTCTCCTTCAGGACACGAATCTGTCGCTCACATAGGGGGTTGCTCGTGTGAGAGTAGGGAATCCCCGTAGACACCTGGACATTGAGGGATCTCAGGACCCTCTTGTACCAGCCAGTATCTGAGCGTACTCGTACGTCCTCATCGGAGTTGATCTCCTTGGGCGCCCCATAGACACAAAACCACTCCTCCAGGAGTATCTTGATAGTCTCCTCCCCGGTAATGTGCTTGGTACATGGGAACACCCTGGTAAACCTGGTCAACCCACAGGTTACCACGAGGGCGAAGTCATAGCCCCCGAACTTCGGCATCTCCGTGTAGTCCACGTATAGAACACTGTTGGCACAGTGTGGGATGGGCAGGGTCGAGTAGAGACCTCTGTCCCTGATATTCCCTGGTTTACAGGACCTGCACGGCCACTTGTCCACGATAGGCTGGAGCGTCTTCCGCAGTTGGTCGTCAGTCCACGTAGTGTGGAACCACTGCTTGAACAGCCTCAGGGTACGGTCAGCACCCACATGACCACTGGACTCATGGGTCCACTTCAGCAGCGCTGGGACTCGGTCACTAGGCACCACGATGCGGTCCTCGTGCCATAGGTAGCTCTTGTCCCGCTTCCACTGGTCTTGGTTGACCAGGAGGGGTTCAAGGCGTTTCTCCAGGTGCCGGTAGATATCCCCAAACTCCTGTAGGTACTCTGATTGTTGGAGTCCATCCAGGGGGCGTATCATGGTCATGTTCAGGTCCAGGTGTACGTCCATACGGCTGAACGCCTCCTCAGCCAGCGCTTCAGACCGGGCACCAATCAGGGCGTCAAAGTTGTTGCGGCTGATGTAGTCGGCGCACTCGTTCTTCACTCCCTGGATATGGTGTACCGTCAGCCGTAGTTGACTGAGGTAGGTCCACCAGCGACGTAGCCTGGCCTTCACAGGTGGGGGACCCTTCTGGAAACTGCGGACCGGTTCTTGGTCGCATAGCCAGACCACAGGGTTACTCCCCAACAGTCGTGCTTGAGAGGATAGCACCGGCATACCCGCGAGCAATTCCTGCTCATAGGTGGAGTAGTTCCCCCTGGCCTGGTTCCACTTCCAGTTCCAGTGTCCCAGAGGTACTAGGACCCACTTGTCGTCAGGGTAGCTGTGCTTGAGGGTTCCATCTCGGTTGAGACCTTCCGTCCCCCATTGGGAAATGGCCGGGTCGAACTCCTCCTTCTCTAGTGCTTGCCATTGTAACAACGTTCCACCACCGCCCACATTGCTAGCGTCGGTCACCAGGATAATCTCCCCTTGTGCCCTAGGCATGCCCAAGCACTTAGCGTTGGCTACCTTGTCTTTGAGCTCGTCAAACGCTTGTTGCTCTTGTGGGCCCCAGCGCCAAGTAGTACTCTTCTTGATCAAGTCAGTCAGTACAGCGCTGGTGTAGGTGAAGTTTTTGATGTGGCGGCGATAGAAGTTGCACGCCCCACACCTTTGATTTTACCGGGCACAAAATGGCCAAAACCCGGATTCTATCCAAATGGTTGACAAAATTGACACATCTTTGTTGTGTATTAAGCTCGTTTTAAAATTTTTGTGGTTTTCGCCTATCATTCATGATAACAGTTGACGCATGGCTCATTTTGAGTGCCAAGATGTCATGCACATCCAATATTTCGGGCAAACAAAAACTCAATTGGTGTGGAGAAATGAATTACTTACTTGTCCAACACAATACAAAATGCAAACCATTGCAATGTATGTCGACAACATAGATTGACCCTGATCTACACACGATTCACATTGTCCTTGTGCTTTTTGTCTTGCACCATGCAGTTATAATGTGATATGCTCGTCAATACCCCAACTTTTCATAACAAACATTTCACTAAAAACATCATACAAATGCCCAATCATTTGCTTCACCCAATGTCTAGCAACCAATCACAGCACCTACCAACTGTCGTCAACCTTGTACGCCGCCCTAAACTCTGACCAAAACTGATCTTCTTGCAGTCTCTGCCTCGCATGCGTTTTATTACTTCAAATGTTGCAAAATCAATCCTTGCCAAGCATGCAATGGGTTGTTGCACTTCACAGGGTTGCGTAATCGTAATATGCAAAATGAGTCTCGCACATGCAAAATGGCTCGCTGTATGTTAGCATGGCAGCAACAACTAATGGATGCAGGAAATGCCTGTGCTGCCATCAATCCTTGCCAAGCATGCAGTGGGTTGTTGCACTTCAGCGGGTTGCTGATAAATATTAACTGGTGAAGCAACAGAAAAATTGTCATCGCTGTGTGTTAATGAAACTGCTTACATCATGAAGTCCTTTCTTCGGGTCTTCGTGTCGTACCTTGGCATCCATCAGGGGTTTGGCCCCAGAGGCCGCTGGGGTCCACCACCCATAGCCAACGTCAAACCCCAAGTACTGCATAGTCTCCTGCATGAACTCACACTTCTCCAGCTTGAGTCGTGTGTGGTTCTCCTGGCAGACCGCAAAGAACGCACCCAAGAGGATTAGGTGATCCTCCTGGGTATTGGTCCCGAGGCATACATCGTCGATGTGAGCCTCCATTTGGGCCCCACAGGATATGAGCTCCTGCACCTTAGGTCTCCTTCGTAGGATGGACAAGATCTTGTTCATCAGCTCTTGGAACAGAGCGGGCGCGTTAGCCACGCCAAACGGCATGATCTTCCACTTGAATACCCTCCCCTGAGGGGTGATGAAAGCCATTAGTTCCTGCGCGTTGGGCGTCAGGTCCACTTGCCAGAATCCACTTCGCTTGTCCATCTTGGTCTTGTAGCGACAGGAGGCTATCTTCTCCAGGGTAGACTCCATATCGGGAATGGACCCTGAGTGGTTCAACGTCTTCTTGTTCAGCTCTCCATAGTCCACTACCAGCCGTCTCGCTGTAGACCCAGGTTTAGCCACCAGGAAACAGGGGCTGCAGTGTAGGGGGTAGTCCCCGTCCTTGTACTCCAGGACTAGGCCAGCGTCGATACACTCTTGTATCTGTCGCTCAATCTCGTCGGCCTGCTCTTTAGGAGCTGGATAGGGTCTCCTCCGGATCTCGTGACCCACGAACTCGGGTTTCAGCTTGAGGTCCATCTGTACCAGCTTGTCACATGAGGCTGGATGGAATAGTTCTCCGAACACCTCCAGATAGGTCCTTATAAGCTTCTGTACCCGCCGGTCCAATACCTTGATCTTGTCCTCCATGTCCTCGTCGGAGTGTAAGTTGCTTGCCCCTTGAATAGACGTCGGGAGGTGTGTCCTCCACCAACTCCTCGCCCGCTGTAGCATCCTTCAGCCCTTGGTAGGCATAAAGAAGGTCTTGCTCAACCATCTCCGGTGGACGATGGCAACATAGGCACGCTCGAGGGGGTTCACATACACATTCCTCCGAGAGGTAGTCCTCCTCTGGGGTCCTCACATGAGCACCCCATACGCTCTTCATGAGCTTGAGATCTACCTCCCTTTGCCAGGTGGTGATCTTCTGTTCGAGGTCCTCCTTCAGTTGGGATAGGTCTCCCATACGTCCTTCCTTCAGTGGCCATGAGCTGCTGGTAGGCTTCGCGTAGCATAGCTTTTTCGCCACCAACTTCCTCTTGGAATCCACATACTCCCTGAGCCTGGATCGAGGGTCCAGCTCCTCATCCACGGGGTCTTCCACCCTCATGGAGAGTAGGGGTTTTAGTGGGGCGACGTACTCGGCGTTCTCCACTTCCTCCACCGCGGTCTGCACGAAGAAGGCGTCGTGCTCAGTTTCGTCGTCTGAGTGGATAGAGCTAGGTAGCTCAGATAGTCCACACTCAGAGACTCCATCAGGTACAGATCAGGTACAGGGAGAGTTGGGGGCGTTGGTGTCAGTCACGATGTACTCATCTCCTCCGGGTGTAGTTTCAACAGCATCTTGAGGTCGTAGGCGATCCTTCAAGTCACCCAAGGCGAGTCCATCGCTTTCTCGTTGTATAGCCTGGACCAAAGTAGGGTCCAGGTCTTCCCAGGGGATGGTGGTAAGACTTCCGTCCACCACGCTGAGCATACTCCCCCATCCGGGCTTCCCAATGGGCGTCTTGCGTCCCAGAGGCACGTAGATGGCCTCATCAGGTAATCGCACCGAGCTGATAGTCAGCTTGTCAAGGAGGGTTCGCCAGTACTCGTTGCCCCCATGGGCTCCCCAAACGGGGGAACACAGGACCATACGGGAACGTTCCAAGGTCACCTTGGTCAGCACACTCTCCAGTTCACTGAATCCGGGGTTCCCGTAGGCCATCCCGAAAGAGGGCCAGTAAAATTTGTAGCTGCAGTTCTTCCCCTTGCTGCAGTATAGGTCCAGTACATGCTGCTTGTCGCTGGCGAACAGCTCCACTCTTAGGTCTTCTCGAGAGTAACCCAACTCCTTCAGACCTTGATCTAGGACTTCCCCCAATAGTTGGTAGTCGTCAGTTTTGGAGGCCGCCATCATGTTCGAGGGCTCCTCCTTCGATAGTCTCAGGTAACTCGAGGTATGTTCCGACTGCTCCAGTGGCACAGACTCTCTGCCACTGCCGTGGTCCACGTACAGGAGGTAGGGCGCTTGCAGCGTCAGGGATTGTATCTGGGAGTGCTGCACGAAGAACTCAGTACCCAGTACAAAGTCGAAGGCCTCAGTGTCCATCACATAGAACCGATGGGCGATAGTTCGAGAGCCCATAGGTACCTCCACTTCACAGTCCCCGCAGCTGTGCATCCCCCATGCGTATAGCGGCGGTGGTCATGGTGTTCTTCAGGCTCCCACAAGGTAAAATGTTCTTGGCCACTCCAGATATTGTGGCGCCAGTATCCAGTACCCCCAGGTATTCACGTCCCCCTAGTCGGATACGTACCCAAAACACCAGGTCTTGGGTGCCACCAGAGCGTCCCCGTCAGAATTCCGCGGGACAGGTCACCTCGAACCCCTTGTTCCGCAATTTGCGGGCCATCCTCATGAAACGGCTTCTCTTCTTGGCGTTGCCGTCATCACCACCTTCATGCTCACGCTTGGCTCCTTGTTCTTGCTGGGCCTGCGTCTGTGAGCGGGTGGTAGGTCCAGACTGCCCTCCAGAGGGCTCGGAGTTCCCCCCTGGATTAGGGTTGGGGTTACCTCCGTTCTTGTCCTTGTTCTTGTTGTCGTTCTGGCGGTTAGCGCCTCCTCCTCGTCCACCTTGACCCTTGTCTTGACCACCTTGACCACGTCCTTTCGACTTGCCCTTGCCGGAGTCGTTGCCTTTGGCCTTGCCTCCACCTTTGCCTGAGCTTTTGCCAGGATCTTCCCCCTTAAGCTTCGCCGATAGGCGTTGCTTATGGTAGCACTCATCCTCGTAGTGCTTCCGCTTACCGCAGAATGCACACGTGATGGTGCAGCGGTAATGATCCGGCAGCTTCACTTTGGCGCCGGTGATCTTTTCCTGCTGCTTCCCCTGGACTACAAAGCAGTCTCGCTGCTCGCAGTCAGAGGCGTGCTGCAGGTGGCCCTGCTCATCTCTGGCATCACACCAGAATAGCTCCTTCACGCTCTCCATTAGGCGGGCGTGGGCGTGTTTGGGGGTAGTCCCCTGCCCAGGTCGGGACCCTTGGTACCCTTTGCCTCCAGAACCTCCACCACCAGGACGGTAGTTGTTCAGGTGCTGGTCGCTCTCCTTCTCCAGCGCCATCTCCAGGAGCAGCACGCATAGATCCTCGTAGCGGAGGGATCTAGCTTTGCGCTCAGCCGTCAGACGGCACTCGTCCCATAGCTCTCGGGGGAGCTTGGCGCACAACCAGAACAGCAGGTCGTCGCTGCTGTAGGAACCGGGCGTCAGTCGTCCAGCCCAGTGATCCAGGTACGCCAACAGCTTGGAGACCCTGCCAGGTTTGGGGTTGTTGGGCAGCACGGGCAGGTTCTGGATCTCGGCCCTGATGGGGAGGTCGGTCTCGTAGGTTGGGTACTGCCTCTCCAGTGCAACCAACACATCGGCAAAGGTGGCGGAGTTAGTGACGATCTGCCGGACCTGCTTCTCCAGGTATTTGGTCTTGCAGCACTGCAGGAGCAGGTCGCACTTCACTCGCCCACTCGCGTGGGTTTGGCCGGTCAGTCGTAGGAACCGGCCAAAGTTCTCAGCGAACTCGCTGAGGTCCTTGCCTGTGAACTCAGGCAGGTTCACCACTATCTTGGAGGTGGCAATAGCCTTCGCCTCCTGAGCTCGGCGTCCTTCAGGGCGTCGGGTCTTCTTCTTCTTCTTCTTCTTCTTCTTACCCTTGGGGTCCTCGGGGTCCCCAGGGTCTTCGTCATCCGATGGCGAAGAAGAATCCATAGATGGCGGCTCGTCGTCGGAGGGGTCTCGGCCTAGATCACTGGAGCCATAAGGCTCCACGTCCACCATAGCCCTTAGGGCTGTCAGCCCCAGCTGGTCCAGCTCGGTCCTCGTCGAGTTCGTCACGTGGCTGTAGGGCGGCTGGGCCGTTCTCGGGACGAATGGACTTCTCGGTACTGCTGCAGGAGTCGGCATCGGTCGGCTCCTCAGGCTCCCCAGGGTATTTGTCAACCCTGCCGCCAGGTGGTTAGCCTGTACTCGGTGGGGTGACATTCCCACCGTCGTAGGTGACGCATGGGACGGGATCATCAGGGGCTCCAGTTTCTCCCTGATCTCTTGCGTGAGGTCGCTCACGATTTGCGAAGTGGCTCCTCGGAGCACCTCGTTGATCTCCGACCGCGTCAGGGACCTGTTGGTGGATCTTCCCGATCCTCTACTCCTGCCTCCCAGAGACTCTGGTCCTCTCCTCAACCCACTCAAGGGTACATACCCAGGTGCATACCCAGGAGCATACCCAGGAACTTCCATGTAGGTTCCAGTGGCGTGGAGTGGATGGGGATGGTCAGCCGCATACCATCGCGGCGCAGAGCTGGAAGCCACCGGCTCACTGGCAGTAGTTGCCTCAAGGAGCGCAGTGGTAGGTGGGCCCATGCCATAGGCGCGGTAGTGAGGCATGCCAGTAAAGCCTGTGCCCTCTGCCATAGGCGGGTTGGTTGTGGAAGTGGATTTTGCGGCGGCTGGGAGTGTGGTGGTTATGGGAGAAGGTGATGCATGGAGGCCAGAAGCGCTTGGTGCGCCTTCGAAGGTAGGGACATCCGTCGGGTCTTGCCCTTGCTCCTCTCCTTCGTCTGCTCCGTCTCCAGCATCCTTCTCGCTCTCTCTCTTCCTTTTTGCAGGCTGCGCCACCACCTCCTCGACGGACAGGGCCCCGAAGGCTGTCTGGAGGCCGTCCAGGGAGTCCTCCGCCGTATCCACTGGCCCATGTAAGGGCTCCGCTGAAGGTACAGCGCCAGGCGCCGGCCTTGCCGGTGCCTCAGGCGCTGGCGCTGTCTTCACGTCGGCGTCCACTCTTCCTGGATCCATCTTAATGCGCCCTTCTGCTTATATTTGCCTGCTCGGAGCACTGGTTGTACGGCGCGGGGTCGCTGCCGGTGCACAGAGACAGGCTGCCTCTGCTACCAGAAAAGTTTATAGTGTTTCCAGCACTGTGTTTTTGCTTCTCCTGCTGCTTGTTGTTGCTGTAGGGTGTCCTGCTGCTTGTTTTGGATGATGAAAAGCTTTTGTTTGTTGAAATACAGTAAAGCCAAGTCAATCCAGGATAGCCCAAGCCAATAGTATGCAAGGAGCAGGTAATTCAGGATCAAAGCATGAAGGGCTGCAGTGTAAACAGTGATAGATGATTGGATATTCACAGAAACCACAGATCAGGTCACAAATGAATGCATATTCACAAAGATAGCTGAAATGTTTTAGGAAAAGAGTTAGAAAACTGCCTCAGGATCACTCTCTCTCCATGGTGCCATCTTAGGAGATGTGCACTCTTTGTTTTGGGTCCCATATGTGCTGAGGTGGCATGGTATGTGGCGATGAGGTCACTGCCATGTCACATGGGATCTTCCTACTTAGCTAGGCTGACCCGGAATTGAACCCAGGACCTCTCAAAAAGAGGTGCCCAGCCCCCTAGGGTGCATACCACTAGGATAGCTAAGAATTCATGGAAAAACATAGATAAATCCATAGGCTCTACCTTAGGTATGTCAGTGCTCAGTCAACTCGGGAAAAGATGTTTTACTTCACATTGAAAGGGGATTAAGGGGTCCACTCCATATCCTGATTGGGTGTTTGGTTCCATAGGTCAAAATGTGTTATCACCACTTTTGGTTGGACCAATACTAAGATAAAAATGCATGGATGCTCAGTGCATCTCTAATACAACTAGAGTATGCCTCAAAGCAATGGAAAAGCACTTTTTCTTACTATATATATCCACGCCGGCTTGGAGATCGGATCCGCCATTCCATATGTGATCCACTGGGAGTCCAACAAAGACTCCCATGCATTTGGCCCTCATAGATCTCCATGCCACTCGGCGTGGTGACAATCCAAATTGGGTCCACAATTGCCAAAAACCGTCACTTTCTGAGTGTCTACCTTTTTTCGATTGACACTCAGAAATTTTTTGATGGATCCACCAGCAGTCCAGGCTGCTCGGTGATTAACGAAAATCCTGGGCTGTTCAAGTTCTGGGCTGATCCCGTGAAGCCGTGGATTTCCAACAAAGGTCCCAAAGCCGCAATTTGGAGCCGAGGCAAGCGCAACAACCTTGCCGTCAATTTTATTTGCCTAGCGCAAAGCCGCAATCGTGAGCGCCGTCCTTTGCCTAGCCTCGGTACGCCGTTTTCTTGGCAATGTCGCAAGTTGGGCTCAAGGAACGTTCCGCAAAGGACAAGACCGAAAGCAAACAGCTAAAGTCCCTGAAAAGTTTGATTGCTCGAACTCAGGCCAAAGTGGACGCCAAACTGACTCAAAGTCGGCTTCTCCCTACGCTTTCGCCCGCCAAACGCGAGAACGACCCATTTCACCCTTCACTCGACCTTTCCCCGTCACATGTAGAAGGCACGTCATCCAATGTCATTTCAGACGATGGACAACCCGAAGAAGTCGCAAAAGAACTCTTCCCACTCGCCGAGACAACGGCTCACACCGCCAAAGGAAAAGGAGCCCAAGAACAACATCAACAACATCAAGTCCAAGCGCCCGCTCCGCCAACCAACTCCGAGAAGGTGCAAGACTCCGTGCCCGAAGGCAAGCACGAGAACACCGAAGGAAGCCATCCATGTGACGCCGAAGAGTTGAAACAACAAGAAGAAAGTCGCGAAGACCCGTGTGGAGATTCGGCAATGAACAACAACGCCGCTCTCAACAACAACGCAAGGAGAACCAATGAGGTTGAGCCCGACAACTCCCTCTTAACGCCACGTGAGGAGCAATCTACGCCAAGCGCTATTCCGTCTCCCGAAGGAACACACGAAAAGGCCGAAGACGGGGAAGACCCTACTCCCGATGAAACGGATGGTAATTCCGGAAAACCCTTCTTCAACCCTTCCCTTGCCCCGGATGGTGTCTTTGCAAAATTCTTGGTTAAACATAAAGGTGAGATCAACACACACGATCAACAAGCACTATGGGGGGAAACGCATGTCCATGACACCTTAGGAGTTGATACAAATCAACTCGTGTGGGGGAAACACCACAAGCAAGCGATCTATGATCAAGTACACCCAACAATAGACCTTTGCGCGAGCGACGGGTGCAGCTTTTTCCATGACATTGATTGCTCCGGCAACAATGCCTACTCCACAATTGGACATGACAATTTTAGGTACCTCAAAGACATCCTTCATCACCACCCAAAGTTCTACATTTTTCCACACCCACAAGATTACTACAACTCCGAATACAAATACGGCAACACATGGACCGAGTGGGCCCATGCCATCAACGAAGCCTTGCAATAAGCCTTTGATTCCGGGGTTGTGTACGAAGGCTCCTTCATTCTCCCGGGAATGGAAGACAACCTTTCGGCGGAGACCCTCTACATGAACCCCTTGAACCCCGGCATGATCTCCCTTGCCCCTTGGGTGTGTGGAGTAGACCGGCTTTCGGATGCCAACACGTACAACCCATCACCTCATCCTGATGGCTCCGTGCGGCTCAACTTGCTTGACTCTCCTCAATACCCATATTTTCACCTTCACCTCTCCACCCGTCACAAGCACCACGCACACATCAGCTACGGCGACATCATGCACCCTCACACCTCCCTACAATGGGCCATAAATAAGGTAGACGGCACCGTCCAAGTGGCCGCGGTGCGCACAACGCTACGATTCGAAGTTGCACGGCATTTGCTCCCGAACTTCACCGTCTCTTCTCCAAAAGAGCTTTCCAAAAAATCCAAGCGGGAACGAGGAGAGTATAGGCGGCGCCATGGCAACGCCCGGGACTTTTTTGTCCTCGTCAACCGCGTTTTCCATTTCGAAAACAACCACATCTCGGTCAACTCCAAAAATGCTTTCTTTCCGGAGGAACGCATACAGCCTCTACAATCATCCTCCGAACATATGTTCCGCTTCGATTACACCATTCCAACCCTGCTCGCCGAGAAGCTTCTCTCCACCATCTTACAACACCCTTCTTGGACGCTCGGCAAAGTCTTTTGCATCCGTGGGTCCGATCTAGGGAAGGACAAAACTTTCAAAGTTGTACCTTCAAAAGCATACAAACAGGCCACGCCGGACTTCAAACAAATTGACGTGTGGAAATCCCTCCTTACTAGCGAAGCCGCGCGACGGTGCGGTATCCTAGGGGCCATTCCAAGAACACAACACGAATTTTACGTGTGCATGAACTATCATAACACCCCCTTGCTTTCCCAGCGAGACTCCCTCACTTCCATGAGCTAGATGCTCTTCCAAGAGAATAACCTGGTCACGTATCGGGGCACTACGGGAGCCATGATCTCTTGGGGAGGATACTCCTCTTGGCGCTCCAAACACCCGGGACACAAAATGGACCTCTCCGTCTCTCCCCGAAAAGTGCACAAAGATGCCCCTCCCCCACCCTCCCCGGTGAAGGCTTGCTTCAACCCCCTCCCTGAACCACCTGATCCAGAACTGGTAGAAGTACACGCCCCGTCATCCACGCCGGACGTTGATGTAATGTTCGGGGTCTCCCTGCTTGGGAAAATTCGGCACATTTCCTTGTTCAGCGCCCCCATGGCTAAGGTGCGAGTCTACCGGGTGAAATATGCTCATTACGAATCCGCACTCCTTGCAGAAGGCTTCACTGTGTCCCAGCTCGTCTTTCACCCCGGGTGCCCCGACAGGGCCGCGCGTGACAACCTTTTGGCTCCCGCCAACCCCCTAGTTTCGGAAGCCCAGGATTTCCTATCACGAGTCATTGAGGCGGCGACTGCCTACGGCAGCGCGGAACAACTAAGTCTCGCGAGGGACCATTACTTGTCCACAAGCAAGCCCCTCTCCCTCACAGAAAAGATCGCACAACTCCACCTCCAAACGGGGAAAATTTTCGACCCCATCCCGGAAATAACAGGAGCCTTCATATCCAATGAATTTTTCTCAGAAGAAGAGGAAGCCCTGGTGATGTCCCACAGTGCAGATGAAAATCACCAGTGGCTGTCCGAGGGGCACCGCACAATGCTTCATTTCGGATTCAGGTACAATCCAGAATCAAAAGAAGTTGAACCTTTTGAACCGACCCCTCCTGAGTTTATTCAAGCGATTGGGCTACGGGCATTCTCTGCCTGCGCCCAGGTGCTGCCTTCCTCTGTCTTATGCCCCAATATGTGGTCAGTGGCTCGATACGAACCTGGCAGTGGCCTGAGGAGCCACGTAGACGTCCCTCAGCTAGGCCCTTATGTCCTGGATGGCTCCTTTGGGTCAAGTGCGGAAATGGTTTTCGAACCGCGTCCCCTCCCCGGATCCACCCTCTTTAAGAAAAGGCAAAAAGTCTTCCTACAGCGCCGCAGCCTCCTCCTAATTTCTGGGGAAGCCCGCGACAAATGGAAACACCAAATCCCAGCTCGCGACTATGACACAGTGGAGAAGCGGCGCATTCCCCGAGACTCCAGGGTATCCCTTGTCTTCCGTCACACTGGTGTAGGAACGGACCTCCATACGACATCCTCAGGGCCCCCTGACCCTGGGCAACATGAGACGAATTAATGAGCCTACACTCGGCGTCACCCTTCTGTGCACACGAGACGTGGTCTTCGCTTTAAGACCCCAGATACCCTCCATCACCATTATTGCATGTTCTCAGGCATGGCAAGGCCATCGCTCTACCACTCTCCTTGTGCGTAACATGAATTCCTTAACCCCTGTGACCGCCAGGTATGCCCTGACCGGGCTGATCTGTGCTCACTGTGTACCAGACCACAAAATCCTGTGGTTCCCCTTGGGGGAAGCTCTGATGAGTCTATCGAATGCTACCTGTCCCCAAATTCTTTCTGCCCCCCTCCCGCCCGTCAGTGCCACCACAGGAGAAGTAACATGAGACGGTGTAAAGAGGTCCTCGCCCGCGTGGGCGTGCACGGTGCCTCCCTCACCGCCACCGTCTCTCGAATCGCGGAGATTCTCCCTGTGGAGCAAGCACACATCAATCCGACAATATTGGTCCCAGACACAAGTGTCTCTACAGACCTGGCTATACACCCCTCTCTTTGCACTGCCTGTGACACGGCCTTACACCACTCGCCCAAAGCATACGCACAAGCGCTTCACTCTCGGATTTCTGCACTAGAACAGTGCGAACCCAACCCCTCAATACAAAATGAGGACCCTGCCCACATATCAACGCTTCTGACACCGGACTCCCCACTGGGTGCCCGCTATTCCTCCATTCGGAAACCCTCCTTCCCCCCTCCCCCCCAAGTGCACAAGCCCTTCAAACCTATACGCTTGCGCCGCCCCCTCCCTTCTCTTCCCTCCATCCCGGCCATCCGTGTCGTGTCCCTCAACACGGCAAAGAGCCAGAACGCACCCGCGGCCATCTTGCATTTCCTAAACGAGGGTTATGACATTATACTCCTTCAGGAGCTAAACTCTCCCCGTCTCCTCCCACAGCGGTACGCCTTCGGCAATGACCGCGCTAAAGTCTTCTCAAATGTCTGCGGCCACAAACACGGGGTGTCGGTCATTGCAGGCCCGCGCATCGCGAAATATACCAGCTGTGTCCCGCCCAGAGACAGCGACGGCCTTATCTGTGGTGCCAAAATATCCCTTCCGGAAGCAATTCCCCTGCCCGTCTTCTCAGTTTACTCCCCCCCGGTGCGCACGGGGGCCCCAGCTCCGTACCGTGACACCATACAGCGAGTTCTTGCTTCTTATTTCAACGATCATCCCAATCACATCCTGGGGGGTGATTTTAATTGCGTTCTGGATCCCGAACTTGACCAGCACAGCTTGGTCGATCTACATGAGTGGCACTGGCTCACGGGGGAGGTGGAATACCTCCCATCTAGGTTGGTGCAGACATTCAGGTCAGACCACCCCTCCCTCAGGCAGTACACCCGCTACGCAAGCGACCGCTGGGACAGCGAAGCAAGGCTGGATTACATCTTAGCGTCCCCTCGCCTAGTGTCACACTTTCCCCTCCTGGATGCGTCGATCCTCACGGACTACACCATCTCTGACCACCACCCAGTGGTTGCGGTCTTCCAGTGCCCCTCCCCAATACTTCTGTCTCAGCCCCCACTCCCCCCTTGCATTTTTCGGAAGCTTTCTAGAGACGAAAAGCAACAATTTTCCAACAGCATACGGCTCATTTCTCACTGGTGCCGGGACCTCCAGGACGCCCCTGCCAGGGCCCCATTGGAAGAGATCATCGCCGCCACTGATTCTCTCCTTATGCAGGTTGGGTCTGCGTCCCACAAAATCACGCGTCCGAAACCGCAGCGCAAGGACCAAGAGAGCTACGGCAAGCTCAGGAAATTATTACGCTCACCCCCGCCTCCTTCTTCCCCAGCATTTCCCGAGCACATTGTGGAAGTTCAGTCCGTGGTAAACGCCTTACGGTCCTCGGACGAAACCAAAGCGAAGAGAAAGCTTCACAGTAGTCTGGTCCGAGGGGTCCAGATGAAAACCACTGTTGCTCGCATCCTCTGCCCTAAAGACCTGGAGCCTCTCGTAGTCAGAGATCCAGCCACCAAAGAGCTCCTGAGTGACCAAGTCGATGTAGCTAAAGTTTTTGGGGACACCCTGCTTCATCTTGGAGGGCATCCAGATTACGCCCCCCCCCAGGACTTCGTCAACGAGGTCCTGTCCCACTCGCCCACATGCCCTGTTTCTGCCAAGAACGACCACATACCTCCTGTGACCTGGCAGGAGTTCCAGAACCACTTAAAACACAGTAAGCCATCAAAAGCCGGGGGACCGGACAAAACAAACAACTACATCCTGACCCTCTGTCCGGAACCCATTCAACGTTTTTTCCACTCCATTTTAAACCGCTTCCTCCACTCGCCGCTACCGCCGCACTGGCTATGCGCGAAAATATGTTTGCTTTATAAAAAAGGTGACCCTTTCTCCCCCTCAAACTACGGTCCTATTGCCCTCTTAAACTGTATTTACAAACTCTTGGCCACTTTTGCCTGCAAACACCTGCGTGCTCAGGCTTTTGCACACGACATCCTTTCAGAAATCCAGCACGGTGGCCTTCCCGGCCACCAATGCGCTGATCACCTGTATCACCTCAAGGCCATCTATGCAAAATCGAAGAAGTGCTACTCGCTGTTCATCGATTTCAATAAAGCCTTTAATTCTGTGCCTCATGGCACACTCTGGACCGTCCTCGAACGGGCAAATTTTTCTACCTCCACAATTTCTCTCATAAAGCAACTATACTCCTTCCCACAAGACAGCCCCATCATCAATGGCCGCACTCCCCACGCATACCTCCAAACCAGGGGCCTCCGACAAGGATGTCCCCTCTCCCCCCTACTCTTCATTCTCTATCTCAACTCCCTCTTGCACCATTTTTTTGCCACTGTGCCCCCCCCCCGGGCAAATGCCCGCACTAGCCACCACGCCTACATCGACGACATCCTGATCAGAAGTGAGGACGTCATCTACGTCCAAAACAGTCTCAACTACTTTGATGGGCCAGCCAGGGACTGGGGTCTGGACATGAATGTGTCAAACACCGAAGTCCACGCCAATGGCACAGCCCCCCAAAAAGAGTTTCTGGCAGCCAGGGGCTCGGAGTTCCACACGTACAACAAAAAAACGGGTCGCCCGCACACATGCTATAAATACCTGGGGGTTTATCTTTTTACTTGCCACCAGGCAAAGGGCCTGTTTCACATGCTCAAGGCGGAGATCCAGAGTTATTTCGCCCGGCTCTCTCCCTTGCCTCTTACACTTAGTGAGAAGGTCCGCCTGACGAACTCTCAGCTGGTCCCAGCACTCGCCTACCGCTTAATTACCCACTCTCTTTCCCCCAACCAGCTCGAAAAGCTTCAGGCACTCATCTGGGCGGGAGTTGCGTCTCGCAGCGTCACACGTCTAGTCTCCCCCAAAGACCGTTTCGCGGCTCGCCCAAAGGGAGGGTTGGGAATGAAGTTCCTACCGCACAGCGTCCACGTTGCCACCGTGAACTATGGGCTACGGGTCCTTTGCGGCCTTGCCCCAAAGTCAGTTGGCCGTCTGTACGTCCAGTCTCTACTTAGCTCGAACCAGAGGGCCTCGGACTCAGTGCAAAACTCTTTTATGGACTCCATCCATGCCCTTGGCATATCTTTCCACAGCATAGGCCCGTGGAGACCCACTGCTATTCGGGATCTAACGCCTGGTACCCAGCTAACCGTTAGGTTCAAGTCAGGACAGGCCACAGGAAGAGTGACCGAGGCCACCTCCAAATGGGCCAACGTCTTGTTCCACGACGGGTTCTACTCGGTGGATACCCACACGTCCTACTCCATGCACATGCCATGCCACGCCGTCATGGATTACTCCCGCCCCTCTCACTTCCAGCTAGTCCCTGAATTTTTGCGCCCTCAAGAGACCATCCCCGAACCCCCAGCCCCACCGCACAACGCACACGCACTGGGAATCAGCCAACACGGCCACCTCTTCGCTCTGCAGGCACAACACTACCTAGAGAAGAAGTCTCTCGACGAGTGGGGATGCCACGATGCCGCGGAGGCGCTAACCAGGCCGCCGACCCCCGGCCTACAGCGGGTATGGCTATATTCCGATGGCTCCTCCGGTGAGTCCGGACATGCGGCCGCCGTCACGGCCTTTCTACCCGACGGTACAACGAGAGTCCTGTGCCTATCCTCACCGCATCCCTCTCCTCTGGGTTCGGAGTTCTGGGGGGCGGTAGCAGCCATTCGCTGGATCCACAGGGAACTTTCCCAATACGAAGTGTGTTTGTTGATTGACAACGAACAGGTGGTGTCCACCCTCCAGAAATGCCAAGGCTATGGGCCCAGCCCGTTCCAAGACGACACATGGACCGTCGCCGTACACAGCGCCCTACTTCTCATCACCAACCCCCTCCACATCATGTGGATTAAAGGTCACGCCAATTTCATTGGCAACAAAATCTGCGACCATTTCTCCAAATGGGCAGCTCACAGCCTGACTTTTACCCCGGACCTCCTCCCCCCCCCCCCCATTGGGTTCAGTGGCGGTACACCACCTGCCTGTCCTCCACAAGTTTAAGGTGCAGCAATTCCGCCACCTATTGCCGCAGCATTCCCATAGCAACATAGCGGTCGGCCCCAGCTTCAGCCTGTACAATAAAGCTTCCTGGTTTTCGT
This sequence comes from Eutreptiella sp. 'Long Island Sound 2002', assembly GCA_964036045.1. NCBI lineage: Eukaryota > Euglenozoa > Euglenophyceae > Eutreptiales > Eutreptiaceae > Eutreptiella > Eutreptiella sp. 'Long Island Sound 2002'. Next base: position 7,457,014 of record OZ038393.1, read on the forward strand.
CCCTGTTTTTCAAACTGGCGGCCGGGTGCTACAATGTGCACGGGTACCAGTGGAGCAATATGCTCCACGACTACCACTGTTCCAGGTGCGGACAGCACCATCCTTTCGACCCTTTATCATGCCTGGCCTTCTGCAAAGGTTGGTCCAGCACGTCCAGGCATACCTCACCTCCTGGGGACCCCCTTTCAGCCCCATTGTCCTGCACTGGTGGCTCTCTGGACCCTCAAAGGCTGACCGCAGGAACTTCATGAGAACTCTGGTACCTAAGTCCCTATGGTCCTGCCTCTCCAAGCCGATACCGGGCTCCACTCGCGCCGAGCACAGAGCCATGCTTGGCCTAGCCCTGGAGGAACGCGTAAAGCACCTGGACAAGGCTGTCCACCAAGCACATGATTGGCTATGTTCGAATCCTCCACCTTGGGACCCAATACTTTGGGCGCACCCCTCCGACCCTCTCAACCCCTTCTCGGTTTCGCACGGTGCGTTCAGTACCTCCGTCCACATGCCCCCTCGGACCCGCCCCGTATACCAGCACCCCCGACCTCTCCCCAAACACGCCTCCAAAAAACCGTCCAAGCCAGCGTCAGCCAAAGCACAACCAACCACTCGCCGCGCGCCGAAAAACTCCAAACGCCCGTCCAGCCGCGCATCCGCACCACGCCCCACCCCCCCTCGGCCATTCCCCGCCCCCCTCAGCACTCACGCCCACGGCCACCACAAAAACGCCAACGATCACCACAAACCCATCAGGCCACAATCGTTTGGGCGCCCCCAAAGCGCGCCAAGACCGCTCTCCCCCTCCCACCCCCACGCTCCAAGACACGCTACCGTCAAACACGCCTACCTCTCCCTTCTAGGCCCACCGCTACTAGGTGCCCAGGTCCGTCTGCGCCTACCCCCCCCCACTCCAACGCCTCCCGGGACATCCGAAATTTTTTCCGCCCATCCAGCGATCTTCTGTCTCCTCCTCTCGACCCCTTCAGCCCTCCGCCCCTTCCTGAACCCCCCCCCTCCCCCACAGGGTAAATCAGCGTTCATCTAACCAAACCATCAGAGCAGCCGTGTACATATCTTTATATGTTGTTGTAAATACTTTCATTGGGGGACGTCAGCCCCAGAACAAGTTGATGCGGTTAAGAACAAAAAAAAAATTGCCAAAAACCGCAAAATCGTCCACACTCACTTTGGGCTAGCACCTTGACGAAGGTTGCTCCGCTTCGCCCACGTGGTGTGCGAACCATGGCGTATATGGTCCATTGGTCCATGCGTCCGGTGTGCACGAGAGGGCTGAACATGGTGCACGGCGGGCAGAAAATGTGGAAAATTGCTCAAAATGGCCAAAAATGCGCACACTCATTGGTGGGGCAAATGAGGCACATGCCCGACTTTGACCGAAGTGTGCCATAGGATTGGTATCAAGTCATATGCGTCCCACATATCTTTTGGGCGTCGCCCAAACCCCTCCGGTTTTGGAAATGGCAGGGTCGCCAGGTGAGCCCATGATTTGGGATCGTCCCAAATCGCCAACATGGTGGCCACGGTATGCCAAGCCCAAGGGGAGTTGTTCGCCGGGTTCAAGATATGTTGGGCACCGAAGTGTGAACCCCCATAACATACTTCAGTCATGATGTCAATTGAGCGCAGCGTTGAGAGACACGGTCGCCACTTGACATCATGACGGGCAATAAACAGCAAAATTGGCGAAAAGACACGCAAAAGTGCCCTGAAAAGTGCACAAATATATTAGAATATCTTCGGCTTGGATTGAGTAATCGACCAATCCTTCTAAACACAATGACTTGACACCAAAGACCCTACGATTCCAAATATGTGCTCCACTTGGTGCGCTTTGGAAGGCCGCGCGCGCTGCCTCCCAAGTGGGCACATGCAAACATGGAATATTGCAAAAAACACACCTTGCTCGCAAGGCATCGCTTCGGGAGCGCTCCACAAGCGTCCCTTCACGAAAGTTAGGCTTGCGAGTGTTGGTTGGGAGTACAATGAGGGGCTTTGTGCGATATGGGGTCCACTGGCGGGTTAGTCTTGGAATGGTGCACCCGCCAAATGGGCACTTGATATGACACCGAATATGGCATCCAACCCTACCCTCGCCTTCTACACCCAACCTAGTGGCCTAGAATCAAAGTGTGCCTATATTCTAGAGTAACTTTGGTCCCTTAACACGCATGCAAGTGCTTTGGTCGAAAATCGACCTCCCTTCGGAAAGCCGAATTTTAGCATGCACGCAAAATATATTGCCAATATATATATGGAGATCATATATGTACTATCCGGGGAACACAAGTGATATGCCCCGGATGTAGAGGCAAGCAAAGAGGGAGAAAACGCCAACTCAACCTACTTCTACACGTACTTTGACGCCAAGTACGTGAGATTGCCGATTTCTTGGAAAACACTCAAAATAAATAACCCTTTGGTCCTATGGAGTTGGGATCCTTTGGCCTCATCCTATGACTATGGGGGGTAAAACCTCATACACAGTGCCTATGAGGCACGTTAATTTGTGCTTGGGCGCTTGAACGCTCGTAACCCTTGTTATTTCACTTGGGGGTTCAAAGCGCCTTCGGCCGCCCAGATTTTCCGGGGAAAATCTGGGACGCGATGCGTTGTATCAAGGAAAAAATTGCGGATCACTCGAAGAGTGTTTCAGTCTTGACCTCCAAAAAGATCGGTTTACAGAATCATCTATCGCAGTGCACGGAACGGGCAACGTCAGGCGGTAATTTCACGACAATTAGAAATCGCGGTAGAAATCGGGTATTTCACCGATTTCTAACCGCAAATCGACCAAGACAGTAAAATTATGGTAATTCCCCATCGATTTAATGGTTAGAAATTTGATTCCGGATTTCGCGGGTTAGAGAACAGGGATATCCCGCTGACAGCCGGTGTCAACGGCTTCGGCACAGGTGTGACGGCTCACAGGCCTCCGGGCCATGGGCCATAACGGGTGTGACGGCTCACAGGCCTCCGGGCCATGGGCCATAGGTTCTGGGTACCGCTTCATGAATGGTGAGGGACATCAAGAATGATTCACACATTGATGGCTCTTGACAAAGTGAAATGCACCTGAACCCCATCATCACGAGGCCCACTTTCAAGGCTTTTTGGACTTCTCAGGGGCCAAAATGCCTTAAAATGAGCTCAAAATGGGCTCATTTCACCCTTTAGTGCACCCCAAATGTCCTACGAGAATTTCTGGAAAAATGTGTTTTTGACTCATATTTGATCCATTTTTGGTCCCAAAACAGCCCATTTTCAAGGCATTTGGGGATTTCTGGAGGACCCAAATGGGCCACCACCAGCTCAAAACAGTCCGAAAACACTTGTTTTAGCGTCGCACATGGTCTAGGATCATTTTTGCGGAAATATGAGGTCCATTGGTGGGTGCATCGCTCTTAGCCAAACCCGCTGAATGGGCACGCAATACAACACATGGCACATACCACATACTGCCCAAAAAGGTAGCTCCCTCCACGATATGTCATGCCCCTCCAAGGGCATAACTTTGTGTCAATCGTTCATAGGAACTCAAAGAGAATTCCTATGCAACACCAACACTGGCGCGGTACACTCGAAAGTTATCCTAACGCACGCAATATCATGGCCAAAGAGTTGTAACGCAAACTCTACCCTCTTGACCATGATCCATTACGCTAGCGCGCACGTGTGGAGACGCAAGGCGTATAAAGCATCCTAAAGGTAGGTAGGTAGGTAGGTGCACTCGGTCGTGGAGAGGCGCCCCATGGTTCCCCCTGGCGTCGCCCCTGTGACGAACAGGAAGAGGCTCCGCGCGTGAAGAGGGGAGGCGGCTTACATCCCCCTAGACCTGACTGTTGGCCCCCAACAAAGCGGCCCTGGGCAACACCGGGAGGGCTGATCGCCGCCAGCGTGACATGCTTGTCTCGCCAGGAGGGTGTGCCCCCGTGCTTGCGCACGTCCCCTCCTTTGGGCGGAACCCTAGGGGTTCACCGGACTTCCTGGCGTATCCCGTTCCCAAGGCATGCATGCATGTTCTTGGTACTAGGGTTCCGAGGCGCTTGGGTGTCGCGCGCTCCGCCTCGAGTCCCAAAGCAGCGCTGGCCTTAGGATGCAGCCTTACCCCCGGGCTCCGGATCTCGTTTGGCCGGGTCACCTGCATGGCACGGGCTGCCTCAGTGCCCGGGCTGTGGGCACTGAGTTTCCTACGTTGGCTTGCGCTTGTGGTTGGGTCCGGGTTGCGGTTGGTCGTGGGTTTTGTTAACCCCTGCCCGTCGTGGCTGGGGTCTTGGGTGGGTGTGTTTGGGTTCGGTTTGTGGTGTTGTCCCTCTTTTGCCGGCTGTTTGTGGTGTTCGTGGTTGGGCTTTGGTGTCGGCCTGCTTTCGGGTCCTGTGTGGTTTCGTGCGCTTGTCCCTTGCCCCCCACCGTTTTCGGTTCCGGTGTGCGGTGTGGGCGTGCGTGCTGGGCCCGGATCTTGGCTGTGCCCCGCCCTTCTTGGCTGGGTTTTCGGGGTGTGTTTTTTGCGCTTTTTTGTTTTTTTTTTTTTTTTTCCTTTCTTCCGGTTGCTGGGTCTCTCTGTCCCGGGCCTTGTGGTCTATCCCCCGGTCTCCTTTCTTTCGGGCTGGGCTGCTGGCTTTTTTTTTTTGTGTGTGTGTCTGCTTGTTTCGGTGCCCCTTTTCCCGGCGGGCCGCTGTTCCTGGCTTGGTGTTGCCGGTTTTGGCTGGGTGGTCCCCCCGTGCCTGTTTGGGGGTCCTGTCTTTGGTGCCCTCTGGGTGGGGGGTTTGGTCTCCTTCTGTGTCGTTGGCGGGCGGTTTGCTGGCTGTGAGTTGTTTTCCGGCTCCTCTTGACCCCCCCCCCCCTTTTTTTTTGGGGGGGGGGGGCGGCCTGGCCGTTCCTCCCTTTGCCTTCCCTCGGCTAGCGCTTGCTCTGTGGCTGGTGTGTGGTGTGGTTGGTCCCTCGCCACTCCTGGCGGAGGTTCCTGTGTGCTACTCCCCGCCACTCCTGGCTGGGTTTCGCTGCCGGTGGTGGTGGGCGGTCCCCGCTAATCCTGGCCGGGGTCCGCTGGCGGCGGTGGTGTGTGGTGTGTGGTGTGTGGCGGTGGTGTGTTGGTGGGGTTGTGGCTGGTGTGTGGTATGGTTGGTCCCTCGCCACTCCTGGCGGTGGTTCCTGTGTGCTACTCCACGCCACTCCTGGCTGGGTTTCGCTGCCGGTGGTGGTGGGCGGACCCCGCCACTCGTGGCTGGGCTCCGTTGGCGGCGTTGCTGTGTGGTGTGTGCTGTGTGGCGGTGGTGTGTTGGTGGGGTTGTGGCTGGTGTGTGGTGTGGTTGGTCCCTCGCCACTCCTGGCGGAGCTTCCTGTGTGCTACTCCCCGCCAGTCCTGGCTGGGTTTCGCTAACGGTGGTGGTGGGCGGTCCCCGCCACTCCTGGCTGGGGTCCGCTTGCGGCGGTGGTGTGTGGTGTGTGGTGTGTGGCGGTGGCGTGTTGGTGGGGTTGTGGCTGGTGTGTGGTGTGGTTGGTCCCTCGCCACTCCTGGCGGAGGTTCCTGTGTGCTACTCCCCGCCACTCCTGGCTGGGTTTCGCTGCCGCTTGTGGTGGGCGGTCCCCGCCACTCCTGGTTGGGGTTCTTTGGTGGCGGTGGTGTGTGGTGTGTGGTGTGTGGTGTGTTGGTGTGTGGCGGTGGTGTGGTGTTGGGGTTGTGGCTGGTGTGTGGTGTGGTTTGTCCCTCGCCACTCCTGGCGGAGGTCCCTGTGTGCTACTCCCCGCCACTCCTGGCTGGGTTTCGCTGCCGGTGGTGTTGGGCGGTCCCCGCCACTCCTGGCTGGGGTCCGTTGGCGGCGGTGGTGTGTGGTGTGTGGTGTGTTGGTGTGTGGCGGCGGTGTGGTGTTGGGGTTGTGGCTGGTGTGTGGTGTGGTTGGTCCCTCGCCACTCCTGGCGGAGGTTCCTGTGTGCTACTCCCCGCCACTCCTGGCTGGGTTTCGCTGCCGGTGGTGGTGGGCGGTCCCCGCCCCTCCTGGCTGGGGTCCGCTGGCGGCGGTGGTGTGTGGTGTGTGGTGTGTGGTGTGTGGCGGTGGTGTGGTGTTGGGGTTGTGGTTCGTGTGTGGTGTGGTTGGTCCCTCGCCACTCCTGGCGGAGGTCCCTGTGTGCTACTCCCCGCCACTCCTGGCTGGGTTTCGCTGCCGGTGGTGGTGGGCGGTCCCCGCCACTCCTGGCTGGGGTCCGTTGGCGGCGGTGGTGTGTGGTGTGTGGTGTGTGGTCTGTGCTGTGTTGGTGGGGGCCCTCGCCACTCCTGGCGGAGGTTCCTGTGTGCTACTCCCCGCCACTCCTGGCTTGGTTTTGCTGCCGCTGGTGGTGGGCGGTCCCCGCCACTCCTGGCTGGGGTCCGCTGGCGGCGGTGGTGTGTGGTGTGTGGTGTGTGGCGGTGGTGTGTTGGTGGGGTTGTGGCTGGGCGCGCACTCGTCCATCCGGCTGGTGTGCGTGTGTGTTCGTCTGCGTGCTTTGCTTGGCCGGGTCGGGCGGGCCGGCCTCCCGGGCGTGTTTTGGTGCGCCTCACCTTCTCTTTTGGCCGCTTTGTCTTGCTGCTTTGCTTGGCCCCCTCCGGGCTGGGGCTGCCCCTTTCTCTTTCGCTGCTGTTGCCGCTTCCCGTTGGTTGTTTTTCTCGGCCTCCCGCTGCCTGGCTCTCCGTGCGCTCGCGCCTCGTTTGTGTCTCCTGCTTGGCCGTTGGCTCCTCTTTGGTGGTTGCTCCCCCACCCCCTCCCCTTTTGTGTCTCGCGGTTTTCGTCGCTCCTGCTGGTGCCTTGGTGGTTTTTTTTTTTTTCTCCTTCTTCTTCTTCCTCTGTGCGCCCCCGTTGTCTCCGGCTTTCTCTGGTTTCCGGCCCCAGGTGCCCTGGGCCTCGGCGCTTGCGTTGTTTGCTTTGTTGGCCTTCCGCTTCTCGGCTCTCCGTGCGCTTGTCCCTCTTTCGTGCTTTCCGCTTGGCTGTTGGCTGCTCCCTGGTGGTTGCTGCCCCCCCCCCCTTTTGGTCTCGCGGTTTTCGTCGCTCCTGCTTTTTTTTTCTTTTTTTTTTCTTTTGGGGTGAAACAGGCTTAGATGTTTGAGATGGGAGAACCTACAACCCGTGAGCACCCGTAGGCCCTCACATGGCTATGACTCTCGAGCCATCCCTTCAACCCGAGCACTGTGCCACCCCTCTTCTTCTTCCCCTGTGCGCCCCCGTTGTCTCCGGCTTTCTCTGGTTTCCGGCCCCGGGTGCCCTGGGCCTCGGCGCTGTGCGTTGGTTGCTTTGTTGGCCTGTGGTGCTGTGCTGTCGTGCTCTGCTGTCGTTTTGCGGTGCTGTTTGTGTTTGCTTTGCCCTCCTGCGGCCTGTCGTGCGGCGCCAGTGTCGTCTGCGCTGTTGTTGGTGCCTCGTGCTGTGGCGTGTCCCTGTGTGTTGTGGGGTCTCCCTGGGCGTTCTGCGGTGTGGTGGTGCTGCTCTGGTGTGTCGTGGTGTCTTGCTGTGCTGTGCGTTGTCCTGTGGTGTCCTGCGCCCTGTGCCGTGTCCTGCCCAGACGTGCTGCCCTGCGGTGCTGTGCTGGTGGGCTGTGCTGTGCGGCTGTCTGCGCTGCTGGTGTTTGTTTTTCCTTTTGTCCTCCTTTCCTTTGCTAAAAACCCCTGCCGTTTTTCCGTGCCTTTGAAAACTTTCTGAAAACCAAAAATTAAAATGTTTCTCTTTAGAAAATCAAACTCCACGCAACTCACGCACGCAGGCAAGCAGCAATACCAAGGTGTATTTCCTGACTTACGCGTTGCCACGCGGCCGCGAAGATGGTGGTCTTGCTTGCAAGGGGTTGACCGCTTTTCCCCCAGGGCCGGTCGCCTAAGCTGACGAAAAGGAGTGAGGGGGGGCACGAGGGAAGAGGGGTGGGTGCATGGAGAAGGAAAGAAAAGGAAGGGAAGCAGGGCGAAGGGACGCGGCGGCTTAGAAACATTTTTTTCGAGTTTTACGCGCTGCTCGCGACGCGTTTTTCTTTGCGCCTACGGCTAGTTAGACGTCGAGAGGGACGGCGTTAGGGTCCTACGAGCGTTACGGTTGTTACGGCGCTAACTATTCACCTATTTCACGTCGAACAATTTGTCGTCGCGTTTGGCCTAAGCGTTTTTTATGTTAATTACCTTTAATTTCAGCTATTTAGAAAGTTTTTTCGTCGTGTTTTACTTATCTTTTAATTTCCTTCTGGCGCCAGGCGCCAGCGCGCACGACAATCTCACACATGGACAAAGCATCCTAAATTACGTCCCAGCTATTGTGAATACATCCCACGTTTCCGTATTGTCATTCCTCGCAAGCGGCACGAGATATGACCCTCACAAGTGGCCTCACGAATCAACTTTGTTTTGCCCATATCTCTAAGACAAATGGAAGGCAAGACAAAAGGAAAGTTGATTCGTGCATAGGGAAGCACGTAGGTCCACTCGAAAGAGGTCAAATCGAGTGCGGGGATGTCGAAGTCGAAAACCCGATTTCGACATCCTGAAAAATTCGGATTAAGGTTGCGAGTGTACAATTTGAAAATTGCGGATGCATCGATGCAGTTCCTGAAAACTTTAGAGTCTTCGTCACGGATTGCGCTAAAACATCTGTATATAACAGTTAAACTGGCGGTTACGCTAAAGTCGCGAACTAACCGCCAGCTGTCAAAACAGTGAATATCAGAACGGAAGCGTAAAAATTGACGGAAACAATATGAAAATAAAACCCTGTTGATTTCTGATATTCTGACTTATAAATCTCCGCTGGCGGCGCATCGTTTGCCGATGCGGGGCTTTACGGCACGGAACACGCTCCCGCTGGGCTCGCACCGGGCGTCAACGGGCGTCTTCCCTTCCGTACATGGGGTTACTGGACCGGAGACCGGTTGTATGCCGTAACCTAGCCATGGGGTTCTGGGTACCGCTTCACCCCCGTCCTTAGAGCATACCCACGGGGGGGCTCGATAACACCCACGCATGGCAGGGGGTACCCACGACCATTTCCTGAAAGGGGGGGGGGTGTCACATCCTCACTTCAGGCTGATTCGCAGGTTAGGCTGCCCAAATCCCACAGTAAGACAGGTACGGTGCTATAGCTGTTAGTAACTGCAAGTATAGTATCAAGTATCAAGTCCCTGGTCCTGGCGGCGATTGTTCGGCATCGAAGGGACCCGTTAACCCATACCAGGCGCACCGGGTGCCGGCTGCGACGGTCACCACCACAGTGGCAGTGGCATACACGGCCAACATAGGCGTCACACGACGACCGAGGTGGTCCCACAGGTCGTAAGCGACCACAAAGATCCATCAGGCTACCCCAAGCTTCCCAAGGCCCGCCGGCTGGGGGAGAGTCCCCACGGGTCCTTCCTCGGGCGCACCATGTCCATATCCACGACGCGAGTCCAGAGTGGTACAGCCGAACGAGCTCCTCCTTAAGGGATCGGGCATCAAGGCCGTCTTTTCCCTCGCCCTATTACCACGAAGGCCATACATGAGGGAGTCCTCATGCAGTGTGGGCGGAGGCGTCGACTCCTCAAAACACCAGTTTCCCAGGCAAACCTTCCCCATCCGACTGCAAGTGCGTCTGCGAGTCAGCAGGCTCACACTGGGACTGACAGTGGCGGACCGCTGGGAGTGTAGGCAGGCAACTGGGCTTCCCGCCTGGCGCCATCAGGATCTCCACATCACAGCGAATAGGGCACACGGTATCACGGGCACTCAAACAGAAGAATCTGTACTTAGGTACTGGTCCAGGCTGGACCTTATGTAAGAGCATGTACACGGCGACTCAGGGCGCCTTCGTAGTCGATTCGCATTCCCTCGGGGGGGGGAAAAACAGTCCACACGTCGGTGATGGGCTGACAGAACATACAGATGCACATATCCTGGGGAACAGAAAAACAAGGAATAAATGGGGTAATAGGCGTGTAAACACACTCTGGATAGAGCGCCAAACCACGCCCCGGTTAGGATAAGGCATATGCAGGAGGGTGGACAGGAAAACGCCTGAGTTCAGGCCATATATAGTCTCGAGACACACGTGGATTGGTCTGGATCCCGCGAGTGCCATGGGACCAGACCACACAGCAAAAATTGCAATGCTGATGACACCGGCATCCGTTGAGCAACGTCGTATGGGCTTCAAGGCCCCAAGAGCTCAAAAAAGTGTGAAGGTCAGTCACCCTACCTGGTTTCCCAAGGATTCAGCAGGGGGGGGAGTGACGATTTGGAAGAAGAGAGGGGCCATCCTCCTCTGGATTCAGCAGGGGGGGGTATGTGGCCACTCTGATGGCAGGTCACCGGAAGATGGAAGAGAGCAAGCAAGTGAGGGACGATCCGTCGACCACACAAGCGCTGGAAACGCATCAGGGGAGAGCTCAGGGCGCTGATCAGGCACCCCTGGCTGCAATCGCCCGGGTGAGTGCTGCCAAGTCCGAGACATGGATCTTGGTCTTGTGCTTGCGGATGTACTCCATGAAGGGAGTATTGACCCGCGGCACGAACGAGGAGACAGGTTCCATGGTGTCGCCGGACAGCCCATAGCCTCGCCAACGAACCTTGAACTCCAGGCCTCCGGGTGCCGAGGCGTTCGGACGCTGGGCCAGGATCTTCTTGACTGTATAGTCGTCCTTCTCAGCATAATCGTCGTCTGAATCAGCCTCATGTGCGGCATAGCTCAGGGACACATGTTGGCCACAGAGGTCGGGTTCCCACACACGGAGTTGACTCTCGTGGCGCTCCCGGAACTGTCTGTGACCCACCTTGATGCGACAGGTGTCCTCACCAATCCTGCGGACCACCTCTCCTGGTGTGAACCAGGTCTTGGTGCGGTGGGTGCCCATAGGGCGGGGTCTGATCACCCACACCGGGTCTCCCACCCTGAACTTCTGCGCTGTCGAGCTCGGGGCGGACTTCTGACGCTCAGCATGCTCCTTCCCGAGCTGCTGGCGGATGTCCCGCGCCGTTTGCTCTTGCCGCGCGAAGAATTCCTTGGCGTCCATAGCCATGCCATCACCAGACAAGGGAAGTCCCCGACCCAGGGGGTCCCTGCCGAACAGAATCTGGTGAGGGGACAAACCACCCGGCGTGGGGGTGTCATGATGGGCCTTCAGAGCAGGCCACATCTCCTCAAACCAGTTCCGCCGTGGATTGGTGATGTGAATCTTGCGCAGCTTCTTGAACAGCTGCCGTCCAGCCACTTCAGCCCGGCCGTTAGACCGGCTGAGATAGGCAACGCTCTTGGCATGACGTATTCCCATAAGGGAACACATAGCCTTGAACCAGCCACCAGTAAACTGGGGCCCTCGGTCACTGCAAATGGTGCGGGGGATGTCAAAGACGGTCAGCCAATGACGAATCATCATGACTGCCACTTCCTTGGCAAGCAACCCCTTTTTGCGTGCCGGAACGGCTACCACGTAGCCACTGTGGCGATCCACACAAAGAACCACACAGTCAAAGGTCTCCTTGCCAATGTGCACTTCGGGCATGGAGAAGACGTCCATGGCCACGCTCTCCATGGGCTGGTCAGGAACCAGGGTCCATTGGGCTTCCCCCTTGACGTTCCGGTTATCGGGATTGCAGGCCTGACAGACCGAGCAACGCTTCCCGACCTTCTTGATGGCGGTGTAGAGACTGATCTGGTCGATCTCGAACCGGCGCTGCATGTCAAGGGCTTGCTTCTTGACCCCTGGGTGCAGCATGTGGTGGTGCCAAGCTTCACAAAGCTCGAGCACCCGGGACTCCGGTACTAGCAGCTTACCATTACGGTAGAGCTTGCCATCTTCCTCAGTCAGCCCCTTTGGCCACTTCTGCCCGTCGTCAGGGTCGGTCACAGCCCTATACTCGGCCGCAAAGGCCTCAGACTTGGCGTAGTCGTCGGTCCAATCGTCCTGGAGGCAAGACTCCGGGAAGAGGTGATTGTCGGACTCAGCTTCATCAGGGGGGAGTACTCTGACCGCTCTGCCCATCCTCGTTCCGAGGGGGGCATCCGCGGCCATGACGACGAAGCATTTGGCACCCTCCTCCGCCATCAGGCGCTCCATCTCAATGATCTTCTTGGCTTCAGCGGTCTCAGCCTCATCGCCATGGGCAGAGATATCCGTCATGCCCTTGCTGGCAGGATAGGCCCACCTACTGAGACAGTCCGCCACGGTGTTATTCCAGGAATATACACAACCGTGAGATCGAACTTGGCCAAGGTCTCATGTTATCTTGCCCTTCGGGAGGCGGGACCAGAGGGGGTGTCCACGTGCTCCTTGTGCCACGACTGCAGACTCTGGTGGTCGGTGCAGACAGTGACAGGATGGAGGGCTATGTACCCAGCCTATTTCCTGAGAGCCATGACGATGGCATACGCCTCCTTTTCCCGGGGCGTCCACGTCCGTCTCTGGCCTTCCGCCAGGACTCGGCTCCAGAAGGCCACGGGCACGTGCCTCTCATCGTCAAGCACTTGTTCCAACACAGCGCCAACGGCGTAGTCGGAAGCGTCGGTGCGCAGGACGAACCCTCGGTCGATATCCACGAGGTGCAGACGCACTGCGGATAGCAGCGCCTGCTTCATCCCCTCAAAGGCACGGTCGGACTCTTCATTCCAGACCAGATTCTTCTTGGACCCCTTCTTGGTCTCCTCTCGGTTGCCCTTGAGCATGGTCGTCATGGGGGCTGCATACTCGGCATACATCTTGATATACCCCGAGTAGTAATTGCAGAACCCCAAGTACGCCCGTAGCTCAGAGACCGCTTTGGGCTTTTCCCAGTGCTCGATCGCGGCCACCTTGCCAGGTATGGGCTTTCGCTGCCCGTTCCCGACTACGTGGCCAGCGGAGACCACCTCGCTTACCGCAATGGTGGCCTTGTCACTGCTGCCCGTGAGTTTGTGCCGAACCAGAAGGTCCAGCACTCGAGTGGCGTCCCTCTCATGTGCCTCCAGGAGCTCCTCGTAGCTCATACTGGGGTCCCCGGACGCGATGATCACGTCGTCCACGAAGGGGTCCGCACAGTCATGCACCGGCTCAAGCAGGTTCTCCAGCATCCGCTGAAAAGCCGCATTGCCGTTGGTAACGCCCATGGGCATCACTTTCCACTGGAGAGGTCCAAGTGGGGTGCTCATGGCTGTGCAGGCACGGGACTCCTCGGCAAGAGGCATTTGATGATAACCATGTTTCAGGTCAATCACCGTGAAGATCCTCCGCCGGTGTCGTTTTTGCAGCATATCCTCAATGAGGGGCAGCGTATAGCTGTCGTGCTGCGTTTGGGCGTTTAGGCCGCGGTAGTCGACCACGAGCCGCCACTCACCGGCAACCTTTCTGGGGACGACGAAGCACGGAGAGGCCCACTCGGAGTGGCACGGCTCGAGCCAGCCTCTCTCGATGAAGTCACGGAGGATCTTCTCCATGGCCTCCTTCCTCTCGTCCCTCAGGGCAAACTCCCGGTGTCGATACACACAGGGATCCTGCTTCAGTCGTATCTTGGCCTCGCCATACGGTCCCCGCACCGATGGGGGAAACACAGGCTTTCCGCTGAAGAAGCTATCACCATACTTCTGCTGCAGCCTGGCCCTCAATGCCTGGATCTTGGGGCAATCATCAGACTCCGCCTTGGCTTTTCCGGGCACCTGGACCACGGAGCTTACTTGAGGGGTAGCGCCTCCGGTCGGTTTCGGCTCAGGTGGTCTTCCCAGGTGGCCCAAAGGGCCATCCCTGGTCTTGCCTCGGAACAAGTCGCCGCAGGTGGGTGGGTTACCCCCGATTGGTTCGTCCGGGGTGGATAGGTGGTCCAGCACCCTCTGCACGAAGGTGTTCCCAGCATAGGAACCAGAGAGGATCGAGTCCACTTCCCACCAGGCTCTGTCCTGGCCCTTGCCCTCACGCTGGCTACCCAAGTCGTGAAAGGGCTGATACATATCCCCCTGAACCAGATCCAGCTCCTCTTCTGTGAGGGGGTCCTCTGATTCTCCGATGTCAACAGGGAAAACCGCAAAGCATTGCCGCCATGGCTCTGCTATGATGCGGTTGACACACACGAAATCCGTGGTGTCGGCCTGATCAAGGCCCCGATCCACATAGTGGAATTCAGTTGCCCATCTCTTGGGTGGCATGGCTGTCCCTTAGCGTCCTGATAGACACTCTCTTCAGCCGGTAGGACGACCTTGTTTAAGGTCATGTTGGTCAATGAGGCTACCCAATGTCGGGTACTTTCCTGCTCGGTGCATCCCATAGGAACAACCAGCACTGCCTTGGAGCGGTCCTTGCGAATCTTCGCTATCGCTCTTGGAATGTCCCAACGGGGGCAATGGATCCACATCAATCCCTGATGCGGACCCCAGTGCTTCTTCCACGCGGAGTCCTGTGCGCTCCAGTACTTCTCACAAACCCGCAGATGGGCGGAGGTTCCTGGAGAGAACGCATCCAGGGCCAGATCCGAAGCTCCCGCTCGGCTCGCCACTTCCGGCATTACGCCGTACTCCTGGTTTGCTGGCCCAGTTGGCTCAGTGTCCAGCGCGGCTACTTCGAGCTGATTGCGTTCCGGGTGGATCCATTGGCATTCCACATGGTGCTCAGGTGACGAAAGCCACAAGAGCTGGTCCTCCTGGTACAGGGTCATGGAGTCCTGGGCCGGGAGGACGCCGGAGTCCGTCTCCATCATGAAGTTGTACCCAACGATCATGTCCCAGTCCATCTCGGCCTCGTAGAAGCGACCATGCAGGAGGATTTCCTTGCGGAGGTCTGGGCGGCTCAGCTCACGATGGTTCACGAACTGCAGCCCGATGGCCGCTTCCTTCGTGCCGCCCACCATGTACTGGCCGTTCCCCACCTTCAGCCTGACAGGTTTCCGACTGTCGGTCAAACACTCTGGCGGAAGTCGGCCAGCCTTGACCAAGCTGACCTGAGCGCCCGTGTCGACCAACACGTCGAAGACCTTTTCCACTTCCCCGCATAAGGCACGGACCTTAAGGTGCAACTGCCGCTCCCGTCCAACACGGCGCACGGCGTGCAAGCTCAGGATCTCCGGCCGTTCCAGAAGCTCAACAAGCGACTGGTGCAGGTCGTGGACAATGGGCTCAGGCTGCCCATCCGCAGCATCAAGCTGCGGTCCGGGTGATCCTCCGATACTCTCTGATAGATCCTGAAGTACATCAAACACATTTTTGGTCGCGAAGGATGGACGGGCGCAAGGGTTCGTGCCTTCACTTGCCCTCACCCCGCCAGCGCGACTGGGTGCCGGACCGGGCCTTCCGCCCGCGGCAATCCCTTTGTGCTTACCGACTCGCGATTGGAATGGTGTGGCGCTTCCCACGACACCATCCTGCGACCGCCCTAGCTGGGGCCCTTGGCTGCAGGGGCTCCGCTAGGGGGCGTCGGTTGTGGAAGTAGGGGTGTTCTCCTCCGCATCAACCTCGTTGACGCCCTTCTTCCTTCCCCTTCTAGTCTTCTTGTCCTTGTCCTTGTTCTGGTCATTCTGGTTGTTCTCCTTGTTCTTGTTGTCCGACCGGGCAACCCAGTCCCTCTTGATCTCCTGGATCTCATTGGCCAACTCGGTCCCCTGCGACATCAGATTGGAGAGCTCGTCCTTGTCCACCTCCACTTTGGCCTCCCGGATACCCGCAGGTGCACGCTTCTTCGACCCGTGCGCCTTCTTGTAGGCCTCCGTGTCGGCCTGGTGGATGGGGCATGTTCGGTGGTCATGGTTGAAGCCTTGCTTCCTCCCATAACACACGAAACAGCCCTGAGGGTGAGCTCGTATGAACTCCCCAAAGGACAGCGGAGGGCTGCCTATGCGACGAGGGTCCTTCTTCTCCTTCTTCTTCCCGCCCGGCTGCAGGGGCTTCCAGCTTCCCCGGTTGCCCCCCCGTGCCGTTGTGGGCCACAAAGGCGCAAACGGCCACCTCGGCGGGCTCATCGTCGTCATCGTCGACGAGAGCTTCATCGCCGTCGGCTCCCGCTGGGTTCATGGCAGCTTCCCCGCCAGATCCCTCGCCAACGTGGTTGACGTCGCGGTCGCCGGGCCTCAACCCGCGGGTGTGGTGGAGGTTCCGGTACTCCTTGAGTACTTCCTCTCTAACCCACTCCAGGATCTCGTCGCAGCTCATCCGCGCCGGGATGGCCTGCAGACGGATGGTCTGGCCGCTCACGACACACTCGTCGAGGCGCCACATCGCGGTCTTCTCGCGATCGCCTGGGACGGTGATGAGGAGAGCGTTCCGCAGGGAGTGCCGTCTGACATCCCGGGCCACATTCTGCCTCGTCGGAGCCACCACGTTCGTATGATACTCTTTGGGGAGCATCATCTTGACCGTGTGGTTGGACTTGGCCCGCTTTGCTTCCTCCTTGGTGATCCTCTTGATCCATGCTTCCGGCAGCATGGAGAGCAGGCGAGCCTGCTCGTCACCCTCGTTCCAATCCTCCACGTTGCGGCGGAAGAGGGTGTATTGCCCTGGGAAGTCCCGCCAGTCCCGTAGGCGGATCTCCCGTCCATCATGCTGAAGCTTGATGGACTTTCGTCGCTTGGCAGCTGGCTGCGGAGCGTCCACCCGCTTCTGCTCGTTGAGCCACTTCTTGGCTTCCTTGAGGGTCTTGATTTTCCCCTCCTTGGTCGCCACGAAGTACAGCTCTTGGAGCACTTCCGGCAGGCGGTACCTGAACCGTCTGAAGACATATTTCTCCGCATCCGCGGGAGGCATGTCTTCAGTGACGGTCACCCCCCAATCGTCCAGCTTCTCCATGAAGCGGTCGAGGTTGAGGGGGTTGCCATCGTACATGGGGGGCTTGATGTCCTTCAAGTCTTCCCACACGGCTGCATCTGCGGCCTTAGAGACCATGAACGCCGTCCGCGAGGTCGACCGAGGTTCCCATCGGCCTCGCCCACGGACTCCCACGGCCGCCACGTCCATCTCCTCCATGGAATCCCTGTGGCTACGCCGCGGTCTCTCCATGTACGCTGAACCCAGATGTTCACGCCGTACTCCTTCCATGTACGCCTCCTCATCACGGCGCCGGCGGCTGCGTTCAGCGGCCTCCCGTCGTACACCACGCGGCGGGCTGATGTCGAACTCCTCCAGGTCCAGGTCCAGGTCCTCACCTCCACCGACATCCCATTCCACATCTCCTCTGGGAACCTCATCCCTGAGTGCACCATAACGTCCAGCAGCCATTGGCATTGGCTCCGGGGCTGGTGCAGGGCGTCGGGGGCGTACCGGTGTCCGCGGTGGAGCAGGGCGGTTGTGGTACTCCGTGCTGAGCCACTCATCACGCCAATCCTCACTGCCACTGCCGGGCGGCACGCGCTCGTTGCGGCGGCCCGCGCTGTGGTGAGAGGGGGCGCTGAGAGAGGGGACACTGGCGCTGGGGCAACTCCTGGGGGCTCCGCCGGGGGCGTGGGGTCTGCCTGGACCTGGTCCGGGTCCCCAGCCGTCGTCCAACGAGCCAGACTCCAGGGGTGGGTGGTCGCTGCCGACGCTCCCACGGGCTTCCAGCGCGTCCAGCCTCCGCTGCAGGCCGCTGATGACCTTGTTCAGCGACCTGGTCTCGCCCCTGGCGATGTCCAGCAGCTTCTGGGTGGCGGTGGCGACGCCGGCGCTTTTGACCATCTCGATCTTGGCGATGTCCAGCTCTCTCTGTGCACGCGCGGCGACCCTGGCGATGCGAGTCATCTCGCCCTTGCCCGTGTCTACCTCGCGCTCGAGGAACTGGACCCTCCTGCGGAGGTAGACAATCCACCGCCGGGTGGCATCCGGGTCGCCGTCCCCTAGTTGGTCGTCGGGGTCCCCAGGGGGTCCTCCAGGAGGGCCTCCGCCGGGTCCGCCTGGTCCAGGGGGTCCTCCCCCGCCCGGTGGTCCGCCTCAAGGGGGTCCACTTGGTGGTCGTCCTCCAGGGGGTCCTGATGGTCCTCCGCCAGGGGGTCCCGGTGGGTCTCCGCTGGGTCGCCTCGGTGAGTCCGAGGATGGGCGCTTCTTCGTGATGTCGAAGTCTATGTCCAGGAGGCGGACTATGTCGTCATCCTCGTCCATGTCGCCCCACCTGGGCGTCTCGGTCTCGGAAGACTCCGAGCTCCGGTAGGGAGGAGGGGGATCCTCATCCTCACCCTCCGGCTCCATGGGGACGTCTCCGCCTCCTCCGCCAGCCACTCCTTGGCGATGTCGGCGGCCTCGTTCATCCCCGTTGCTGGCGGTGAAGAAGGTGTTTGCTGTCGTGGGGGTGTCCGCCCGCTGGCCTCCGTCGCCTCTCGGGGGTCTTCCCCTTACCCTTCCTCCGTCGGTAGGCAGTGGGGCCACTGCTCCCACTGCTGCCCGTGTCGGCCACGTCCAGCGTCATCTTGGAGGAGGCGTCCCCTTCGAAAAGCTTTCGAAGGGTCTCCACTCGTGATCCTCCCGGGGGAGTCTTGTGGCGGAGTTTGGCCTCTGCCTCCTCCATTGCGGCGGCGGTGGCTGCGACAGCTCGCCTTTCTGCCTCCTCCCGGGCACGAGCCGCCTCGGCTTCCCGGGTCTGCTCCAGCCGAGCCTTCTCCGCCTCCAACGCCGCCAACTCTGCCTCCGTCTTGGCCCTCTCCGCAGCGACCTTCTGTCGCGCGGCCTCGATGGCGTCCTTCTTGGCGGCATCCGCCTGGGCCTCAGCCGTCGCTTCGGCGTGGGCCCTTTCCTCCGCCTCCTTCTTTGCCCTCTCTTTGGCAAGCGCCTCTTCCAGCGCCTTCACCTCGGCCTCCTTGCAGGCAATGGCCTCCTGCGTCAGGCGGGCTTCCTCGGCGGTTGCCGCCACCTCACCCCTGATCTGAGCAGCCACTGCCTCATGGGCGGCCGCAGCCGTGGGACCGGCCGCGATGGCTGCCACGGTCGAGGCGTGGTAGTCCATGCCTCTGCCCCACTCGGTGGCCTCCTCATGGGCGATGCCGACGGCGCCCTCCACGGCAGCGTACTGCTGCGTGGCCCGTTGCCGGGCAACCCAAAGGTTGCAGGGCACCCCACAGGTGCGCTCGCAGGCGCGCGCCACATCCCTTTGGTGGGGAGCAACGCTGCTGCTGGAGCTGGCCTGGTCGGCCGGCATCCTCCCGCCTTGGGCCGACTCCACGTCGCTGCTGGGGCCTGACTTCCTCAGGGGCAGCGAACGGGGCTTGGCCTTGGCCTGCTTGGCGACTTCCAGGAAGTCACCAAGGGTGGTGTGGCCGGGGTGGTGACCGCCATTGGCCCGTTGGGGGCTGTGGACTGGGGTTCCGCCCCTGGCGCCTTGGGCGGCTCTGGCGGCCAGGGGTGCCTGGTACTCCCGCCACTTCCGGTCCCGCTTCCTGTCCCCGGCAGACCGCTTCTCCTTCCCCGGAGACGCGCTGCTGCTGCTGCCCTGCAGCCTGCGCTCGCTCCCCGGTTCCGGGAAGTTCTTCTGGATTATGTCCCACATGGAGACGTTGATCGAGGCGCCTGACGGGTACTCGTTGGGCTTCTCTTCCTCCTCAATCCCGTCGGAGCGCAGCCCTTCGCCGGGCCTGTCCGGCTGGGTCCAGGTCCTCCAGCGCTTGTGGCAGAAGCGGTACTCATACCCTTCCGCCCGCAGCCACTCCTCCACTGCCCGCAGGCGGTCCTCGCCCATGTCCTCGCGGAGCTCGAAGCTCCCGGGCATGCCTCCTTCGCACTGGGGATTGCTGTGGCGGTACTGCTGCCCCCACAGCAACCCACACAGTAGGCGCGCCGCATGGGGGTGGGGCTGCGGCCACGTGTTGCCCGCCTCGTCCCAGTTCACCATCGTTCCTCTCGATGGAGTGGTCCTGGGGTGGTTGTTGAGTGGGTGATGTACCACTGGACTCGGAGTGCGGCCGGTTCTGGTCGGCCGGTGGTTGTGGAAGTGGTTGACGCGACTGGGTGTGCGGCCTTGCTGGTCGGCCAATAGGACTCACTGATGAGGGAGTCCTGGTCAGTCCACCTCCTTCACGGTCGTGGCGCTTCTGTGGTCGCTCAGGGCGATGCTCTGGGCGGCGCTGCGGACCGCTGCGCTGCGCTGCGAGCTGCGAGCTGCGAGCTGCTGCGCCGCGCTGCTCGGGGTTGGTGGCCCCGAGTGGCACGCGAGGGATGGGTAACCCCACGGCGGTGAAACGCTTTTGACGCGTTCCCGTGGGGGGCCTGGCCACAGGACGCTGCGGTGGACACGCACAAGTGAGCAGGCAGGCAAAGCACTACGCTCACAGGGGCATCAATGCGCTCATGTCATGTGACAAAGGGTTTCAGGATCCTTGCCACTCTGAAACAAGGGAACAAAAGTATGTACAGCAACACATCAGGATATGTACACATGGGGTTAAGACTGGACTGGGGTAAGGGCATCACAGGACAATAGACACTCAGTCCCAACTCATATCCCAATCCCAGATCCGACCCTCTCAGTGGCTGGTGGGGGCGGGGGCTCAAACACACCCCATGCCCTGCTCAGTCCGGACCCTGAAACCCTGCCAAAAGGGGGGGTACCCCGCCCAGCCACAGGCGAGTTCCTGGAAGCCAAGGTGCTCCAAGGCCAACCAACGATAGCTCCTCCTGCTCCCTTAACGGCAGGTCCCAAGTCCCTTCTGAGCCAGAGGGATGGCCCCGCCATTATCCCCTAGGAGTTGGTAGCTGAAAATGGGCTCAGCCCAAACTGATACTAGCTCAAAATTCTCCAAAATTGACCCCTCGTCCGGACCCGGCAGAGGTAGGGACGAGGCAACTGACCTTATGCCCTTCGAATAACAACTTGCTGGAGGCCTCACCCAACCTGGTTCCCTCTGAGGTCCCGGCATCAGGGCACCACGGTTCGTCAAGTGGGGTCATGATGCCAAAATCACCAAAATTGGCATCATTCTCACGCGTTGCTCGCCCGGCCAGGGCAAGGCCAATGGCTCACAGGGTGGGAGGCAGGACCTAGGACGTATATCTGAGTGTACAACTTGAAATTTGGTCCGGGCTCCCTGTGGGCACAGAGATATGGGGCCGCCAATTGACCACACGGGGGGATGAAATTTGGGTCCCAAAATGAGGTCATTTTGGCTGCTCGAAATGAGCCAAAATTTGGGGGTGCTCCCAATAGTATATCTCCACGCTGGCTTGGAGATCCGATCTGCCATTCCATACGCTATCCACCGAGAGTCCAACAAAGACTCCCGTGCACTTGGCTCTCCAAGATCTCCATGCCACTCGGCGTGGTGACAATCCCAATTGGGTCCACAACTACCAAAATGACAAAATTGTCCACACTCACTTTGGGCTAGCACCTTAACGAAGGTTGTTCCGCCCCGCCCACGTGGTGTGTGAACCATGGGGACCAATATACATAACACCCATGTCATATATGGTCCATTAGTCCATGCGTCCGGCTTGCACGGGTGGGCTGAACATAGTGCACGGCGGGCAGAAAGTGTGGAAAATTGCTCAAAATGGCCGAAAATGCGCACACTCATGGTTGGGGCAAATGAGGCACATGCCCGACTTGGACCGGAGTGTGCCATAGGATTGGTATCAAGTCATATGCGTCCAACATATCCTTTGGGTGTCGCCCAACTCCTCCGGTTTTGGGAATGGCAGGGTCGCCAAGTGAGCCCATGATTTGGGATAGTCCCAAATCGCCAACATTGCGGCCACGGTATGCCAAGCCCAAGGGGAGTTATTCGCCGGGTCCAAGATATGTTGGGCACCGAAGTATGTACCCTCATAACATATTTAAGTCATGATGTCAATTGGGCGCAACGTTGAGATACATGGTCACCACTTGACATCATGACGGGCAATAAACAGCAAAATTGGCAAAAAAACACGCAAAAGTGCCCTGAAAACTGCACAAAGATATTATAATATCTTCGGCTTGGATTGAGTAATCGACCAATCCTTCTAAACACAATGACCTGACACCGATGACCTCCGATTCCACATATGTGCTCCACTTGGGGCGCTTTGAAAGGTCACGAGCGCTACTTCCCAAGTGGGCACATGAAAATATGGAAAATTGCAAAACACACACCTTGCTCCCAACGCATCGCTTTGGGATCGCCACACAAGCTTCCCTCCACGAAGGTTAGGCTTGCAATTGATTGTGGGGAGTATAAGGAAGGGCCTCGTGCAATGTGAGGTCCATTGGTGGGTGCATCGCTCTTAGCCAAACCCGCCAAATGGGGAACGCAATACAACACATGGCACATACCACATATTGCCCAAAAAGGTAGCTCCCCCCACGATATGTCATGCCCCTCCAAGGGCATAACTTTGTGTCAATCGTTCATAGGAACTGAAGGAGAGTTCCTATGCAACACCAACACTGGCGCGCTACACTCGAAAGTTATCTTAACGCACGCAATATCATCGCCAAAGAGTTGTAACGCAAACTCCACCCTCTTGACCATGATCCATTACGCTAGCACGCACGTGTGGAGACGCAAGGCGTGTAAAGCTTCCTAAATTACGTCGGGAGTATTGTGAATACATCCCACTTTTCATTATTGTCATTCCTCGCAAGCGGCACGAGATATGACCCTCACAAGAGGCCTCACAAATCAACTCTGTTTTGCCCATATCTCTAAGACAAATGGGGGGCAAGACAAAAGGAAAGTTGATTCGTGCATAGGGAAGCACGTAGGTCCACTTGAAAGAGGTCAAATCGAGTGCGGGGATGTCGAAGTCGAAAATCCGATTTCGACATCCTGAAAATTCGGAATAAGTTTGCGAGTGTACAATTTGAAAATTGCGGATGCATCGATGCAATTCCTGAAGACTTTAGAGTCTTCGTCACGGATTGCGCTAAAATATCTGTTCATAACAGTTAAACTGGCGGTTACGCTAAAGTCGCGAACTAACGGCCAGCTGTCAAAACAGTGAATATCAGAACGGAAGCGTAAAAATTGACGGAAACAATATGAAAATAAAACCCTGTTGATTCCTGATATTCTGACATATAAATCTCCGTTGGCGGCGCATCGTTTGCCGATGCGGGGCTTTACGGCACGGAACACGTTCCCGCTGGGCTCGCACCGGGCGTCAACGGGCGTCTTCCCTTCCGTACATGGGGTTAGTGGACCGGAGACCGGTTGTATGCCGTAACCTAGCCATGGGGTTCTGGGTACCGCTTCAGTACCGGGGGACCCGGGCATATACATCCTGCCCAACAGGTCCAGGGAACACGCCATCCCCCTCCACGGTCAAGAATCCCTTTTACCGGGACCGCCCCCGCCAAAACACCAACACCAGCACATCCCGGGGGACACACGGACACAGGCGCCAGACGGGGGAAAAGAGGCCCGTGAATGCGCCCTAGCCCACATCACCATCCATCCTGCAGCCCACCTACCAAAGGACTTCGGCACAGAGCGCCACATCGTCCTGGAGGGGCAAGCCGACCACATCATCACGGCCGCCCTATACACCCTCGCCGCCCACGAACGCCACTGGGACCCCACAACCATCCCAGCGATGCCCCCACCACCGCAGGGCCCCAAAGATCCCGTCATCCCCTTCCACATCTATCAACTCCTAAGCCGCAGGGCCACCCCACACCTCCACCCCTCCAGGATAGAACTAGCCATCACATCGTGGGACACCCTGGACACGCCCCCCCAACAACCTGCCATCCCCATCCTCAAAGCGGACGCTCAATGGTGGGTCCTCCAATGGGCACACGGAGTCCTCATGGCAGCCCAGGCCTATACCCCGGAAATAGACCCGGAAGACCCCCCACAGGGCCGGCAGCGACTCCTCCAGGCCACCACCCTCACAGGCCGCGAAGGCGCCCCCTGGGAAGCCCTCCACACAGCACTCTACTGGGATCAAGGCTCCCCAAACGGCCCAGACACACCGGAACCCACGGAGGCCTGGGTCATGCAGGCCTAGGCCATGAGGAACTACCACCTTCACCACCCCTTCGACGACAGCCCGGCCGCACTGCCATGGCCATCCGATCCCCCGGAGACCGTGCGCAAGCTCGCCGACCTCATGCGCAGCCACGCGAAAGCGAACATGCAAACGCCAGCAGAACCCCCATCGAGGGATCCGGGCCAGCAAGCAACGCACCCCTTCTTCAAACCCCACGCCCCCCCAGCCCCGCTACCTCCAGACCCACCCAAGCTAGCGAGACGAAAAAGGGGCGCACCCGCCCCCAGCCAAGCCGGAAAAGCAGCGACCTCCCAACCCCCCGCCCCCCACCCGACCCACCCGGCGAACCAAGACCAAGCATCCTCGTCATCCTCCCTCTCATCATTACCACCGCCCCACCTGGACCAGGCATCCTCATCATCCTCCCTCCCGCCCCCAGCACCGCCCCCGCCCGAGGCGTACCCAGGATTCGAAAAGGGCGCTAAGTTCCAGCAGCCCTTCCGCAACGACCACACAGGCGACTGGATCTGGTGTGAGGGCACGATCCAGTACCGCCTCCGCGACCCGGGGGACAACGGGGGGCCACAGATCCGGGTGGTCTGGCACCGCCAAAAGGAGCTAGACCAAGGCAGCAGCGCCCCGGACAGGCCAGAAGGCCACACCCTGGAGCTCACCAGCGCCCACCCCATCCGACTCCGCACCGAAGAGAGCAAGGCCCACAGAGGCACCAAATACACTGGGGAGCTCCCCCCGGAGTGAAGCCAATGCCTCCCCCCGCCGCGCCTACCTAAGCGCCCACCAACCGGCAAAAAGTCCCCGAGCCCCAGTCCCCCTCCGTGACGGGGCAAGGGCCGAGGGCAGAAGCCTCCACAACCCCGGCCCACCCCCACCGAGGCCACCGTCAACCTCCTCGACCTCAACCACCCGGCCGTCACATACTCCAAGGACGCCACAATCGCCCTCCAGGAGCTCCCGATGGCACAGGGGCCGGGGTGGGTTCCCCACCTCTTCGCCTTCCAGGAACAAGGCCTATAACGCGACGACCCCCCAGAAACCACCCCCATATATACCCCGGAACGGAAAGCGTACAAATGCTACTGGCACAAGGGGACCCCCCTATACGCCCGAACCGGCATCCACGTCCACCTCGTCCACCACCTCAGCGTCCCAGGGAGGCTGGGTGTCTATGAGGTTGTCGGGGACGGATGGCAACTTAACGTCATCAACGCCCACGTCCCCTTCGGTGACGCCACGGAACCCTTCCTCGAAGCCCTGGCCGAGGCATACCGCCAGATGGCCATGCTCGCCCCCACAATCATCATCGGCGACATGAACGCGGCCCCCACCCCGGCGGACCGAGGGGGACAGGCCACACCCCAGGACCATGCAGTCCGCGACACCATCGAAATGCTGGGGCTCGTGGACCTGACGGCCAACCTCGAAGGCCAACCATCCCACTTCCCCCACCAAACAGATGCCGCCCCGTCCCGCATCGACGTATGCTATGGCGACCCCACCACCATCATCCGGGCGGAGGCCCGATATGGACCCCTCCCGCTGGGACCCACAGGCCATGGCCCCCTGCACATCCGCCTCACCATCCCCAACCTTCTCCCCAGCCCCCCAGAGGATGCGGACCAAGTCCTACCACCCCCCCTGAAGATGCCCCCACTGCATGACAAGCATGCCTGGTCCCAATATCAGAGGGCCAAAGACCGCGCCTGGCGCATCCAACCAGACCCAACCGAACTACTCACAGCCATGCGCACGGCTGCCGTTGCCTGCGGCTTCCAACAACACCCCCACACAGACGACAACCAACCACCCACGGCCCTAGGGGACATGCTCCATGACCTCTGGCATGCGAAGCAACAACTGGCGACCCTCTCCCACACCGACACCCCCCAAAGCTGCCGCCAGATACACCACTGCAGGACGCAGATAGCCCACATCAGGGCAGACCTGCAGCGGTGGCACATCCACATGCAACAGCGCATCGCGCAGGAACACGAACGGTATGCGCAACATGAACTCCCCTACAAGGCCATCCGCCACCTCCACGACGCCATGACCGACACCGGCCACGGCACCATCACCACGGTCCAGCAGGAGGACGGCTCCCTCCTCAACAACCCAGCCACAGTGCTCCAAGCCACCCAAGACAGCTTCCTCCGGCAACGCACGCCCACCCAAGACACACTGGACCCAGACACCCAGGCCAAAATCGACCGCCTCCCTCGGGTCTTCAACCACGCCCAGAGGAGGCAACTGGAAAAGCGCCCCTTCACCATCCACGAAGTCCGGAAGGCCATCCACAGTCTCCGGCAACACAAAACCCCAGGCTACGAAGTCCTCCCTGCGGAGGCATACTACCGCATCCTCGCCCACCGCCTCTGGGACATCGTCACGGGGCAGACCCCCCTGCCACCAGACTGGGCAAACGTTGTCCGCCCCCTCTACAAAAAAGGGGACTTGGCAAACCCGGACAACTGGCGCCCCGTAGTCTGTGCGGTCACGGAGGTCAAAACCGTCTGGACCATCCTCCTACGCCGCATTCGCCCCCACCTGGACCCCCACATACCAGCCAGCCTCTGGGGGGCCATCCCAGGCCGGTCCCCACACGAGGCCATCTTTCTCCAGGACACCATCGCCAACATGGACCCGGTGGACCTCATCATCGCCTCCCTCGACATCAAAGGAGCCTTTCTGAACACCCCCTGGCTCCTTCTAGAAGCGGTGTGGAAACGCCTAGGCCTCCCCTTCTACAACTTCGCCTCCGGCTAGATCCGCACCCGCAAATACACGGTCCGCACGCGAGAAGGCCTCAGACCCTTCCTGGAGCCAGGCAGCGGGGTCCCCAAAGGAGGAGCAGAAGGCCCCTTCCTGTACCTTCTCTTGACGCTCCCCTTGGCCCTCGCAATCGAGCAGGATTACCCGGCCTACGCACCCTACCCCCTACTCTCCCCCCTGGTGGGCTTCGCGGACGACACCAACCTCACGGTCGCGCACACCCCACACGAACCCCATGCCCCGGACCCCGGGCCAACGGTCACCCAACAGGCCAATGACTTACTGGACGTGACTGTCTCCTACCTCTCCCACAACAACCTCATCGTCCACCCCACAAAGTCAGTGGCCATGATCAAAGGGTCTGCCACACCCCCCACCCTAGGTCCACAAGGGCCCCCCATGCAAGTCGTGACAACCACCACCCACCTCGGGGTAATCCAGGCCGCCAACCCTGAGGACGCCACCCTCCCTCCCAAGTTGCAATCACACCTTGCCCATCTCCCCAGATATGCGTCCCCGACCACCAAGGCCCCCTCCCTGTCCCACCAGAGCCTGGCGTACTACCTCACCGGGGTCTTGAACGCCTCCATAGGCTTCCAAGCACTCCACCTGACACACCCCACCACCGCTCTCCAGCCGGCCACACGCGCCGTGACCAAGGCATGAGCAGCACACGGGGGCTGGCCCACCTCCATACCCACCCGCGCCATCCGAGCGGCATGGCTCCACTATGGGGACGCCATAGGGGACGAGGTGAAAGCGGCCTACACCAGACACACCGCCCTCCTCCTTCACCAAATGACCCACAACCACTCACCGGAGGTCCGCGAGGTCACCACAATCCGCCTCCAAGCCGCACAACGGGCCCGCAACACATGCCCGCGCTGGGTACTCCACCAGATGGGCATGCCCACCGACATGAACACGCGCCTGTGGAACCACCTGCAGCTTCTCCTCCCATCCCCACACCACGCCATACTCACCAACCACACGTGCCCAGAGGAAGGGCCTCTAGCGGTCCTCTGCGGGGACCTCCACCATCACTGCAAGGGCACCATCCACACCAAAGACCTTTTCGGGGCCTCCATCACCGTAGTATATGTCACGCTCCCCCAAATGCGGGTCCTGCACCACAGCGGGGCACACCACACCCCCTTTTTACAGCTTCCCGAATGGCCTCAATACCGCCTCTTCCACCAGTACCTCACGCAGACGGCAGAAGCAGCGGGACACACTCTGCCGGGAAGCAAAGACATGCAAGCAGCCTACCGAGAGTTCAAAAAGCAACACCTGCGACCCATCCCAGTGACACCGCCCTACGCACCCAGCGGCTCGAAACACGAACCCGTCCCCCCGGTGACGGGCCCAGTCCCACCACTAACCCTACTACTGGCCCCGAATGAAGCCAAACCAACGCGGACCACCGTCATCCACCACGGGGCAAAATGGCGCATACCGAAACACCACTTGACCGCCTGAGACCTACCACGGGTCCCCCATGACTCCCAGAGCATACCACGCACATGTTGGGCCTGTGACCCCGAGGCACAAACCACACCATGGCCCGTACTACACCTCATAGCACGCCACCACACCCACCCCACAACCCACCTACCACCACAGGCCTATGCATGGGTAGCCCCATGGTTCCCACGCACCGACACTAACCCCACGGTAGCGTGAAACCCCGACCATGCGCCCAAATGGCTCTTCACCACTACACCCACATGGCCCCGCCCCGACCCGGCAGGGGTCACCATCTGTTACAGCATGTACGAGCCAGGCAGAACGGGCAAGCACGAGCACCCCTACTATCCGCTCCACCACTCCTGCCACACACCGGACCACCGAACACAAACCCTCACATGCCACGACCTAAGCCCAGACACAGCCTACATCCTCCACTACATCTACTCCTACCTCACACAAGGACAGCCGGAGCAGGGACTCATAGCCCTGTCCCCCCGAGCGAAACACATCATCTCGAAACGAATAGGGGTGTACGCCACCCCCATGCTGCAGCCCACAACCCCAGTAGCCCACCTCGCCACGGGTCTCCCCATATACGCCTACCTGCCCATGAACCCATGCAGCCTCCCACAACCATCACCTTCTTCACCGACGCCTCAGGCAAATCCGCCCTCACGCCCATCACCGGGGGGGCCACCCTGCAGCTAACCCACACCGGGAAACACTACCACATGGACCACCACACGGGCCACACCACCTATGGGGCCTCCTCCCACGGGGAGCTAGGGGCCATGGCCGACGCCATCGCCGAGATCGCGGCCCACCTACCCGCCCACCTCCCGCACATCGTCCGGGTCTGGTTCGTGGTAGACGCCACTGTCGACACACACCTGCTTCTCAGCATAGCAAGGCAACCACTTCACAAAGCCACCGCGACGAGCCTCGGCACCCAGGCACTGCTGCTCTGGAAAGCCCTTCGCAGCCTTTCCCCCTACGTCCAACTCCACATCGTGAAACAAGAGTCCCACAGACACCAATACGGAAATGATAAGGTCGACAACCAGGCAGTACACCAGCGCACAACGCAGCTACCAGCCCTCCAGATCCCTGACCTCGGCCGAACTGACACACACCTCCAACACACACCCCCCGTGCCCGAGCCCCATCAGACCCCGGACTGGATACCAGCGGACGCCCCCTATTCCTCCCACGAGAGAGCATACAACTACCCCAACCCCATCCAACATCCCGCCCGCGTGCTCGGCGACGCAGACAGCCGGGCACACATCCAGGAGCTCCAGGACAGACTGCAAATCCCCCTCTACCACTCAGCGCTGCGCCCAGCAAACGTCCCAGCCCACCTCCAAAAACGACGCATCCAGCTCCTCAGGGAGCAACTACCATTCCTCAACAGGGTCGCCAGATGGCTCGCCCGCAAACACATCCACGTCCTCGAAGAACACACCTGTTGCCCGTGCGACCACACCACCCCGGAGGATCGGGAACACTTCAAGAAACGCCCCCTCCATACAGGCAGAGACGCGCTAGTGGGCTTGTCCCCGGCGGAAACCCTACGACAACACGAAGGATGGCCAACCCACAGCCACGAACACCAGGCCACCGAACACCTCTTCCGGGATCCCCTGGTCAAGGAAGCCGCCATGAGAGGGGCAGTGACACAGGCCCTGCACCGACACCTCACCAAACACACGGCAAGGCCCATGGAGGCAGCAGCGCACCTCCAGCTAGAGGCAGTCCGCAGAGCAGCGGCCCAAATGGTACACCGCAAACACCTCCTGTTAACACACGCGGAGCAACTCACCGACCCCACCGCCAGGGAACACATGCAGTGTCTCATCCATTACCATGCCGTGCATGACCCAGACGTCCACTAACCCACTCCGCGCCCCGCACGCGCCCCCCATCTCAATCCGCAGGCCCCCAAGACACCACCACAGCGCCCCGAGGCCCATCTCTCACCCAAGAAGCCAGCCGGCACCGCCCAGCCCGGCCGAGCCCAACCAGGGCCAACCATACGTCGACGTAGACGCGCAAAACCCCGGCAACCCATCCAGCCCACCCCCCCCGGACCCAGGGCATCCCCCCCTCACACCGGCCACCATCCGCGACCCAGACCTCCTCTGAGCAACCCTCCAAGGCAGGGCCCCGACCGCCCCCCTGGGCTGGTACCGCCTACAAGAGGACTGGACCAAGCTCACCGTCAAAGCCCTCCGGGACCTGACCACCCGAGGCAACGGCCTCCACGAGACCATCGTAGACCTCGTACTCTGGCGAGCCCGCAAACACACCCAGGGCCAGCACGTCTGGATCCCCCCCATCGAGTGGGGCCAGGCCCTGATACACGACACCGACATCAACGTCACGCATCGAGGGACCGTACGCCTACGACGGGCCCCAGGGAGAAGGACCACCCAGCGGACGCGAACCGCCCGGAGCAGTGGGAACAGGCAACCGCACCAACCTGCGACACCGCCCTCCGCGCCGCTGGCCTCCGCACCCCAGACGACAACCTCCCCCTCCCACCTACAGACAGTGACCACCCCCCGCCAAAGGTCTGGGTTACAGTCCTCGAGCGCGGGCACTACTACGTGATAGCCGCTACAGCTACGTCCCCCGGCCCGCAATGGCTCGTCAAAGGGACAGACACCATGCTCGCCCCAGGGACCGCCCCACCAGGGGCAGTAGGGGACCCCACCACCCAGCACAGGGTTTTCAGGGGCGTCCTCCAGCCAGGGGACAAGCCTCCAGCCCGCGCCCTGGCCCAAATCACCTCAGAGAAGGCGGGCTACCACCTGGGATTGGCCATGCTCTGCCTGACCCACTGGATCCAGCGCCGCTGGCCACCCACGGGGACCGTGCCCTGGATTTGGGCCATCCCCACCGCCCACACACAAGTCAAGGCGGGCCCGGACACGCGGCCAAACCCCCCCCCCAGACCGCAGCTATCCCTCACCTGCGGGTACCACGCCATCCACAGGGTCCTCAGCCGCGTGGGTCTTAGCCCAAAGCTAGCATAGCCCCTTCCCACCACTGACCAAGAGGTCAACCAGATACGCAAGCTCGTCTGCGAAATCCTTGCCGCGGCAGCAGAAGATGGCAAGCTTCTCCTCCAAACCGCCCGGCCTACAACTGGCCACGCAAGCGCGCCGCGGCGAGCGGACACATACACCGACACAACACACCTCACCGCACAATCCCCGCCCATGCCCCTCCCCTCCCACTGCTCACCCGGAGACCCACACACGCCCACCATCGCGCGCACCCCCGGGCCCCGCGGCACGGGCCTGCCCCAGCCGCCCGAACACCAGCACACGCCCGCCACACACCCACCCGCCGGACAACCCTCACCACCCCCGACACTCGACAACCCGCACACACCCGCCGAGAGGAGCCCGGCGGCCCGCGGCACGCCAACCCCACCCAGTGGCCCGCCCACGCCCCCCGCACACAGCCAAGAAGACCCAGGCCCAACCCCCCCCGGCCCCTGAATGCAGCCCACGCGAACTGTTCCCCCCCGCGGACGCCAACCCACACAACCTCACACATTGCAGGACCCCGGCCCAGCCAAGCCCAGAAGGGGAAGGCCACAGCGCCGCGCCTCCCTCCCCCGCCGCTGCCAACCAGATCGGCCCGCCGGACCGCCAGGTCACGACCGGGCCCCCCCCAGCCGACCGCCCCCAACCTGGAGCCCGAGGACATGCCCTCCATCCTCCCCGCTGTGGCCGCAGCAGAAGCCGCCGCCCACAAGCCCGACCGCATGGCAGCCCAACCCGCGTCCACCACCTCCTCCTCATCCTCAGCCTCATCCACCTCCTCCACCACATCCTCCAACCCCTCCCTCCCCGCCGCCCTCATCCTCAAGGCCACGGCAAACGCCAAAGTCGCGGCCGGACGCACCGACCCCCCGACCCCCACACAGGCGACTCAGGCACCCTGGCAACGCACCGGGAAGACCCCTGACCCGACATCGGCGCCCTCACACCTCCGAACAGAGGTCCTCCTCAACCTGGAACCGGACCCCGACCCCAAACCCGACCCCAAACCCAAGCCGGCGCCCGAGCGAGCACACACAACACCACAAACGCAACAACACAAACCCAACCGACACCGCCCTAACCCAAACCCTCATTCAAACCAGGACCCCCGACCCACCACAACCCACACCAGCCTCCCACCGGCAGCTACCACCACCGCAGAGGTGGCCACCCAACACGACCCCGTCCAAACCCTCGTCCCCATCCCAGTCACCAAGCGCCCCGTCATCCATCCCCCACAGATCCCCCACAAACCACAGCCACCGCCGGCCAACCCGACCCAGGGACGTGGGACCCCTCAACCACCGTCACCGTCAAACCCGGCCCCCGACCAACCCCCCTGCCCGCCACATTGTGCAGCCCCAGGGGCTGCGCACGATGCCCAACCCCCCACCCCCACAAGGGGGACCGGAAAATCCACAAGGGGTCCAAGGGCCATACCCACAACACCAACCCCACCACTACCAACACCACCACCACCAGCGGCCCCACCACCACCACCACCAACACCACCCCCACCACTACCACTGCCCACCACCCTACCCCACCGCGCCACAGCCCCCGGTGCAGGAACGGCACCAGCGAATGGGATGGCAGCCAGCGAGCGCTCCACCCGCATACCCCACCTACCACCAGGGGCCACCCCCCCCGTACCAGCCAGCCCCCCCGTACCAGGAACCGTATCCCCCCGACCACCACGTCCACGCCGAAGGGGCCCCCCGGGCCCAACCCGGCCGAGGACAGTCACTCGACCCATACCACCAGCCGCTGCCGCCACCACACCCCTACGTGGCGGATCCAGGGACAACGGGGGACCCCCCCCCCCCAGTACCAGGCGGCACCACGCGAAGCCCCCCAGGACCCGCCGACGCCTCCTGACTGGCTCGACTCGAGCGATGAGGCCCGGTCCCGCAAACGGCGGCGCTCTCGCTCCCCCCCCGAATGGCACACTCGCCCCCGGCGCCCACACTTCCCACACCGCCACCGCGCCTAAACCACCCACTCGCGCTGCTCCCGCTCCCCCAGGTGCCACCACGACCCCCCGGGACCCCGCTCCCGCCGCTTGCGCTCCCCCGGGCGCCACCACGAGCGCCACCGCCGCCCCATGTTCACCTCCCCCTCCCCCCTCCGGCCATAGAAGACTGCCACCCCCAGCCCCCGCCACCACCGCACCCGCCCCCCCGGGCGCCGCCAGGCACGCCACCGCCGCCCCTTGTCCACCTCCCCCTCCCCCCACAGGCCCGGCCAGGCTCCCCGTTCCCCCCGCCGCCCAAACCCATCCACCACCCCCAGCCCCCGCCACCACCACTCCCGCTCCCGTTCCCCCCTCCGCCCGTACCCGTCCTCCACCCCGTGCCCCCGCCACCGCCGCTCAATCTCCCCCAGGCACCGCCACCCCCACCACCACCACAGGTCCACGTCCTCCCCCCGTCGCTCCAGCACCCCGGGCACGGACCCCTCCCCCCCCCGGGCCCCCGCCCACCTCGCCTGGTGGTCTGCCCCCGCTTTGCAGGAGCTCCGCCGCTGGGTGAACTTGGCCGGGGGAGCGGGAAGGCAGGATGGGAGGCACATGGTGCATACCTTTGAGGAGATGCGCACCCGCACCCCCGCCGACCCCAACGAGGCCGCCCCGGAGGCCATCATGCCGCAAGCGGCATGGGAGGCCCTCCTCCACGATGCGGTCCTGGGCCTCCGCCCCCCCTACGGCCCCCAAGCCCTCTGCCAATGGCTCGGGGCCACCCACTCCCAGGCCTGGGCCATCGGCGCCCCCTCCCCACCCCGCTCCTCCCGCCACCACCACACCAGGAAGGGGGAGGACAAGGGCAAGGGGAGGGCAAGGGACACCAGGGGGCACTCAGGCAAGAGGGCACGGAAGGGCCCCAAGTGAGAGCAGGCAGCCATAGGGACAGGGCGCCGGAAGAGACACCACATGGGGGCAGGAAACCACCCAAGAACCAGGAAGGGGCAGGAGCGGGGACCAAGGCGCGGAGGAAAAGGGCACCACGGCAAACGCCACGACCCACACCCAGGAAGGGCATACCACGACAGGGGGACCAGCGCCGCCCCACCCCCACCGAACGCCGCACGACTCCCGGGGGCGCACCCCCCGACACCCACCGCCGAAGCAAGTATCGGACGCCGTACGGATCACACCAGCGCACACCCACCAGCCACCGGAAACCACACGGGGAATGGAGGGCACACCTACACGGGGAGAACGGGCGACACCCACAGAGGAAGCCGCAGGGAACGCCGCCGCACGGCGCACCAAGACGCCCTCACCGCCAGGCGACTACCCCGGCCGCCACAAGGGCCACCTCACAGGCACCGGAAGAGGACAAAGGCACGGCCACAGCCACCAGGGCTAGGGACCGGAACCCGCAGAGGACACGGGACCAAGGCACAGGCCCCCAGGGAGGGCCACCCCACGGACGCCTACCCAACCCACCAGCCCGAGCGGCACGCCCAGGCCCCCACAGCACGGACCCGGCGAGAGACCCACACCTAACCGCACCCCCCAGCCACCAGCCAGCCACACTCCGGCCCGCACTCCGCACCACGACACAGGCCAGGCTGACCTCCACTGACCCACCACGGCACGACGCGAGACCACGGCACACCGCACCACAGCGCGCCACAGTGCAACGCGCCACAGCACGACGAGACGCGACGCGGCACAGAGCGGCACAACACGGCACGACTGACCCTAACCTGAAGGACTAACCGAAGCAAACCACCGCACACCCCGGAAGGCGCCGCACCAGCACGCCACACACCGGCACAGCAGGCCACACACGGGGCCACCGCGCGCCCGGCAACAACGGTGGCGGACCACCCAGAAGGTTAAAACCGGCACCGCAGAGGGGAAAGGACACGAACAACCCCAGCTCCCTAACCCAGAGCCACACGCAGCCGCCTGGCGCAGCCGCTCGGCCGGCAGAGCTAGGACCTAACCCGACAAGAAGGGGCGCCGAGCCCAACGTGTACATAGCCCACCCGACCCATGGGGCCGGAACACGGCCAAACAGAACGCAACCGCCAACAGCAGCCCAGAAGACCACACTGAATGCGGGCCAGTGCGTGCGCCAGCCCAGGAAAGGCAGAGGGAGGAACAGGCAGCCCCCCCCCCCCACAAACAAAACAGAGGGGGGAGAGGGGGGGCGCGAAAACAGCCCACAGCCACTAAACCGCGCGCCAACACCACCAGAGGCGGCCAAACCCCCCACCCAGAAGGCACCGAAGACAGGACCCCCAAAGAGGCACAGGGGGAACACCCAGCCAAAACCGGCAACACCAAGCCAGGAACAGCGGCCCAACTGGAAAAGGGACACAGAAACATGCAGACACACAAAAAAAAAAGAGCCAGCAGCCCAGCCCGAAAGAAACGGGATGGGCGGACAGGGACCACAAGGCCCGGGACAGGGACCCCAGCAACCGACAGCACAAAGCCAAAAAAAAAGAAAAGCGCAAAAAACACACCCCGACAACCCAGCCAAGAAGGGCGGGGCACAGCCGAGACCCGGGCCCAGCACGCACAGCACGCACGCACCCAGAACGCACAGCGGAACTGGAAACAGCGGGGGGCAAGAGACGACGGGCAAGTGAAAACGAAACCCACGACCAACCGCAACCCGGACCCAAACACCAACGCCGCACAACAGTAGGAAACCCAGTGCCCACAGCCCGGGCACTGAGGCAGCCCGTGCCATGCAGGTGACCCGGCCAAACGAGATCCAGAGACCGGGGGTAAGGCTGCATCCTAAGGCCTGCGCTGCTTTGGGACTCGAGGCGGAGCGTGCGACATCCATGCGCCTCGGAACCCTAGTACCAAGAACGTGCATGCATGCCTTGGGAACGTGATACGCCAGGAAGTCCGGGGAACCTCTAGGGTTCCGCCCAAAGGAGGGGACGTGCGCAAGCACGGGGGCACACCCTCCTGGCGAGACAAGCACGTCACGCCAGCGGCGATCAGCCCTCCTGATGTTGCCCGGGGCCGCTTTGTTGGGGGCCAACAGTCAGGTCTAGCGGGATGTAAGCCGCCTCCCCTCTACACGCGCGGAGCCTCTTCCTGTTCGTCACAGGGGCGACGCCAGGGGGAACCAAGGGGCGCCTCTCTACGACCGAGTGCACCTACCTACCTACCTACTATTGACACCATAATACCCAGATGGTCTCCAAACTACAACCCCCTCACCTGGGATAAGGCGAAGCATTATTACAAGGATACATTGCAGCAGGCTGTTGGCAGACCAATATTGTATTGGAGGATAACCGCACGTTTCGGCAACTACAACCTTTGGCAAAGTTTCTATCCAAAACATGTCCGTTTGACACTTTACAATAAGTTTTCACACTACATACTCGAATGTGATGCATCACATTTAGTCTGAATAGCGTGTTGTTACAGCGATGATTGGTGGTGGTTACGCAAATTCGCAGGTAGCGGTTGACCTTACGTTGTTCCACTACACAACGCACAACCCCCACAGGTTCCCCACCGGTTACCCACCCACCCACACCCTATACCATCAACCTCTTCCTACAGCCATCAACCAAACTTGGTGACGCTTCCTTCCGTATCACCAGGTTAGGCAATCAGGGTGAGGATATGCGCAATGAGGAAGCCAGGTACCATCGAAAACAGCACCGAGTCCAGGGCAAAAAAATTCCCAGATTGGACTGTTCTCAAACTGACCGAGTTTCCCGTAAACTGGATGTCAAGGGTTCCCTGTACCAATCTTGTGAGCAGTGCCTGCAGACTTTGCTTGATTCTTCCAACCCTCAAGTACGGATACAACACAAGGCGACGGTATCAATGATGTCATGGTTTTTGGTGCAGAAGGTGGCCATATTTGGGTGGACGGCCCGGGAATACAAAACTCGATGCATTAGAACCAGGAACACCCGGGTGAGGTAAACCAACAACTGGAACTTGTTGTCCATAAAACTTCCCCGTTACACGGTGCATGATTCCCATTGTGGTTTGTCATGTCCCATGTCACCACCATTGATGGGTATTGTTGTTCTTCCTTTTATTGGTGGGTAGTCAGTAATTAGTATGCTTACAGATACGGGGGTTGACACGTCATAGACGTAGAAATTTCCCATCAGTGGTTGTGGTCTGCAGAATTTATCACGCACCGCCTTGTGTAGCTCGGATGGTGAGTTGGAGCTTGAATCACTCCTCGTGTCTGCAGCAGCTGTTATCTGCCTGAAATATCTCGCTCTTACCCGCTGGTAGTATCCCACGATTAATTGCAAATACCGGGGGGGGGGGGGTTTCGGGACGTTGTCCCTGTGCACAAATAAGCCCAGACCAGGTGTCCACCACAACAGCAGCTCCAAATTCATCATTTCAAACTGAACGACCATGCTCTTATGAGTATCTGCAAACGAATGCAAAGTCGAAAAAAAGTCAGTTAGTAGTTGGCTTGCCTTCACCCAAAATGTGTCACACTTGTTCCAACACAATGGGATTCTAACGCACTCCCACAGTGTACACCGTGTTTGTGGTGTGTTTTCAGCAATCCTCTGTCCTGTTTGGCGCATGGTGTGGCGATCACTCGTATTTAGGTAAGGAACAATGTTGTTGCGCCAGATTTTGACCAGCGGCAACTGTATATGTCCTTGTCCGTCATTTGCATGTGGGTTCCTAGTCTACATGTATATTCAATATACTCTGAGGAGGATGGACCCGGAGGACTGAGACAATGCGCCCGTGCAGAGCTGAACCTTGTCATTTCTGATTTTCACCCCAGGCGTCGTTTCCCCATATGAGCGTCTGAGAATTTTGCCGAAAATCTATTGGTTTTTCACCGTGGTCAGCATCAGTTCCCAGTTCTGCTGCGCATCCATGGGTCAAATTCTGCTGTCCACTTTCTGTGGCTGTCATAGAGCATGCATATGGTTGTTGATTATGTTAGTCCCCTGCTCCTGAGGCGCCACAATCCCTTTTCCTGTGGTTTTGATTAGGAACAAAACGAGTCTTTGACTGACAGGGATGAGTCATTTTGATTCTGGTATGTCATTTCGATACGATCTGACGCGCCACGATCTTCCAGAGGGGCGTGCATTACAACGGCGGTTATTCCCTGTCAATTATAACACGGAGTTTTACGAGAGTCCTTTATCGATTGATGTGATCTCTATTTTGGCTTTTCACAATGACAAAATGGTCGGTGCTGCAACCAGGAGGGTCAGACCTTGCAAATTTTGCCCGAACAAATACCACGGTTACATCATCACACTGGGTGCCGATGCTGACTACCGCAGGCATCGATTGGGCTCCGTATTATTGTCAAAGCTTCAACAAAATTTTGAAACGAGGGATTGTAAGTACGTGTATCTGCACTGCAGGGCGGATAATGACACAGCACTTGCATTCTACGCAAACCAGGGGTACAGAGTTGTGCGACGCCTGCCCGGGTATTATATTATCAACCACACCGTGCACGACGCATATGTTGTCAGGAAGGAACTACCACTATCACTTTGGAGGGTGTTGTATTCTCCATAAAGGGAACGGTTGTAACCACGCAAACATACAGAAAAAATGACCGGTTGTGCTACAGGACTGCTTGGGTTTGGGTTTGGGTTTGGGTGAGTGGTTTGACAATTTGGCGACGGCCCGATCGGACGTTCTTCGTGACAACATCTGAAATACATAAATATACATATCCTTACATAAATGAAGGTCGGCGCAATGCAGGTTTCGGTCCGGTTTCTGACATCTGCGTACAAAAGCAGGCAGGCGATCACGCTAATTTTGGGTGATGATGGTACGTACTTCGACCCACATGCACATCATAGTGAGAAGGATCTAGCATTGCTGCACGATATTCATGATGTCCTGGCGGATATCGTTCGGAGAGCTGATAAGCTACCATCTCGCGATATCTTAACAATGAGTACCGAATTTGTGAAATTGGGGTCGAAAAACATCATTTTCCATGTGGCCAGACATGAACAGTGCATATCTGTATTCGTTTTGAGTGCGGCACACAGGATTAGTGTATTATTCCTAGGTAATTTGGGTATTGATAGCCATTTCCGTCCAGGTGGGCAACATTGGGCAGACTACCTCCAATCCATACTCAACACGATCGCACGGCAAAGCAAAATGTTAGCAATCTCAAGATTGTGGTCCAAGGGTGACCCAGAATGGTCCTTGGATGCAGAGGAACCAGGTGAGCCCAGTGGCAGCGCCAGAGCTGAGCCGAGTGGCGCCTCCAGTAGCGGCCCCAGAGCTGAGCCCAGTGGCACCTCCAGTAGCGGCACCAGAACTGAGCCCAGTGGCGCCTCCAGTAGCGGCACCAGGGCTGAGCCCAGCAGTGACTGGCGTCAACAATGTCCGAGCGAGGGTCAGTATTGTCTAAATGAGCGTCTAAATGATCAGAACCGTCAGGAAAAACTCTGAAATCTTTGGGAGAGGCTTTTGGATATAGAGACAGAATTTCAGAACAATGGTCATGTGTTTGATTTGCAGGACGAAAAAATGTGGCCCTAGAGGGTATTAGACATCTATACAAAAAGATTTCCGAACATAGCTGCGCTCAAGGAGGGCCTACTATTGACACACCCGAATAACTGTGGTGGAGGGCAGCAGTGTCCGACCAAGGATTGCTGTGAAATAGCCTTCTGATTTGTGAATTTCCTTTGGAATATGAGAAATGACTGGAAAAGCACAAAAGGCTTCCGATTTGCCCCATATTAACATCTCCAGATCCATACAGTTCAGGGTAGGGTATGGCTCATGGCCACCGCCTGGCGAACATCCGGGTGACGTGGGCATCAGTGTAGATGCTGCTACTCAAAAGCATGCGACAGGCATTGTTTGCATCGTTGCAGACACACAGACTGTTTATCTCTATTGTTCATGAATCATTCACAAATCCATTTTTTTTGGCTTTCTGGAGTCTTCGAGCGGTGTATTGCTGTGGGTGTTTGTTCTATCAGGCCTGGAGGCATCACTGGCTGCGCACACCCCACCGGGGACTAAACTGACTGATACGTAAACAGAGCCCAAGGGACGAAACCAAACAACAGTTGCTATCGCTTGTTTGATATCTTGCAGCAGTTAGCTATACAGTTCTGTGTCGATACAGCGTCCGCTGGCCTTTAGGTTAATACGTGCCGGAGATGTGGGTTTACCTGGAACCGGCGTCCCTGTACACGCCAAAAAACCCTGATATGGTCGACACAGGTGCTATCATGCCATCCACTCCTGGAGACCAATGTTCCAACTGGCAATGTGTGTTCAAACCATGGCAACAACTATGGACGGATGACAACAACTCTAGGAGATGCGGAAAAATGTGGGCAAAAATTGGAATTACATTTTCATCTTCATAATATATAAATTAGATTAGATTGCAATGTCGGGTCACCGTCACCAATGGAACACCAACAAGAGACGAAGAACAACAGAGGACAACGCAAAAACCAAGACAATGAACCTCCTCAACCCGGACATTTGGCGCGAAGTCGTGCCCTATCTGAACACGGAGGATCGACTGCAAGCCAGACAAACGGCACGTAGGATACGGGATCACACGCAGATTGGAAGCGATGAATGTTCACCCTGGGAATGTGTGTACCGACGCAGCAGATGCTCTGTCAATAAGTCACCTGTCTGTCAACGCTTTTCTTCATCAATCCATCAAGCTATTCGTCTGTGGCTGTGGGGCATGCATCGATTTGATGTTGAATCGGGGAAGAAAGGCGTATATAGCCGTATATATATCATACAGCAGCTCAAGTTTGAGATTCAGTGTTTGGACAATGAATGGCAGTTTCCTCTGCACTTGAGTTGGAATGAGGGCGAGCCTGACCTAGCCTCTTTCCGGCCTGATTCCGGCCTTCTACCACGGGGATGTGTGGGTGCAGAACAATGTTATGCATCCATAAACCTTATGATACATTCTGCGCTGTTTGGTCGGCAGACGAGGTTAACCCCATACCGAATTAACCTGCCACAGGATGAGTCCGAGAATAAACTGCCCTTGCAAATTAAATTGAGTGCCATTGGGGATACATACATACACAAGGACAGGTTGAACGGGCTATGCGATGAATTACTACAAGGAATATCAACTGCTGTACGGGACCTACATGTGTATAGGATATATGGTGGTGAGAAACAAAAAATTAGTATCGTCATTTCAGATGTACACCCACAACGTATGTACACTTTCCCACTCCCCAATGGGTTCGACTACTCCTCCCCGCTCTCCCGAGCAGACTTTCACGACTTGTCAGGCTGCAGGTTAGTCAGGTGATATGTGTGAATAACAATAAACGATAACATTCAATTATCAGCTTGACGGATAAATTTCCTTCTATATCCGCCTCCCATAGCCCAATCACTGCCAATGGCAAATGCGTCTCCATGGCAAAGATTTCAGACACACCATCTATGTTGACCGGATGCACCGCTATGTGTGACCGTTGCATTTGATCGTTTTCAACAACGGCAAACAGGGAATATACAGCCTTCGAGTCATTTGTTATCCTGTTGTCAGAAAATTCCTGGATGCGTTCCATTGCCCTACAACCTCCTTTATGTTTCGTTGTTTGTAGTTCACGCATGCAATCCGGATGCGTGAAGTGGCGTGCGGTAACTCTTGAAAAATCGTTGCACTGCCGTTCACCAAGTAAGAGCATCTCTGGGGGTACACGCCAGAGCACTGGGCCAGC
Organism: Eutreptiella sp. 'Long Island Sound 2002'; assembly: GCA_964036045.1. Classification (NCBI taxonomy): domain Eukaryota; phylum Euglenozoa; class Euglenophyceae; order Eutreptiales; family Eutreptiaceae; genus Eutreptiella; species Eutreptiella sp. 'Long Island Sound 2002'. The sequence continues at coordinate 7,498,835 of OZ038393.1, forward strand.
CTCGGAAATGATGAGAAAAGATTACTGTGCAAGTGTGTGTGTGAGGTAGCTTGATGTTTGCTGTTGTTGTCGCTGCGTTGGTGATTTTCATTTGTTTTTTTCTTCTTTTTCTTCTCCGTGAGAGAGGGGTGATAGAGACCCAAAATGGGTGGCCTGTTTGTTGTGTGTATATATGACCGACCTGGCTCTACGTATTCTGTGCAAAACACGATGCTGTGACTGCAAACAACCGTTACCGTTGTTCCTAACCGTGTTCGGTGCCTGCCTTTGTGTTATGCTTGCCGTTGATTGATTAGATCCTCCTCAAACCCCATAGAAAAAGAACAACCAAGACCGGTGAGTTTAGTACATGTTAATTGGAAAACACCGTGCGGTCGTGGTCGTTTGTTTGCAGGCGAAACAACACAAAACATGACGGTGGTTTGGTTGCATTTGTGGGTTGTTTATGCTGACCAGTGTCGGTTACCTGAAGTTACCCCTTGGGTGGCAAAGAACAATGAAGAGGCCGTGTCTTGCACTTATTTTGCACCCACAATTTTGGCTGTACCAGTCAAAAAAGAAAATTGCATGGAAGAAATAAAGGAGAATACAGGAGCATGCCACACTTCATTGTGACATATGGCCCAGCGGGATCCGGAAAGGAGCACATAAGAGACAAATATCTGTCTTACCTGCGCAATATCCATGATGTATCATTCAATGAAACCAATACCTTTGAGGCTAATATTGACTCGTATGTCGAGAAGGACGAGCGTTACATCCAGAGATCAATGGAGGCAACTCAAGAATTTATCACTGCATGTCAGGGGAAGGTGCTTCTTGATTGTCTCCAGGCAAGGGAGGAGGCAAGGGATGCACTTGTTACCAAGTTACAAAGGAACTATTTTGAAGTCCGAAAGTACTAATCACATGACATGGACCAGGAGATAATCAAGGCTACGGAGCAAGGAAAACATATCGTTCTTGAAACCAAGGGTTCATTCGACCCACCCACGTGCATCTTCAATTTTGTCGAACGGGCATCAAATTTTCCCTACATATTCACGGTGGTTTTTCCGGTTGTATTACCCGAAACTTTTGAGGAACGCGCCGTGTATTGCTTTCTAAAGCGGGCGCACCGGGTTTTGGAGAATGACGTTGAAGGTATGTATATGAAGGAACCCCCTCGATTGCCATCAATTGTGGAGCTCAGGGAAAAAAATATACCGCAGTCACATGACAATTTTGTTAAGACACTGGCAGATTACGGGTTTCAGCACGTGTTACTATACAACAACAAGGAATCATGTGGGCAAAATTGTTACATGCTCGATCTCAATGATTTAAGCCACCTTCGCAGCAAGCCGAAAATTGGGGTCACGAAGCAGATTCTTGCACAGGGTGGTCTTGGTGATAGGGTTACACTGGAAATCGTCAAAAAGATCATGCGGTAGCAACACAGTAAGCCCCTGGTACCTGAGTTCTCACATCTCGTCTCATCACGTGACTGTTGACCGCCACCCCCACTGTGGGAACCACCACGCGAAAGTCGAGTGACCGGATGCCCGATGCAATGAAAATTGACTGATCCATGATTCCCGCTACCACCGCACTCACAGATTTCGGACACCATTGTGCCCTCCCATTCGGTGAATCCGCGGTTGTACATGCGTAGCCACTTGCAGAACGCTGCCGGTGTCCCAACTTACACCGGGTTGCGGTTCACCGATGCGCGGGTGCCAAAAAAGATTGGGATCCTGTTCCCGTGGTCTCGGCCCATCATCTGACACCGGGTACCACCACTATCAGACCGGGCGTCAATATATGCTTTATCTCGAGCAAAATGAGTATACAATCTCCCACCAATACACGGCTCGCCATGCAAGATTTACACGTCCATTGAAATGGACGGGAAAGAACACAAACCAGCATCCTGATCCTTCCCCCGTGTGCCATTTAAACCACCGTTCGCGTGTGTTGCATTGGTGTCGGACACTGGCATTATGCATGCACCATTTGCTCGCGTCCATTCAGAGGCTACTACCACCGCAACACACAATGATGACCAGCGACGGCAACAGCAACGGGTTTTGTGGGGTTACCTAAAGTTACCTAAGGTTACCTAAAGTTACCTAAGGTTACCTAATGTTACCTAAGGTTACCTGAAGTTCACTAAGGTTACACACCCCAAAAGCCGCAACCTGTTTTTTTTCACCCTGTAAAAAGGTTTGCAACTCTGTCAAAAATTCCCTTGTGCGCCTATTGTGATTTTTTTTCCTTGGGCGAAAAAAACAAGGTGCGGGTTTTGTGAGGTTACCTAAGGTTACACACCCCAAAAGTTGCAACCTTTTTTTTTCACTCTGTAAAAAGTTTTGTAAATCTGTCAAAAATTCCCTTGTCCACACAGACGGTCGCCACACCGCTTTTGCACTTGCCCATGGCTGAAAAAAACAGGGTTTTTGTGGTGCTTTACGGTGTGTGCACTTTTGTTACCTAAAATAGCCTCTTTGTTTTTGGTTTGTGTGAACGGCACATGCGAGAAAGACCCATCACCGAAGAGACACAACTGAAGCACACACGAACAATCATGGCCTCCGGGAATAGACAATCCTGGTGTGGTCGCCGAAATGGCCAGTGGTATACGTGATATATATGTGAATTGGTCGTCGATGCAATGCCATTTTACCTTGAAATTAGCCGTTTAACGTGGGGCATCGGCTCCTGTAATTTTGCGCGTCACTGTCCCAGCATTCGTATCATGAGAGTGTCGTCGTTCCATTCAAAGTCCCATCCAATGGAACTGGTAGGCATCGCTTGGTCTAAAAACGACACAAGTTTTTGGTATGCATCCCTGTCAAAGCCCGGCGAGCAAATCTTGAGTTCCGCCCGTTGTGGCGATATATGGCCATTAGTTATCTCGCCATAATATGGCCATTGGTTATCTGGCCATTCGCTCATATAGGACGTGACGTCGATGGGGAGCGCCCTTTGTGGTATCATGGGTTGTATTGGCGGCTGTATTTGCAGATGATAATCAATCATATTGATCAGCTCACCATCCTAGTTGTACGGATACGCTTTTTTCAGTACATCTGTAACCACAAATCGCCCCTTTGGTGGGTACCATGCCCAGTTGAATTCAATTGGCCGTGTCGCTGTATTACCAGGAAAATAGCCTTCGATGACAGGTATACCATTCCTTCTGATCCATTGCATTTCACGGAGAATGTCGTCATCAAACAGTGACCTAAAATGTTTACTCAGAGCGGAGATAATGGGTACAAGTGCAATCCTTGATCGCCTTTTGTTTTTCGATTGATTCTCTGTATCTTTTGGTGGATACTTGTCTGCTGCTCCTCTGATACGTGGCATGTCGGCTTGTTTTTTTTTTTATAACAACGTCTGCGGTAGCATGTTGGCGGCAAACAGTACCTCCGCGTTGGACATACTGGCCGGTCCAAGCGTTGGGGTGCGACCGAATGCCCTCAAACCCACAGAGGTGAAACTACAGACACAGCAGAAAATGCTGACTTGGAAACCTGCTGCAGACTGAAAGATTGAATGTTGGTGACGCCACACAGAAGAAAAAGGAAGACGTAACCAGATTCATGACGTATTGGTAGCCGTCTGGTAACAGCCGCACGCTTTCAGGGTTGAGACGCCATAAGTGTGATTGAGACAATAAAGCAAACCAACGCGGCGTCATCGGCTTCAGTTCTTTTATCCACGATTAAAAGCGATGCAGTGCTAGGGGTCAAGTCATGTTTCCCATGCCAGGCAACAGTCTGGTAGTACGAGGCGCTGGGACGTCTTCCATTCTGTGTCGCTTTCTTTTCAGGTGCAAGTGTTCCTCAATCGCGTCCAGCCAATCCTCTATGCTGCCCAGTCGGTGTTCCATTTTGCTTTTTTGTTTTATTTCATACGGACGCTCAATACCAGATACCAATCACCAAGTCCTGTTTTCGTACATTTTCCACTCGACAACACCAGTGTGTGTCAATGCTTCAAATATGCGTCGTCTGAAGACTAAAACCCATCGTTCCTGTCATAGAAAGGGAAAAGATCATCCAACATCTCCGGGACAACCTGCACTACAGGTTTGTGTTCATAGAGGCCATACCCAAGGCGATCGCGTACTGGGAAAACCCTCGGAAGTTGGCCCGGGTACAGAATGCAGGTGGGTGGGTCAGAGAGGGACATGGCGTGCGTCAGCAATCTTGGTCTTCCGTTATCATGCTTGGCAAGCTCGTTTCTATCGCGTGGTCCTCCCAGTGGTCGCAGGGGTCCAGGTCACAGAGCTGGAGGTAGGACACGAGTACACCGCGACTGGAGAAGTTGGCCATCATCTTGGCGCGCCAGGCCTGGCCATCCGGCTGTCGGTGCGCCCGGCTGAGGTAGGGTATGAGGACATGGTTCTTCGGACTGTGGTGGATGGTCCGGATAGTATGCCCCTTCGGGTGCATCCAGGGAAAGTGGATCCACCGCCGGAATGTACACCAGTCCTCGTTGTTATGGGCGTGCACTAACACCCCTACGGCCTCGTTCTCCGTCCGTGGTGAATCGGTGCGGTCGCGGCTTGTGCGTGTGCCCCCCATCGCCACGTGGGTAGCAGCCTCTTGACAGGGAAGGGAGACGGCCGCCGCGTTACCACCGTCACCATTGTCGCCCGATGACGGTCGTTCCGCGGTAGTAGGGGCAGGCGATGATGCCTCCTCGCGACACCCGGGATAGACGTCGTCACCTACTGTCTTCATCGTGTTATCCGTATTCAATTCACTCTGTTTTGAAAATAACACACAAAAAAGAATGCGTCCGGGTGGGACCCAAAATATGTCTGCCATCCCCACCCACCTCACTTTGTCCCCCGCCTCAAGGTTATTCGTCATGAATGTGAAGAGTTGGACATGCTCGCGGCATGCCTTGAAGTACTGTACAGAGCTGGTACGTGTCTGGATCCACACGCGTACGCCACGCTCTTCATCACGTCAGGGGCCCGTCCACTGCGCCTTGCCACAGCCGCCATCATGGCCTCCTTGCTCAGCAACACATGTGTGCCAAACTTGTCCCTCAAATGAGGGAAATGAACCCCCAAGAGGTCGAACTCACCCCTCTTGCAGTCGTTGCGGCGCCCGCTGGGGTACACGGAATGCCCTCACTTGAACCCAGACTCCCCAGCGGCATAGCACAACACTTCAAAAGTCACCAGTCAGCAGCGCAGAGGTTTTCACCCTACCTGCCACATGCATTGCAAGCAAATGAGAGTCGAAAAACGCAACGAACCCCGAAGGGTCGAACTTGCCCCTCACAGTCCTGTGAGTGCCCGTCTCCGATAGACCCGATTCCTCTTCCAGTCGCCTGCAGTCAACCTCGCGGGTCGTTACCACCACCAGTGCGTTCCTGGCATGCATCGTATATACATAGGAGAATAGGAGTCTTCCCGTGTGTCGTGTCGTGCTTATTGGTCTTCATCCAACCCGATCTTCTGCCGCCGCGACCCGTATCTTAGCAATCACTGGGGATGATGGTGGTGTGGTTGTCGTCGCGACAGAAACGCCGGTAGGATTCCATCACACCGAGTGTGTCGAGGATTTCTGTCATTTTGGTGTACCAATTCATGTGCACCAGATTGCGATCCGCCTTGTCGAGGTAGGGTATGAGGACGTGGTTCTTGGGGTTGTAGTGGATGCAACGGAGGGTGACCCCACTCTGGCACCCCCGAAAGCGGTTGATCAAGCGCTGAAACGTCCGCCAATCCCCGTCACTGTCTGCTCGCGCCAATACCGCGAAAAAGTTCACACTATCTCCGTGGTCGTGGCCTGGACGTGCTGCGGACGTCAGTGGTGTACTCGTAGGGGAAGAAGAACTGGTCACCGTCATCCCCGTGACAGTGGACGGTCAGGTCGATGCCAGTGTTTTCGCGGCACACCGCGCGGTGAACGGTGTCACGTTCAATCTCCGTCGACTTTACCAGGGATGGCAGGAGATGTACCACAGGGACGAGTCCATGACACAAGCCCCATGGGGTAGAGGAACTGTCAATTTCGTTGTACACGTAGCACAGAAATCCCGTGGCGTCGTAGTGGAAGGTGTGGGGAAAGGTTGTGATGCCATAGGGTAGAACGGCGTCCGCTGACCGGATGTACAACAACCCATCCGATTCGGATTCCTGTAGATTGAACCGATCGTGGTGCAGACCATCGTCACAACCGATCACCGCCGTCGTCATCGCACCGCCGTTGCTGATCATCCAAAAAAAATCCAATCAACTGCACACAACATGAGATTGGTGGATGGAAGGCGGTCGGCACACAAAGCGCATCCACGTTCCTTCCCTGGTACCGTTTCTCGTTCTCACCCACGTGTCTCTGGCGAACACTGTGTTGTTTGTTCTGGGTGGGGCGCGGGTTTTACACAAAAGCGAGAGACCGTGCACTTCACGGTGTATGTAACCATTCCCTCCCCATCCATTCCCCTTTGATTCCAGATTATGGAAGTCCTAGATGCTCCTTCCTCCACCCGAGCCTCTAACCCTAACCCGTGATTTTTGTTTTGGTCGTATCATGTTTTGCCTTTTCCTCTTCTTCCGTGTCCCTTTGTGGGCGTCCCGAGGACCCTCCTGCAGCAGTTGGCGGGATGCTACGCGGAATCTTCAACAACACATTCCAGTGGTCCCCGCGGGCACACCGAACTGAGGGTGGTGGGCAAGGGCAAGACCACACGTAAGTTCATGAGACTGTTGAGGTCAGCAAACTGCCTCTCTGTGTACGTACAGCCCCCCTCCGGTACCTACAATCCTGGTGCGCAATATCCGACTCCAGGCAAGCCACAGAGATAGTGTCATGTAGCTTCGATCCTGCCAACAATAACAACCCCTGCCAACACCGCATCGGTAGTGCCGTAGTGCTCACATTGAGGCTGCAAGCCGATGGTACAATGCACGTTCCATTGACGACGATGCACACGATGACTGTGAACCCATGTTCACAGTCATCGTTAGGTTAGGTGGCTTATGCACAAGGCCAACGGGTCCCAACGAACCTCTTCCCGTGTCATCTTCATGCAAAGAATGAACAGGAAAGGGTTGGGTGCCGCGGTCATTCTGTCAACCGGATCGTCACATCACCTTCACTGGTGTCCTTTAGTTCCACCAGTGTCTGGGTCGTCTCTGATTCACGCAGCCGCCAGCGGATGCTACGCAGCATGTCGCCTCGGTACGGATACCAATATCCCCGCTTCTGGGTGCTTTTTGTCATGCTGAGAAGCTCCATGCGAAGATTCTATTTGCCCTTGTCTAGATCGCGCATGTACCTGTCAAACCGGTAGTCCCACGTTACAACGAGTTCGAATATCTTTATCGACAACCCGATGCCTTCGGATGCAGCCAGCACCGCGACCGCCATTATGACCATTTTAGCGTATACTTCGATATGGTAACTGGCTAGGTCGGCGACGTGAAAACGATGTGCGTCCTCGTGTAGGCATACCTGTGTTTGCGCTTTGTCGTGCAGGTGTCCCACCAAACATAGCTTGGACGCATGCCTCTGTCGAATGTAGTCCTTCAAGGTCGTTGTATATTGTATGTGTGGGTATACACGTGATCGAATCTCTGAAAGTGTCACCGTTCCGTATGGAAATGGCTTTGATCGGATGATGCGTTCTATATGCCGAATTTCGTCTTCCTTTTCTCCTTCCGACATTGCCACAACTTCTTTGGAATGATCAGACATTGACATTCCAAATGCATGCGTGAACTACAAAGAACGAAACACAGAGGAGAGCGTAGGGCCATGGCATGCATCAATTTTCTGACAGCAGGATTCTTTGCCGTTGCGCAAAACAATCAAATGCAACAGTCACAGATAGCGGTGCATCCGGTCAACCGTAACCTGGTGTCTGAAATCTTTGCCATGGAGACGCAGTTGCCAAGGAAATGGAAGCAGTAATGCAAAACGTATAACCACAAACCACCTGTCCTGTCGGGGAGCAGCGGCAGCTGCAGGTGCCGCAGTAGTAACCCATGCTTGAGGCATTCGACAGACGTGCCAGCAGCTGCACCATCCCTGCAGGGAAAAGCAGGACGCGAATACGATGCATGACCTCAAATGTGTATTCATCGACACCGCTTCTTGAAGAGAGAAGAACTTTGGGTGTGTGGAGTTGCAAACCCGTCAGGGAAATTTTTTAGAATACGGGAAACGCTGTCAGTTCAGAAACGGTGCAATCTGAGAAGTTTTATAGAATACGGGAAATGCTGTCATTCATGTTTGTTGTTTGGTACATTCAGTGATGGCCTACGCCGTGAACTATGCAACGCCGTGAACTAAAAGTTAACCACAATACGCTTTGCAGCAGAGTTTGTTACGACCACGCGTACATGGGGCTACTTGTACAGGCATCTTGCGGGTATGTGTGATGAAAATGCAGGCAGGGTCACAAAGAAGCAAAAGAAAAAACTCTTATACTTCAGCACTGACACTAGTAATCAAGGATATCGTTATCTGTCAATGTGATCGGCTCCTGCTGCAGGACCAGCGTACCCTCTGCGAAAATTTCGAACAGAGGAAATATGCTGTTCGCCCGAGGAATCGTAGAATAGATGGCGGACGGTCATAACTGGTGTGAGATTATCCTGTAGTGTAGTGCATTGATATAGTCCCTGACCGCCTGCACAAGTACCTTGCATCGTATTCGGCGCTCCTCAGTCTTGCTACCAGGGTTGAAGCGTATACAGAGGCTTGGTTTTATGCAATCCCTGCCGTACTGGAGTTTGTCAAGCAGCTGGGGTCATATTGTGGATGACAGTCCTCATCAACTTCAATGAAGACAACTCGATCCTGTAAGGCTATATACATGTCTGGGTAAGCCCCAGTGCAACCGGCCCGAACCAGCGGGCAGAACGTCCCTCCCATGTAGCTAGATTTGGGAAGAAGAAGTCACTTGGATACCTGTTTTTCTGTTGTTTCCTGCTTGCTACAGCTATTGCAAAGCGTGTACTTGTTGCTGCCCCTCCGCCTCCCTCGCTGGCTTTTGCGATGCACTGCGCTGGCGCTTTGCAGTATGCACCCTGCTTTCCATGCAGGCACAGACGGGGCATGCTGCTGTAAAAAGAGACGAACAACATTGAATTGTCATGCACGAAGCAGCATCACAGCGGCTAAAGCGCCAGGCTGTCGAGCCTCCACCCCCAGCCGCCAACCCCCGACTGCAAACCACGTTAGGGTGAAAATCACAAAACAAATACACAGAAGCACGATGGTATGTGGCGCCACTGAACAAAGGCACTGATGCAATTCTCTATGTATGAAGGTATACGAAGGATATGCTCATTCCGAGAGTATGTGACACCAATTAGAACAGTGCCGCCTGTCTGCTGCATCCTAAATCTGCCATGGCGACTCAACAGCCGCAAAATGTCTCCACAGCGAGGTGGCATGCAGTTACTGGATCGTATTATTGCGGCCATACGATTCAGTTCAGCATTCCCGTTACCACATTCCATGTATTTCCTGTAAAGTACCGGCAATTCACCCAGAATTTGGTCGATTGATTTGGCAGGTTGGTAACCTTGTTCTACCGACTGCACCACCAACAGAACCACCACTCCCTCGTAGTAGTCCTCGATACACCACGTGGTCCATCCCACACCATCCCCCCTAAAAGTGAACTGCAGGTTAGGGTTAACGTTTTGGAGAACAGTTGAGAATCCAGAATGCCTCGTACAGGACAAATATGACAGCAATGCCGAAACCAAAGCGCGAGCGTCCGTTTCATCCCCATGTGTGTGTTGTGTATAAAAAAACACAATGTGTACAAAGAGCAGTGATATGCAACAACCGCTGAGAAGGACGAGAAGGAAGGTGGACAACAGGACAGCAGGACAAGGAGAACAAGCAAGGCAGTATATTTACATCTACGATAGTAGCGACAGCGATACTGATGACAAACAGCATCCATCAGTGATGAATTGTGGTCCCCCCACCGGAAAACAACGAACTAGACCACCCGTACGGTTTAGTTTGTATCCCAATTTAGATGAAATGGTGGCAACTGACAGGATGTATGGTACCCTTGATGAATGGCAGGGTGGAGATGAAAGGGCCCGACTATCTATCAAATGTGTCAATTGTTCAAATATGACTGAAACCCCCCCATGTTGCCTGGGATGTACAGCGCGATACCTGGGACTCACCATCAATCAAACAAGCCTGGGTTGTGGATTGTTTGCCACATGTGACTTTGAAAAAGGTAATGTGATTGTTCCCTACCTTGGTCTGGTTTCGCCAGATCGGCCCGTGCAATCGGCCTACACAGTTCAGGTTTCCAAGAAACGGTACATTGATGCTACGTGGACTTGGTTCATTTGTCAACCACAACCGCTCAAGCAATGTATGTGCCCGTCTGGCTACCTTTCATGCAGATCAGATTCCAAGAAAGCAGGATGAGAGATCCTATATACAAAATTGGAAGGCTTCCTTTCCTTCAGTGTTACAGATGGATCCATTTGTTGGATTCCAACACTATTGGCCTGTCGCTCAAAAACGCATAGTCCAGGGCATGGAATTGATGATCAATTACGGGACAGAGGCAGGTGCCATCAACAGGTTGATGCATAAAACCATGCCACCGTTTTGTTGAGGATTCCTACACACTGGCCCAACCTTAGTGTACGCTTTTTGGTTCATCCCCATGTGTGTGTTGTGTATAAAAAAACACAATGCGTACAAGGAGCAGTGATACGCAACAACCGCTGAGAAGGACGAGAAGGAAGGTGGACAACAGGACAGCAGGATAGGAGGAACAAGCAAGGCAGTATATTTACATCTACGATAGTAGCGAACAGCATCCATCAGTGATGAATCGTGGTCACCCCACCGCCGATGTGTCAATGGTACCTTTGATGAATGGCAGAGTGGCGATGAAACGGCCCTGTTATCTATCGAATGTGTCAATTGTTCAGATATGAGAGAACGGTATTTTACAAGGTGTCCGCGGGATAGGTGAGACGGCACGGTGTCATTTCTTGACACCAGGGCGCCTCACAGGGATTCGTGGATCAACGCCCACAAAGCCGGGTCATAGCACCCATCCTGCACAATGACATTGGAAGTCCTGTTACCATTAGAATAATGCGAGCCCCTGTAAATCTTAGGGACATGCGTTGCCCAGTGATCGGTGCTACCCCCTGTCACGACGGCGTCCAGTTTTCTGCTTCTTCAATGCACCGTGGTCGCGACAGAGCACCCTGGGCTGCCAGGTGATGTAGACGACCTTCCGCTGTGGGTCACTGACACCATAATCGGCCAGCTTGTTACAATGGGGTGTGTTGGACAACCACAGCACCAAGCGGCCCCGGGGGATGTTGTCGATGCATACCCACTTCCCGTGAAAGCACTCATACCCCTTATCGGTGCAGACACAGTACGCCTTGTCGTGCTTATTGGTGTATGATCCTGCACAGGAAGCGCACGGTTGTCGGAGGGGGCAACGAGCCAAACACCACCACAACCCGGACACGCATCACTCCTGTTGCAAAAATGAACGTCGCGCCGCCGACTGGCACCGAGTGGCAGATGAACTGGGATGGCACACAGAACGGGAAGTCGATGCCAGTTTCCCCCTTCATCCTTTGATGCACCAAGTCCCCCGCGGTGCCCCACCCGATGTCGATATGCGGCTTCAGGGGGCCACCCGTTAGTTCATGGAACGCCTTTCCGTAGTCGGTGCCATTGAGTACTCGGTGCGAGGGTGGCCGCGACCTGCCTGCATCCACGCCGGTGATCGTCGCTGCGTCCCAAGAACACATGAGGTCCCGCTGGTCAACCCTATGCAACACGGAGAACACCATCTTTGCCATCTGGTCCAGACGAGCGCGTACGATGGCCTTGCTGCTTGCGAGCCCGTAGTGTCTTGTGATCCCACCCATCCCGCGGCTGCCGTGCGGGGCGCCACCGTCCTGGCGAATGGAACGGGCCGCCTCAGACAACGCCTGCTCGTATGCGTCCATCTCCTCCGAGTCCTCGTCGTAAAGCCGCACAACACTTACGCTGACAGTTCGCAGATCATTGCGGATACATTCAGCCCAACTCTCAGCTAGCTCCGGGAAGAGACGCGGTGTATACCAGAATGTTTGCATCGATCAAAAAAATGTAGCCTGACGAACAAGCCAGACAGGCCCACCACACCGCGGCAAATACAGACACCAAACACAGCATCGACCGTCATACGCTCGTGTGATGCACGTGTCACGCGTTATTATCTTGACTCGTACGAGCGTGCGCGTGTGGACTCTTCTTCCCCTTTCCGCCCCGTGGTCCTTCATCTCTGTGTGCATTCGTCCCCCAGGACCGACTAGGACAAAATTGAATACACAGAACAAACCTGATGCACCCGATGGGAGATGTAGAGTCTGTATTGCATATCAGGGTGATCTTGATGTATGGATACGTGTGTCTGGTAGGATTATGTCCCCTCTCATCACACCCCAAACATCCTCTCCTGAACCCGCGGGTAGTGTCTCACCGCGCTCGTTACACCGCACCTGGTCAGGGCGTATTTAATCGGGAGGATAGGATGTAGAGATCACAAAGCGTACCGTCGTCTCTTCAGGTCATTCACAGGTCCAAAACGAATTGTGGATTTGATCTTGCGGGGTGGGCTTTTTCTTCGCGTGGTTAGTGCTTTTGGATTGATGGATGGATGGGTTGTATGTTGGCAACACGGTACAACAGGCCCAGGGGTGCATTGGTGTCCAAGATCAAAATGTCATTTTCGCCAATCTGGTAGACGTGAAAGGTTTCTTCATTGAATGTATTGTGCAATTTTGGTGTGAGTGCGGCTGTTGACTGCCTAATGTAATGTGAAGGAATGGGTGTAGGTGCCACATTGCTGATGTGCATATGCAGAATAAAGGTTTCAGCACCTGTCTGCCTCATCCGGTCCATAAATGCCTCATAATTCCTTCGGATGTTCGCAAAACGTGATGTCGATGACACATCAAATCTGACGTCAGCCATCCTTTGTTGGTTCATCGGATTAATAATAGCCAAATCAACCTGCAATTCTGCAGCCACACCGTCCTCACTTAAGCGAGCCGTTAAGTGCCCGATCCAAAAGGGTATCATACCCCAGAAGAGGCTAGCGAAGCTATTACCCGCATATTCGCAATCTGACGGGTACATTCTGTGCAATAAACAGTTCGAAGGTGGACAGTTGCCGGTTTTTTGTGGATGATCAATGTTGTCTGAAAACACAGTGTTTACAGCACAGAGACTTTGCCGTGACCTTTCCGGTAGGAATGAGGCTAAATGTCGTTGTATGTTATATTCATTCATCTCTAGTTAGCTTTCCTTTTCTGTTTTTTCTTTGATTGTTTTTGGTACCTTCCGATGTTTGCAAAACGTGATCTGACGTGAGCCATCCTTTGTTGATTCATCGGATTAACAATGGCCAAATGTAGCCTGTCGAACAAGCCAGACAGGCCCACTACACCGCGGCAAATACAGAAACCAAACGCAGCATCGTGATGCACGAGTCACGCGTTATTATCTTGACTTGTACGCTCGTGCGCGTGTGGACTCTTGTTTCCCTCTTCCGCCCCCCGGTCACCCAAACATCGCAGAGCTGGGATTGGCGCTTTTTTCCTCATGCTTTTCCTCTTTGGTATCATGCTTATATGTCCGTGTCGTCTGAGCTTCTTGGGCCGGCCTCCTCTTTCCCTTCCTGGTTTATCCTTTCTGTGGGATCTCGAAGACGCCTTTTTGTAATTATTTGTCTACCAGCAGAATTAGCATAGCCCTGTCTCAATTGTTTATTTTCAGCCTCAAATCCGTGTACATGCAGATCTTTCCTTTCTTCGTTTTCCCTTTCTATAGTACCCTGAAAACGGGCCACTCTATTTCTTTTTCCAATTATTTCTCTACCAGCAGAAGTAGCATAGCCCCATTTCAATTCTTCATTTTCAGCCTCGAGGCTGTATATATGCCTATTGTATTCCTCAGTTACTTCATCAAAAAGTATGAACACCCTCTCCATCTCCGCTATTTGAGCATTTCTCCCCTCACGCACCTTTTTCAGTGCAGTGTTCTGCTGAAGCACCGATTCCCTTTCCTTCGCCATAAGCCAAAGCCGGGCCTCACAAAGCTTTAACTCCCCTTGGCATGTCTGTATCTCCTCTCTGTTTACCAAACCCGGTCCCTTCAATCCCATCAATCGATTAATCGCCACAACAGCCGTCACCGCCACCCCGATTACTGAAAGTTCATCCATCCATTCATCCATGGTATATCCTTTTTTATATATGTACAGACACCACCCAGGTATATTCATCGGATACGTGAATATGCATCAAAAGGTCATATCTCAGACACCAATGATGTCATAAGACGGTGCTGGTTTGCGACACATTGGGCATACTAACTGGGTCGTGTCACGCCTATCCCGCATGTTTCCGATCCTCGCGAATCACTGAAATGCATCAAGACTCATCCAATGACCACACGGGAGGCACGCTATGGATTCCCCCTTCCCCACCGTTTCCAGTGACAGCGGACATGTTGGCTCCTCTCTGTACCGTTCCAGGCAGCTTGAATTTGTTGTGTTATTCTGCCTGACGACAGGTAACGGTTCGGGTCGTAGCGACAGGCGCACACGTGACCTGGCCATGCCGTCCGAGACGTATTGCGTCACATTGAATTCCCCATTCAAGGCATTTGTCATTTCTTCGAATGCCTCGTTGATTCTGGGTAGTACGTAAACTCGCACAAAGTAATCCACGATGCTCTCGTCCCCTAGTACATCATCAGGTAGATCGTAACCATCTGGCCGTCTTTTATCATCGGGTTCATTGTGATACAGAAGCACGTTCACACGAAAAACCACCTGCTGTACCCTGTGTCGTATGAGAACCTTCAATTTCTCTTTTGCGTGGCGTACCAGGGCATCAATAACCCTTTCTCGGTCGTCGACGGGATCGACGGGACCCCGAAAATTGTTGTCAAGATCTAGCTTCATGTCATCAAGTTCCACATCCATGACAGCGTCATATTGATCCTCGGTGGCGCCCAGGATCCCATGAACAAGCAGGTTTGCTGCCTCGGTGACCGCGATCAATCGTCTGTGCCGCCCATCCCTGCGTGTCTGGCGTCTGATGGATGTGTTTATTTGACGATTGCGGTTTCTTCTCAGTAACGGATGTGACATCACAACCGTAGTAGACTGATTTTTTTTTTTGCCTTTTCATCGCAAAAAATTATAAGCTATTGAAGCCGGCGTTGAATTTGAAGCACCCGGGGTTTTTCACAATGAGTAACCTGATATTTACATGGTCGCGTGGTAATCACTTTAGCCCTGATGGCCTCACCTCCTTGCGTCGACCGCCTCTCGACAAATAAAGCAACAGGGCCGGATAGTCACAACCACACAACCCCAATCCAGCGTCCAGTCACATATACTTAGGGTTGCAGTTCATTTAACCGTGTCCTTTTGACTAACTTTGCGTAATAACCATTCACATATTCAAATGCATGCTGACTCAGTTCCTCGGGAAGATCGCACTTCGCCTGCAATGCAAGAACTGCTGTTGCTGCGTTGGGTGACGGAGGATTCCACGCAATGACACAGACTATCTTGTCTATCTGGTCTTCTACCTTCAATGTTCGTCTGCCATACGTCCAATCCCCGTGATCACCGTAATCTGCAGTGAACAAGTTGCGGATCGCAAGCATCATAATGCGCAGTTCATATGAACCTATGTCCTCACCCGGCTCAATACCCGGAAACTGTGTGTATTCTCCCTCACCAGGATACATGGGTGGTTTGGTAAGACGCGTCCAGCTGTCTATAATTAATTTGAATCGCACTGTCTGTTGCAACTTGTGGTGGGCGTACAGAATGTTGTAAAGTACATGTTTGAATTGCTTCTCTTGTCCTCGCTCATCATTCCCTAACCCACCATCCCCGTGGTAGTTAGTGAGATCAATTTCGCCCTGCTCGGTATCAAATTCACTTTTGAGAACAGAATCGACACCGGCAACCATTGAGACTCGTAGACACCATCTTTCGGTTATGTCCAGCAGTTGATTGAAAAACTGATTTGCGCGTACCTCGCCACCTCGCCACTGCCTGGTACGCTGCATGGTTGCCATCATCAATTGTGTTTCACTCCTTGTTTTTTGACAAGACTCCAGGCCTTACATGCGTTGTGAATGGATCAGCACATCCAATAAACACATTACATTCAGAGTCTGCGGGGTGCTATTGACCTGCCTGTCTTTGTCGTCGGATATCTTGATGACCAGGTGGGTTTCAATGCAGAGTCTTCCCTCTGTTTTTACGGTTGTATATGTATCGCAGTGATACAACTATTGATTTCCCATCTAAGTCGGTGTATACTTCAAATTTAAACTGGAGGCCCTCGGTCTTGGCCTTTGCGTTTTGCCTGTGGGACGGTGTTGGATTTCAGAAGTCTGTTAATCAATTTATACTCCTTCTGCACCTTAGTTTCTTCACTTTTGCACCAGAACGAGGCAGTTATGCGACTGTATTCATCAGGGCAGGGAACATCCGGCAATATGGGTATTTCGTCCATGAGTGTCCGTATGAGATCTGTGGGGTCTCCGGTAAACAACCGCCGAAGGTTGCCCTTCATCATCTTCAGGCTTTGTAAGCGGACTTGCGCCCCAAGATTGGGCCGTCCGACGCGTTCCAGGTAAACCAAGTATTCGGTGGGATTTAGGGACGCTCGCATGAGCTCGTAGCCTACCGCACCAATGATGATCGCCGCAGCATCTCTGACGGCAGTGGCGAAAGGGTCATCGTTGTACTGCTGCAGCAGACACAGACCCAGTGGGTGTGTCGGGACAGCAGGCACCGCTGCGTTCAGTATGGCTGATGTGTCCTTGAGCTTTGCTGCGTCCTGATGTGGCAAAAACTCAGCCATGAGGCGCACCTCGTCGTCGCCGGCACCTGTCATGTCTCCCATGCCAGGCAACGGTCTGCAAATACGAGGCGCTGGGACGTCTTCCATCGTGTGTCGCTTTCTTTTCAGGTGCAAATGTTCCTCGATCGCGTCCAGCCGATCCTCTATGCTGCCCAGTCGGTGTTCCATTTTGCTTTTTTGTTTTATTTCATACGCACGCTCAATACCAGATACCAATCACCAAGTCCTGTTTTCGTACATTTTCCACTCGACAACACCAGTCTGTGTCAATGCTTCAAATATGCGTCGTCTGAAGACTAAAACCCATCGTTCCTGTGATGTAAAGGGGGCCCGGGTACAGAATGCGGGTGGGTGGGTCAGAGAGGGACATGGCGTGCGTCAGTAATCTTGGTCTTCCGTTATCATGGTCAGCAAGCTCATTTCTATCGTGTGGTCCTCCCAGTGGTCGCAGTGGTCCTGGTCACAGAGCTGGAGGTAGGACGCGAGTACACCGCGATTGGAGAAGTTGGCTACCAACTTAGGGTTGTTTGATTTTTGCTCTTGTGGGTTTGTATCATTGGTCCACCACGAGTGCCTCCATTTTATTATCTCAACACGCGCGCAGGTAGTCCAAATACAAAGACACACACACATTCAATCAAAATTGACCCCCCCCCAGCAGCGATGGACGGGCATGACCCTAACCCTAACCCTGACCCGCAACAAAACAGCCCAAGCAGCAAAGCCTTACCAAAAGGTAAACAGCCACGTCCACGGGAATTCAGAATGCGCAATATACGACCACAGTGAGGGCAGTTGGCTTTCGATGTTCTGGATACCTCGTTGCCAGGAGGGTTAGAGGTCATCGTGCCCCACCGAACCGCGGGACGGGTGCCAATGGGACGGATCATCGGACCAACTACAGTCACAACGCGGGGAGGGGCCTTACCAACCATATATATCGAGCAACGATAAATACACCCGAACAAAGTCTGGTCAGAAACCAGTGTTTGGGTGGAAACCAGTGCGATCTTAATTTGCCTTGTTACAGGCGCGGGACAGAGCGGGCACACGTGGATGTCGTTTGGCGCAGGTCACACAGAATCCTTGGTGGCCACATGGCACCAAAACCACGCAACTCTGTTCGTCCATGCACACGGTACACTCGTTCCTCATCTGTATCTCTGAGTCAACCCTGTCGTCCTTAATCCTTCTCTCCAGCGTGTCCAGGGCTTCGTCGGACACGTTGTGTTGTTCCGTGACATGACATGTTCAGCGTCACGTGAGAGTACAAAAAAAATGCAATGATCCTGAGTATGCCTATTACTATGTGCAAAAGAGAAACAACACGGAAAACAATATGGGTACCCTATTCAGTAGTAATCGCAAGAATGATGCAATACCGGTGGGCCCAAACAAATTGAGGCGCAAACGCTGCTACACACTCTGCGACGAAACAGACGATGGGCAACTGCACACCTGTCGAAAGGTGTGCGAGATGGAGATGGTGGCTGAACCTGTATCGGAGGCATCAATGCCTGAGCACGTGGTGACAGGTCAAGCACGCACGCGGATTGTGTTGGTGGTCGGGACACATGCAACACTTCTGCCAACGGGTTGTATGGTGGGTCCACACAACGAAATTCTGTACAATTGAAGCGATAACCAGGACTCCAAGTTCGCCGGGTTGGCTGGCGTCGTGGGCCGTGTTTGTCAGCGTCGTGGTGAGCATTGGATTGCGGATTACGGAATGGGGTGTGACAGTCCCACAGCGCGTGCACATTGGCAAATGGATGAGCCGATGTGTGAAAAGTACACCAGGGAGCTGTACCCCAATAGCAAGTATGCACTGGAGTATTCACCACCAGACAATGTAAGTGGTTGTGTGTACGACCCAGTCGCCAATATCGCTACATATCTCTCTGACGCAAAAAATGGATTCAACGAACGCGGATAGCACACTTCAGAATGGCAGCGAATCTGTATTGCATCCGATGGCAAACCATTCAGCACAGAGCTGGGAGCATACTGTCCGGGTGAAGAAGACCTTCATTGGAGGCTGAAGTTATACTTGGATGAGGGGGAAAAGGAAGAGACCGCAAAAGCGGCAAGCGTCGATCCGCCAAGTCACAACGAAACCACAACTCCCGCTACGCCCCTGCGCCAGTCGTGATACTGCCAGTGCGGGAAAACAGAAACGGCAGTGCAAAGCTAGAAAGTACACGCATAAAAGCACACCTATCTGTGTCTATCTGTGTTTCACTCTTCGCTCTTTGACAAGACAACAATCTCCAGGGTTGTGAATGGATCGGCAATACATTGTGTTGTTCCGTGACATGTTCAGAGTCACAGTGTAGCATCAGACTAACGGAAACGGAAAAATCAGGTCAATGATAGAAAATAAACGCATTAATTACGCATACCATCTGCACACATGTATGCTCAGGCGGCGCGCGCTGCCCTTTGCATGCACCCCATCCCAGCCCGGGAGGAGTTTCTGCGCCCGCACACATGCCACGCGTCAGTGCCGCTCAGTTGCCTCCTGCAGGACACGTGGTCCCCCTGGATCGTGCTTGGGGCAATTGAGCTGTTGCTGTGAGCTTCCTGTCACTCGTACCGCAGCTGCGCGTAGCAGCACCTGCACCACGTCCGCCACGGCTGCTCGGCGTGGTCGCATATGTCGTCTTGGCAGTTGAAACAGGAGCCCTGATCCTCCTTGCTTCCGCCTCAACGTCGCTCGTGATGTAGCCCGTGCCGGCTCCGGCGACCCGCCGCTCCGCCCTGCCCCGCTCCTCCATCTTCTCCAAGTTGAACCCGGCGAGCCACAGCAGGTACGGCCAGTCGGTGCCTGCGACGGCCGAGAGCGTACGCCCCTTGTGCTTGCCGAACTTCAGGACGGACTCACCGTCCAGCACAGCGTCTGCGTGCGCCTTCGCCGCCTCCGCGAGCAGGCCAAGCTCCAACGCCTTCGCCGCCACGGTTTTCCGGACGCACTGGGTCAGCAGAGCCCACTTGGCCTGCTCGTCGCAGTGGGACTCGGCCGGCACCATCTGCCGCAGCGTGTCCGCGTCGGCCGCGGACCGCATCAGCTCGCGGTCCAACTCCTGGATGGCCCGCTTCCGCTCCCGCTCGACGCAGCGGTCGCACATCGGCTGGGCGCACTTGGGGGCCTCGGCCTCAAAAACGCCGGCCTCCACCGCTTCGGGGATGCGATGCGCGTGCACCTCGCACCAGGCAACGCCGCCCTCCGTCAATTTGCGTAGCTTCTCCTCGGTCGAAGCGTTCTACATAGCGAGGAACTGCGTCTTCGATTTCTCCGTGTACAGCTGCAGGAAAAGGTTGATAACCCGGCGCCGTAGGATTGCTTTGCACTGGACCTGTGTAATGCCAATGGGGTTCCGTGCCCTGCACTCTTCCACAAATTCCTCCATCACCTCTCGTACGACGACCGCGACGATGCCCGTATCGTAGAAGTCAAGTCGTTTACAAACAATCCACGTCAGCAGGGTGAGGGCAACGCATATCCCCTTCACATCGGGTATCGGTACGCTTTTCAGGGCAAAGTGGCCTTCCTTGTCTTTCGCCATCTCCCCGGGCCTGTTGGGATCCTCGTACACCATGTCACAGCCACCGCACGCGGCATTGCCGATGTGGTCACACCACCAGGGTGGACTCGGTGATCTGGTTCCCTCCTCTAGCCACATCTGCAACCCTTCCATCACACGGTCCCTCTTGTACTGTGGAATCCACTTGAGACCGGTTATATCAGCGAACAGCCTCTTCCCGATCCCGTGCTTGGCGTACAGGTCATGTAGCGTAATCTGTGTGAACGGAGCACCTGCTGTTGTGGCGACAGTGTATCCGTGCATGCCACTTGGGCCGTTTGCTTCGGAGGCGCAAGCTGTCTTTCTCTCCAGGTCAATTGTGACGGCGGTGCTGTGCACCCAGGACTCGTTGCTGTTTTGGACATCCACTACTACGTGCACGACCAACATGCGGCTGTTGTGTTTTCGACATTCGACGATCCACCGGCGCAGCGTGCCGTGGTTGTACTCGATTGCAGGGTTGTCCAAGGGGTGTACATCAACCGACCAGACCCCGTCTCTCTGGATCAGCATACATGGTGTGTACAACGCGCACTCGAATGAAGCATCCGCCATTTTACGGAAGGCCCGCAGCATGCGCAGTGACAACTTCTCGGCATATTGCACCCCAGCCTCTTCTCCCATTTGCTTTTAGAACCCTCCTCGTTATCGGGCCCTTCAACCGTCCCCAGTTACACTTTTCGGAGTGCTGCAGCAACAAGTCGATTTTCTTCATCAACTTAGATCTGTCGTAGTCGGACCTACGCAGCAGACAGAGGTGGTCGACCAGGTATTCCCTGACGCACGACGACAGTGCTTTTGCGTTCCTTTTGTCGATTTCGTCCGGGCGGAACGAGTTGTTCATTGGGTTGTTGTTGCCATTGCGGCCCCCAAACGCCAACCGTAGGTCGTTTTTCCCTTCTTCGGGAGGGGGCGCTTAGCGCCCCGCTGGACTGGCCTGCTAATAACCTCTCTCGCAGAACGCGCTCACACAACGACACCGCGTCCCGACAGCGACCTCCTCGCTCCACGTATGGTGCGAATCTGTCGGATCTATAGTTCATGCAGTCCCGCATTGCTTTGCCACAGTTGTTACCCATCTGTCGCAGATACGGCAACCAGCCATCCCAATGCTTGTCGCCACCTACCTCCTCTTTCTGTTGATTCTTCATTTTGCTGTGTCTGTGTCTATTAAGCGAGAAACGGTTGCATGACTTTTTGGTGTCGCGACACCTGCCTCCGATGTCGGCGTATGCTTGGAACTTGCCATACGTGTCCTTGCCGCAATCGGCGACGGCTCTGTTGCACACGCCCCGGTTCTCATTGAAGTAGTGCGACCACCCGCCCCATTCGACCACACCGCCGCCGCTGTCGCCGTCCCTCCATTCGGGTTCCTCCTTCTTCTTGTTGAAAAAGTGCTCCTCGCACTCATTTTTCCACTGTGGGTCGTCTCTAAAACCACAGGTTGCTTGGGTGTAACCGTCGTCCCAGTCTATTCCGCTTTTTTGCATTTGTCTTTTCTTCTTGCTAATCCATCCAAATTCATTTCTCTCTCTGCAGAGATCGAACAGAGCCGTTGGACTGAAACTTTTCTAGACTGTTTTATGTTTGTCAGCCTTTGACTCACATATGAGCCACACATGAAACCCCATGACAACATTCTAGACTTCCTAATGCAAAAAACACAAAGCATGCTTTTGGATTCGCTGTTCTTGCCGCAATCTTTCAATCGACCGCATCGATTGAAAGATTGTCAAGATTCCAAGGGCCCAAATTCCAAGGGCATCCATATGCAGCATATCATCCTTACTGTCGGACAACTTCAGCGACAGTGTGATTGCACTTCGGAAAAAAAACTACCTTTGCTACCTAACCCTACCTTTGCTTTTCCCAGCGTTCTGCTCCACTTATGAATAACACTCATAACACAGCCATGATAATAGTCCTCATGGTTGTCCACCATCCACTGTTTTACCCAGATCCCCGTAAGCCTTCCATCATCACCTCGCATCCAGATAGGTGTATACACGTCATTTCACCACCAGAAACTCTGATACAGGATATTGTACTTTGTTCTTATGTCGTCGTCCTCAGCGTTCCTTTCGTCGTCGATTTGAAAGGTCACCCTCGGGAATTTTTGGGGGTCAAGGGTGGTGTCATGTAAGCGATCCACAGATCCTGCGACATCGACACAATACAACTACTACGAATACGGAGGTGACTTGTTGCACAGATGCATTGCAGATTGGTTCAATGCATCCGTGCCACTACCCGATGACGCCAAACCTGTGCTGACGGAGGCGACCTGCCATGCCATCTTGACACTGACATTCAGGCGTTGACGTGACCATGACATGACACAATAGATTCCCTTCTACAGTACCCTTGTTCAGGCCAGGAATAAACTGATTTGCAGGATGTGGCTACTCCCAACCTGGAATGTGAAGTCACGTTTGACCGCGTGAGGCACAGGGAGTTTGATAGCCAAAAAATCACATTCAAAACCGGTGTGGTTATGTTGACGGACTCGTAAGCTTGCCCATTTTTTCTCGACGGAATTTACACGCGGTGTTCGACCCAGTATTGTTGCAATTCCTCGTTCCGTACTCGTCCTCTGTCTCTGAACCTAGTTATGTCGCTTTTTTTGGCGGGTGATATTTTCGAAACACCGCATATCGTTTTGGGCATGTTGTCCCTGCATCCGCCACTACCCGATGATGCCAAACCTGTGATGACGGTGCAGTACTTGTTTTATGACAGAAGAAAATGCACAGAACGGAGATTAGGAGGAGCACAAGACAAACACAAACAACAATAATAGCAAGACGCTTTACCGCAGGTGTTGAGCCGAGAAAGAGACAACAATGATACATGTATGTAAAGTGAACGGGCTGTGCCGGTATACAGCCTTAACGCCATAACGATAACGGCTTGGCCTGGTGCCTCCATTGCCAAGAATTTCCGTCCCACTATTTACTTGCGTTCTGGTTCTTGCTCCTGGTACAACACCGCAGCATCCAGCATTTCCAGAACTTGTTTCCGGTTGTGATCCACCGACTGGTATAACAGCGCTGTTGGTGGGGGCATTGGTGCAATGGAGCGCGCAGTTGGGACAGCGGGGGACTCCTGCCTCTTGGGCTGCCAAAGGACAGTACCACCCAATGCTGCACACAATTCCGTGGTTTGCTGCTGGCACTGGCGGATATTCGCGTTGTACATATCGGACGCGTCGTGGTGTATGACGAGAAAGTCAACACGGAGCAACCACCTTCTTTTCAGAATGCCCAACAGGAACCTGATCACCTTTCCACGACAGCACGGCTTATGGGGTCCCATGTTAGTGATGTGCAACTGGAACACCCTGCGCCGCACGGCCGATGGGCATGCCACATGCGACAGAAGGCGCTTGCATACCCCGGTGTCGTATTGCGGGCCACGACAGGCGCCGAAGTCGATAATGGCACATATGTGCCTGCCACCGTCGTCCCCCTGCTTCGGTAAGTTCGCCAATGGGACCAAGGTCGTGACGGGTTTCACTGCAATACCCCACTCTAGGCCAATCTTCTCGCGGGATCGGTGCATGATCGGCGACGCACCCACCGGCAGCTGTGGGAGGAAAATCCGGTCGGTGCACACCGTTCGAAGCATGTGGCAGACGAGGCGCAGGGTCTTTGGTTGCGTACAAAATTGCGAGATCATCCACCATAGGTCATGGCCCAACAACGGCTGTACTCGATGATAGGGGTCCATACTGTGGGTCGAAGAAGAAAACTGGGTGGAACACCACAAATGTATGACTACCGGACTACCGGAAGCTGATGAGATTACACACCACAGACACTGCAAGAAATGCATGGCAAGGATCCCACAATGAATGCTCGTTGTGCCATTTTACGCCAATTAGGGTCGTACCAAGTGATGACATCCCATCTATGTGGATATCAATTCACTACATCAATTCCCTGTTGAAATTGGCGTTTGCCTGTAGAGTGGTAGAGTTTTCGTAGAGGTCCAGTGGTATGTATCCGATCGGCGAAGAAGCACGACCATCGGGATACACTGGTAGGACCCGTTGTGTACCGTTGGTATATCTTGTTTTACTTATCGAATTATGACGCGACCAATTTGTGGCCAATTCGTGGATATATGCATCTGGCGAGGGTAAACAAACACATTATCACTGGACCGAGCAGACCAACGACCATACATGCTGACCGGACCGCTGTTCCCCTGTTAGGTCCATGTCATCATTTTACATGGAGACACCAAACCCTGCAATGAGAATTCCTGATCCATCCAATCGTGACCCAACCACAACCTGTATGGGAATGTACCAGCCTTTCAGTTCTTCACCTCCCCGATTTCCACCGCATAGTCATCATCGAATTTAGCACGCTTAAACTCGGGCAGGCTGTGAACGATCGAAGCTAAAAGTACGGTGTACATGCACGTGCATTTTGTGCATTGATTTTCCCCGCGCGGGTTGTTGTACCTTCACCTCGAAATTTCATTAATTACATCAGCGTTGCATACACTGCATTGTGATCAGACCACCCACGGGTGATTAAATCCATCACCCCTGCGTCAATCAATTCCACTCCTCTATACCAGATACTGTCTACAAATCCACCATGCACCGAGGTTTTCGAGTTTTCTGGTGTTCCCAGAGCATAGCCATTCGCAATCAAAGGTTTGTAAGGAACTGAGTTCCACAGTTGTATCTGCTCATCACTCCAACCACTCTGCCTCGGAGAAACTGCATTTGTTTCAAGCTGATCAGAATTGAAGTCAGGTCCCTGTCATCGTTTCACATAGAGACACCAAACCCTGCAATGAGAATGACAACGCAAAATTGCATGTTCACATTGCTATGAAGGAGGTTTGTGATCTCTGTCGACTGATCCAGGGGGGAGAAAAACGTCATCTCCTTTCATCACACCCCATACATCCATGCATTCCCTTTTTTGTTTTTCTGGTTTTCAAAAAAAAATGCAATTTTTGCCAAAAGACACAAGATCAAAAATATCCACGTTCAACACAGCACGGGACCAGGTGTCTCTCGCTGATGCAGGGTTCGTGAAGGTGAATTGTTCGCTGCAGGACTGCAACCAGCAATCTCCAGCCTGCAAGAAGAAATGTGGACAACTGGCCTCCTGGCTATCATGTATGATTACTAAAATGCAGCAGGATCTGAACCACCCATCTGCATCAATATCAATCAATTTTGCCATCCATCATGGCACAGCTGTATTGATATACGGCAGAACGTATTGCGATTTGCCGGGATGGGATATGATTATCAATCATACGATGCAAAACTACAGGCAGGTGACAGGTGAGATTATAAGGAAAAACATACTCAGCGAAATAACCGGCAAGGTCACACAATTTGAAATGCATGTACAGGTGACACTGTACGGTGATACTGTACTTGACGGACATTTTTGGAAATCATGGATGCACTGCATTGCAAAAAAATGTTCATCATTCAAATGGCTAGCCTACCGTATAGGTGACGGTGTGCTGTCACGTGACCCAACCGTGTTCGATGGCCAAACAATCACATTCAAAACCAGTGTGGTCATGTTGACAGACTATATGTACTCGTGAGCTTGCCCAATCGTGCAGTTACACCCATTGCTATCATTAATTTTTGTCGACGCAGTTGGTTCAGAATCTGAACCAATGGATGGACTGAGAGATCCAAATTGATATTACCCACCCAATTTTCAGTGGTGGAGACCTGGTTGGTCCAAACGTTTCTTGAAATTCGTATAACCCTGAATATTTTCACGGTCCCCCTCCAAGTCAGGTTTTGGGGCAATGGAGGAGAATGGAAGAAAATAGCAGTCCCTTTCCGTTTGCTAGTAGTAGTCCCCCTTCAAGTGGTTTATGGATTGCTGAGGATGTATTGGAAGTTCGATATGGAAAGAGATAGGTGCGCAATGTCAAACCTGATACCGAAGAGGACAAAAAGAGGTGTTTTCTTTTGTTGTTCGTTGCTGGCTGATGCGCTACAGCCAGTACACGCAGTTTTCCCAGTCAAACCCACTTGCTTGTATTCGTAGGCATGCTGATTACCCATGGTGTGCAACCCCCTTACGCCCCCCCCCCCCCCATCAGCCCTCAGTCAAGTCAGCTCCGTTGGTTATGGGTAATGTTTCATGTCCGATATTACAACCATCAGGTTGACCCTAACCCTAACCGGAGTGTGAGTCATCCAGACACAAGACAGGCACAATCCAGATCACAGTATTTGCGACAACACAACCGGTTACTGACAGTGTCGTATCAATGGCAATGAGTGATAACTCAGTCCTCCAATGGATTGCATGCACCAAAAGAAGGTAGGATATATACGCCTACATGCAGTGATGCACAGGCCACAGACGTTACACTTGCCTCTCAGGCTCCTGTAAATCTTCCAAGCAACAGGCATAGTGATGGCCGGCATGTTTGACTGCCCACAGCGTGCCACGTGTCAATGTCAACCACGTGTCAATGTCAGTGACTTTCCACATCCCATCTTCACCCTCTGCGCACCAAAATACTTCTTCTTGACACCAAGGGCATTGCGACACCTGACTGGCACAACCCCTACACACAACATGACCACATGCAGGAATGCAGTCCACAGGCATGTTCATGCAGACCCCACATACTAGTAGAAACTGTTCAATCCGCCTTATAGCACGGAACGCATGCGTGACAGCCATGCTAGGGCCCTTGTCAACCAGACTTACGTTCTGCCGGATTCCCCACTTAGGACTGAGCGGATTGAAGAAAACCACTGACCATTAGGGCTCTCAGAATTCCCATGTCACTGTGCTGTACGTGTTGTAGAGTGGGATCGTCCATGTACGCCTGCCCGTGACCCCAGAACGTTAGTCCGAATACAAAGCCATCACCACCATAACCATCTTGCGGTGATTCAAGAATGTTATTGTCACCAACGATCAGGTCTGACCACATATCGGGGCAATTGTATCGGTCATCTTGCATGATAACAGCCCGCTTGAATGGAATTTGCTTGTCTGGTGGTGATTGCTGATTTGTTACAATGCAATGGACACCCTCGTCCAATACTGATGTGTTGCCAAAATGCGCAGCGGAGTCCGATGCACAAAATGATTGGTTTGCAAAACCCGTGCATGCCATTACCGGCACATACTCCACACACGACGTTGATCGAAAAAATCGCATGGATGAAGGTTGCAGGAGGTCGTCGAGACCAATCAGACAGGATTGCCACACAGCACCACAGTCATTTTTGACGTCTATCCGGACATTCGGCTTTCCCTCGATCCCTGGGGTCTCTCCGAGGTTACCATGCTGGACGGCATGGAATCTGCTCCCTCTGAGTTTTCTCCGCATTGCTGTTGTGGCTGTCCTCGTGCTCTGATGCTTTCCCGTTATCTTGCTCTGATTCCCCCCTTTCAGAATTCGATCGGGTATCTTGCCCTGATCCAGCATAAAGCTCTCCTTCTCCTTGGGCTTCATCATGGTTAGTTTGCCTTTTCGCTTTTGGCGTCATGTCCACAACCCCAAAAACCCTGCTCCTTCCGCGTTTTCCATGACAGATATTGTCCAATGCTGATCTGGCATCCAAAGTGGCATTCATCTCTCTCTGCAAAGATCGACGGAGACCGTCTTTCTGTTTGACTCACATATGAGCCACACGAACACAAAGTGCAACGGAGACACAAAGTATGGCATGACGCCATGTACCGAAATAGTGGGGCAGCGGTGGTTGCCGTTCGAGTTGGTGCCGCGTGCTGCTGTCCCTGTCATCTAACCACGGAATCCATCTAACCACGGAATCACCGGTTCCCCTTTTCATTTCCGGCCCACATGTTGTTTTTATGTTGTTGTGTACATATGTCATCCCTTCTGCATGCGGCTGTATGATCGAATTGCTAGCTATGACACCGGTCCTGGTTTATATGGAAAACATATCCCGCCCTTGTCGCTATTTACAAAAGGAAGATGACAAAACAGAGAAGAATGACATCCACAGACCAGGTAGGTAGGTAGGTAGGTGCACTCGGTCGTGGAGAGGCGCCCCATGGTTCCCCCTGGCGTCGCCCCTGTGACGAACAGGAAGAGGCTCCGCGCGTGAAGAGGGGAGGCGGCTTACATCCCGCTAGACCTGACTGTTGGCCCCCAACAAAGCAGCCCCGGGCAACACCGGGAGGGCTGTCCGCCGCCAGCGTGACGTGCTTGTCTCGCCAGGAGGGTGTGCCCCCGTGCTTGCACACGTCCCCTCCTTTGAGCGGAACCCTAGACGTTCCCAAGGCATGCATGCACGTTCTTGGTACTAGGGTTCCGAGGCGCTTGGGTGTCGCACGCTCCGCCTCGAGTCCCAAACCAGAACAGGCCTTAGGATGCAGCCTTGCCCCGGGTCTCCGGATCTCGTTTTGCCGGGTCACCTGCATGGCACGGGCTGCCTCAGTGCCCGGGCTGTGGGCACTGGGTTTCCTACTGTTGTGCGGCGTTTTTGTTTAGGTCGGGTTTGCCGTTGGGTGTGGGTTTTGTTAACCCCGCCAGTCCTGGCTGGGTTCTTGGGTGGGTTCTTGGGCACGGTTTGTGGTGTTGTCTTTCTAGCGTCGGCTGTTTGTGGTGTTCGTGGTTGGGCTTTGGTTTCGGCCTGCTTATGGGACATGTGTGGTTTTGTGCGCGCCCCGTTTGCCCCCCGCCGTTTTTGGTTCCGGCGTGCGGTGTGGGCGGGCGTGCTGGGCCCGGGTCTCGGCTTTGTCCCGCCGTTCTTGGCTGGGTTGTCAGGGTGTTTTTTTTGCGCTTTTTTTTTGTGTTGGTTGCTGGGTGTCCCTGTCCCGGGCCTTGTGGTCCCTGTCCCCCCATCTCCTTTCTTTCAGGCTGGGCTGCTGCCTCTTTTTTTTTTTTTCTCGGTGTGTGTCTGCTTGTTTCGGTGTCCCTCTTCCTGGTGGGCCGCTGCTCCTGGCTTGGTGTTGCCGGTTTTGGCTGCGTGGTCCCCCTGTGCCTCTTTGGGGGTCCTGTCTTCGGTGCCTTCTGGGGGGGGGTTGGCCGCCTCTGGTGGTGTTGGCGGGCTGTTTGGTGGCTGTGGGCTGTTTTCGCGCCCCCCCCCCTCCCCCTTCTGTTGCTTTTGTTTTGGGGGGGGGGCCTGCCTGTTTCTCCCTCTGCCTTCCCTGGGCTGGCGCACGCACTGGCCCGCATTCTGTGTTGTTTTCCGGGCTGCTGTTGGCGGTTGCCCTCTGTTTAGCTGTGTTCCGGCCCCATGGGTCGGGTGGGCTATGTACACGTTGGGCTCGGCGCCCCTTCTTGCTTGGTTAGGTCCTGGCTCTGCCGGCTGGGCGGCTGCGCCAGGCGGCTGCGTGTAGCTCTGGGCTAGGGGGCTGGGGTTGTTAGTGTCCCTTCCCCTCTGTGGTGCCAGTTTCAACCTTCTGGGTGGTCCGCCACCGTTGTTGCCGGGCGCGCTGTGGCCCCGTGTGTGGCCTGCGGTGCCGGTGTGTGGTGTGCTGGTGCGGCGCCTTCCGGGGTGTGCGGTGGCTTGCTTCGGTTAGTCCTTCAGGTTAGGGTCAGTCGTGCTGTGTTGTGCCGCTCTGTGCCGCGTCGCGTCGCGTCGTGCTGTTGCGCGTTGCACTGTGGCGCGCTGTGGTGCGGTGTGCCGTGGTCTCGCATTGTGCCGCGGTGGGTCAGTGGAGGTCAGCCTGGCCTGTGTCGTGGTGCGGAGTGCGGGCCGGAGTGTGGCTGGCTGGTGGCTGGGGGGTGCGGTTAGGTGTGGGTGTCTCGCTGGGTCCGTGCTGTGGGGGCCTGGGCGTGCCGCTCGGGCTGGTGGGTCGGGTAGGCGTCCGTGGCGTTGCCCTCCCTGGCGGCCTGTGCCTTGGTCCCGTGTCCTCTGGGGGTCCCGGTCCCTAGCCCTGGTCGCTGTGGCCGTGCCTTCGGCCTCTTCTGGTGCCTGTGAGGTGGCCCTTGTGGCGGCCGGGGTCGTCGCCTGGCGGTGAGGGCGTGGTGGTGCACCGTGCTGCGGCGTTTTCTGCGGCTTCCTCGGTTGGTGTGGCCCGTTCTCCCCGTGTAGGTGTGCCCTCCATTCCCCGTGTGGTTTCCGGTGGCTGGTGAGTGTGCGCTGGTGTGATCCGTACGGCGTCTGATGCTTGCTTCGGAGGTGTGTGTCGTGGGGCGTTCGGGGGGGGTGGGGCAGCGCTGGTCCCCCTGTCGTGGTATGCCCTTCCTGGGTGTGGGTCGTGGCGTTTGCCGTGGTGCCCTTTTCCTCCGTGCCTTGGTCCCCGCTCCTGCCCCTTCCTGGTTCTTCGGTGGTTTCCTGCCCCCATGTGGTGTCTCCTACGGCGCCCTGTCCCTATGAGTGCCTGCCCTCACTTGGGGCCCCTCCATGCCCTCTTGCCTGAGTGCCCCTTGGTGTCCCTTGCCCTCCCCTTGCCCTTGTCCTTCCCCTTCCTGGTGTGGTGGTGGCGGGAGGGGCGGGGTCGGGAGGGGGCGCCGACGTCCCAGGCCTGGGGGTGGGTGGCCTGGAGCCATTGGCGAGGGCTTGGGGGGTGTAGGGGGGGCGGAGGCCCTGGATTGCATCGCGGAGGAGGGCCTCCCATGCTGCTTGTGGCATGATGGTCTCCAGGGCGGCCTCGTTGGGGTCGGCGGGGGTGCGGGTGCGGACCTCCTCGAAGGTATGCACCATGTGCACCCCATCGTGCCTTCCCGCTCCCCCGGCCCACGTCACCCAGCGGCGGAGCTCCTGCAAAGTGGGGGCAGACCACCAGGCGAGGTGGGCGGGGGCCTTGGGGGGGGAGGGGTCCGTGCCAGGGGTCCTGGAGCGGCGGGGGGAGGACGTGGACCTGTGGTGGTGGTGGGGGTGGCGGTGCCTGGGGGAGCGGGAGCGGCGATGGCGGGGGCTGGGGGTGGAGGACGGGTACAGGCAGAGGGGGGAACGGGAGGGGGAGGTGGACATGGCGCGGCGGTTGCGCGCTTGGTGGCGTCCGGGGGAGCGGGAGTGGTGGTGGCAGGGGCTGGGGGTGGTGGATGGGTATGAGCGGCGGGGGGGGCGGGGAGCCCAGCGGGGCCTCAGGCGGGAGGGGGAGGTGGACGTGGGGCGGCGGTGGCGTGCCTGGCGGCAGAGGGGGGAGCGGGAGCGGTGGTGGCGGGGGCTGGGGGTGGGGGTCTTGTATGGCCGGAGGGCGGAGGGGGAGGTGGACATGGGGCGGCGGTGGCGCTCGTGGTGGCGCCCGGGGGAGCAGGAGCGGCAGGAGCGGGGCCCCGGGGGGTCGTGGTGGCACCTGGGGCAGCGGGAGCGGCGCGAGTAGGTGGTTGAGGCACGGTGGCGGTGTGGGGAGAGTGGGCGCCGGGGGCAGGTTTGTCATGCGGGGGGGGAGCGGGAGCGCCGCCGTTTGCGGGACCGGGCCTCATCGCTCGAGTCGGGCCGGTCAGGAGGCGTCGGCGGGTCCTGGGGGGCTTCGCGTGGTGCTGCCTGGTACTGAAAAGGGGGGAGGACCCCCGTCGTCCATGGATCCGCCACGTAGGGGTGTGGTGGCGGCAGCGGCTGGTGGTATGGGTCGAGTGACTGTCCGTGGCGGGGTTCGGCCCGGGGGGCCCCTTTGGCGTGGACGTGGTGGCCGGGGGGATACGGTTCCTGGTACGGGGGGGTGGCCGGTACGGGGGGGGTGGCCCCTGGCGGTAGGTGGGGTATGCGGATGGAGCGCTCGGTGGCTGCCATCCCATTCGCTGGTGCTGTTCGTGCACGGGGGGTTGTGGCCCGGTGGGGTAGGGTGGTGGGCAGTGGTAGTGGTGGTGGTGGTGTTGGTGGTGGTGGTGGTGTGGCCAATGGTGGTGGTGGTGTTGGTAGTGGTGGGGTTGGTGTTGCGGGTATGGCCCATGGACCCCTTGTGGGTCTTCCGGTCCCCCTTGTGGGGGTAGGGGGTTGGGCATCATGGGCAGCCCCTGGGGCTGCACAATGTGGTGGGCAGGGGGGGCGGGTCGGGGGCCGGGCTTGACGGTGACGGTGGTCGAGGGGTCCCACGTCCCTGGGTCGGTTTGGCCGGCGGTGGTGGTGGTTTGCGGGGGATGGATGACGGGGCGCTTGGTGACGTGGATGTGGACGAGGGCTTGGACGGGGTCGTGTTGGGTGGCCGCCTCTGCGGTGGTGGTGGTTGCCGGTGGGAGGGGGGCGTGGGTTGTGCAGGGTGGGGGGTCCTGGCTTGGGTGAGGGTCCAGGTTGGGGCGGTGTCGGTTGGGTTTGTGTCGTTGCGTTTGTGGTGTTGTGTGTGCTCGCGTGGGCGCCGGCTTGGGTTTGGGGTCGGGTTTGGGGTTGGGGTCCGGTTCCAGGTTGAGGAGGACCTCTGTCCGGAGATGTGAGGGCACCGATGTCGGGTCGGGGGTCTTCCTGGTGCGTTGCCGGGGTGCCCGAGTCGCCTGTGTGGGGGTTGGGGGGTCGGTGCGTGCGGCCGCGGCTTTGGCTTTAGCCGTGGCCTTGAGGATGAGGGCGGCGGGGAGGGGGGGGTCGGAGGATGAGGTGGAGGGGGTGGATGAGGCTGAGGATGAGGAGGAGGTGGTGGACGCGGGTTGTGCTGTGACATCCACAGACCACTCCTTTATGGATTGAATCCATCGGTACGTTTACAAGTCCTTCCACAATCAGCCCCGTCGGACCACTCAACACATTTCAGATCAATACCAAACAAGGTTTCTGCATTTCTGTAATGCTCCACCGGAACAGCACTGGTCTCCCCGTCATGAACTCCGTAAAAAATGGAGTTCCTTAATCAATGCTGGATCGCGGATAATAGGTACGCAGTATCCACGAACTTGCATCTGATGCTTCCACCATGTACCCGGGAGTTAATAAACTTTGACTCGCAGCTCCACTGCAAGTTTGTTTCCCTCTGGTGTTCCATCATGGCATCCCAGTGAAATTTTAGTTGTTAACAGCCGTGGTTGAAACAAAATGTACGCCTTTGGGATAGTTTGGTCAGAAACCATCCATACACCACAAGCATATCTTTTCAAATCATCTGCATTCTTGAACCAAAGCTTTTGACCAGCGCCTCCATAGGTTGTGACATACATCAGCTGACAGCTTGTTGGTGATGTGGACGGACAGTTCACAATCCATTGATCCTTTTCTTACTTTCTTACTTCTTTACAAAGAGAGTGTGATATCTACCACCAAGGACGTTTGATTTTGTGGATGGACAGGGACTATACAATTCCATACATACAGAACCCAAATTCGAACTGAGCATCTGACTGAATACGTGCAGCCGCTAACCCAAACCTTTGCCTCGCGTCACAGAAACGTGGGTCTGTGATAAGTAAAAGAAGATGAGGTATACCAACGGTATAAAACGGGTCCTACCAGTGTATCTGAAAGTGCTGCCCTAGGTCGTGGATGGTGCCGGAGGGCTCAGGGCCGGCAAGACCGGGGGGGCAGGCACGCGAGGAGTCGACCTGAACGCTGCTGTTGGGGGCAGAACCGGATACACGGACACCAACGGAGGCAAGAGCGGCGACAACGGAGGCAAGATCCATGCTGATTGTTATCCGGCAAAAAATCCCAGTCTATGAAGAAAATTGATGCGGATATTCCTAAGTACATCTGAGTGTCCATATCTGTCTGAAAAGATTTATATAAATCCGATTGTGAAAAAATATTTGGCCGATCTGGCTCGCGCACGCGCGTCAGCGGCAAATGGCGATTCCGGGTAAATGAGCAGAACGCGGCAGATTTACGATGAATGGACCGCGGAATCAGATCCGGCACATCAGAAATATATAGGTCTGATCCTGAGACTGAGCTGCGGGGCGGCGATTCCGCCGAAGCAGAGAAAATGACGGAAATGTAGCCAATCTGGGGCAGATCTGTGAGAATCTGAGCAGATGGGGGTTAGCCGCACTTACAGTATCCAGATGGTGGTGCCGGTTCGCCAATCGGATACATACCACTGGACCTCTACGAAAACTCTACCACTCTACAGGCAAACGCCAATTTCAACAGGGGGCGGATAATTCTATCGGGGGGTGAACTGGTACAGGTGAAATGGGTATATAAGTACATCGACAATTTTCCAGATCGTGTTGAAATGAAAGCCATTGAATCGAGAAACCTACACAATCTGACACAGTTGCGTGAATTGATATCGTTTTGGGGTGTTAGTGTACCGCCACACAAATGGGATGTCATCACTCAGTACGACCCCGTTTGGCGTGAAATGGCACAACGAGCATTAATTGTACTTTTGACGTTGTTGCAGTCGCATATGCAGGTCCTCTGTGTGGACAGCAGCAAGTGTTTTCTAGATGTCCATGCCCCCTGTATCGTTTTTTCCTTCGTGATTGATGGCGAGGACGTGTTTAGGAAGAAGTTTGACGGTTGTCTGGTTCCCGCTTCAGTGAAAGACATAATTCGATCGTATAATACGGTCGCTGACAGGTACCATCCGCAGTTTGCCATACACTACGACCATAGCGCGATGACAAAGCCAAAGATGATGAGGGAACTGATATGGATAACGATAGACAAAACGACGAGAGAATTACCACCCGAATGGCCCGAGTTCTATCTGTTGCGCACCGAAGGCCAAGTTGACAGTCCGGACATTACCGTCGCTTGGTTTGGCACCAAAATACCAGATAACCACAATCATTCGACGTTGTAACATTAAACGGCCAATGGGACATGCGACAGAAGGCGCTCAGTCTGAAAAACAATATCCTGCAGTACCCTGCCCCTTGCCCTACAAAGAAACGATTGCTGTTTTGACAATGACGAAATGGCACATCAAAATCAATGCTGGACGTGGTACACGCAGACACAGGACTCATGACAAATGTTCTGAAGCAGGCTGAACGTGCACGGGCACGTGCAACAAATTTTCTCAAATAATTGATCAAGATAACAGAAACTGCACTTGAAGGTGTTGATTCCCTTGAAATTCAATTCAATAACCAGCAGGATTGACTATCGGGATCCCGATGAATAACCAAACACAACGGGCCTTCTCACCTAGGATTTTATGGGGTCCAAAAATCCCAAAACCAGCTACAGTCAGAAATACTACTTTTTTGTCAAATTATACCATAAAGAGGATATTTTCCGGAGTTAGCCTCCCCCCCCACCCTCCAAATTGGAAATATTCCAGCCCCTAGATCGACAATGCAGCCTTGATTCCATCTAAAATCGGCCGTATCCGAGAAATATGACATTCACCACCTAGTTGCGAATAGCAGCTTTTGTATAGCTCAAACCATACATGTTTGTTTTTGGCCAGAAATACGGTTTTTTGGTGATGGCGGCTACAAACACTCCATAACTTGCTCCAAAACCTTGCAAAACACTTTTTTCGGAGTCCACCACACTCAAAATAGGGTATGGGGCCCTACAACTGACCACTCATGCCCCCAAAAT
Organism: Eutreptiella sp. 'Long Island Sound 2002'; assembly: GCA_964036045.1. Classification (NCBI taxonomy): domain Eukaryota; phylum Euglenozoa; class Euglenophyceae; order Eutreptiales; family Eutreptiaceae; genus Eutreptiella; species Eutreptiella sp. 'Long Island Sound 2002'. Next base: position 7,534,698 of record OZ038393.1, read on the forward strand.
ACTGTTTTAGGCCAAAAAAATGGCTTTTTTTGCGCAAAAAAAGCGGTTTTTCGGTGATGGTCGCTCCGGAACCCTTGATCATTTGCTCCAAAACACTGGAGAACGCGCTTTACAGAGTCCAGCATCCTCAAAATAGGGTATGGGGCCCTACCTGTGACCACTCAGGCCCCAAAAAACACTGTTTTAGGCCAAAAATTGGCTTTTTTTGGCCATTTTTGGCCAAAAATGCGTTTTTTTGGTGCTGACGGCCCTGATACCCTTGAGTATCTGCTCCAAAAACCTTGCAAAACGCTTTCTATCGAGTCCAGCACCCTGAGAATAGGGTATGGGGCCCTACAACTGACCACTCAGGCCCCAAAAACGCTGCTTCAGGCCAAAAAATGGCATTTTTTGGCCATTTTTGGGCAAAAATGCGGGTTTTTTTGGTGATGGTGGCTCCAAAAAACTCGATAGCCTGCTCCAAAAAGAATGCAAAAAACGTTTCTCTGACTCCAGCACCCTCAAAATAGGCTGGGGGGCCCTACAACTGCCCATTCAGGCCCCAAAAACACTGTTTTGGGCAAAAAAGGCATTTTTTTGGCCATTTTGGGGCAAAAAATGCGGTTTTTTTGTGATGACGGCTCCAAAACAATCAATAACTTGATCCAAAACCTTGCAAAACACTTTGTATTGAGTCCAGCACCCTCGAAACAGGGTGGGGAGCCCTACAGCTGACCACTCAGGCCCCAAACACACTGTTTTAGGCCAAAAAATGCCTTTTTTTGGCTATTTTTGGGCCAAAAATGCGGTTTTTTGGTGATGGCGGCTCGGAAAAACTCGAATACTTGCTCCAAGACCTTGCACAACACTTTTGCCTTGAGTCCAGCACCCTCAAAATAGGGTGGGGGGCCCTACAACTGACCACTCACGCCCCAAAAACACTGTTTTAGGCCAAAAAATGTCTTTTTTTGGCCATTTTTGGGCAAAAAATGCGGTTGTTTGGTGATGGCGGCTCCAAAACACTCGATAACCTGCTCCAAAAACTTGCAAAACACATTTTCCTTTGAGTCCAGCACCCTCAGAATAGGGTGGGGAGCCCTACAACTGACCACTCAGGCCCCAGAAACACTGTTTTAGGCCAAAAAATGGCTTTTGTTTTGGCCATTTTTGGGCAAAAAATGCGGTTTTTTTTGGTCATGGCGGCTCCGAAAAACTCGATAACCTCCTCCAAAACCTTGCAAAACACGTTCTCTTGACTCCAGCACCCTAAAAATAGGGTGGGGGGCCCTACAACTGACCACCCAGGCCCCAAAAACACTGTTTCAGGCCAAAAAGCGGCTTTTTTTGGCCATTTTTGGGCAAAAAATGGGGTTTTTTGGTGATGGCGGCTCCGAAACACTCGACAACTTGCACCAAAACCTGGCAAAACACATTTTGTCTTTGAGTCCAGCACCCTCAGAATAGGGTGGGGGGCCCTACATTCAACCACTCAGGCCCCACAAACACTGTTTCAGGCAAAAAGCTTGCATTTTCTGGCCATTTTTTGGGCTAAAAATGCAGTTTTTTTCGTGCTGGCGGCTCGGAAACACTTCATAACTTGCTCCAATACCCTGCGAAGCATGTTTTTTGAAGCGAGAACACGAATCCAACCTGTACCATTTTTCATGTGTTCACTGGGGCTGCATCTTGTCCTTCCAGGTCTGCACTGAAAATAAACTGACGTCAGGCAACAGGCAACAGACAACAGACAACAGACAATGGACGACGACGTTCAACAAACTGCAGGCAACAGAAAACCGACAACAGACAACAAACAAAAGACAATGGATGACGATGTTCAACTGACGGCCGGCAACAGAGCGATAGACAACGGACAACAGACAACAACAGACAACAGATAGCAGACAACAGTTGACGACTTCCAACTGACGTCAGGCAACAGACAACAGTCAACAGACAACAGGGCCCTGGACAACACTGGCTGGCATGCGGCAGGCCAACTTGCTGCCATGCAGCGGTCAGTCAGTGATGCGGTTACCATACATAATGAGGCAAAGTGAAGTGAAATGGACGATATCAAGGAGGAGGCACAAGACACAGCCTCATGCGGGATGCATGGCAGATATGCAGGATTTTGATGTTCTCTGAACCAGATTTTTCTGCCACTAGATGGTGCAGTTCAACATTCTCCCCGCACAGGACCTATGATTTTATGCGCCACAAAAAAAACGGAAAAAAACAAATTAAAAAAATTTTTAAAAAATTGTTTTCTGAAAAAAAACTTTTTTGAACAATAATTTTGACCTAAAATGTGAAAAAAATCGTAGAACAGGCTCCCAGTGCCCTGGATCTCAGTCCCAGACTCCTATCACACCTTCCTTATGGTTGCTCAATGACAAATGTTCTGAAGCAGGCTGAACGTGCACGGGCACGTGCAACAAATTTTCTCAAATAATTGATCAAGATATCAGAAAGTGCACTTGAAGGTGTTGATTCCCTTGAAATTCAATTCAATAACCAGCAGGATTGACTATCGGGATCCCGATGAATAAGCAAACACAGCGGGCCTTCTTGTTACTTTTTTGTGTGTAACTGTGCCCTAGGACCCTGTCATAAGTAGAGCTGTGTTAAATTCAATCCAACTGAATTTATAGTTTCGATTTAGCCCAGCCAAGGAGCGACCTGAAGTGGAGTTGAAAGATTTGGTGAAATACTACCTGCCGATGCGCATGGAAGGCAGCTCTCCACCAAACTGGGAAGTGGTTTTTGGCTATGACATTTCGAAATTCAAGGGCTACAATGTGGACGAGGTCCGAGTTGCATTGAATTTAACACAGCTCTGGTTATCACAAGGTCCCAGGGGAAAGGTAAAAACTCTTTCGACCAAGAAAGAAATCATGGTGCACCCTGCTGTACTTCTTGTTGCATTAACCGCCGTATCCTTTGCTCCACTGGTGATACCACAGGTCACAGGATCACGAAGGAACAATGAGGAGCAGCAGAAGCAGACAACACGCAGGAGATCCTTATCGGGGTCAGGGCAGAGGAGAAACGGATAAATGCCTCTATTTGTTGCCTGTTGCCTGGCCGTTGTGCTTATTGCTCTGTTGGTTAGGTAGTTACGACAGTGCCTCCCTTCGTTGCCCTTCAATATATATACATTGGGAATACCAGTCAATCCATCAAAGTCATCCGCGTACAAGGATACAGATGAATAACATGGTGTCAGACCATCTCCGCATATATTATGCTCGTAACATCCACCATCCCTCCACAACGGCGTTCTGCAGGTACATCTCTGCGTCACACCAGGCGGCGAACACAAGGTCATCAGGCACCTCGTAGCACCACCTGTCTGTTCCGACCAGGTGCGCATCCACTCAGACCAGCGGGGTACTTACCACGCAGGACACCCATACACACCCCTGTACCGGTGGTCGTGGTACGGGGATCGCCATAGGGTATGAAGACACAGGATCCAATCCTTGGCTTACCCCTGGCACTCGAAAGCTCATTTATCAAATTCCAGCCATCAATAGGCAATGCCCTGGGAGGCAGCATTTTTTCCAATTCCCGAAGCACAGAAACCACCTGCAAACAGTCTGTTGCATTTGCAACTAACAAACGAGGAATGTCAGACAAAAATATACCGTGGCGCAAGGCCCAACGTATGCGCATGGAACCACGGCCAAGGCCCGTCATGCAGATTTGGAATTCAGGTGCAATTACATCTGAACACTGACACATGTCCATGACGCCTGGCCACTGCCTGGAAACAAACGACGGCAAGGCTGGCAGTGGGATATCACGACCACCGGAGCTGTGCAACCAGTGTAGTAACGAGGGGCTCTGGGGCGGGGGCGGATTTCTTGCGATACATGAGGTTGAAACAGACTGTGCAATCGAATGGTTACCTGGGCCGGTTTTACGATCCAGACCATCCCACGTGACGACAAAGGGCACGTACAGTGCGGGTTGCTGATGTGCCAATGCGCGACAAAGGCCAATGGCGTCTCCGGGGTGTGCACGGAACAAGTCGTACAATTGCCGCACATCAAAGAGTCGTTTGCGATGTCCTGAACGCAATTCAAGCAGACAATGGCCCATCAGGTGAACCGGAATTCTATCGACGTTGCACTGCGTTACAGTAGTGTTCGACGTCAGGTACCGCATGTGCACTGATGGATCCAATATGGGCCCCGCTGGTGTGGTTGTGTAAGGATAGACCGCGGGTGAGGATGTAAACGGTGACGGAAGCTGGGGGATGGACAACACGGGTGGACGCCCCTCTGTAACATCTAGAATGGGATCCGCAAAGTCTGATACATCAGCAAAGAAGGACATAGCACCTAAGAGGGAAAGATAAATAGATACACCCTTACTTGGCACACCTCATTGTGACATATGGCTGGAAATGCCAGGTGGTGATGATGACTGGACGTACGGCAAAAGAACATTCAAGCACGACTCCCTGTTTTTGCAAACGTCTTAGCAAACACTCTGACCCAGATGCCACAACAACAGCAAATGATCAGCCTCCTTTTCGCCATTACGAGCGGCCCACCGGAGGTGTGACCCCTTTTTGAGTTGATGCCTTGCGACCAAAGCGTCAAAGATACAGACCCGCACATTAATTATGCAGTGGATGGAATGACTGCATTCACACAGCAATAACAGCCTTAAGTCTTTTGATCTCGCTGTCCTTCGTTTCTGAACAGGACAGTAATGTAGACCCCACTTCCGATCCAGATAGGGAATGCGTATCTTGCATTGTCTGCAGTAGGTTGCAAATTCCCTGCTCGTGTGGCTGTAGCTTAGATCAGTTTGTGGATATATGGTTGATTGTGTTGTTTGTGTTCCAGTGTCTCTAAAAGTTCCCAGATTGGACCCCTGAAACCGACGATGGAGCAACATTAAATTTCATTCCGCAAAGAAGGAGTAAAGAAGAAAATGATGACATCATCATTCACCCCAACCAGTTTTGGCCCTGGTGGGCGCAACTCAGGTCTTGTACACGGGACATTGATCCGACATAGAAATGGTCATACCCACTACGATATGATACAGAAGAAAATCAAGACCCTGTTGGTATTCCCTATTTTTGATCGATCCAACACTAACCCTACCAATGATTTTGATGGTAGACAGGCGGTGAACAAGGAACTCAAAGTGATGCGAGAAGTGTTAAAACACCCAAATGTCCTGCCAATCACAGAAATCGGATATTTGCAGGGTGATACACGGGTCTACACCTATAGTCCCAGATGCAACGCAGGGGATCTATGGCGGGTGTTTAACTCTGTCGAAAAGCCAGATTGGTTTGGCGAAGGTTCAAGGAGGATATTGATGTTGGGAGCCTGGAGGGGTCTACGCTTTCTGTATGACATCAAATATTTGCACTATGACCTCAAACCACACAATATATTCCTCCACTCGCAAGGACACGGAAAGCCCCCCCACGCCATTATCGGCGATGTGGACACCATGCTGCAAAGAAAAACCCGTGTTGATCAATTACAAAAGAACGCATACCCCATAGGTACACCCTTCTGGGGCACACCCTTTATAAAATGTGATCCCCGGATCGACATTGTACCACTGGCAATCTGCACCTTTCTCTGTGTGTGGAGAGCGTCGGCAAATCCAAATGTTTTCACAGAAATTGCAGAACGAGCAATCATGGACACAGTCACATCTCACATTGCATACAATTGCAATACGTTGCAATACATTGCGAAGTATTGGGGTTGTATTCCCATGCCAGATCATTACAGGACGAGGGCGGATTGTACACCTTTGACGGACACCATTGAAACTGCTGTCTACACTGAATTTTCAAATGTTCCCGCACATATAGACGGGAAATTCGGGGGTGACAAGCCATGGGAACTAATCATGGCGCTTACCAATAAGAAATTCATTTTTTGGTTGCATGTGTCCCTGACAACGGGGGATACAACAATGACAACGACCTCTGCAGATACCACAAGGATGGGAGGTGATGAGGATATGTATTTCACACCAAGCTAAGCCAAGAGCTAAGAGCACTTTCGAGAACTTGAGAATGTGAGAAATAGCGTAAACCTATCCAATAAACCTGACTCGCAAAAACCGCAATACAGTTACAAGGACTGCTAAGACCATGTATTTGTCAGTGCTGTGAGCTACAACCAACCCAGGTTGGTCAAATATATATGAACATGAAATTTGTGTGCAGAACAGTAAATTTGAACTGGCACAAATAACCCTGCACCCAAAGGCGGTCCTTTGAAAAATCCATCATTAATCCATCATAGCGCGCTGCCGGCCCTCTTCGGTTAATTGATATTTTCCACCAGACACAGTGACAAACCCTGCAGAAGCCGCGTCGATGAGGGCTGTCTCGACTTGTTGCCGCAGGTTGCAGGGTAGCCACATGCAGACTCTGCCCTGAGCGCCCGGTATGGCTGCACCACCCGTACCACGGCTGTACAGCAACCGCACCATCAATTCCACCTTTCGCACCTGCGCTGGACTCCGCATATCAAGCAGAGCTTGTCTCACCCGCACGGAGTAGGGATCCACACCACCCTCCTCATTTTCTGGCTCCACGCCACCATCCTCCGGGAAAGAGTTGGTTTCCGGGAAATGTAGATGAGATCGGTATCTGGTACGTCGTGACATACTGGAACAAAGTAAAACTGCAAACAGGAGGAAGGGAAGTGATTTCGCATTGATCATTGATACACATGAGCCACATGAAACCTATGACATTACACACAACAGATCTGCGAGATTTTCCAACGTAAAGCTAGGCGCCATTCCCATGTACGACCCAACCTTGCACAGGAAGGCGTGAAGGGGTTCCTGACAACTGGGAGGAATCCAGCCCATTTTTCTCCCCCCCCCTCCACACTCTACACAGCACTTTCTACCCTCTCGCATTCCATTTTGTCTGCTCAGTTTCTGACCCTTGGGCTCCACACAAATTCTTGTGTCATTGATGCATTTCATATGTCCTGTTCCTGTCTTGCATTAACACAACACTTCAGGTTTTCAAAATATTGTTGTGCACCCCCTCCCCTAATCAAGACTGAATATTGGGACCGAGCTGGTGGGGGAGGGAACATCAGCTATGACTGGTGAGGGACATCAAGAATGATTCACACATTGATGGCTCTTGACAAAGTCTTGCAAGTGAACCCCATCACCACGAGGCCCACTTTCAAGGCTTTTTGGACTTCTGAGGGGCCAAAATGCCCCAAAATGGGCTCAAAACGGGCTCATTTCACCCGTTTGTGCACCCCAAATGGTCTAGGATGAGGTTTGGAAAAACGCGTTTTTGACCCCTTTTTCACCGATTTTCGGTCCCAAAACAGCCCATTTTGAAGGCATTTTGGGATTTTTGGAGGACCCAAATGGGCCACCACAAGCTCCAAACGGTCCAAAAACACTTGTTTCAGCGTCGCACATGGTCTAGGATCATTTTTGAGAAAAGTCATCTTTTTGCCCGTACTGGACCCTGTTGACCCATTTGGGCACCCACCTGTTTGGGCTTGAGCTTGCAGCTTGCTGCAGCCTAGTGGGCCTAGGTATTGGGGTGTAGGCGTCCGTTTGGGCAATTCTGAGGTGTGGAAACCACAAAAAGTGGGGGGTTGCGGGTGGAGTAGGTGCCCTCGGAATCGCATTTCGAGCCATGTAGCCAAAGATATGGCCTATTCTTGGTTTGTGGCTGTCGGCATTTGGAGCTTCTGGGGGCCTTTTTGGGCCGTTTCCGGGACATATCATGAAGTTAGAGGGCCGCAAAGAGCTCGTGGATACGGGGAAGTCAAGACGCACATGGAGTGTACCCCCCGTTTCCCTTCGTTTGGCCGTTTTGAGTAGGTTCCAGGGCTTTTTTGGCCCAAAAATGGCTGTTTTTGTCCCTAAACTGGAGTTTTTGAAACTGAGGTCTGCCACTTGCGAATCCCGTTGCTGGCCGCCACTGTTGAGTTTCCTGCTCAAACTTTGTGTGATTGTACTTCACACCCATAGATATGGTGCACCAAAATTTCAAAGAAATCCAATGCACCACGCCGGAGTTCTGATTTTTACCCATTTCGCGCGTGCTGCTTGCTTGCTTGCTGCTGCTTGCTTGCTGCTGCTGCTGCTAAACCTGGTAGGTCCACCCTAGACCCTAAAAAGGGTTATAAAACCAAGACTGGTTCCACCAGCTCGGTGACCCTAACCCTAATCCAGACTGAATATTGGGACCGAGCTGGTGGGGGAGGGAACATTAGCTATGACTGGTGAAGGACATCAAGAATGATTCACACATGGATGGCTCTTGACAAAGTGAAATCAGCTTGCAAGTCAGCCCCATCACCACGAGGTCCACTTTCAAGGCTTTCATTGGACTTCTGAGGGGCCAAAATGCCCCAAAATGGGCTCAAAATGGGCTCATTTCACCCGTTTGTGCACCTCAAATGATCTAGGATGATTTTTGGAAAAACGCGTTTTTGACCCATTCTTGACCCATTTCTGGTCACAAAACAGCCTTTTTTCAAGGCATTTTGGGATTTTCCGAGGACTAAAATGGGCCACCACAAGCTCAAAATGGTCCAGAAACACTTGTTATAGCGTCGCACATGGTCTAGTATCATTTTTGAGAAAAGTAATCTTTTTGCCCCTACTGGACCCTAATGACCCATTTGGGCACCCACCTGTTTGGGCTTGAGCTTGCAGCTTGCCGCAGCCTAGTGGGCCTAAGTACGAGGGTGTAGGCGTCCCTTTGGGCAATTCTAAGGGGTGGAAACCACAAAACGTGGGGGGTTGCTGGTGGAATAGGTGCCCTCGGAATCGCATTTTGAGCCATGTAGCCAAAGATATGGCCTATTCTTGGTTTGTGGCTGTCGGCATTTGAAGCTTCTGGGGGCCTTTTTGGGCCGTTTCTGGGACATGTCATGGAGTTAGAGGGCGCCCAAGAGCTCCTTGATACGGGGAAGTCAAGCGGCACGTGCAGAGTAGCCACCTTTCCTCTTCGTTTGGCCGTTTTGAATGTGTTCTAGGGATTTTTAAGCCCAAAAATGGCTGTTTTTGGCCCTAAAATGCAGTTCTTGAAAGCGAGGTCCGCCACTGGCAAATCCCGTTCATGGCTGCCGGCGTTGAGTTTCTTGCTCGAACGTTGTGTGATTGTACTTGACACTCATAGGTATCATTCACCAAAATCTCATGTGAATCTGAAACCCGACGACGGAGTTCTGACTTTTACCCATTTCGCGCGTGCTGCTGCTTGCTGCTTGCTGCTGCTTGCTGCTGCTTGCTGCTGCTGCTGCTAAACCTCGTAGGTCCACCCTGGACAGTAAAAAGGGTTATAAAACCAAGACGGGTTCGCCCAGCTCGGTGACCCTAATCAAGACTGAATATTGAGACCGAGCTGGTGGGGGACGAAACTTTAGATATGAATGCTGAGGGACATCAAGAATGATTCACACATTGATGGCTCTTGACAAAGTGAAATGCACCTGAACCCCATCACCACGAGGCCCACTTTCAAGGCTTTTTGGACTTCTCAGGGGCCAAAATGCCCCAAAGTGGGCTCAAAATGGGCTCATTTCACCCTTTTGTGCACCCCAAATGGTCTACGATGAGTTTTGGAAAAATGTGTTTTTGACCCATTTTTGACCCAGTTTTGGTCCCAAAACAGCCCATTTTCAAGGCATTTTGGGATTTTTGGAGAGGACACAAATGGGCCACCACAAGCTCAAAACAGTCCAAAAACACATGTTATAGCTTCGCACATGGTCTAGGATCATTTTTCCAGAAAGTCATATTTTTACCCCTTTCGGACCCTGTTGACCCATTTGGGTACCCACCTGTTTGGGCTTGAGCTTGCAGCTTGCCACAGCCTAGTGGGCCTACTTATTAGGATCTGGGAGTCCGTTTCGGCAATTCTAAGGCGTGGAAACCACAAAAAGTGGGGGGTTGCGGGTGGGGCAGGTGCCCTCGGAATCGCATTTTGAGCCATGTAGCCAAAGATATGGCCTATTCTTCGTTTGTGGCTGTCGGCAGTGGGAGCTTCTGGGGGCCTTTTTGGGCAGCTTCCGCGGCATATCAGGGAGTTAGAGAGCCGCAAAGAGCTCGTTGACACGCGGAGGTTAAGCGGCACGTGGAGTGTACCCACCGTTTCCCTTCGCTTGGCCGTTTTGAATGTGTTCCAGGGCATTTTCGGCCCAAAAATGGCTGTTTTTGGCCCTAAACTGCAGATTTTGAAACTGAGGTCAGCCACTTGCGAATCCCATTCCTGGCCGCCTCCGTTGAGTTTCTTGTTCAACCTTTGTGTGATTGTACTTCACGACCATAGGTATCATCCACCAAAATTTTAGCTGAATCCAAAGCACCATGACGTAGTTCTGATTTTTACCCATTTCGCGCGTGCTGCTGCTTGCTGCTTGCTGCTGCTGCTTGCTGCTTGCTACTGCTGCTGCTAAACCTCGTAGGTCCACCCTAGACACTAAAAAGGGTTATTAAACCAAGACTGGTTCCACCAGCTCGGTGACCCTAATGAAGACTGAATATTGGGACCGAGCTGGCCGGGCAGGGAACATTAGCTATGACTAGTGAGGGACATCAAGAATGATTCACGCATTGATGGCTCTTGACAAAGTGAAATTAGCTTGCAAGTGAACCCCATCACCACGGCCCACTCTCAAGGCTTTCCGGGCTTCTCAGGGGCCAAAATGCCCCAAAATGGGCCCAAAATGGGCTGATTGCACCCGTTGGTGCACCCCAAATGGTCTAGGATGAGGTTTGGAAAAATGTGTTTTTGACCCATTTTTGACCCATTTTTGGTCCCAAAACAGTCCATTTTCAAGGCATTCTGGGATTTTCGGAGGACCAAAATGGGCCACCACAAGCTCAAAACGGTCCAAAAACACTTGTTGTAGCGTCGCACATGGTCTAGGATCATTTTTGAGAAAAGTCATTTTTTTGCCCCTACTGGACCTTGTTGACCCGGTTGGGCACCCACCTGTTTGGGCTTGAGCTTGCAGCTTGCCACAGCCTAGTGGGCCTAGGTATTGGGGTCCAGGCGTCCGTCTGAGCAATTCAGAGGGGTGGAAGCCACAGAAAGTGGGGGGTTGCGGGTGGAGTAGGTGCCCTCGGAATTGCGTTTTGAGCCATGTAGCCAAAGATATGGCCTGTTCTTGGTTTGTGGCTGTCGCCAGCCAATCTGCACAAAATTTTGGGCTTCTTGGGGCCTTTTTGGGACGTTTCCGGGACACGTGGTGGAGTTGGAGGGCGGCAAATGGCTCGTTGACACACAAAGGTCAGGCCTGACATGGAGTGTACCCACACCTTCCCTTTGTTTGGCCGTTTTGAATGGGTTCTAGGGCTGCTTAGGCCCAAAAAATGGCTGTTTTTGGCCCTAAATTGCAGTTTTTGAAACTGAGGTCCGCCGCTTGCGACACCCGTTCTTGGCCGCCACCGTTCAGTTTTCGGCTCATACTTTGTGTGGTTGTCCCTCACCCCCAGAGGTATTTTTCACTGAAATTTTGGCTGAATTCGAAGCACCACAACGGATTTCTGATTTTTACCCATTTCGCGTGTGCTGCTTGCTGCTTGCTGCTGCTGCTTGCTGCTTGCTGCTGCTGCTGCTAAACCTGGTAGGTCCACCCTAGACCCTAAAAAGGGTTATATAACCAAGACTGTTTCCACCAGCTGCGAGACCTGAATCCTAACCCTAGCCCTAACCCTAATCAAGACTGAATATTGGAACGAAGCTGGTGGGGGAGGGAACATTAGATATGAATGGTGAGGGACATCAAGAATGATTCACACATTGATGGCTTTTGACAAAGTGAAATGCACCTGAACCCCATCACCACGAGGGCCACTTTCAAGGCTTTTTGGACTTCTCACGGGCCAAAATGCCCCAAAGTGGGCTCAAAATGGGCTCATTTCACCCTTTTGTGCACCCCAAATGGTCTACGATGAGTTTTGGAAAAATGTGTTTTTGACCCATTTTGGACCCATTTTTGGTCCCAAAACAGCCCATTTTCAAGGCATTTTGGGATTTTTGGAGGACACAAAGGGGCCACCACAAGCTCAAAACAGTCCAAAAACACTTGTTTTAGCGTCGCACATGGTCTAGGATCATTATTGCGGAAAGTCATATGTTTACCCCTTTCGGACCCTGTTGACCCATTTGGGTACCCACCTGTTTGGGCTTGAGCTTGCAGCTTGCCACAGCGTAGTGGGCCTAGTTATTGGGGTCTAGGCGTCCGTTTGGGCAATTCTGAGGGGTGGAAACCACAAAAAGTGGGGGGTTGCGGGTGGAGTAGGTGCCCTCGGAATCGCATTTTGAGCCATGTAGCCAAAGATATGGCCTATTCTTGGTTTGTGGCTATCGGCAGTTGGAGCTTCTCGGGACCTTTTTGGGCCGCTTCCGCGGCATTTCATGGAGTTAGAGGGCCGCAAAGAGCTCGTTGACACGCGGAAGTCAAGCGGAACGTGGAGTGTACCCACCGTATCCCTTCGTTTGGCCGTTTTGAATGTGTTCCAGGGCATTTTTGGCCCAAAAATATCTGTTTTTTGCCCTAAACTGCAGTTTCTGAAACTGAGGTCCGCCACTTGCGAATCCCGTTCTTGGCCGCCACCGTTGAGTTTCTTGCTCAAGCTTTGTGTGATTGTACTTCATACCCATAGGTATCATGCCCCAAAATTTCACCCAAACCTGAAGCACCACGACGGAAATCTGATTTTTACCCATTTCGCGCGTGCTGCTGCTTGCTGCTTGCTGCTGCTTGCTGCTGCTGCTGATAAACCTGGTAGGTCCACCCTAGACACTAAAAAGGGTTATAAAACCAAGACTGGTTCCACCAGCTCGGTGACCCTAATCAAGACTGAATATTGGGACCGAGCTGGTGGGGGAGGGACCATTAGATATGAATGGTGAGGGACATCAAGAATGATTCACACATTGATGGCTCTTGACAAAGGGAAAGGCATCTGAACCCCATCACCACGAGGCCCACTTTCAAGGCTTTTTGGACTTCTCACGGGCCAAAATGCCCCAAAGTGGGCTCAAAATGGGCTCATTTCACCCTTTTGTGCACCCCAAATGGTCTACGATGAGTTTTGGAAAAATGTGTTTTTGACCCATTTTTGACCCATTTTTGGTCCCAAAACAGCCCATTTTCAAGGCATTTTGGGATTTTTGGAGTACCCAAATGGGCCACCACAAGCTCAAAACAGTTGAAAAACACTTGTTTTAGCGTCGCACATCGTCTAGGATCATTTTTGCGGAAAGTCATATTTTTACCCCTTTCGGACCCTGTTGACCCATTTGGGTACCCACCTGTTTGGGCTTGAGCTTGCAGCTTGCCACAGCCTAGTGGGCCTAGTTTTTGGGGTCTAGGCGTCCGTTTGGGCAATTCTGAGGGCTGGAAACCACAAAAAGTGGGGGGTTGCGGGTGGAGTAGGTGCCCTCGGAACCAATATGACTTTGAGTCTTCGCATCTTCGTGGCAAGCGCTATGATACAAAAGATGAAGGGGCAAAGCTGTGGTCACCTGTGGGTGTTTCCTTGAAGCGCAAGCTCCGTGATGCGTTTCCTCCGGTTGACAGTCAGATGGTGAAGGTGAATTCTCCCACCAATGTTGTTCAATGTGGCACGAAGGCCAGGCTTCAGGCTTCAGGCTTGTATTGAGATGCTGTGTTTTTTTTGTCATTACCATTCCGATGGTCTTGATTTCATGTTGGATGTTTAATGCACGCGTATGATACCCTTTCTGTCTGTAGAAAACCATGAAGAATTCCAACAACATGGTGGTCTGGATTGTACTGTGTTTTGTTCTTGGTGTATTTCCGTGTGCACTCTACGTATTCAACAAAATACACCAGCGGAACGGAGTTCTTGCAACATGTCTATCATGGCATGTAATCGATTTGACGTATTGGAGACTAGGCCACTTTCTTCTGCACTTTGTGTGTGTCTCACTGGTTCCTGATTATTTCACTGTGTTCTTTGCATTGGGGTGTACATGGGAAGTCTATGAGGTGGTCATGGGCCTGTGTACCAATAAAATGGCTTATTGGGCCCCTCGCTTTCCCTTGGAAAATCTGGCGGATGTTGTGTGCAATGTCATAGGAATCATGTGTGGCTCATATGTGGCTCAAATTACAAAGGATCAATCGAAAAACAGAGTGGGTTGGCCTTCCTGATATTCCTATGTAGTCAGGCTACAGCCCACGTACAGACATATGGATAAGGATCAGGGCTGGTCACGTTGGGAAAAGCAGGAGCAGGAGCCTAACACTAACCTGGAGTTGAGCAGAACAATCCGAGCATGCAGCTAGGCCGGCAAACAACACCTACAAACAACAGGCCCTTTTGGAAAATCGGACCCCCCCGTAGGGATTTATCGGTACCTGGAGGTATCTTGGCGAGTTTGCACTACATGTTTGTTCATTTAATGATGTCCCAGGTGTGGATTTTTCCTTGTCATTCATGGTAGCCTAGAAAAAGCCATGGATACCTTTGCTCCCACTCTACTAAGTCTTGTCCGCGTATGGACTCGTTGTAGGAAAAATCGAAATACAGATGTACCGAGTCTTTTTCCATAATCACCGTAACTCAAACCTGATATCCCAGCATTGTATTCAAATATGTACCGAAGGCCACTCGACATTGCCTGATTATTGTGTTCAGTGATACACGGTGTTACCACACCAGACACAAGATCACTGCAGGCTTCCCGTCGAAGTTCACGTCGCAAGGCATTCCGCCGAAAGGCAGGGTGCCAGGCATCCCGCCGAAAGGCATGCTGCAAGGGTTCTCAGCGAAAGGCAGCCCGCAAGGTTTCCCGCTGAACAGCACGCCCGAAGGCATCCGGCCGAAAGGCATGCGGCGGGGCATCCCGCCGAAAGGCACACGGTAAAGCATATCACCGCAAGGCATTCCGCCGAAAGGCACGTTGCAGGACATCCCACCAAAAGGCACACCGTAAAGCGTCTCACCGCAAGGCATCCCGCCGAAAGGCACGCCGCAGCGTATCCCGCCAGAAGGTACACCGTAAGGTACCAAGTCCCCCTCATGCTGTTCAAACCCGTCCTTTCCTTTCAGTGACACTTTTTGCAACTTTTGGATTTCAAATGACAGATGCTGTTCTGACAGGTTAGGGTTAGGGTCACCGAGCTGGTGGAACCAGTCTTGGTTTTATAACCCTTTTTAGTGTCTAGGGTGGACCTACCAGGTTTAGAAGCAAGCAAGCAAGCAGCAAGCAAGCAAGCAGCAAGCAAGCAGCACGCGCGAAACGGGCCCAAATCAGAACTCCGTCGTGGTGTTTTGGATTCGCGTGAAATTTCGGTGGATGATTTCTATGGGTGTGAAGTACAATCACACAACGTTTGAGCAGTAAACTCAACGGTGGCAGCCAGAAATGGGATTCGCAAGTGGCGGACCTCAGTTTCAGAATCTGCAGTTTAGGGCCAAAAACAGCCATTTTTGGGCCAAAAATGCCCTGGAACACATTCAAAACAGCCAAACGAAGGGAAACGGTGGGTACACTCCACGTGCCGCTTGACTTCTCCGTGTCAACGAGCTCTTTGCGGCCCTCTAACTCTATGATATGCCGCGGAGGCGGCCCAAAAAGGCCCCCAGAAGCTCCAACTGCCGACAGCCACAAACCAAGAATAGGCCATATCTTTGGCTACATGGCTCAAAATGCGATTCCACCTCAAATATAGCGACGAGAGTTGCTGTGGTGATGATTTCGGGTGAACATGGTAATGCCCATTGTTAGCTGTCACAGTCGACCAACCACCCAACTGTGTCACCGTGTTATATACATACCAAAAGTCCAGTCTCTTGCCATGCACGGTACTACACAGGACCGGTCGCTTATCAAAGGTGTCAACCCACCATGCTACATAAACAGATTCAAATTCCTTCTCGGAAAAGCAACGGGCCAACTGGATATTCCATGTATTATCCTTACATGTCCAGGGTGCAGCAGGCTGGTATGCAACACCCGAATCAAATGTCACCCATTGACAACAGTCATCACACCTTATCCACCCGACCACTGATCCTGGCGGTGTGCGCACCTGTTCGACTTTCAGTAAACCAGGGCGAGCGTTGGCGAGCACTGGGATACCCCAGAGGGACA
The DNA here is from genome assembly GCA_964036045.1 of Eutreptiella sp. 'Long Island Sound 2002'. Lineage (NCBI taxonomy): Eukaryota > Euglenozoa > Euglenophyceae > Eutreptiales > Eutreptiaceae > Eutreptiella > Eutreptiella sp. 'Long Island Sound 2002'. The sequence continues at coordinate 7,550,803 of OZ038393.1, forward strand.
CCCGATCCTTTCTTGCCACGGAGCGCGTAACCCTTGGCACCACTGCATCATCATCATCATCGGCCACCTTTGCTTCATTTGAGCCAGGCACAGCAGCCGAAGAGTCATCCACCTTGCCATCATTGCTATTATGCGCATTGAGGGCTCCACCTGATTGCCAACAACAATCATGATCATATCATCACCACCACCATTCACCCCCGTGTACCACGCCACAATGGCGTATGGCATCTGAACCTGCCAACCTCGTTCAGCAAACGTTCCGGGGCATCGCCTGGTATGGTATGCAGCAACCTGTCACCCATCAGGATTGAACCTTGTACGTACACCCCCTAACCCTAACCCTAACTCTAACCCTAATCAAGACTGAATATTGGAACCGAGCTCGTGGGGGAGGGAAGATTAGATATGAATGACGCGTTCCCATGGGGGGCCTGGCCACGGGACGCTGCGGCAGACACGCACAAGCAAGCAGGCAGGCAAAGCACTGCGCTCACAAGGGCATCCTCATGCTCGTGTCATGTGACAAAGCGTTTCAGGATCCTTGCCACTCTGAAACAAGGGAACAAACGTATGTACAGCAACACATCAGGATATGTACACATGGCGTTAAGACTGGACTGGGGTAAGGGCATCACAGGCTAATAGACACTCAATCCAAACTCATATCCCAATCCTAGGTCCGACCCTCTCAGTGGCTGGCAGGGGCGGGGGCTTAAACACAACCTATGCCCTGCTCAGTCGGGACCCTGAAACCCTGCCAATGGGGGAGGCTGTCTCGCCCAGCCACAGGCGAGTTCCTCGGAACCAAGGGGCTCCGAGGCCAACTGACAGTGACTCCTAATGCTCCCTTAATGGCGGGTCCCAACTCCTCTCTGTGCCGGAGATAGGGCCCCGCCAATATCCCCTAGGAGTTGGTAGCTGAAAATGGGCTGTTTCAGCTCAAACTGATATTAGCTCCAAAAACTCCGAAATTGACCCCTTGTCTGGACCCGCCAGAGGTAGGGACAAGGCACCTGACCCTATGCCCGTCGCGTACAAACTCTCTCGACCCCTCACCCAACCTTGTTTGCCTCTGAGCTCCCGGCATCAGGGCACCACGGGTTCATCAAGTGGGGTTATGATGCCAAAATGACCAAAAGTGGCGTCATTCCCACGCGTGGCTTGCCCGGCCAGGGCAAGGCCAATGGCACACAGGATAGGAGGCAAGACCTAGGACCTCTCCCTGAATGCACAACTTAGACTCAGGTCCAGGCTCCCTGTGAGCTAAGAGATATGGGGCCGCCAATTGACCACGCGGGGGGGTGAAATTGGGGTCCCAAAAAGGGGTCATTTTGGCTGCTCAAAATGAGCCAAAATCCGGGGTCCCCCCAATGGTATATCTCCACGCCGGCTTGGAGATAGGATCTGCCATTCCATTTGTGATCCACTGGGAGTCGGACAGAGACTCCCATGCATTTGGCTCTCCAAGATCTTCATGCCACTCGGCGTGGTGACAATCCAAATTGGGTCCACAATTGCCAAAATGGCAAAATGGTCCACACTCACTTTGGGCTAGCACCTTGACGAAGGTTGCTCCGCCTCGCTCACGTGGTGTGCGAACCATGGTGACCAATATACATAACACCCATGTCATATATGGTCCATTGGTCCATGCGTCCGGCGTGCACGAGGGGGCTGAACATGGTGCACGGCGGGCAGAAAATGTGGAAAATTGCTCAAAATGGCCGAAAATGCGCACACTCATGGGTGGGGCAAATGAGGCACATTCCCGACCTGGACCGGAGTGTGCCATAGGATCGGTGTCAAGTCATATGCGTCCAACATATCTTTTGGGCATCGCCCAAACCCCTCCGGTTTTGGGAATGGCAGGGTCGCCAAGTGAGCCCATGATTTGGGATCGTCCCAAATCGCCAACATGGCGGCCACAGTATGCCAAGCCCAAGGGGAGTTGTTCGCCGGGTCCAAGATATGTTGGGCACCGAAGTGTGTACCCCCATAACATACTTGGGTCATGATGTCAATTGAGCGCAACGTTGAGATGCACGGTCGCAACTTGACATCATGACGGGCAAAAATCAGCAAAATTGGGGAAAAAACACGCAAAAGTGCGCTGATGCAACAAGCACAATGACCTGACACCAATGACCCTCGATTCCACATATGTGCTCCACTTGGGGCGCTTTGGAAGGCCGCGCGCGCTGCCTCTCAAGTGGGCACATGCAAACATGGAATATTGCAAAAAACACACCTTGCTCGCAACGCATCGCTTCGGGAGCGCTCCACAAGCGTTACTTCACGAAGGTTAGGCTTGCGAGTGTTGGTTAGGAGTACAATGAGGGGCTTCGTGCGTGGGTCCATTGGCGGGTTAGTCTTGGAATGGTGCACCCGCCGAATGGGCACGTGATATGACACCAAATATGGCATACAACCCTACCCTCGCCTTCTACACCCAACCTAGTGGCCTAGAATCAAAGTGTGCCTATATTCTAGAGTAACTTTGGTCCCTTAACACGCATGCAAGTGCTTTGGTCGAAAATTGACCTCCCTTCGGAAAGCCGAATTTTAGCATGCACGCAAATTATATTGCCAATATATATATGGAGATCATATATGTACTATCCAGGGAAGACAAGTGATATGCCCCGGATGTAGAGGCAAGCAAAGTACGTGAGATTGTCCATTTCTTGGAAAACACTCAAAATAAATAACCCTTTGGGCCTATGGAGTTGGGATCCTTTGGCCTCATCCTATGACTATGGGGGGCCAAACCTCATACACAGTGCCTATGAGGCACGTTAATTTGTGCTTGGGCGCTTGAACGCTCGTAACCCTTGTTATTTCACTTGGGGGTTCAAAGCGCCTTCGGCCGCCCAGATTTTCTGGGAAAAATCTGGGACGCGATGCGTTTTATCAAGGAAAAAATTGCGGATCACTCGAAGAGCGTTTCAGTCTTAACTTCCAAAAAGATCGTTTTACAGAATCACCTATCACAGTGCACGGAACGGGCGACGTCAGGCGGCGATTTCACGACAATTAGAAATTGCGGTAGAAATCGGGTATTTCACCGATTTCTAACCGCAAATTGACCAAGACAGTAAGGTTATGCTAATTCCACATCGATTTAATGGTTAGAAATTTGATTCCAGATTTCGCGGGTTAGAGAACAGGGATATCCCGCTGACAGCCGGTGTCAACGGCTTCCGCACGGGTGTGACGGCTCACAGGCCTCCGGGGCATGAGCCATAACGGGTGTGACGGCTCACAGGCCTCCGGGCCATGGGCCATAGGTTCTGGGTACCGCTTCACCCCCCTCCTTAGAGCAAACCCTGGGGGGGGCTCGATAACACCCAAGCATGGCAGCGGGTACCCAGGACCATCCCCTGAAGGGGGGGGGGGGTGTCACATCCTCACTTCAGGCCGGTTTGCGGGTTAGGCTGCCCAGTACAATCCCACAGTAAGACAAGTACGGTGCTGTAGCTGTTAGTAAGTGCAAGTGTAGTATCAAGTATCAAATCCCGGGTGCTGGCGGCGATGGTGCGGCATCCAAAGGACCCGTTAGGCCGTACTAGGTGCACCGGGTGCCGGCTGCGACAGTCACCACCACAGTGGCAGTGGCATACACGGCCAACACAGGCGTCACACGACGACCGAGGTGGTCCCACAGGTCGAAAGCGACCAGAAAGATCCATCAGGCTACCCCAGGCTTCCCAAGGCCGCAGTCTGGGGGAGAGTCCCCACGGGTCTTTCCTTGGGCGCACCATGCCCATATCCACGACGCGAGTCCAGAGTGGTAAAGCCGAACGACCTCCTCCATAAGGGATCGGGCATCAAGGCCGTCTTTTCCCTCGCCCCATTACCACGAAGGCCATGCATGGGGGAGTCCCCATGCAGTCTGAGCGGAGGCGTCGACTCCTCAAACCACCGGTTTCCCAGGCAGACTGACCGAGGTCAGGACACCGGAGGTCGCCACCCTACTGCAAGTGCATCTGCAAGTCGGTAGGCTCACACTGGGACTGACAGTGGCGGACCGCTGGGAGTGTAGTCAGGCAACTGGGCTTCCCGCCTGGCGCCATCAGGATCTCAGCACATCACAGCCACTAGGGCACACGGTATCACGGGCACTCAAACAGAAGAATCTGTACTTAGGTACCGGTCCAGGCTGGACCTTATGTAAGAGCATGTACAGGGCGACTCAGGGCGCCTTCGTATTCCGATTCGCATCCCCTCGGGGGGGGGGAAAACAGTCCATATTTCAATGATGGGCTGGTAATACATAACATACAGATGCACATATCCCCAGGGGGCAGAAAAGTAAGCAATAAACGGGGTAAATAGGCGTGTAAACACACTCTGGATAGAGCGCCAAACCACGCCTCGGTCAGGATAAGGAATATGCAGGGGGGTGGACAGAAAGACGCCTGAGTTCAGGCCATATATAGTCTGCAGACACGCGTATACTGGCCTGGATCCCGCAAGTGCCATGGGACCAGACCACACACCCAAAAATCGCAATGCCGATGACAGCGGCATCCGTTGCGCAACGTCGTACGGGCTTCAAGACCCCAAGAGCTCAGGAAATGTCAAGGTCAGTCGCTCTGCCTGGTTTACCAAGGATTCAGCAGGCGGGGAGTGACGAATAGGAGTGGAAGAGAGGGGCCATCCTCCCCTGGATTCAGCAGGGGGGGGGTATATGGCCACTCTAATGGCAGGTCAACGGAAGATGGAAGAGAGCAAGCAAGTGAGGGACGATCCGTAGACCCAACAAGCGCTCAAACTGCATCAGGGGAGAGCTCAGGGCGGTGATCAGGCGCCCCTGGCTGCAATCGCCCGGGTGAGTGCTGCCAAGTCCGAGACATGGATCTTGGTCTTGTGCTTGCGGATGTAGTCCATGAAGGGGGTGTTAATCCGCGGCACGAACGAGGAGACGGGTTCCCAGGTGTCCTTGGACGGCGCATAACCTCGCCAACGAACCTTGAACTCCGGGCCTCCAGGTGCCGAGGCGTTGGGACGCTGGGCCATGATCTTCTCGACGGTATAGTCGTCCTGCTCAGCGTAGTCGTCGTCCGAATCAGCCTCATGTGCGGCATAGTCCAGGGACACATGTTGGCCACGGAGGTCGGTTTCCTGCACACGGAGTTGACTCTCGTGGCGCTTCTGAAACTGTCCGTGACCCACCTTGATACAGTAGGTGTCCTCAGCAATCCTGCGGACCACCTCTCCGGGTGTGAACCAGGTTTTGGTGTGGTGGGTGCCCACAGGGCGGGGTCTGATCACCCACACCGGGTCTCCCACCCTGAAATTTTGCGCTGTCGAGCTCGGACGGACTTCTGACGCTCAGCATGCTCAATCTCGAGCTGCTGGCGGATGTCCCGCGCCGTTGCCTCTTGCCACGCAAAGAATTCCTTGGCGTCAATGGCCATGCCATCATCAGACAAGGGGAGTCCCCGACCAAGGGGGTCCCTGCCGAGCAGAATTTGGTGAGGGGACAAACCACCCGGAGTGGGGGTGTCATGATGGGCCTTCAGAGCGGGCCACATCTCCTCAAACCAGTTCCGACGTGCATTGGTGATGTGAATCTTGCGCAGCTTCTCGAACAGCTGCCTTCCAGCCACTTCAGCCCGGCAATTGGACCGGCTGAGATACGCTCTTGGCATGATGTATTCCCATGAGGGAACACATGGCCTTGAACCAGCCACCAGTAAACTGGGGCCCTCGGTCACTGCAAATGCCGCGGGGGATGTCAAAGACGGTCAGCCAATGACGAATCATCATGACTGCCACTTCCTTGGCAAGCAACCCCCTTTTGCGTGCCGGAACGGCTACTACGTAGCCACTGTGGCGGTCCACACAAAGGACCACACAGTCAAAGGTCTCCTTGCCTATGTGAACTTCGGGCATGGAGAAGACGTCCATAGCCACGCTCTCCATGGGCTGGTCAGGCACCAGAGTCCATTGGTCCTCACCCTTGACGTTCCGGTTGTCGGGATTGCAGGCCTGACAGACCGAGCAACCCTCTCTGACCTTCTTGATAGCGGTGTAGAGACTGATCTGGTCGATTTCGAACCAGCGCTGCATATCCAGGGCTTGCTTCTTCGACCCTGGATGCATCATGTGGTGTTGCCAAGCCTCACATAGCTCGAGCACTCGGGACTCTGGGACCAGCAGCTTACCATTCCGGTAGAGCTTGCCATCCTCCTCAGTCAGCCCCTTTGGCCACTTCTGCCTGTCATCAGGGTCAGTCGGAGCCCTATTCTCGGCCTCCAAGGCCTCAGACTTAGCGTAGTTGTCGGTCCAGTCGTCCTGGAGGCAATATTCAGGGAAGAGGTGCTTGTCGGACTCAGCTCCCTCAGGGGCGAGTACTCTGACCGCTCTGCCCATCCTCGTTCCGAGGGGGGCATCCGCAGCCATGACGAGGGAGCATTTAACACCCTCCTCCTCCATCAGGCGCTCCATTTGTATGATCCTCTTGGCCTCAGCGGTCTCAGCCTCATCGCCATGGGCAGAGACATCCGTCATGCCCTTGCTGGCGGGATAGGCCCACCTACTGAGACAGTCCGCCACAGTGTTGTCCTTTCCAGCAACATACACAACCGTGAGGTCGAACTTGGCCAAGGTCTCATGCCATCTTGCCAGTCGGGAGGCGGGACCTGAGGGGGTGTCCACGTGCTCTTTGTGCCACGACTGCAGACTCTGATGGTCGGTGCAGACGGTGACAGGATGGAGGGCTATGTACCCAGCCCATTTCCTGAGAGCCATGACGATGGCATACGCCTCCTTTTCTCGGGGCGTCCACGTCCGTCTCTGGCCTTCCGCCAGGACTCGGCTCCAGAAGGCCACTGGCACGTGCCTCCCATCGTCAAGCACTTGTTCCAACACAGCGCCAACAGCGTAGTCGGAAGCGTCGGTGCGCAGGACGAACCCTCGGTCCGGATCCACGAGGTGCAGACCCACTGCGGATAGCAGCGCCTGCTTCATCACCTCAAAGGCACGGTCGGACTCAGCATTCCAGACCAGAGCCTTCTTGGACCCCTTCTTGGTCTCATCTCGGCTGCCCCTGAGCATGGTCGTCATGGGGGCTGCATACTCGGCATACATCTTGATATACCCCGAGTAGTAGTTGCAGAACCCCAAGTACGCCCGTAGCTCAGAGACCGTGTTGCGCTTTTCCCAGTGCTCGATCGCAGCGACCTTGCCAGGTAGGGGCTTGCACAGCCCGTTCCCAACTACGTGGCCAGCGAAGACCACCTCGCTTACTGCAATGGTGGCCTTGTCACTGCTGCCCGTGAGTTTGTGCCGAACCAGAAGGTCCAGCACTCGGGTGACGTCCCTCTCATGTGCCTCCAGGAGCTCCTCATAGCTCATACTGGGGTCCCCGGACGTGATGATCACGTCGTACACAAAGGGGTCCGCACAGTCACGCACCGTCTCAAGCAAGTTCTCCAGCATCCGCTGAAAAGCCGCATTGCCGTTGGTAACGCCCATGGGCATCACCTTCCACTGGAGAGGTCGAACTGGGGTGCTCATGGCTGTGCAGGCACGGGACTCCTCGGCGAGAGGCATCTGATGATAACCATGTTTCAGGTCAATCACCGTGAAGATCCTCCGCCGGTGTTGTTTTTGCAGCATGTCCTCAATGAGGGGCAGCGTATAGCTGTCATGCTGCGTTTGGGCATTAGGCCGCGGTAGTTGACCACGAGCCGCCACTCACCGGCCACCTTCTTGGGGACGACGAAGCACGGAGAGGCCCACTCGGAGTGGCACGGCTCAAGGCAGCCTCTCTCGATGAAATCACGGAGGATCTTCTCCATGGCCTCCTTCCTCTCGCCCCTCAGGGCGAACTCCCGGTGTCGATACACACGGGGGTCCGGCTTCAGTCGTATCTTGGCCTCGCCATACGGTCCACGCACCGGTGGGGGAAACACAGATTTTCCCCTGAAGAAGGTATCACCATACTTCTGCTTCAGCCTGGCCCTCAATGCCTGGATCTTGTGGCACTCATCGGACTCCGCATTGGCTTTTCCGGGCACCTGGACCACTGAGCTTACTTGAGGGGTAGCGACCCCACTCGGTTTTGGCTCAGGCGGTCTTCCCAGGTGGCCCAAAGGGCCATCTCTGGTCTTGCCTCAGAACAGGTCGCCGTAGGTGGGTCGGTTGCCGCCTATTGGCTCCTCCTGGCTTGACATGTGGTCCAGCACCCTCTTTACGAAGGTATTTCCATCATAGGAACCGGAGACGATGGAATCCACTTCCCACCAGGCTTTGTCCTGGCCCTTGCCCTCACGCTGGTTTCCCCAGTCGTGATAGGGCTGATCCATATACCCCTGAACCAGATCCAACTCCTCTTCAGTGAGGGGATCCTCCGATTCTCCGATGTCAACAGGGGAAACCGCAAAGCATTGCCGCCATGGCTACGCTATGATGCGCTTGACACACACGAAGTCCGTGGTGTCGGCCTGTTCCAGGCCCCCATCCAGATAGTGGAATTCCGTTGGCCATCTCTGGGATGGCATGGGCTGTCCCTTAGCGTCCTGATAGACACTCTCTCCAGCCGGTAGGACGAGCTTGTTTAAGGTCATGTTGGTCAATGAGACCACCCAATCTCGGGTGCTTTCCTCCTCGATGCATCCCATAGGAACAACCAGCACTGCCCTGGAGCGGTCCTTGCGAATCCTTGCTACCGCCCTTGGAATGCCCGATCGGGGGCAATGGATCCACATCAAACGCTGATGCGGACGCCAGTGCTTCTTCCACGCGGAGTTCTGGGCGCTCCAGTACTTCTCACAAACCGGAAGATGGGCGAAGGTTCCTGAAGGGAACGCATCCAGGGCCAGATCCGAAGCTCCCAGGTCCGCAACCACTCGGCTCGCCACTTCCGGCATTACGCCGTACTCCTGGTTTGCTGGCCCAGTTGGCTCAGTGTCCAGCGCGGCCACTTCGAGCTGATTGCGTTTCGGGTGGATCTTTTGGCACTCCGCTTGGTGCTCAGGTGACGAAAGCCACGACAGCTGGTCATCCTGGTACAGGGTCATGGAAGCCTGGGCCGGGAGAACGCCGGAGTCTGTCTCCATCATGAAGTTGTACCCAACGATCATGTCCCAGTCCATCTCGGCCTCGTAGAAGCGACCTTGCAGGAGGATTTCCTTGCCGAGGTCCGGGCGGCTCAGCTCACGGTGGTTCACGAACTGCAGCCCAATGGCCGCTTCCTTCGTGCCTCCCACCATGTACTGGCCGTTCGCCACCTTCAGCCTGACAGGCTTCCGACTGTCGGTCAATCACTCTGGCGGAAGTAGGCCAGCCTTGACCGAGCTGACCTGAGCTCCCGTGTCGACCAACACGTCGAAGACCTTCTCCACTTCCCCGCATAAGGCACGGACCTTAAGGTGCAACTGCCGCTCACGCCCAACACGGCGCACGGCTTGCAAGCTCAGGATCTCCAGTCGTTCCAGACGCTCAACAAGCGACTGGTGCAGGTCGTGGACAATGGGCTCAGGCTGCCCATCTGCAGCATCCAGCTGCGGTCCGGGTGATCCTCCGATACTCTCGGATAGATCTTGAAGCACATCAAATACATTCTTGGTCGCGAAGGATGGACGGGTGCCAGGGTTCGTGCCTTCACTTGCCCTCACCCCGCCACCGCGACTGTCTTTTGTTTTGGGTGCCGGACCGGGCCTTCCGCCCGCGGCAATCCCTTTGTGCTCACTGTCCCCCGACTGGGATGGTGTGGCGCTTCCCACAACACCATCCTGCGACCGCCCTAGCTGGGGCCCTTGGCTGCAGGGGCTCCGCTAAGCGGCGTCGGTTGTGGTAGTAGGGGTACTCTCCTCCGCATCAACCTCGTTGACACCCTTCTTTTTTCCCCTATTCTTACCCTTCTTGTCCTTGTCCTTGTTCTTGTCGTTCTCTTCGTTCTCCTTGTTCTTGTCGTCCGTCTTGGAGACCCAGTTCCTCTTGATCTCCTGGATCTCCTTGACCAACTCGGTCCCCACCGACATCAGCTCGGAGAGCTTGTCCTTGGTGACCTCCACCTTGGTCTCCCGGATACCCGCGGGTGCACGCTTCTTCGACCCGTGCACCTTCTTGTAAGCCTCCGTGTCGGCCTTGTGGATGGGGCATGTTCAGTGGTCATCCTTCCATAACACACGAAACAGCCCTGAGGGTGAGCTCGTACGAACTCCGCAAAGGACAGCGGAGTATCGCCAATGCGGCGGGGGTCCTTCTTCTCCTTCTTCCTCCAACACTTCTGCAGGTGCTTCCAGCTTCCCCGGTTGCTCCCCGTGTTCAGGTTGTTGGCCACGAAGGCACAAACGGCCACCTCGGCGGGCTCATCGTCGTCTTCATCGTCGTCGAGAGCCTCATCGCAATCGGCTCCCGCTGGGTCCATGGCAGCTTCCCCGCCAGACCCCTCGCCAACGTAGTTGACGTCACGGTCGCCGGGCCTCAACCCGCGGGTGTGGTGGAGGTTCCGGTACTCCTTGAGTACCTCCTCTCCAACCCACTCCAGGATCTCGTCGCAACTCATCCGCGCCGGGATGGCCTGCAGACGGATGGTCTGGCCGCTCACGTCAGACTCATCAAGGCGCCACATCGCGGTCTTCTCGCGATCGCCCGTGACGGTGATGAGGAGGGCGTTCCGCAGGGAGTGCCCTCTGACATCGCGGGCCACGTTCTTCCTCGTCCAAGGCACCACGTTCGTATGATACTCCTTGGAGAGCATCATCTTGACCGTGTGGTTGGACTTGGCCCGCTTGTCTTCCTCCTTGGTGACTCTCTTGATCCGTGCTTCCGGCAGCATGGAGAGCAGGAGGGCCTGCTCGTTACCCTCATTCCAGTCCTCCACGTTGCAGCGGAAGAGGGTGTATTGCCCCCGGAAGTCCCGCCAATCTCGTAGGCGGATCTCCCAACCATCATGCTGAAGCTTGATGGCCTTCCACCGCTTGGCAGCCACCTGCGGAGCGTCAACCCGCTCCTGCTCGCTGAGCCACTTCTTGGCTTCCTTGAGGGTCTTGATTTTCCCCTCCTTGGTCGCCATGAAGTATAGCTCTTCGAGCACCTCCGGCAGGCGGTACCGCAACCGTTTGAAGACATATCTCTCTGCATCTGGGGGATCCGTGTCTTCAGTGACGGTCATCCCCCAATCGTCCAGCTTCTCCAAGAAGCAGTCCAGGTTGAGGGGGTTGCCATCGTACGTGGGGGGCTTGAAGTCCTTCAGGTCTTCCCACACGGCGGCATCCGCGGCCTTAGAGACCATGAACGCCGGCGGCGAGGTCGACCGAGGTTCCCATCGGCGTCCCCCACGGACTCCCACCGCCGCCACTTCCATCTCCTCCACGGTATCCGTGTGGCTACACCGTGGTTCCTCCATGTACGCTGAACCTAGATGTTCACGCCGTACTCCTTCCATGTATGCCTCCTCATCACGGCGGGGTAATGCCGAACTCCTCCAGGTCTTTCTCACCTCCGCCGACATCCCACTCCACGTCCCCTCCGAGGACCTCATCCCTGAGTCCACCATAACGCCTGCCAGCCATTGGGATTGGCTCCTGGGGTTGTGCGGGGCGTCGGGGGCGTACGGGTGTCCGCGGTGGAGCACGGCGGTTGTGGTACTCCGCACTGAGCCACTCATCACGCCACTCCCCACTGCCACTGCCGGGCGGCACGCGCTCGTTACGGCCGCCCGCTCTGTGGTGAGAGGGGGCGCTGAGACAGGGGGCACTGGCACTGGGGCGACTCCTGGGGGCTCCGCCGGGGGCGTGGGCTCTGCCTGGACCTAGTCCAGGTCTCCAGCCGTCGTCCGACGAGCCAGACTCCAGGGGTGGATGGTCGCTGCCGACGGTCCCAGCGCCTTCCAGCTCGTCCAACCTCTGCTGCAGGCCGTTGACGACCTTGTTCAGCAGCCTGGTCTTGCCCCTGACGCTGTCCAGCTCCCTCTGGGCGGCGGTGGCGACCTTGGCGATCTTGACCATCTCCGTCTTGGCGATGTCCAGCTCCTTCTGTGCGCCCGCGGCGACCCCGGCGATGCGGATCATCTCGCCCTTGCCCGTGTCTACCTCGCGCTCGAGGGACTGGACCCTCCTGCGGAGGTGGACAATCCACCGCCAGGTGGCATCCGGGTCACCGTTCCCCAGGGGGTCCTCCAGGGGGGCCTCCGCCAGGCCAGCCCGGCTCAGGGGGTCCTCCCCCGCCCGGAGGTTCGCCTCCAGGGGGTCCACTTGGTGGGCGTCCTCCAGGGGGTCCTGATGGTCCTCCGCCAGGGGGTCCCGGTGGGCCTCCGCCGGGTCCCCTCGGTGGGTCCGAGGATGGGGGCTTCTCCGTGTAGTCGAAGTCAATGTCATCATCCTCGTCCATGTCGCCCCACCTGGTCGTCTTGGTCTCGCACGCGGAAGACTCTGAGCTCCAGTAGGGAGGAGGGAGATCCTCACCCTCACCCTCCGGCTCCATGGGGACGTCTCCGCCTCCTCCGCCAGCCACTCCTCGGCGATGTCGGCGGCCTCGTCCATCCCCGTCGCTGGCGGTGAAGAAGGGGTCGGAGTCGTGGGGGTCTCCGCCCGCTGGCCTCCGTGACCTCTCGAGGGTCTTCCCCTTACCCCTCCTTCGTCGGTAGGCGGTTGGGCCACTCCCCCCACTGCTGCCCGTGTTGACCTCCTCCAGATCCAGCGTCATCTTGGAGGAGGCGTTTCCTTCGAAGAGCTTTCGAAGAGTCTCCACTCGTGATCCTCCCGGGGGAGTCTCGCGCTGGAGCTTGGCTTCCGCCTCCTCCTTTGCGGCGGCCGTGGCTGCGGCAGCTCGCCTTTCGGCCTCCTCCCGGGCACGGACAGCCTCGGCTTCCCGAGCCCGCTGCAGCCGAGCCTTCTCCGCTTCCAAGGCTGCGCGCTCCGCCTCCTTCTTGGCCCTCTCCTCAGCGACCTTCCGTCACGCGGCCCCAATGGCCTCCTTCCTGGCGGCGTCCGCTTGGGCCTTGGCCGTTGCCTCGGCGTGGGCCCTTTCTTCCGCCTCCTTCTTTGCCCTCTCTTGGGCAAGCACCTCTTCCAGCGCCTTCACCTCGGCCTCCTTGCGGACAATGGCCTCCTGGGCCAGGCGGGCTTCCTCGGCGGCTGCCGCCACCTCACCCCTGACCCGGGCAGTCGCTGCCTCCTGGGCGGCTGCGGCTGTGAGTCCGGCCGCAATGGCCGCCACGGTCGAGGCGTGGAAGGCCATGCCTCTGCCCCAATCTGTGGCCTCCTCCTGGGCGATGCCCACGGTGCCCTCCACGGCAGCGTTCTGCTGCGTGGCCCGTTGCCGGGCAACTGGAAGGTTGCAGGGCACCCCACAGGCGCGCTCGCAGGCGCGGGCCACGTCCCTTTGGTCCGCAGCGACGCCGCTGCTGGAGCTGGCCTGGTCGGCCGGCATCCTCCCCCAGTGGGCCGACTCCACGTCGCTGCTGGGTCCTGACTTCCTCAGGTGCAGCTGACGGGGCTTGGCCTTGGCCTTCTTGGCGACTTCGAGAAAGTCGCCAAGGGTGGTGTGGCCGGGGTGGTGACCGCCACTGGCCCGTTGGGGGCTGGGGGCTGGGGTTCCGCCCTTGGGGGCTTGGGCGGCTTCGGCGGCCAGGGATTCCTGGTAATCCCGCCATTTCTTGTCCCGCCTCTTGTCCCCGGCAGAACGCTTCTCCTTCCCAGGAGATGCGCTGCTGCTGCTGCCCTGCAGCGTGCGCTCGTTCCCCGGCTCCGGGAACTTTCTCTCGATCATGTCCCACATGGAGACGTTGATCGTGGCGCCCGACGGGTAATCGTTGGGGTTCTCGTCCTCCTCAATCCCGTCGGGGCACAGCCCTTCGCCGGGTCTGTCCGGGCAGGTCAAGACCCTCCAGCGCTTCTGGCGGAAGCAGTAGGCATATCCTTCCACCCGCAGCCAGTCTTCCACTGCCTGCGGGCGGTCGTCGCCCATAACCTCGCAGAGCTCAAGACTCCCGGGCATGCCGCGCTCGCACTGGGGATTGCTGTGGCGGTAGTGCTGCCCCCACACGAACCCACGCAGTAGGCGCACCGCATGGGGGTGGGGCAGGGGCCACGTCTTGCCCGCCTCCTGCCAATTCACCATCGTTCCCCTCGATGGACCGGTCTTTGGGGTGGCTGTTGAGGCGGTTGATGTAGCTGGGAGTGCGGCTGGTGCTGATCGGCCGAAAAAACTCGCTGATGTCGGAGTTCCGGTCGCTACACCTCCTTCACAGACTCGGCGCTGTTGCCGGGCGGCGCTGCAAAGCCCGTGGCGCTCGGGGTTCCGGTGGCCCCGAGTGGCACGCGAGGATTGGGTAACCCCGCGGCGGTGAAACGCTTTTGACGCGTTCCTGTGGGGGGCCTGGCAACGGGACGCTGCAGCGGACACGCAGAAGCAAGCAGGCAGGCAAAGCACTGCGCTCACAAGGGCATCCTCATGCTCGTGTCATGTGACAAAGCGTTTCAGGATCCTTGCCACTCTGAAACGAGGGAACAAAGGTATGTACAGCAACACATCAGGATATGTACACATGGGGTTAAGACTGGACTGGGGTAAGGGCATCACAGGACAATAAAGACACTCAATTTCAACTCATATCCCAATCCTAGGTCCGACCCTCTCAGTGGCTGGCAAGGGCGGGTGCTCAAACACAACCTATGCCCTGCTCAGTCCGGACCCTGAAACCCTGCCAATAGGGGAGGGTGTCCCGCCCAGCCAAGGTGCTCCAAGGCCAACTGACAGTGACTCCATATGCTCCCTCAATGGCAGGTCCCAACTCCCCTCTGTGCCGGAGATAAGGCCCCGCCATTATCCCCTAGGAGTTGGTAGCTGAAAATGGGCTGTTTCAGCCAAAACTGATATTAGCTCCGAAAAATCCAAAATTGACCCCCCGTCTGGACCCGCCAGAGGTAGGGACGAGGCAACTGACCCTATGCCCTTCGCGTATGAATTCTCTAGAGCCCTCACCCAACTTGGTTCCCTCTGAGGTCCCGGCATCAGGGCACCACGGGCTCATCAAGTCGGGTCATGATGCCAAAATCACCAAAATTGGCGTCATTCCCACGCGTGGCTCGCCCGACCAGGACAAGGCCAATGGCTCACAGGATAGGAGGCAGGACCTAGGACCTATATCTGAGTGCACAACTTGGACTCAGGTCCAGGCCCCCTTGTGGGCATAGAGATATGGGGCCGCCAATTGACCACACGGGGGGATGAAATTGGGGTCCCAAAAGGGGGTCATTTTGGCTGCTCAAAATGAGCCAAAATCCGGGGTACCCCCAGTGATATATCTTGACGCCGGCTTGCAGATCGGATGCGCCATTCCATATGTGATTCACTGGGAGTCCAACGAAGACTCCCATGCACTTGGCTCTCGAAGATCTCCATACCACTCGGCGCGGTGACAATCCAAATGGGGTCCACAATTGCCAAAATGGCAAAATCGTCCACACTCACTTTGGGCTAGCACCTTGACGAAGGTTGCTCCGCTTCGCCCACGTGGTGTGCGAACCATGTCGTATATGGTCCATTGGTCCATGCGTCCGGTGTGCACGAGGGGGCTGAACATGGTGCACGGCGGGCAGAAAATGTGGGAAATTGCTCAAAATGGCCGAAAATGTGCACACTCATGGGTGGGGGGAATGAGGCACATGCCCGACTTTGACCGGAGTGTGCCATAGGATTGGTATCAAGTCATATGCGTCCCACATATCTTTTGGGCGTCGCCCAAACCCCTCCGGTTTTGGGAATGGCAGGGTCGCCAGGTGAGCCCATGATTTGGGATCGTCCCAAATCGCCAACATGGTGGCCACAGTATGCCAAGCCCAAGGGGAGTTGTTCGCCGGGTCCAAGATATGTTGGGCACCGAAGTGTGAACCCCCATAACATACTTGAGTCATGATGTCAATTGAGCGCAACGTTGAGATACACGGTCGCCACTTGACATCATGACGGGCAATAAACAGCAAAATTGGCGAAAAAATACGCAAAAGTGCCCTGAAAACTGCACAAATATATTATAATATCTTCGGCTTGGATTGAGTAATCGACCAATCCTTCTAAACACAATGACTTGACACCAATGATCTTCGATTCCACATATGTACAACTCCTCCCCCCGCACCACACACACGGCATCCTGACAAACCACCACTGCGATCAACAGGGGCCACTCGTGGCCATACACACCGACATCCACCGACGCCCGGCAGGCGAGGTGGACACCCTGCGCCTCGTAGGGGCCAGCATCACCATAGTGTATATCACCCCAACACAGATGAAGATCATGGCCCAATGCGAGGCCCACCACGCCCCGTTCCTTTCCGACCCACAATGGCCAGCACGCCACGTCTTCCAAGCGTACCTCCGCGCATGTGCTACGAAGGCAGGGCGCGACATGCCGGGGCCCAAGGACATCGACACGGCGTACACAGCCTTCCAGCGCCAGCACCCCCGGCCCCGCCCGAGCGAGCACGAGACCCCCAACGACGGCGGCACGACGCAGGGGGAGCCCACCCCGTCAGCTGAAGGCTGGACACCACCCACCATCCTGCTACTAGCACCAAACGGCCACAAACATGCTACCCGCACTGTCGAGCGACACCATGCCCCCTGGTCCATCCCCAAACACAATGCACCGGAGACCGATGTACCACCAGTCAGACACAATGACCAGGGCATACCACGCACGTGCTGGCACTGCGGCCCGGCAGCCCTCGACACTCCGTCGCCCCTGCTGCACCTCATCTCCACCCAGTACCGCACCCCCACCGCCGCCGCCGCCGCCGACCAGCAGGCATGGCTCTCTCCCTGGTTTCACACGGTACCCCCAGACCACCCGGCGCACGTAGCCTGGACCCGAACACCCACGGCGACATGGACGTTCACCAACGAGCGGGCAGACCCGGACAGCGTAGCCATGGAGTACGACCGCTGCGACCCACACCGCGCAGGACCTCAGGAGGCACCCATGCGCCCCCTACAGCACAAATGCCCCACCCTCCGCGGCGACAAAGACGACAAGGAGCGGCGACAGACCATCACTTGCCAGAAGTTCCACCCCAATACGGGATACCTCTTCGAACTGATGTACGCGTATAGCACCCAGGGACGCCCAGACAGGGGCCTCATCCGCCTCACCCCACGAGCCCAGGCCATCATCACCCAGGGGATAGGCGTCTATGCAGCGCCACTACTGCAATCCACGCAAATCACCGCCAGAACCGCCCAGGGGAACCCCATCTACGTCTATCACCCCACAGCAATCGCCCGCCTACCCATACCCAGCGACACCGACATCATCTACTTCACTGACGCATCCGGCACCCAGCAACGCACCCCCACGGTCGGTTGCGCCTCCGTGCGCATCACCTGGCACGCGGACGGCCTCCACGTGGAACACGACACCGGGGCCACCATCTTTGGGGCGGCCTCCCACGGCGAACTGCGCACCATGGCAGACGCCGTCACCGCCACACTGCCACCAATGACGATCCGGCCCCGCAACATCTGGGTAGTCGTGGACGCCACGGTCGACATCCACCTCACCAGGCGCCTTGCGGACCTGCCCCTCCACAAAGCACTCGAGTCCGGCCTCACCACACAAGCGTTGGGACTATGGATGGCCTTCAAGGGCATGCACCCCCTGGACGCCCTACACATCGTCAAGCAGGAGTCACACCGCTACGCATACGGCAATGGACGCGCAGACACGCAGGCCAAACACCACAACACCAACCACACCCCAGGGCTCGAACGCGTGCGACTGGACACCCCACACCATAGCCACCTGCAACACCCGCCCCCGATACCCCCGGCCACACAGCCCCCCCAATGGATGCCCGAGGAAACGCCGTACACGGATCGAGACAAGCAGTACCACTACCCCACACCCATCCAGCAACTGGCCACCACACTGGGCCACCCAGCGAACACCGAACTCCTCCGACGCCTCGAAGACTCCGTCCACACCCCCCTCTACTACTCCGCCCTGCGCCCGGATAGCCTCCCAGCACACCTACAAAAGCCCTGACTCCAACTCGCCCTCGAACAACTTCCGCTCCTCACCCGATACCACCGATGGTATACGCGCCGCTCGATCCACGTCCCCGCAGGACACACCAAATGCATCTGCAGCCACGCGGAAGAAGAAACATCGGACCACTTCAAGGAGTGCCCCCTGTACAGAGGACTGCACACCCTCACAGACTGGAACCCAACCCACACCATCGCACAGCACGCCGGATGGCTGGCGCAGTCCCCGGCGACCCAGCAGCTCACCACCGTCCTCAAGCAGACAGAGGTGCTCGAGGCAGTCCGCAGGGGACTCGTCCCCACTGCCGTCTACACCTTGCTACGCACTCACGCGGAGGACCCCCAGGCCACGGCGGCGCACATGCAGCGGACGGCCGTTGCCAAGACGGCGGAGCAGCTCACATACCGCACCCACAAATACCTGCAGCATGCGGCAACCCTGCCCCCAACAGACCAAGCCCACCTCCTCAAACTCCTGTTCTAGCAAACATGAGAACCTACCCCGTGACATACCAACACGGAACCCCCACCACGTCTACACACCGTCCACCGAGCACAGCACTGGCACAGCACACACGGACACCACAGGCACCGCACACACTCTCACCAGCATGCGCGCGCCACCAGCCCCCATCCCCCCACGCCGCCGTCCGTCCACAGGTACCACCAACCACCAGCCACAGCATGTCCCCTCTGCGTTCGCCAGCGGCTACCACAGACAGCCCTGCCCTGCAACCCAGACCACTGGGTCTGCCTGGGAGCCGCGCACCGCCTCACCCGCTGCCCCCACTGCGGGGACCTCAACCCCCGCCACCGCGAGCGGCCCGCGGCCCCAGCCGCACCCCCCCCCGCCAGCCACCCCAGCTTCTTCGGGTTCCTCATCGACACCCTCCGGGACCACCTGGGAGGGTACTACGTGGCGGACGCGGCGGACCACGCATGGACCATAGCTGTGGCCACGGGCAGCACACCCCTGCCCCCCCACAGCCCACCCCTACGCCACAGCGGAGGCGGCTTGAACGTGGCGGCCCGCCACATCCTCGTCGCCCTATACCTCCACCACCGAGACCTACACCTCCCAGACCCACAACTCCCGACCCCCCAAGCAGCAGCCCTGATGCCGGAAGCGTGGGCCGACACGGCACCAGAGGAGATAGCAGCCTACCTCCGAATAACTTGCCGCCGGTTCAAACACGCCCGCGGCCGACGGAAGGGAACACCTTACCCACTCAGCGCACTCCTCTACCCGGCACACCACCCCCACCCCGCACAACAGAAGCCCCCGGAGGGCTGGGCGTCTTTTCAGGACGCCCACCTGGCTGCCCCTGACGAGGCCACCGCCACGCGGATGGGCCTCACGGACCAGGAAACCTACGTCAGAGGCCTCAAGACGAGCCTCCAAGAGGCACACCGCTGGCACGCCCGCTCCCCGTCGCCCCCACGGGGACAGGGGGGTTCACCCGCCCCCGACACCCACCAGGCCAAGAAGACCAAGACAGGCCAGGGGGCCCGCCAACGCGCCCGCCAGCAGGGCGCGACGCCCCAACCAAGGCCCGGGTCCAGCCACACCGCACCACCCCACGCCGAGACCCCCGGGGCACACCAACAACACCACCACCGCCAGCGCCCACCACCACCACCGTACGGCAGCACCCAAACCCTGCAGCCTAGTCAGCCACCACCGCCCACACACGTCCACACCATGCCAGGACCACCATACGCGCAGAGCCAGGGGACATGGCACCACCAACACCACCACCACGCCCCCGTCCCTCCCAACCCCTACCCCCTCATGCCCCCATGCTACAGCGACCCCCACCAGCTACATCCCCACCACGCCCCAGCACAACCAGGCCCCGCGAACCACCCACCCCACATAGCGCACATCACCGCACCACACCATCACGTATTCCACCACCACCAGCCCCTGCCACAACACCCACCAACGCCGGGGTACCACACACAACCGGCACACCCTCCACACCACCACCACGCGGTCCAGCACCACCAGCCGCCCCCGCTACACGGGCCCACGACATACGAGCCACGGTACACCCCCATGGACCCGCGAGGAGCCGCGCACGCACACCAGCAACACCAGGGCCTAGTAGGAGCGCCCCACCACCACCAACCGCCCCCCCAGCCACACCCCATACCAGCGAGCACCATCCACCAGCAGCCACCCATCACATACGGACCACAGCCCCATCCGGGGGCTCGTGCGGCCGACTCCCACCCGCACCCCGGCACCACAACCAGTCAAGAACCGCAAGGGCCACACGGCGCACACACGCAACACCCACACGACCCACAGGGACGCCCGGACCTCCAGCCAGCACAACACCCACCCCCGCCCCCCACACCCGTACACCACCAGCAGCCCCCCCACCCACACCCCATACCAGCGAGCACCATCCACCAGCAGCCACCCATCACATACGGACCACAGCCCCACCCGGACGCTCATGCGGCCGCCTCCCACCCACACCCCGGCACCACAACCAGTCAAGAACCGCAAGGGCCGCACGGCGCACACACGCAACACCCACACGACCCACAGGGACGCCCAGACCCCAAGCCAGCACAACACCCACCCCCGCCCCCCCCACCACCAACAGCGCCACCCCCACACCACCCCCCCCCGCCCCCCCCCCGAGACCAGGCCACGGACACAACACGCGGCAGCGAGCACCAGCCAATTGACGTTGATACCCCCGCCGACACACGCCACCGCGAATCCCCCCTCCCGCGACCGCCACAAGAGACCCCATCACCGGACCCCACGCGCGACAACGACGACCACCCCCCCCACCCCACACCACCACCCCCATCACACCCCGCACCACCAGCCGCCGCACCGGCCGGACCCCACGCCCTACACAACCCCGCAGCGGTATGGCAGCACCTCCGGGGACTCGGGGAACAGGACGTCGTGCTGTACCTCCGCACCTCCGGCACCAGCACCCCCATCCGGGCGGCAACCCTGGTCCAGGCAGCCACCCTCGAGGAAGGCGTCAGAGACTTCCTCTTCGACGCCTTCCTCCACGTCGCCCGACACGAGCGCCCCCCACGCGCCACCCCAGTTGGCGAGAGCCCGCCCCCCACGGGGAGCCGGATCTGGGTGCCCCACATCGACTGGGGGCGACACCTGGTCGGACACCCCGTGCGGGGGCGGGTGGACACCAAGGGACGCACCCGCTACCACGAGCCCGACATGGCCCACCCCCCACCCGACGCCACCCCCGACAGCACCAAGGAGTGGGACCGAAAACATGGGTAGCCCGGATGGCCTCCCTGAGCAACTTCTGGCACCACGTCCCGGGGGACATCCCCACCCCCGACGAGCAGCAGCCAGCCCCCTCCGGGTACATGACCCTCATGTACAATCTGCACTACACCCTCTCCACCACCAGCTACCACGCACCCACAGACCACTGGGTGGTACACGGCACCGACTCCCTCCTCCCCGCCGACTACACCCCCCCCCACACACAACCCAGGCCCCGACACGTACGCCAGGGGGGACGACCCGGACGACCCCCACATCTGTGGCACGTGGGAACCCAAATCCCTGGATACGCTGCTCTCCATCCGCAGCGGCTACCAGGGCCTTGGTAGGGCGATGTATTGCCTCGCCAAGTGGACCCAACGGACCTGGGGGATCCCCACGGACCGATGGGTGTGGGTGGTCACGCTGCGCCCCCAGCAGAGGGAAGCCCCCCCAAACCGCAGGGGACCCACCAACCACGCCCCACCACCCTACAACTATGCCCGTACAAGGTGGCAGCCCGCCTCATGACGCTGCTGTGGCCGGGCCCACACACCCCCACCCAAAACTACCCCCACCTCACAGAGGAGGACATGCCCGGCATCCAGCGATGCTTCTTCCAGACCCTCGACTACTTCCAGCAAACACACCCGCACGTCCTGGAGCAGATATGGCCACCCCCCGGGTAACCCACGTGCCCGCGCAGTCGAGACAACGCCGCCACGCCAGCACCAGCACGCACGGATCACTAGGGAAAACGCGCGCACACGCCCGGTGCCCGAACCTGCACCCTCCTTCTCGCTGCTTACAGGACCCAGCATCATACGCCCGCCCCCGAAGCCCAGCACCCTCCGCAGTCTCCGACAGCCCTCTCCTCCGCCTCCGACTCCACAACCTCCACCACCACGACCACCGCATCCACCACCACCACCACGTCCTCATCCAGCAATCCACCCCCTAGGCCGCGGGGGACACCTCCCAAACGGGCCTCCAAACCCGCCCCCACCGCGAGCAGCCCCGCCGCCGCCAAGGCCCACGCCCCGACGAAGCCCACACCCACGACCCAGCCGAAGCCCAAGACCGCCGCCAAACGGCCACCCAAACCCGACAGCACGCCACGACCGCAACCCGCAGCCAAGCCCAAACCCAAGCCCAAACCCGGCGCCACGACAGCAGCGCGAGCCCGGCCCCCCGAGGATGTCCTCTACGACATCCGGCCCCAGCCGTCCCAGGCCCGAAGGCAGCAGCGCCCAGCGCGGCGCCCCCCCACCGTCACCGACGCCACCGCCACCACCTTCATGGCGGAGCGCGCCGCGGCCGAAGCGCGACGCACCTCGTCCCGCCACCTCTCAAAGCCCGCACCCCAGGCCCACGGACCGCTCCCGACCAAGCCAGAACGACGCCAGGGTCCACCAGCAGCGTCCCCGCCCCCCTACCAGCCCTCGATGACAGCCCACATGCAACGCATGCCCCACTACCGCCGCCGCCGCGAATCCCCGCCCAACCCCGAGGCGGAGACCGTACGCGCACACCCGCGGGTCCACATCCGCGTGCACTGCAACTCCCCACGCACCCCCACGGAACAGGACTACGAGGAATCCCCCAGGCCCGCCACCGCCGCCGGTCCCCACGACCCCGTCACACCCACCCATCGGATTTACCCGAATAGGTGAGGAGGAAAGAAGAGATGGCGAAGCAATAGCACTACACAAGACACACATATGTGCCCACTCCTCCGCCCAGAACCGCAGGCCCGTCCAGGAACAGTGGTGGCACCGCTGGACCCACACGCAGCTCTGGGAGCTGCGGAAGTGGGCCCGGGGAGAGCCCTCCCTCGAGGGCCTGGTCCATCAGCCCCGCAAGGGGTCGGTGGAGAACTGCCGCCTCCGGCCGGCGGGGGGGTGGATGCCACAGGCCGCATGGGAAGCCATGCTGGTTGATGCGCTCCGCCCCCTGGGAGTCCACCCCCGCAACCTCCCCGCGCCCCAGGACCACCCGTATGTCCTCAGGCGCCTGCGGGAGACCCTCCAGGAAACGCAGCGAGACAGCATCCGCCTGTGGGACATCACCCAAAGCCCAGCCCCGCACGCACACACCCCCTCACCACCCCACAAGCGTCGGCGCACCGACACCGGCGACACCCACAGCACCCCAGGAGCCCTGCGCGCCACACAACACGACGCGCCTGGCCCCCCGGCCAGCGGCGCCGCCATCTAACCCCGTAACCCAGCAAACCACCACCACGGTGCGCCACGCCAGGCCCCGCCCAGAAGTCACCAAACGAACCGGACGCCGAAGGAAGCCAACGCACACGACAACGAGCACCACTACGCCCAAAGGCGCCGAACCCAGGCCCGCTACCGTGGGCTCCTCTCCACCCTCAGCACGACACACACGTCGCTGGCGTCACTCCTCCGCCGTGCCCCCTCCCACGCCACCGCCCCGCCCCCCCCCCCTCCCGCCGCACGTCCCCACGCCGCCCAGCACCCAACGCCACACACTGCGCCACAGCATCGCCCTAGTCCGGCTCCTCCACCATCGCGCCACTTGGCACCTCACAGTAGACCGCCGTCCTGTGGCCCCGCTCCCCCCGGCACCGCTCCCGGGGCCGCACCCGGCCCACGTCGGGTTCGCCCCCACGTCGCGGGACGCGGACATCCTCCCGCTCCTCGCCGCCACCCCTCCCGGGCATCGCATACTGCTTGCCGCCAACCCCTCGGTCCTCAGTGAGGTCCTCATCGGGCACGCCGACGCCCTGCACGTGCGCCCGCTGCTGCCCGACCTGCACGCTGCGTACGCCCCCGGCACGCCCGTCGACCCCTCCGTGTGGGACTCCCAGTGAGGCCACCGGCCACCGGCCGGCCCGCACGCACCACCCCGCACCCGCCTCGGGCGCACGACCCCGTGGACGCCGCTATGCACACGCCCGGCCCCGCGCAACCGCCAAACCGAGCCAGAACCCAAGCACAAATCAAACCCGAGCCACACCCTGAAACCGCTAACCCTTGACTCCTAACCAAGCCCGCCGAGGGAACAACGTAACCACAGCCCACACCCACAGCCCACACAGCCGCCTAACCAGCCAGCTTCGGAAGCAAAGAGACACCTCACCAAACCCACCCTGACCCAAGCCCGTGTACATCAGGACGCGCGAGCCGCATCCCTGGGGCGCGACCGCCGCCACAGCACCGACGACACACGCCAGAGGACACAACGCTATTGCACCGCCGCACCAGCTGCCCATGCCTGTGCCTGCAGTGTACGCGCGCCCCTGTTTTTCTCTTTTTTGTTTTTTCTTTTTCTTTTTTTTTTTTTCCAAAAAATAAAAAAAAACGAAAATTAGGGGGGGAGGAAGAGGGACACAACCACCCATGGCACACGCGCACCGCACACAGCACGCACACCGGTGATCAGGAGCCCAGTGGCCCAGGACACCGCACATGCAACACAACACACCGAGCGAGCACACCGGTGAACAGGAGCCAGCTGGCCCAGGACACCGCAGACGCACCACAGCAAACCGCGCGGGCACACCGGTGAACAGGAGCCCAGCGGCCCAGGACACTACACACACGTAGGGCTGCCGAGGGACAGGAAAGAACCAATACCCCATGGGTCGGACGCACTGGGGCGACCCAGCCGACCCACCGGGCCAGTGGCAGGAGCGGTACTCCAAGGCCACTGGTCCGAGCCCGGCCAGGCTGCATCGGGGACCATGGCAAACGTCACCCGAAGCCATGGAAGCAACCGGTGACAGGCGAGCCGGTACACAGTCCAGGAGGGGGTGACCTGCCAAGCAGAGTGGTCCCGCAACTCAAGCCACAAGGGTGAGGCGGTCGTACCGTAGACAAGCGGGAGCAATACCCCTTGTGGTGAGAGATACTCCACACGGCTGGGCAGCCCCCCAGAGCTGCCGCCCAAACGAGGGGGCATGTGGCCCTACCCATGGACACATGTGGGGACACCCTCCCACCTGGGACACATGGACGGGGTGGCCGCCACAATGCCTTCCCAAGCACATGCGGGAGCGGCTCAAGAGGCACCTGACATAGGGCAGTGGGAGGGACAGGACGTCCCCTTGGTAAGACCTTCTTCCTGCAATGTCAAAGGAGGCATCCCGAGCTCCCGAAGATACCTACCTACCTACCTCCACATATGTGCTCCACTTGGGGCGCTTTGGAAGGCCGCGCGCGCTGCCTCCCGAGTGGGCACATGCAAACATGGAATATTGCAAAAAACACACCTTGCTGGCAAGGCATCGCTTCGGGAGCGCTCCACAAGCGTCCCTTCACGAAGGTTAGGCTTGCGAGTGTTGGTTGGGAGTACAATGAGGGGCTTTGTGCGATATGGGGTCCATTGGCGGGTTAGTCTTGGAATGGTGCACCCGCCAAATGGGCACTTGATATGACACCAAATATGGCATCCAACCCTACCCTCGCCTTCTACACCGAACCCAGTGGCCTAGAATCAAACTGTGCCTATACTCTAGAGTACCTTTGGTCCCTTAACACGCATGCAAGTGCTTTGGTCGAAAATCGACCTCCCTTCGGAAAGCCGAATTTTAGCATGCACGCAAAATATATTGCCAATATATATATGGAGATCATATATGTACTATCCAGGGAAGACAAGTGATATGCCCCGCATGTAGAGGCAAGCAAAGAGGGAGAAAACGCCAACTCAACCTACTTCTACACGTACTTGGACGCCAAGTACGTGAGATTGCCCATTTCTTGGAAACCACTCAAAAAAAATAACCCTTTGGGCCTATGGAGGTGGGATCCTTCGGCCTCATCCAATGACTATGGGGGGTAAAACCTCATACACAGTGCCTATGAGGCACGTTAATTTGTGCTTGGGCGCTTGAACGCTCGTAACCCTTGTTATTTCACTTCGGGGTTCAAAGCGCCTTCGGCCGCCCAGATTTTCTGGGGAAAATCTGGGACGCGATGCGTTTTATCAAGGAAAGAATTGCGGATCACTCGAAGAGTGTTTCAGTCTTAACCTCCAAAAAGATCGTTTTACAGAATCATCCATCGCAGTGCACGGAACGGGCAACGTCAGGCGGCAATTTCACGACAATTAGAAATCGCGGTAGAAATCGGGTATTTCACCGATTTCTAACCGCGAGTCCACCAAGACAGTAAAATTATGGTAATTCCCCATCGATTTAATGGTTAGAAATTTGATTCCAGATTTCGCGGGTTAGAGAACAGGGATGTTCCGCTGACAGCCGGTGTCAACGGCTTCGGCACAGGTGTGACGGCTCACAGGCCTCCGGGCCATGCGCCATAACGGGTGTGACGGCTCACAGGCCTCCGGGCCATGGGCCATAGGTTCTGGGTACCGCTTCATGAATGGTGAGGGACATCAAGAATGATTCACACATTGATGGCTCTTGACAAAGTGAAACGCACCTGAACCCCATCACCACGAGGCCCACTTTCAAGGCTTTTTGGACTTCTCAGTAGCCAAAATGCCCCAAAATGGGCTTAAAATGGGCTCATTTCACCCTTTAGTGCACCCCAAATGTCCTACGATGAGTTTTGGAAAAATTTGTTTTTGACTCATTTTTGACGCATTTTTGGTCCCAAAACAGCCCACTTTCAAGGCATTTTGGGATTTTTGGAGGACCCAAATGGGCCACCACAAGCTCAAAACAGTCCAAAAACACTTGTTTTAGCGTCGCACATGGTCTAGGATGATTTTTGCGGAAAGTCATATTTTTACCTCTTTCGGACCCTGTTGATCCATTTGGGTACCCACCTGTTTGGGCTTGAGCTTGCAGCTTGCCACAGCCTAGTGGGCCTAGTTATTGGGGTCTAGGCGTCCGTTCAGGCAATTCCAAGGGGTGGAAACCACAAAACGCGGGGGGCTGCGGGTGGAGTAGGTGCCCTCGGAATCGCATTTTGAGCCATGTAGCCAAAGATATGGCCTATTCTCCGTTTGTGGCTATCGGCAGTTGGAGCTTCTGGGGGCCTTTTTGGGCCGCTTCCGCGGCATATCACGGAGTTAGAGGGCCGCAAAGAGCTCGTCGACACAGGGAGGTCAAGCAGCACGTGGAGTGTACCCAGGGTTTCCCTTCGTTTGGCCGTTTTGAATGTGTTACAGGGCATTTTTGGCCCAAAAATATCTGTTTTTGGCCCTGAACTGCAGTTTCTGAGACTGAGGTCCGCCACTTGCGAATCCCGTTCCTGGCCGCCACCGTTGAGTTTCCTGCTCAAACTTTGTGTGATTGTGTTTCACACTCATGGGTATCGATCTCCAAAATCATACCTGAATCTGAAGCACCACGACGGAAATCTGATTTTTACCCATTTTGCGCGTGCTGCTGCTTGCTGCTTGCTGTTGCTTGCTGCTGCTGCTGCTAAACCTGGTAGGTCCACCCTAGACACTAAAAAGGGTTATAAAACCAAGACTGGTTCCACGAGCTCGGTGACCCTAACCCTAACCCTTACCCTAACCCATCTTTTTGTTAAGTCTCCACTCCAACAAAAAAAATGGCACATCAAAACCACTGCGGGACGCGACTCATGACAGTTGTTTCCAAGCGTGATCCTGACGCCTGGGTGCACCTGTGGTTTCCTTCAAAGGGATCGTAGGTAGGTCCGTTGGGGCTCTGTTGTTCTTTTCCGATGTGCTGTCTTGTTGCTGGGCGACAGGTGTTGTGCTGTGGATTCCTCTCAATTTTTCTTTCGATCACAGCGTTGTGTGCTTCCTGCCAATCGAGAAACGCCGATATTTGCTCAAACAGTGTCCCTTTTCGTGTGCGACGTGGGCGACGTGGGCGATGCCTGCGCATCATCGATCTCTGTAGCCTTTGTTTGTATTATTCTAATATATTCTATTCTCCACCTGGTTAGACAACACCGATGCTATATGGGTCAGTAGAATGGATCATTCATATGGGTCAGACAGTGTGACACTGACTCTATCGACTAGCAGAGCCTTGTAACGCCGCAATATGGCACACACTATGACAACGGCAACCAGGCCTGGACAGTGGACCTTGAATGCGTAGCTGGGGAGTCATCCACCTTGCCATCATTGCCATGATGCACATTGAGGGCTCCACCTGATTGCCAACAACAGTCATGATCGTATCATCACAACCACCATTCACCCTCGTGTACACTCGGCAGGCACATACCTTTAATTCCTTTAATTGGCTGCTTACAGCTCACACAGTGCGTCCGTGTGAAAATGTTCCTGTAGCTGCACATCTCGCAGGGCACAAAATTCGTTTACGATGACGGAGCGCGGTGATGCGTCCACCGGAGCGGAGTGTGGTAGCTTGAAGGATTGATGCAAGCCCCTCCGTTGAACCGTTGTCCCGATAATGTTGATCATCTCCTGTAACACAACGAAGACATAACTACCACACCACCAACAACCGTGACGGCGACGGTGCATTGCCAGAAACCTGCATTGTCAAAAGGTCTGCCACCATCACACGGCACTCTTGAAGAGCAGTAAAGAGTATATAGACAGGAATATTTTGATCGCCAAAACTGATCTCCTCCAACTGACGACGGAGATCGAATACGCGCGATTCACACAGCTGCGATACCCGAAGGGTGATAGCCTGCATGCTATACAAATCGATCTGTAATCGAAATGAAATGCAAGTAACCCTAGAATAAAAAAAGTAGGTAAAAAAGGATGGGTTCAACTCTTGATGAGGATACCCTGCGTCGACATGCTGCCTACTTGGAGGGGATTTTTACATACGATGAACTAGCCAATCTTCCACGTGTAGATCAAGAATCCCTGTGGTACAGTGTTGAGGCATGGTACAGGAAGTACATACAGGAGCGACGCTGGGTACGCGAATACAACTGTATGTATCGTGGTGAACGTTCATTACCGTACGGGGCAACTGTTGATGAATTCACCGAGCGTATCTCATACCCATTCTTCACTACACCAAACTGCCGTGTTGCAACATTCTATGCCATGGACGGACCGGTCTACAAACTGTGTATATGGCCCGGTACCCGTTACTGGTTTTTCTCAAAGCTTCGTGTGGTTGAACGTACAAACCGCCTGTGCCATATTTTCAAATGCGCCATCGCTGGTATGTCTGGCAGTGAGATGCTTGACAAATGCATGGCTGAACCTACTACACCCTATTACCAGGCCTGGAAGGAGCAGCAACTGGCAAAGGATTTCCGAACTGGCTGGCCTGACGATTTGCTTGTAGCCCTGCTATACCTACTACACAGGACTGCACCTATGCTCGTACCACCTGTCATTGTTATGCGTGGGGACTTCAGAGATGAATTACCGTCAGCAGACGAAGATGATCGGTCTGTTAGGCACTCAAGGGTTCGGCGCAGCGGAGGTCATCATATTGGGCCCAGGACACATAACTGATGTGCAGAAAGCGATGACATGTCCACGTGACACCAGTAAGCAATTTGACACACAGATGCAGCAAAACGATGATACACGACCAACAGGGTCAATGGACGAAGACGCGGAGGAGGAAGACGCCGAGGAGGAAGACGCCGAGGGGGAACTGTCTGTGCAGCACGACCAGGTGATACAGAAACTACAGCAGAAAGTGCAGCAACTAAGCCGAGAGGCATCAAAGCAACGTAAAATCATTTGTAAAATACAACATGATTTGATGGTGTCTCATCATCGTCGTGGTCCCCCAAGTGCTAATGTGTGATCATTCTTCCATTCCGTCATCCACAATGTTTATTGCTTTCTCTACCAGTTCTGCAATTGCCGTGTGACTGTTCTGTTCTAGGAGTGTTACCAGTACTGGCCAGTACTGAACCTTCAGTGCATTTACCCACTGAAACTTCGTAAATTCCCAGGTGGTTCAATTTTGCACTCTTCTATGCGCGTGAACAGTGCGCGCGTGAGCTCCATTTGGGCACACATCTTTGGATTTGCCATGAAATTTGCTTGCCAGATCTGTCTAGAGTAAATTTTGTCTGACATTTTGTTTCTTTCCTACGTCAATAAAAAGCTGTTCAGTTTTTGGTAAAGCCGGTTTGTCCAGCATATGGCCACATCACGGTTGCTCATTGTTGTACTGATCCTTGGTGCCTCGTGGTGGTTGTGGAGGCGAGGTTATCTACAATCACCACAACTCCAACAACAGTCACAGAGTGCCACCACCCGCCCGGTGCCAGTGCCCAGTGTGGTGAGTGCCAGTGCCACCACCCGCCCGGTGCCAGTGCCAAGTGTGGTGAGTGCCAGTGCCACTGAAGCGGTACCCAGAACCCCATGGCCCGGTTACGGCATACAACCGGTCTCCGGTCCACTAACCCCATGTTCCGTGCCGTAAAGCCCCGCATCGGCAACCGATGCACCGCCAGCGGAGATCTGTGTATCAGAATATCAGGAATCAACAGGGTTTTGTTTTCATATTGTTTCCGTCAATTTTTACGCTTCCGTTCTGATACTCACTGTTTTGACTGCTGGCGGTTGGATCGCGACTTTACCGTAACCGCCAGTTTAACTGTTTATAATGGAAATTTTAACGCTATCCGTCACGAAGGCTCCAAAGCCTTCAGGAACTGCATGGATGCTTCCGCAATTTTCACATCTTACACTCGCAACCTTAATCCGAATTTTTCAGGATGTCGAAATCGGATTTTCGTCTTCGACATCCCCGCACTTGATTTGACCTTTTTCGAGTGGACCTACGTGCTTCCCTATGCACGAATCAACTTTCCTTTTATCTTGCCCTCCATTTGACTCAGAGATATGGGCAAAACAAAGTTGATTCGTGAGGCCACTTGTGAGGGTCATATCTCGTGCTGCTTGCGAGTATTGACGATAAGAAAACGTGGGACGTATTCACAATACTCCCGACGTAATTTAGGAAGCATTATATGCCTTGCGTTTCCACACGTGCGCGCTAGTGTAATGGATCATGGTCAAGAGGGTAGAGTTTGCGTTATAACTCTTTGGCCATGACATTGCGTGTGTTAAGATAACTTTCGAGTGTAGCGCGCAAGTGTTGGTGTGGCATAGGAACTCTCCTTGAGTCCCTATGAGCGATTGACACAAAGTTATGCCCTTGGAGGGGCATGACAGATCGTGGGGGGAGCTGCCTTTTGGGCAATATGTGGTATGTGCCATGTGTTGTATTGCGTGCTCATTTGGCGGGTCCATCGCTCCAAGACAAACCCGCCAATGGACCTCATATTGTGCAAGCCCCTTCTCCATACTCCCTACGATCAATTGCAAGCCTAACCTTCGTGAAGGGAAGCTTGTGTGGCGATCCCGAAGCGATGCGTTGGGAGCAAGGTGTGTGTTTTGCAATTTACCATATTTTCATGTGCCCACTTGGGAAGCGGCGCTCGTAACCTTTCAAAGCGCCCCAAGTGGAGCACATATGTGGAATCGAAGGTCATTAGTGTCAAGTCATTGTGTTTAGAAGGATTAGTTGATTGCACGATCCAAGCCAAAGATGTTATAATATAATTGTGCGCCTTTCAAGGCACTTTTGTGTGTCTTTGTGCCAATTTTGCCGTTTTTGGCCCGTCATGATGTCAAGTGGCGACCTTGTATCTCAATGTTGCGCTCAATTGACATCATGACCCAAGTATGTTATGGGGGTACATACTTCGGTGCCCAACATATCTTGGACCCGGCGAATAACTCCTCTTAGGCTTGGCACACCGTGGCCGCCATGTTGGCGATTTGGGACTATCCCAAATCATGGGCTCACTTGGCAACCCTGCCATTCCCAAAACCAGAGGAGTTGGGCGACGCCGAAAGATATCTTGGACACATATGACTTGATACCAATCCTATGGCACACTCCGGTCCGAGTCGGGCATGTGCCTCATTTGCCCCAACCATGAGTGTGCGCATTTTTGGCCATTTTGAGCAATTTTCCACTTTTGCTGCCCGCCGTGCACTATGTTCTAACCCTCGTGCACGCCGGACGCATGGACCAATGGACCATATATGACATGGGTGTTATGGGTAATGATCCCCATGGTCCACACACCACGTGGGCGAAGCGGAGCCACCTTCGTTAAGGTGCTAGCCCGAAGTGAGTGTGGGCAATTTTGCCATTTTGGCATTTGTGGACCCAATTGGGATCGTCACCACGCCAAGTGCCAGAGAGATCTCCGAGAGCCAAGGGCATGGAAGTCTTGGTTGGACTCCCGGTGGATTGTGTATGGAATGACGGATCCGATCTTCAAGCCGGCGTTGAGATATACTATTGGGAGCACCCCGAATTTTGGCTCATTTCGAGCAGCCAAAATGACCCAATTTTGGGACCCCAATTTCCCCCTTCCGTGTGGTCAATTGGCGGCCCCATTTCTCTAAGCCCAGAATGAGCCCGGACTCAAATTCAAGTTGTACACTCAGATATGGGTCCTAGGTCCTGCCTCCCACCCTGTGAGCCATTGGCCTTACCTTGGCCGGGCGAGCCACGCGTGGAAATGACGCCAATTTTGGTGATTTTGGCATCATGACCCCACTTGACGAACCCGTGGTGCCCTGATGCCGGGACCTCAGAGGGAACCAGGTTGGGTGGGGGTTCCAGGGAGTTCGTACTCCAAGGGCATAGGGTCAGTTGTCTGGTCCCTACCTCTGACGGGTCCGGACGAGGGGTCAATTTTGGGGATTTTTGAGTTGATTTCGGTTTGGGCTGAAACAGCCCATTTTCAGCTACCAACTCCTGGGTGATAAAGGCGGGGCCATATCTCTGGCTCAGCGTGGAGTTGGGACCTGTGGTTAAGGGAGCATAGGAGGCCACTTTCGGTTCCCAGAAACTCGCCTGTGGCTGGGCGGGACACCTCTCCCATTGGCAGGGTTTCAGGGTCCGGACTGAGCAGGGCATGGGTTGTGTTTGAGCCCCCGCCCCCACCAGCCACTGAGAGGGTCGGACCTGGGATTGGGATACGAGTTGGGATAGAGTGTCTATTGTCCTGTAATGCCCTTACCCGAGTCCAGTCTTATTCCCATGTGTACATATCCTGATGTGTTGCTGTACATACTTTCGTTCCCTTGTTGCAGAGTGGCAAGGATCCTGAAACGCTTTGTCACATGACACGAGCGTATTGATGCCCTTGTGAGCGTAGTGCTTTGCCTGCCTGCTCACCTGTGCTTGTCACCGCAGCGTCCCGTGGCCGGCCCCCCACGGGAACGCGTCAAAAGCGTTTCACCGCCGCGGGGTTACCCAGCCCTCGCGTGCCACTCGTGGCCACCAACCCCGAGCAGCGCGGCGCAGCCGCTCGCAGCCCGCAGCTCGCAGCGCAGCAGCTCGCAGCGCCGCCCAGCGACAGCGCCGAGTTCGTCACGGAGCCTGGAGCGCCGTCAAGAGCATCGCCCTGACCGCGCAGCGACCGTGGAAGAGGTGCACAGACCAGGACTCCCGCATCAGCCCCATCGGCCGACCCGGAGTCCCATCGGCCGACCAGCAAGGCCGCGTCAACCACCTCCACAACCACCGGCTGACCAGCACCAGCCGCACTTCCAATCCAGTGCTGCAGCACCCGCCTCAACAACCACCACCAGTTCGTTGAGTAGAACGAGTGCACACCAAGGACCTCAAGACCAAGTACGCCCCCCGCTGCCATTATAAACTGGCAAGAAGCGGGCAAGACGTGGCCGCGGCCCCACCCCCATGCGGCACGCCTGCTGCGTGGGTTGGTCTGGGACCGGCACTACCGCCACAGCCACCCCCAGTGTGAAGGCGGCATGCCCGGGAGCTTCAAGCTCCGCGAGGACATGGGGGAGGACCGCCTGCGGGCAGTGGAGGAGTGGCTGCGGGCGGAAGGCTACGAGTGGCGCTTCCGCCGCAAGCGCTGGCGGACCTGGACCCGGCCGGACAGGCCCGGCGAAGGGCTGCGCCTCGACGGGATCGAGGAGGACGAGGACCCCAACGCCTACCCGTCGGGCGCCTCGATCAATGTCTCCCTGTGGGACATGATCGAGAATAAGTTCCCGGAACCGGGGAGCGAGCGCAGGCTGCAGGGCAGCAGCAGCGCGTCTCCGGCGAAGGAGAAGCGGT
This sequence comes from Eutreptiella sp. 'Long Island Sound 2002', assembly GCA_964036045.1. NCBI lineage: Eukaryota > Euglenozoa > Euglenophyceae > Eutreptiales > Eutreptiaceae > Eutreptiella > Eutreptiella sp. 'Long Island Sound 2002'. The sequence goes on from OZ038393.1 coordinate 7,585,077, forward strand.
CCGCCGGGGACAAGAAGAGGGACCGGAAGTGGCGGGAGTACCAGGAGTCCCTGGCCGCCGAAGCCGCCCAAGGCGCCCAGGGCGGAACCCCAGCCCCCAGTCCCCAACGGGCCAATGGTGGTCACCACCCCGGCCACGCCACCCTTGGTGACTTCATGGCAGTCGCCACGCAGACCAGGGCCAAGCCCCGTCCGCTGCTCCTGAGGCCCCAGCAGGCCCCAGCAGGCCCCAGCAGCGACGTGGAGTCAGCCCACCGCGGGAGGATGCCCGCCGACCAGGCCAGCTCCAGCAGCAGCGCCGCTCCCGCCCAAAGGGACGTGGCGCGTGCCTGTGAGCGCGTCTGTAGGGTGCCCTGCAACCTTCGGGTTGCCCGGCAACGGGCCACGCAGCGGAACGCTGCCGTGGAGGCCGCCGTCGGCATCGCCCATGAGGAGGCCACCGAGTGGGGCAGAGGCATGGACTACCACGCCTCGAAAGTGGCAGCCATCGCGGCCGGTCTCACGGCTGCGGCCGCCCATGAGGCAGTGGCTGCCCGGATCAGGGCAACCGACGAGGAAGCCCGCCGGACGCAGGAGGCCATTGCCTGCAAGGAGGCCGAGGTGAAGGCGCTGGAAGGGGCGCTTGTCCAAGAGAGGGCAAGGAAGGAGGCGGAGGAAAGGGCCCACGCCGAAGCAACGGCTAAGGTCCAGGAGGACGCCGCCAAGAAGGAAGCCATCGAGGCCGCGCGACGGAAGGTCGCTGAGGAGAAGGCCAAGACGGAGGCGGAGCTGGCAGCGTTGGAAGCGCAGAAGGCGCGGCTGCAGCAGGCCCGGCAAGCCGAGGCAGCTCGTGCTCGGGAGGAAGCCGAAGCGCGAGCTGCCGCAGCCAACGCCCCCGCAATGGAAGAGGCAGAGGCCAAACTCTACCGCGAAACTCCCCCGGGAGGATCACGAGTGGAGACCCTTAGAAAGCTTTTCGAAGGGGACGCCTCCTCCAGGATGACGCTGGATGAGACCGACACGGGCAGCAGTGGGAGCAGTGGCACCACCTCCCGTCGACGGAGGAAGGGCAAGGGGAAGACCCCCCAGAGGCCGCGGAGGCCAGCGGGTGGACACCCCCACAACAGTGACCCCTTCTTCACTGCCAGTGACGGGGATGAACGAGGCCGCAGACATCGCCAAGTGGTGGCTTGGACGGGCGGAGGCGGTGGAGACGTCCCCATGGAACCGGAAGGTGAGGATGAGGATCTCCCTCCTCCCTACCGGAGCTCGGAGTCTTCCGTGACCGAGACGCCCAGGTGGGGCGACATGGACGAGGATGACGACATGGACTTCGGCATCACGAGGAAGCGCCCATCCTCGGACCCACCGAGGCGACCCGGCAGAGACCCACCGGGACCCCCTGGCGGAGGACCATCAGGACCCCCTGGAGGACGCCCACCAAGTGGACCCCCTGGAGGCGGACCACCGGGCGGGGGGGGACCCCCTGGACCGAGCGGACCCGGCGGAGGCCCTCCTGGAGGACCACCTGGGGACCCCGACGACCCACCAGGGGACGGCGACCCGGATACCACCTGGCGGTGGATTGTCTACCTCCGCAGGAGAGTCCAGTTGCTCGAGCTGGAGGTAGACACGGGCAAGGGCGAGATGGCTCGCATCTCCAGGGTCGCCGCGCGCGCGCAGAAGGAGCTGGACATCGCCAGAGCCGAGACCAAGTCGCTGACCAACGTCGTCAGTGGCCTGCAGGAGAGGCTGGACGCGCTGGAGGACCGTGGGAGCGTCGGCAGCGACCACCCACCCCTGGAGTCTGGCGCGTCGGACGACGGCTGGGGACCCGGACCAGGTCCAGGCAGACCCCACGCCCCCGGCGGAGCCCCCAGGAGTCGCCCCAGCGCCAGTGCCCCCTCTCTCACCGCCCCCTCTCACCACAGCGCGGGCCGCCGCAACGAGCGCGTGCCGCCCGGCAGTGGCAATGAGGATTGGCGTGATGAGTGGCTCAGCGCGGAGTACCGCAACCGCCGTGCTCCACCGCGGACACCGGTACGCCCCCGGCGCCCCGCACCAGCCCCGGAGCCAATCCCAATGGCTGGTGGACGTTATGGTGGACTCAGGGATGAGGTCCCCAGAGGAGACGTGGAGTGGGATGTCGGTGAAGGTGAGGACCTGGATCTGGACCTGGAGGAGTTCGACATCAGCCCGCCGCGTGGTGTACGACGGGAGGCCGCTGAACTCAACCGCCGGCACCGTGATGAGGATGCGTACATGGAAAGAGTACAGCGTGAACATTTTGGTTCAGCGTACGTGGAGGAACCACGGCGTAGCCACAGGGATTCCATGGAGGAGATGGACGTGGCGGCCGTGGGAGTCCGTGGGCGAGGCCGATGGGAACCTCGGTCGACCTCGCGGCCGGCGTTCATGGTCTCTAAGGCCGCGGATGCCGCTGTGTGGGAAGACTTGAAGGACATCAAGCCCCCCATGTACGATGGCAACCCCCTCAACCTCGACCGCTTCTTGGAGAAGCTGGACGATTGGGGGCTGACCGTCACTGAAGACCTGCCTCCCGCTGATGCGGAGAAGTATGTCTTCAAACGGTTCAGGTACCGCCTGCCGGAAGTGCTCGGAGAGCTATACTTCATGGCGACCAAGGAGGGGAAAATCAAGACCCTCAAGGAAGCCAAGAAGTGGCTCAACGAGCAGGAGCGGGTGGACACTCCGCAGGTGGCGGCCAAGCGCTCGAAGTCCATCAAGCTTGAGCATGATGGACGGGAGATCCGCCCAGGAGAGTGGCGAGACTTCCGAGGGAAATACACCCTCTTCCGCCGCAAAGTGGAGGATCCGAACGAGGGTGACGAGCAGGCTCGCCTGCTCTCCATGCTGCCGGAAGCATGGATCAAGAGGGTCACCAAGGAGGAATCCAAGAGGGCCAAGTCCAACCACACGGTCAAGATGATGCTCCCCAAGGAGTATCATACGAACGTGGTGGCTTGGGCGAAGAAGAACGTGGCCCGGGATGTCAAACGGCACTCCCTGCGGAACGCTCTTCTCATCACCGTCTCGGGCGATCGCGAGAAGACCGCGATGTGGCGCCTTGACGATTGTGAGTTGAGCGGCCAGACCATCCGTCTGCAGCCCATCCTGGCGCGGATGAGCTGCGACGAGATCCTGGAGTGGGTTGGCGAGGAAGTACTCAAGGAGTACCGAAACCTCCACCACACCCGCGGGTTGAGGCCCGGCGACCGCGACGTCAACTACGTTGGCGAGGGACCTGGCGGGGAAGATGCCATGGACCCAGCGGGAGCCGGCGGCGATGAGACTCTCGTCGACGATGACGACGACGATGAGCCCGCCGAAGTGGCCGTTTGTGCCTTCGTGGCCAGGAACCTGAGCGCGGGGAGCAAACCGGGAAACTGGAAGCCCCTGCAGCAGGGTTGGAGGAAGCAGGAGAAGAGGGACCCTCGCCGCATTGGCGACCCTCCGCTGTCCTTTGGGGAGTTCATACGAGCTCACCCTCAGGGCTGTTTCGTGTGTTATGGGAGGAAGTAAGGCTTCAACCATGACCACCGAACATGCTCCGTCCACAAGGCCGACACGGAGGCTTACAAGAAGGCGCACGGGTCGAAGAAGCGTGCGCCCGCGGGTATCCGGGAAGCCAAAATGGAGGTCGACAAGGACGAGCTGGCCAAGCTGATGTCGTCGGTGGGGACCGAGTTGGCCAAGGAGATCCAGGAGATCAGGCGGAACTGGGTCCCCAGGTCCGACAACAAGAACAAGGAGAACAACCAGAACAACCAGAACAAGGACAAGGACAAGAAGCCTACTCGTAGTGAGAGGAGGAAGAAGGGCGTCAACGACGTTGAGGCCGAGGAGAACACCCCCTCTTCCACAACCGACGCCCCCTAGCGGAGCCCCTGCAGCCAAGGGCCCCAGCTAGGGCGGTCGCAGGATGGTGACGTGGGAAGCGCCGAACCATCCCAGTCGGGAGTCGATAAGCACAAGGGGACTGCCGCGGGCGGAAGGCCCGGTCCGACGCCCAGTCGCGGAGGCGGGGTGAGGGCAAGTGAAGGCACGAACCCTTGCACCCGTCCGTCCTTCGCGACCAAGAATGTGTTTGATGTACTACAGGATCTATCCGAGAGTATCGGAGGATCACCCGGACCGCAGCTGGATGCTGCAGATGGGCAGCCTCAGCCCATTGTCCACGACCTGCAACAGTCGCTTGTTGAGCTTCTGGAACGGCCGGAGATCCTGAGTTTGCACGCCGTGCGCCGTGCGCCGTGTCGGTCGCGAGCGGCAGTTGCATCTTAAGGTCCGTGCCCTATGCGGGGAAGTGGAAAGGGTTTTCGACGTGTTAGTCGACACGGGAGCTCAAGTCAGCTTGGTCAAGGCTGGCCTACTTCCACCAGAGTGTCTGACCGACAGTCGGAAGCCTGTCAGGCTGAAGGTGGCGAACGGCCAGTACATGGTGGGAGGCACGAAGGAAGCGGCCATTGGGCTGCAGTTCGTGAACCATCGTGAGCTGAGCCGCCCAGACCTCGGCAAGGAAATCCTCCTGCACGGTCGCTTCTACGAGGCCGAGATGGACTGGGACATGATCGTTGGGTACGACTTCATGATGGAGACGGACTCCGGCGTTCTCCCGGCCCAGGCCTCCATGACCCTGTACCAGGACGACCAACTCTCGTGGCTTTCGTCACCTGAGCACCATGTGGAATGCCAATGGATCCACCCCGAACGCAATCAGCTCGAAGTCGCCGCGCTGGACACTGAGCCAACTGGTACGGCGTAAGGCCGGAAGTGGCGAGCCGAGTTGTCGCGGACTTGGGAGCTTCGGATCTGGCCCTGGATGCGTTCTCTTCAGAAACCTCCGCCCATCTGCGGGTGTGTGAGAAGTACTGGAGCGCAAAGGACTCCGCGTGGAAGAAGCACTGGGGTCCGCATCAGGGATTGATGTGGATCCATTGCCCCCGTTGGGACATTCCAAGAGCGATAGCGAAGATTCGCAAGGACCGCTCCAAGGCAGTGCTGGTTGTTCCTATGGGATGCCCCGAGGAGGAAAGTACCCGACATTGGGTAGCCTCATTGACCAACATGACCTTAAACAAGGTCGTCCTACCGGCTGGAGAGAGTGTCTATCAGGACGCTAAGGGACAGCTCATGCCACCCCAGAGATGGCCAACGGAATTCCACTATGTGGATGGGGGCCTTGATCAGGCCGATATCACGGACTTCGTGTGTGTCAACCGCATCATAGCAGAGCCCTGGCGGCAATGCTTTGCGGTTCCCCCTGTTGACATCGAGGAATCGGAATCAGAAGACCCCCTCACTGAAGAGGAATGGGATCTGGTTCAGGGGTATATGGATCAGCCCTTTCACGACTGGGGAAACCAGCGTGAGAGCAAAGGCCAGGACAAAGCCTGGTGGGAAGTGGACTCAATCGTCTCCGGTTCCTATGACGGGAATACCTTCGTACAGAGGGTGCTGCATCACATGTCCAGCCAAGACGAGCCGCCTGGCGGTAACCCACCCACCTGCGGCGATCTGTTCCGAGGCAAGACCAGGGATGGCCCTTTGGGCCACCTGGGAAGACCACCTAAGCCGAAAGCGAGCGGGGTCGCTACCCCTCAAGTAAGCTCCGTGGTTCAAGTGCCCAGAAAAGCCAAGGCGGAGTCCGATGACTGCCCCAAGATCCAGGCATTGAGGGCCAGGCTGAAGCAGAAGTATGGTGATACCTTCTTCAGCGGAAAGCCTGTGTTTCCCCCACCGGTGCGTGGACCGTATGGCGAGGCCAAGATACGACTGAAGCAGGACCCCCGTGTGTATCGGCACCCGGAGTTTGCCCTGAGGGGCGAGAGGAAAGAGGCCATGGAGAAGATCCTCCGTGACTTCATCCAGAGAGGCTGGCTCGAGCCGTGCCACTCCGAATGGGCCTCTTCCTGCTTCGTCGTCCCCAAGAAGGTTGCCGGTGAGTGGCGGCTCGTGGTCAACTACCGCGGCCTGAACGCCCAAACGCAGCACGACAGCTATACGCTGCCCCTCATTGAGGACATGCTGCAAAAGCAACACCGGCGGAGGATCTTCACGGTGATTCACCTGAAACATGGTTATCATCAGATGCCTCTCGCCGAGGAGTCCCGTGCCTGCACAGCCATGAGCACCCCACTGGGATCTCTCCAGTGGAAGGTGATGCCCATGGGCGTTACCAACGGCAATGCGGCTTTTCAGCGGATGCTGGAGAACCTGCTTGAGCCGCCGCGCGACTGTGCGGACCCCTTCGTGGACGAAGTGATCCTCGCGTCCAGGGGCCCCCAGTATGAGCTACGAGGAGCTCCTGGAGGCACACGAGAGGGACGTCACTCGAGTGCTGGACCTTCTGGTTCGGCACAAACTCACGGGCAGCAGTGACAAGGCCACCATTGCGGTAAGCGAGGTGGTCTTCGCTGGCCACGTAGTCGGGAACGGGCAGCGAAAGCCCATACCTGGCAAGGTGGCTGCGATTGAGCACTGGGAAAAGCCCAAGACGGTCTCTGAGCTACGGGCGTATCTGGGGTTCTGCAACTACTACTCGGGGTATATCAAGATGTATGCCGAGTATGCAGCCCCCATGACGACCATGCTCAAGGGCAACCGAGAGGAGACAAAGAAGGGATCCAAGAAGGCTCTGGTCTGGACGGCTGAGTCCGACCGTGCCTTTGAGGGGATGAAGCAGGCGCTGCTATCCGCAGTGGGTCTGCACCTCGTGGATCCCGACCGAGGGTTCGTCCTGCGCACCGACGCTTCCGACTACGCCATTGGCGCTATGTTGGAGCAAGTGCTTGACGACGGGAGGCACGTGCCCGTGCCCTTCTGGAGCCGAGTCCTGGCGGAAGGCCAGAGACAGACGTGGACGCCCCGTGAAAAGGAGGCGTATGCCATCGTCATGGCTCTCAGGAAATGGGCTGGGTACATAGCCCTCCATCCCGTCACCGTCTGCACCGACCATCAGAGTCTGCAGTCGTGGCACAAGGAGCACGTGGACACCCCCTCAGGTCCCGCCTCCCGACGGGCAAGATGGCATGAGAGCTTGGCCAAGTTCGACCTTACGGTTGTTTATATTCCTGGAAAGGATAACACCGTGGCGGACTGTCTCAGTAGGTGGGCCTATCCCGCCAGCAAGGGCATGCAGGATATCTCTGCCCATGGCGATGAGGCTGAGACCCCTGAAGCCAAGAGGATCATCGAAATGGAGCGCCTGATGGAGGAGGAGGGTGCTAAATGCTTCGCCGTCATGGCTGCGGATGCCCCCCTCGGATCGAGGGTGAGCAGAGCGGTCAGAGTACTCGCCCCTCAGGGAGCCGAGTCCGACAAGCACCTCTTCCCGGAGTCTTGCCTCCAGGACGACTGGACCGACGATTACGCCAAGTCTGAGGCCTTTGCGGCCGAGTATAGGGCTGTGACCGACCCTGACGACGGGCAGAAGTGGCCAAAGGGGCTGACTGAGGAAAATGGCAAGCTCTACCGGAATGGTAAGCTGCTAGTACCAGAGTCCCGGGTGCTCGAGCTGTGTGAAGCTTGGCACCACCACATGCTGCACCCAGGGGTCAAGAAGCAAGCTCTTGACATGCAGCGTTGGTTCGAGATCGACCATATCGTTCTCTACACCGCCATCAAGAAGGTCAGGAAGGGTTGCTCGGTCTGTCAGGCCTGCAATCCCGACAACCGGAACGTCAAGGGGGAACCCCAATGGCCGCCGGTTCCTGACCAGCCCATGGAGAGCGTGGCCATGGACGTCTTCTCCATGCCCGAAGTGCACATTGGCAAGGAGACCTTTGACTGTGTGGTTCTCTGTGTGGACCGCCACAGCGGCTACGTTGTATCCGTTCCGGCACGAAAAAAGGGGTTGCTTGCCAAGGAAGTGGCAGTCATGATGATTCGTCATTGGCTGACCGTCTTTGACATCCCCCGCACCATTTGCAGTGACCAAGGGCCCCAGTTTACTGGTGGCTGGTTCAAAGCTATGTGTTCCCTCATGGGAATACGTCACGCCAAGAGCGTCGCCTATCTCAGCCGGTCTAACGGCCGCGCTGAAGTGGCTGGACGGCAGCTGTTCGAGAAGCTGCGCAAGATCCACATCACCAATCCGCGTCAGAACTGGTTTGAGGAGATGTGGCCTGCACTGAAGGCCCATCATGACACCCCCACTCCGGGCGGTTTGTCTCCTCACCAGATTCTGTTCGGCAGGGACCCCCTGGGCAGGGGACTTCCCTTGTCTGGTGATGGCATGGCTATGGATGCCAAGGAGTTCTTCGCGCGGCAAGAGCAAACGGCGCGGGACATCCGCCAGCAGCTTGAAAAGGAGCATGCTGAGCGTCAGAAGTCCGCCCCGAGCTCGACAGCGCAGAAGTTCAGGGTGGGAGACCCGGTGTGGGTGATCAGACCCCGCCCTATGGGCATCCACCGCACCAAAACCTGGCTCACACCCGGCGAGGTGGTCCGCAGGATTGGTGAGGACACCTACCGCATCAAGGTGGGTCACGGACAGTTCCGGGAGCGCCACGAGAGTCAACTCCGTGTGCGGGAACCCGACCTCCGTGGCCAACATGTGTCCCTGGACTTTGCCGCACATGAGGCTGATTCGGATGATGACTATGCTGAGCAGGAGGACTATACTGTCGAGAAGATCCTTGCTCAGCGTCCGAAAGCCTCGGCACCAGGAGGTCTGGAGTTCAAGGTTCGTTGGCGAGGCTATGGGCCGTCCCACGACACCTGGGAACCCGTCTCCTCGTTTGTGCCGCGGGTGAACACTCCCTTCTTGGAGTACATCCGCAAGCACAAGACCAAGATCCACGTCTCGGACTTGGCAGCACTCACCCGGGCGATTGCAGCCAGGGGTGCCTGATCAGCGCTCTGAGCTCTCCCCTGATGTGCTTTGAGGCGCTTGTGAGGCCGACGGATCGTCCCTCACTTGCTTGCTCTCTCTCATCTTCCGGTGACCTGCCATCAGAGTGGCCATATACCCCCCCCTGCTGAATCCAGAGGAGGATGGCCCCTCTCTTTCAATCCTATTCGTCACTCCCCACCTGCTGAATCCTTGGGAAACCAGGTAGGGCGACTGACCTTCACACTTTTTTGAGCTCTTGGGGCCTTGAAGCCCATACGACGTTGCGCAACGGATGCCGCTGTCATCGGCATTGCGAATTTTTGGTGTGTGGTCTGGTTCCATGGCACTTGCGGAATCCAGACCAGTCGACGTGTGTCAGCTGACTATATATGGCCTGAACTCAGGCGTTTTCCTGTCCACCCTCCTGCATTGCCTTATCCTGACCGTGGCGTGGTCTGGCCCCCTATCCAGAGCGTGTTTACACGCCTATTTACCCAAATTATTGCTTGTTTTTCTGCCCTCCAGGATATGTGCATCTGTATGTTAAGTGTCATCAGCCCATCGCTGAGGGATGGACTGTCTTTCACCACGAATCGGAATACAGAGGCGCCTTGAGTCGCCATGTACATGTTCTTACAGGCTGGTCCGGCCTGGACCAGTACTTGATTACAGAATCTACCGTTTGAGTGCTCGTGATACCGTGTTGCCCTATTCGCTGTGATGTGTGGAGATCCTGATGGCGCCAGGCGGGAAGCCCAGTTGCCTGACTACACTCCCAGCGGTCCGCCACTGTCAGTCCCAGTGTGAGCCTACCGATTTGCAGACGCACTTGCATTCGGATGGCGGCCTCCGGTGCTCCTGACCTCGGTCAGTCTGCCTGGGAAACTGGTGGTTTGAGGACTCGACGCCTCCGCCCACACTGCATGAGGACTCCCTCATGTATGGCCTTCGTGGTAATAGGGCGAGGGAAAAGACGGCCTTGATGCCCGATCCCTTAAGGAGGAGCTCCCTTAAGATCTGGGGTTCTTAAGGAGTTCGACTATGGCACTCTGGACTCGCGTCGTATGGATATGGACATGGTGCGCCCGAGGAAGGACCCGTGGGGACTCTCCCCAGTCGGCGGGCCTTGGGAAGCTTGGGGTAGCCTGATGGATCTTTGTGGTCGCTCTTCACCTGTGGGACCACCTCGGTCGTCGTGTGTCGCCTATGTTGGCCGTGTATGCCACTACCACTGTGGTGGTGACCGTAGCAGCCGGCACCCGGTGCGCCTGGTATGGGTTAACGGGTCCTTTGGATGCCGAACAATCGCCGCCAGGACCCGGGACTTGATACTTGATACTGTACCTCTTATTACTAACATCTACAGCATCATACCTGTTTTACTATCGTTGGAATGGACAGCCTAACCCAGAATCAGCCTGCAGTGAGGTATGACACCCCCCCTTCAGGGGATGGTCCTGGGTACCCGCTGCCTTTTTTGGGTGTTATCGAGCCCCCCCCAAGGGTTTGCTCTAAGGAGGGGGGTGAAGCGGTACCCAGAACCCCATGGCCCGGTTACGGCATACAACCGGTCTCCGGTCCACTAACCCCATGTTCCGTGCCGTAAAGCCCCGCATCGGCAACCGATGCACCGCCAGCGGAGATCTGTGTATCAGAATATCAGGAATCAACAGGGTTTTGTTTTCATATTGTTTCCGTCAATTTTTACGCTTCGGTTCTGATACTCACTGTTTTGACTGCTGGCGGTTGGATCGCGACTTTACCGTAACCGCCAGTTTAACTGTTTATAATGGAAATTTTAACGCTATCCGTCACGAAGGCTCCAAAGCCTTCAGGAACTGCATGGATGCTTCCGCAATTTTCACATCTTACACTCGCAACCTTAATCCGAATTTTTCAGGATGTCGAAATCGGATTTTCGACTTCGACATCCCCGCACTTGATTTGACCTTTTTCGAGTGGACCTACGTGCTTCCCTATGCACGAATCAACTTTCCTTTTATCTTGCCCTCCATTTGACTCAGAGATATGGGGAGAACAAAGTTGATTCGTGAGGCCACTTGTGAAGGTCATATCTCGTGCTGCTTGCGAGGATTGACGATAAGGAAACGTGGGACGTATTCACAATACTCCCGACGTAATTTAGGAAGCATTATATGCCTTGCGTTTCCACACGTGCGCGCTAGTGTAATGGATCATGGTCAAGAGGGTAGAGTTTGCGTTATAACTCTTTGGCCATGACATTGCGTGTGTTAAGATAACTTTCGAGTGTAGCGCGCAAGTGTTCGTGTGGCATAGGAACTCTCCTTGAGTCCCTATGAGCGATTGACACAAAGTTATGCCCTTGGAGGGGCATGACATATCGTGGGGGGAGCTGCCTTTTGGGCAATATGTGGTATGTGCCATGTGTTGTATTGCGTGCTCATTTGGCGGGTCCATCGCTCCAAGACGAACCCGCCAATGGACCTCATATTGTGCAAGCCCCTTCTCCATACTCCCTACAATCAATTGCGAGCCTAACCTCTGTGAAGGGAAGCTTGTGTGGCGATCCCGAAGCGATGCGTTGGGAGCAAGGTGTGTGTTTTGCAATTTACCATATTTTCATGTGCCCACTTGGGAAGCGGCGCTCGTAACCTTTCAAAGCGCCCCAAGTGGAGCACATATGTGGAATCGAAGGTCATTAGTGTCAAGTCATTGTGTTTAGAAGGATTAGTTGATTGCACGATGCAAGCCAAAGATATTATAATATAATTGTGCGCCTTTCAAGGCACTTTTGTGTGTCTTTGGACCAATTTTGCCGTTTTTGGCCCGTCATGATGTCAAGTGGCGACCTTGTATCTCAACGTTGCGCTCAATTGACATCATGACCCAAGTATGTTATGAGGGTACACACTTTTGTGCCCAACATATCTTGGACCCGGCGAATAACTCCTCTTAGGCTTGGCACACCGTGGCCGCCATGTTGGCGATTTGGGACTATCCCAAATCATGGGCTCACTTGGCGACCCTGCGATTCCCAAAACCGGAGGAGTTGGGCGACGCCCAAAAGATATGTTGGACACATATAACTTGATACCAATCCTATGGCACACTCCGGTCCGAGTCGGGCATGTGCCTCATTTGCCCCAACCATGAGTGTGCGCATTTTTGGCCATTTTGAGCAATTTTCCACTTTTGCTGCCCGCCGTGCACTATGTTCTAACCCTCGTGCACGCCGGACGCATGGACCAATGGACCATATATGACATGGGTGTTATGGGTAATGGTCCCCATGGTCCACACACCACGTGGGCGAAGCAGAGCCACCTTCGTGAAGGTGCTAGCCCAAAGTGAGTGTGGGCAATTTTGCCATTTTGGCATTTGGGGACCCAATTGGGATCGTCACCACGCTGAGTAGCAGGGAGATCTTTGAGAGCCAAGTGCATGGAAGTCTTCGTTAGACTCCCGGTGGATCGCGTATGGAATGGCGGATCTGATCTTCAAGCCGGCGTGGAGATATACTATTGGGAGCACCCCAAATTTTGGCTCATTTCGAGCAGCCAAAATGACCCAATTTTGGGACCCCAATTTCCCCCTTCCGTGTGGTCAATTGGCGGCCCCATTTCTCTAAGCCCATAGAGAGCCCGGACGTAAATTCAAGTTGTACACTCAGAAGAAGGTCCTTGGTCCTGCCTCCTACCCTGTGAGCCATTGGCCTTACCTTGGCCGGGCAAGCCACGCGTGGGAATGACGCCAATTTTGGTGATTTTGGCATCATGACCCTACTTGACGAACCTGTGGTGCCCTGATGCCGGGACCTCACAGGAAACCAGGTTGGGTGAGGGTTCCAGGGAGTTTGTACTCGAAGGGCATAGGGTCAGTTGCCTCGTCCCCACCTCTGACGGGTCCGGATGAGGGGTCAATTTTGGGGATTTTTGAGTTGATTTCGGTTTGGGCTGAAACAGCCCATTTTCAGCTACCAACTCCTGGGTGATAATGGCGGGGCCATATCTCTGGCTCAGAGACGAGTTCGGACCTGCCGTTACAGGAGCATGGGCGGCCACTGTCGGTTGACCTTGGAGTCACTTGGTTCCCAGAAACTCGCCTGTGGCTGGGCGGAACACCTCTCCCATTGGCAGGGTTTCAGGGTCCGGACTGAGCAGGGCATGGGTTGTGTTTGAGCCCCCGCCCCCACCAGCCACTGAGAGGGTCGGACCTGGGATTGGGATACGAGTTGGGATAGAGTGTCTATTGTCCTGTAATGCCCTTACCCCACTCCAGTCTTAGCCCCATGTGTACATATCCTGATGTGTTGCTGTACACACTTTCGTTCCCTTGTTGCAGAGTGGCAAGGATCCTGAAACGCTTTGTCACATGACACGAGCGTATTGATGCCCTTGTGAGCGTAGTGCTTTGCCTGCCTGCTCACCTGTGCGTGTCACCGCAGCGTCCCGTGGCCGGCCCCCCACGGGAACGCGTCACCACCACCCGCCCGGTGCCAGTGCCCAGTCAGAGTGCCACTGCCAGTAGCCCCGCCCAGACCAACCCAATTACACATACCAACTGTCTGCAAGTGGCGTTGCAGCTTTTGCAGGCCCGTGGCCTGGATCCACAGGGTGGGGGCAAGTCATTTCGGACCCTAGTAGATAGCGCTGGTGGGTGGGCTGGGGTTCCCAGTGGTTGTAGCGTTGCCAGTGGCCGAGGGTCATGGGTCGTACACTGGAACGAACACAAGGGAATCAATCAGATGGGTGGTTGGACACGCGTGTGCCCCGGTCCGCGGCTTGGAGCAGAAGGGCAATCATGTTGAACAGCCGCCGTTGCAGCACCCTACAACCAACTAACCTGTTACATTACATGCACGGTCGGAAAGAAAAATCGGCAGATTGTGAGTTTTGAAAAAACGTTCCACCACGACATTTTTCCCACCACCGACGCGCAGATTGATTGCCTTCATGGCTTGCGCATTTGCATAAAACTGCATGAATTATGAATTCATTGAAGGCATGTCTTTGGTTCATAAGACCAATGTTCTGACCGTCGAGAAGTTTAGATTTCGCTTCTCTCCTGGAGACAAGACAAGGGCGCGACAATCCTCTTTCCTAGTTTTAACAGAACCCTACTTGCAGAATGCTTTCTCTTCAGGCTGTTTCTTTTAATGCAGGCAACATTGTCGGGTGTCCAGAAGCGTTGTTGTCTGATGATGGATGATTGCTACTCTGTCCTCCAACAGGATTCCGGTCACTGGAGACTGATGCAGCTGGTGGTTCCTTTGGTGGCTCCAAATGTCGATCCAAGGATGAAAAATACCCTGTCATCACTTGCATGCACAAGAAACAGGGCAAAGAAACAACAAGGAGGCACTCTTCCGTGCCTGGCACATGTATGACATTGTCCTCACTGGACACCTGGCGGCGGATGGGCCGCACATCATCATACACATACAATGAACGGGTTGCCTTAAAGCACACTTATATAGCTGAAACCTGAGCCGTCCACTCAAATCTAGCTATGACTGGGGATCACACGAGTCATGAGGAACTTTGGACACGAGAAACGCTGTCAGTTCCGAAAGGATTCAATCTGGGAAATTTTGGTACTGGGCACGGGAAACGCTGTCAGTTCGGAAAGGGTTCAATCTGGGAAATTTTGGTACTGGGCACGGGAAACGCTGTCAGTTCGGAAAAGGTTCAATCTGGGAAATTTTGGTACTGGGCACGGGAAACGCTGTCAGTTCGGAAGGGGTTCAATCTGGGAAACTTTCGGGAGAGATGTATCGATTTAGATACCAGTGCCCCTCACATTTCTCTAAATCATTCTCACGAAATTGCCTCCTGTCCCTGCTGTCACTGTACATATGTGTGGGTTCAGGCAACCACCGTCGACAATATGAGTTCTGGTACGTATTTTGCAACCCGGGCTACAGGAACGTATATTTGTTCGACCCGGGAGATCCTGAGAACCGAGAGACCTGTCGCGACAGATTTGTGCTCTGATCTGTACTGCTCAATGAGAGGCTCCACATCATCCTCCGACATATCCAGTAATGCCAATCTGTGTTGATAATCCTTGAGTTGATTCCTCAATGCATCTTCCCCGGACATTGTCAGCTTTAAAGAAAGCTTTAAAGAAAGGTCGGCAATTGCGGCGCGTAGTTCTTTGTGGCTCGTTCCAATCTCCTTTATCGTTTTGAGAGCAGCGTTTGCATTCCCCAAATTCCTCAACAGTTGGGAATCCTTTCTCTCATATGCCGCTTGCACCCTTGACATCTCCACAATGAGCAATTTGGTAGCGAATCGAGCCAATATCTCAATATTGTACATGGAGTACGGCGCTGTGTCCGAATAATGTCCATTGTGCATGCGACGATAGAAAGCCTTGAGCATCACACTGTCTTGTGCCAAGGTGTTCAACAGGTGCCACAAACGAAATGCAGTTGAGGTACTGCTTTGCAGGTCAAGGTAGAAGGGCGATGACAGATGGGATAGAACAGCATTGGCAGTACGAACGGGAACGCCTGACATGTCGGCAGCTCTCGTCATGAGCATGGCTATGTCGACACCACCGTCAGTGCTTATTGGTGGTTCCACCTGTAGCCAATCTGAGGGACATTGTGTGAGGGACATTGCATATACTAAGGCTGACAAGTACGCACCAGCAGATTGCTTGAGCCGGTATGTGAGTATATGATGTGATGTACAAATGGGACACGGGAAACGCTGTCAGTTTGGCAATCTTCCTGCAATACCGGTTTGACCGATCAAACGCCGAAGCAGAAGCTAAACCTGGGTGGGTTGTCCTGGCACCCGTCAGGGCAGCCGAAGCTAAACCTCGCTGGGCTGTCCTAGCACACGTCGATGAGTTGTTGTGACACCCTGAGACGTTCTGGTATGCCATCCTGGATTCCTGGTTGCATCATGGCTGGATTCCTCCCCATCCAGTCACGTACGTAACCTAAAAGTGTGCTGGGCCTCGGACGCAGGTTGAAAAATATTTTTGCATACCCATGCGGATTATATATGAATTTGAAATGCGGGACTGTGTTGTAATTCGAGAATCCGTAATGCATTTGGGGGACAAATTGGGTTCTGATCGCGTATTCCCACGGCGATTCATCGCCATGTTGGTCATCTGGAATTTTCTCCCCCATCTCGTTCTCCCATTGTTCCCAGTCCCAGTACCATGCCACGTATGATTATATAACGGTGAATGTGGCTGGTACTTGATGGCTGAAGCATCGTTGCAATGCCTTGGAAATGATTTGTATTGGCGTTTTTAAAGCCAGGTTGGGGTCATTCCTTTCGATGACGTCTGATGTCACACGGTCACACGAGGGTTCCCCTGGAATTGGATATAGAAGTTCAAATGCGTTACGGTAAGGATTCTCGTTCGACACCTGAAAACCTTTGACTGCCCATATGTCATCAATCACGTCAAGCATGTCAGTTAGTAGTTTGATTGCTTGATCCTCGTACATGGTCTTCAGGTTTATGAATTACTAAAGAAAATGCCATTGTTTCATTGATTTGCTTCAAACCTGATAGCAACAGCGACCCCTACCCCCGTCCGCCCAGAAGGGGAAAACCCTCACGTGTCATAGGCCCTTGCCTTCTATCATCATACCTATATTGCAGGTGACACTGTACCCAAGGCTTGAAAAGGCTTGAAGGCCCCGAAGACATCCCTTGTGGGGGCCTGTGCAACTCTACAACTGGACTGAACTGGAAGCCACGCCATTTGTCACCCGGAATACTGCTTTGCAACGCTTGAGACAACCGCTGCAGCAACGTTTGTGCATTTTCATGTTCATTCATTTTATTTCGTCATTTGTGATTTTGCCTTCTCACAGATAAAAAACAAGCTATGAAAAACAGACCAACAGAACGCCCTGAACAGACAATACCGGAGATTTCATTGGTGATTTTAGCCAATTCAGGTGTTGAGAAAGTGGGGATTATTGACGCATCAACTGGTGTATGCATCGTTAAAGCATTTGTGAACAACGTCAACGGCCAGGGGCTGACAATCGAGGTACCACATGACGATGAAGATTACAGAAAATGGGAGCATCTTCAGAGACACGAATGGAATACAGTTTTATGGGCCAAACGTCTACTTCTACATCGTCGCTTCAATGGTGATATGTCGAAAGATGTTTTGATATGTACCATGCGATCTGCCATTCAAAAAACACGACAGCACCTAGGATTTTATGAGGTACCGGATTCCCGTAACTGAACCGTCCAAAAACTGCCGCGATCGCGATTTACGGCCCGTCGCAACCCAATTTTGCCGAGGTTTTGGCGATTTGTGCCAAATCTGTGCGCATCTGCCCCGATTTAGATAGCGCATTCGGTAACATACGACGTTATCTAGTTGCGGTATTGAAACCACGTCGATTGGTTTACCGGAATTCCAGATAAACCCAAAATACGACCATTTTTGCCCATTTTTGCCACTTTTGGGCCATAAACGGTCATTTCGATGATGTCCTTGTGGTCTCACGAGACTTCAAATTGATCAAGTTTGTCCCTAGTGCCCTGTGAGGCTAGGCAAGCAATGGTTTGTGCCCGTGCCTGCCCTTTACCAAAGATAATGATCCGGAGGGTGCCAAAAAACGCCCAAAACAGCTATATTTGCACTTTTGAACACAATAATGTTGATTAAAGTGATACGGCTGTGCTTTCATGTGATTTCAAATTGATCACGTTTGTTGGCTGTGCTACGTGAGGCTTGGCAAGCAATGATTTGTGCCCGTGCATGCCCTTTACCAAAGATAATAATCCGGAGGGTGCCAAAAAACGCCCAAAACAGCTATATTTGCACTTTTGAACACATAAATGTTGATTAAAGTGATACGGCCGTGCATTCGTGTGAATTCAAATTGATCACCTTTGTCGGCTGTGAGGCTTGGCAAGCAACAATTTCTGACCGTGCATGCCCTTTACTCAAGGTTATGGCCCGGAGGGTGCCAAAAGAGGCCCCAAACAGCTGTATTGGCACTTTTGAACGCAATAATGTTGATTAAAGTGATACGGTCGCGCTTTCATGTGATTTCAAATTGATGAAATGTGTCCCTAGTGCTAGGTGAGGCTTGGCAAGCAATGATTTGTGCCCGTGCGTGCCCTTTACCCAAGATAATAATCCGGAGGGTGCCAAAAAACGCCCAAAACAGCTATATTTGCACTTTTGAACACATAAATGTTGATTAAAGTGATACGGTCGTGCTTTCGTGTGATTTCAAATTGATCACGTTTGTCCCCTGTGCTACGTGAGGCTTGGCAAGCAACAATTTGTGACCGTGCATGCCCTTTACTCAAGGGTATGGCCTGGAGGGTGCCAAAAAAGGTGTTTTTTGGGCCTGAGTGGTCACAGGTAGGGCCCCATACCATATTTTGAGGGTGCTGGACTCAAAGAAGCGTGTTTTGCAGTGTTTGGGAGCAAATGATCTAGGGTTCCGGAGCCACCAATGCCAAAAAACCGCTTTTTTTGCCCAAAAAATGCCAATTTTTTGGCCTAAAACAGCATTTTTGGGGCATGAGTGGTCAGTTGTAGGGCCCCATACCCTCTTTTGACTGTGGTGGACTCAGAAGAACGTGTTTTGCAAGGTTCTGGAGCACCTTATCGAGTGTTTGGAGCCACCATCACCAAAAAACCGTATGTCTTGCCAAAAGCAAACATGTATGGTTTGAGCTATACAAAAGCTGCTATTCGCAACTAGGTGGTGAATGTCATATTTCTCGGATACGGCCGATTTTAGATGGAATCAAGCCTGCATTGTCGATCTAGGGGCTGGAAATTTTCCAATTTGGAGGGTGGGGGAGGGGGGGGCTAACTCCGGAAAATATGCTCTTTATGGTATAATTTGAAAAAAGAAGTAGTATTTCTGACTGTAGCTGGTTTTGGGATTTTTGGACCCCATAAAATCCTAGGTGGACCGCGGATGAAAGGGACCAGCACTTTTTGATGCCATACCCATATCAGATTTTGCGCATAAGAATACAATGTGACGAGAAGAAAAACTGCGCATCCGTACTTTTCAATGAGTTGAGAGGTTCTGTATGGTTCAATGTCATTGAAAACCCGATCCCAGTGCAAAAACCATTCAAACGAGAAGGGTGGTACCAGGGTCATTTACAAGTTCGGTGGTTCTCTTCTTTTCAAAAGATGATTCAATGAACGGCTCAATAGCCCATCACTTGCAAGATTGCCGGACGATGTATGGGATCACACTGCGGAGTTTTGGGCCTCGATACCAAAAATCATTCCCGGTCCTTGTCCCCATCAGTCACTGATCCGAGAACAATCAAACGCAGGCACGTAGCCGCCGGCGGAACCCTAACCGATGTCGCAGAATCTGTGGATCGCTTACATTGGGGTTAGGGTTATTAGACTAGATGCCAAATGAAGCCTTTGGCACTATCATTCTATCACACTATGAGTCCAAATTCGTGACCCCCCCCGCAACCCTAACCCTAACCCTAACCCTAACCCAACGCCGGAACATGTGCGTAGACACAAGATGGCACATGGCGGGACTGAATCGCGAATAGGGCAAATGCAAAATGTCCAAATCTGGTTAGGGTTAGGGTTGCATTAGGGTCACGCACGTCTTGTCTCAAATGAATGGTTGGGGTACCCAGTTTGGATAATCAGGATACGGGAAACACGGTCCATCTGAAGACCATTCATTCTAGGACATTTTCTGGGATACGGGAAACACACTCCATCCGTTCTGGGATTGCACCACGTCCCGCATGATCCCGGTAAAGCGAATGAAAACAAAAACCAGGACCACGAAATTGTACTGCAACATATATGTGTATATACAGAACTGTGTTCCCTGACGCCGGGTTTAGTCCGCGATTCCCACGGTGGGGGGAAGCCGTTTGGCTGCAGCAAAAAGAAAATTCGCCCATAGTGTTGGGTGAGAGGGGGGGGGGGGGGAAGGCACAGGACAACCAGGAGTCATTCACATTTTGCAACCCCCCTGCCAACTGGAGGGTGCTGCCAATAGGACCTGACCTGCCAATAAGAGGGTACCATTGGTGGCCACGGGGCAGGGGATAGCAGATGACACAATGTGGGTTTTTTGCCCCCCCCCCCCCCCTGCCTCCCTCCTCACGTGCACTTGTCAATTTCTAGTTCCACTGTAGGTGAAACCACCAGTACTTCGTGATCAGACGCAGCAAAATAAATGCATTTTGACTTTATGTGTGGTTCTTGTGATTTGGCATCAGTCCATCGAGCCATCACTGCATCTGCCAACACCATGCGGCCCCTTGTTGCAATTGGACCATGTTCGCCGGTCACCTCAAACCTGAATTTGTGCATCGGAACATGGTTTTTGAGACTGCTGTAACCATCCGCAGCAAATCGATACAAAAACCGCTCCAGCAGGTAAACCAGGCGCATCGCGAATGGCGTATCTGGTGTGCACGGAAACTGTACACAGTGGTATCGATTTGGATGTACAATACCGGACTCAAAAAATTGCATATTGGCCCCCTGACAGTATTTCCCATGGGTAACGTCCGCAACCATTCCCAGGAACAACGGAAATGAGAACAGTGCTTTAGCGCCTCTTTTGTGTCGGTCGATGTCCATGATCTCACATCTGTAAAAGCCATTTTTTTAACCATGTCAACACCTTCAGGGTCCTTGTGGGTTCGTTCTATGTTACATCAAGAATGGTTGGGGGTGTTATGGCTCAATGCGGCTACGCATGGCCTCAACCTCCCTCATTCGGGTTTTCAGGCCCTCCTGTGGGTTGCTGTGGCTATGTGCGGCAAATCACCGGGTTCATGCCCTCCTGGGGACTCAGGATGTACACAGACCTACATACACCTGGGCCTGGGTCTGAAGTATGTACAAAAATCAGAAAGCCTGATTTCTGTCACTCCCCCAATGGTTATGAACCTATGGGTTCTGGTTGGAGTGTGAAAAAAAAAACCTCAAGGACTATTTTAAAAAAAACAAGCCTTGCCAGCAAGGGCTTACTGCATAGTTTTCAAAAAGAAAACCAGCTGCAGGGAAAAAGCATGGTAGACTGGGGATAAGTATCCGAGTGAAAAGGGAAAAGCTAAATTGTTGGAGCAGGAGGTAAAATGATGGCCACGCTGGCAGCAGTGGACCTGTGGTGTTCACGAGGATCAAGTGTGTGCAGAGAATTGTGTTTCGGGTGTGTGTGGTGTGCTGAGTGATGTATGGTCCTGTGTGATGTGCAGTCTGTCGATAGGTCTGTCACTGGTATGGACAGTGCAACAGTTGTCATGTTCCGGTGTGACTGGTTTGTGTGTATGTGTGCTGGTGTGTAGCTGGTTCTCGTGTTAACGTTAGGTTTGGCTGTTGAGTGGGTGTGCATCAGGATATGTACACATGGGGTTAAGACTGGACTGGGGTAAGGGCATCACAGGACAATAGACACTCAGTCCAAACTCATATCCCAATCCCAGGTCCCACCCTCTCAGTGGCGGGTGGGGGCGGGGGCTCAAACACAACCCATGCCCTGCTCAGTCCGGACCCTGAAACTCTGCCAATAGGGGAGGTGTCCCGCCCAGCCACAGGCGAGTTTCTGGTACCCAAGGGGCTCCAAGGCCAACCGACCGCAGCTACCTATGCTCCCTTAACAGCAGGTCCAAACTCGCCTCTGAGCCAGAGATATGGCCCCGCCATTATCCCCTAGGAGTTGGTTGCTGAAAATGGGCTGTTTCAGCCCAAACTGATATTAGCTCCGAAAACTCCAAAATTGACCCCTCGTCCGGACCCGCCAGAGGTAGGGACGAGGCAACTGACCCTATGCCCTTCAAGTACGAACGTGCTGGAGCCCTCACCCAACCTGGTTCCCTCTGAGGTCCCAGCATCAGGGCACCACGGGTTCGTCAAGTGGGGTCATGATGCCAAAATCGGCAAAATTGGCCGTCTCGGGCGACCCTCCAGGGTAGGAAACCTTGGCGATATTGACGCGCCAAGCCTTGATTCACAACCCTTGATATCCTCTTTGGTCCCATGCCCTGGGTTATGGCTTGCTGTCACACTGGCTGCTTGCTGTTCATCGAGGGGATGAGCACGCGGATGGGGCAGAAAGCAGCATGCGGTGCAAAGGGGGGGATCATGGATCGCACCAAAAGTTGTATAACTCCAGATGAGCCGGAGGAGCAAATACGAAACTCAATGGCGTTCAACCCTTGGTCATATGCTACAATATTCGCCACTCCCTGCTGGCTAGATCCTGTGCCCCATGGAGATATGGTAATTCCAATATGGCATACAATGGCAAAAACAGCGAAATATGGCCAAAATGGCCCACACTCATGATTCCATATCTCCATGGCCACAGCGAAGATCCTTCCAACCAAAAATGCTATAAACACATGGGACTTAGGTCCCAATATATGCCACTTGCCAACCCTCATGATCGCCTCTAGCTATTTTTCCCATTGGTAGGAAAGTGACACACAAATGGGGCAGAATGGCAACATACCCCAAATTGGGTGACTCACAACTCTCCCATCGAGAGGAGAGGCCACATGGGGAAACACCCCATTCGATGCGGGTTTATGTGCCCTCTCCGAATTGCCCTTACCCTTGGTCAAGTGGTGCACGCAACCTCGGGGGCGAAATCAGGGGGAGATGGGGTTTGTGGCCATTCCGGGCAAAATGGCCAAAATTCACCCAAAAGTGGTCCCTCCAAATATTGTATCTCCGTATCACAAGAGAAAGGAGCCTCGGGGTTTTGCATGGATGCAGACCGAAGCTTTGCGTCCCTTTTGCAACAAGGCTTGAGGTTCAAAGCATAATGGAAACATTTTTAACACCTCAATCCTTGAAGCACACTATTTATGGGAAAAAGTGCATATATCAGCGATATTGGCATGTACATATCTTTGGGACCTTGAGGAGCAACAATATGAGTAAACAATTTTGGAGTGGGCCCATAGTAGGTGCCTTCAAATATGCACACTATGGTTAGATTGTCTCCGCCCACTCGAGTCATTAGTGCTTGCATATGAGCGTGTGTGCAAAGAGGCAATAGGGCACGGGTGCTCACAAGGTGAAATTATATAAAATAGAAGACAAGGTTGTAAAAATCAACCAAGCCATCCACCATGTCTTTCGTGGTCTCTACTTTACATATTGCCTTGGTTCGAGGCTCAACTCCCCATAGGCTTCGAGTACAAACCTCGGGGGTTTGGCCATTTTGGCCTAATTTTCGACCAAAACTTGCCCTCTTTCGAAGATAGAGTTTTGATACGCATTGAATTGCGTGGAGCCATCGTTGAGTTGGCTCGAAAAACGAAAATGGCCCACGGCTTTTGGTCTTGTGAGCATTGTGTTCGGTTATTAACGTTCATGCTCACAAGGCCACAAAGTTAGTTTTTGCGCACGCAAACGACTTTGGTTTGCGAAACCCATAGGCTGCCTAAAACACCGCCATTGCCCGCTTCCCTATACAAAGTAATATGCCCACGTGAAAGGGGCATGGATGAAAGGCATAGGGGGGGAATGTAGGGTTCCGTCCAAACTCATGGTGCTTGAGAACCATGAGTTCGAGCGATCGACGGAAAAGCTTGCGCGCTGATTTTCTCGAAGACGCAACGGCGAAAAATTCTTGTGAACACACAAGATGAAAGTACGTTAAATGCCCTCTAGATTCAGCTCTTAAGCTCTATTAGAACCTCACAGGTACTCGAGAAAAGTTTCTCACAAAACTCGCCACGGAGAAGCGACGAAGGCGCGCGAACAGGCGACATCAGGCGGCGATTTCACGACAATTAGAAATCGCGGTAGAAATCGGGTATTTCACCGATTTCCGACTGAAAATCGCCTAAGACAATAAATTTATGGTAATTCTACATGGATTTCTTGGTTAGAAATCGGATTCCACATTTCGCGGGTTAGAGAACAGAGATATCGCGCTGACAGCCGGTGTCAACGGCTTCCGCACGGGTGTGACGGCTCACAGGCCCCCGGGCCATGGGCCATAACGGGTGTGACGGCTCACAGGCCTCCGGGCCATGGGCCATAGGTACTGGGTACCGCTTCACCCCCCTCCTTAGAGCAAACCCTGGGGGGGGCTCGATAACACCCAAGCATGGCAGCTGGTACCCAGGACCATCCCCTGAAGGGGGGGGGGGTGTCACATCCTCACTTCAGGCTGATTTGCAGGTTAGGCTGCCCAAATCCCACAGTAAGACAGGTACGGTGCTGTAGCTGCTAGTAACTGCAAGTATGGTATCAAGTATCAAGTCCCGGGTCCTGGCGGCGATTGTTCGGCATCAAAAGGACCCGTTAACCCATACCAGGCGCACCGGGTGCCGGCTGCGACGGTCACTACCACAGTGGCAGTGGCATACACGGCCAACATAGGCGTCACACGACAACCGAGGTGGTCCCACAGGTCGAAAGCGACCACAAAAATCCATCAGGCTACCCCAGGCTTCCGAAGGCCGCAGGCTGGGGGAGAGTCCCCACGGGTCTCTCCTTGGGCGCACCATGACCATATCCACGACGCGAGTCCAGAGTGGTACAGTCGAACGAGCTCCTCCTTAAGGGATCGGGCATCAAGGCCGTCTTTTCCCTCGCCCTATTACCACAAAGGCCATACATGAGGGAGTCCTCATGCAGTGTGGGCGGAGGCGTCGACTTCTCAAACCACCGGTTTCCCAGGCAGACTGACGGAGGTCAGGACACCGGAGGTCGCCAGCCGACTGCAAGTGCGTCTGCGAGCTCGTAGGCTCACACTGGGACTGACAGTGGCGGACCGCTGGGAGTGCATTCAGGCAACTGGGCTTCCCGCCTGGCGCCATCAGGATCTCAGCACATCACAGCCACTAGGGCACACGGTATCACAGGCACTCAAACAGAAGAATCGGTACTTAGGTACTGGTCCAGGCTGGACCTTACGTAAGAGCATGTAAACGGCGACTCAGGGCGCCTTCGTATTGCGGTTCGCATCCCCTCGGGAGGAAAAAAACAGTCCACATCTCGGTGATGGGCTGACAACACTGAACATACAGATGCACATATCCTGGGGGGCAGAAACGTAATCAATAAACGGGGTAAATAGGCGTGTAAACACACTCTGGATAGAGCGCCAAACCACGCCCCGGTTAGGATAAGGCATATGCAGGAGGGTGGACAGGAAAACGCCTGAGTTCAGGCCATATATAGTCTGCAGACACACGTAGACTGGTCTGGATCCCGCAAGTGCCATGGGACCAGACCACACACCAAAAAAATCGCAATGCCGATGACAGCGGCATCCGTTGCGCAACGTCGTATGGGCTTCAAGGCCCTAAGAGCTCAAAGAATGGTCAGTCGTCCTGCCTTGTTTCCCAAGGATTCAGCAGGCGGGGAGTGACGAAAAGAAGTAGAAGAGAGGGGCCATCCTCCTCTGGATACAGCAGGGGGGGGTATATGGCCACTCTGATGGCAGGTCACCGGAAGATGTAAGAGAGCAAGCAAGTGAGGGACGATCCGTCGACCACACAAGCGCTCAAACTGCATCAGGGGAGAGCTCAGGGCGGCGATCAGGTGCCCCTGGCTGCAATCGCCCGGGTGAATGCTGCCAAGTCCGAGACATGGATCTTGGTCTTCTGCTTGCGGATGTAGTCCATGAAGGGGGTATTGACCCGCGGCACGAAAGAGGAGACGGGTTCCCAGGTGTCGTGGGACGGCCGGTAGCCTCGCCAGCGAACCTTGAACTCCAGACCTCCGGGTGCTGAGGCGTTCGGACGCTGGGCCAGGATCTTCTCGACTGTATAGTCGTCCTGCTCAGCATAGTCATCGTCCGAATCAGCCTCGTGTGCGGCATTGTCCAGGAACACATGTTGGCCACAGAGGTCGCGTTCCCGCACACGGATTTGACTCTCGTGGCGCTCCCGGAACTGTCCGTGACCCACCTTGATGCGGTAGGTGTCCTCACCAATCCTGCGGACCACCTCTCAGGGTGTGAACCAGGTTTTGGTGCGGTGGGTGCCCATAGGGCGGGGTCGGATCACCCACACCGGGTCTCCCACCCTGAACCTTTGCGCTGTCGAGCTCGGGGCGGACTTCTGACGCTCAGCATGCTCCTTCTCGAGCTGCTGGCGGATGTCCTGCGCCGTTGCCTCTTGCCGCGCAAAGAATTCCTTGGCGTCCATGGCCATACCATCACCAGACAAGGGAAGTCCCCGACCCAGGGGGTCCCTGCCGAACAGAATCTGGTGAGGGGACAAACCACCCGGAGTGGGGGTGTCATGATGGGCCTTCAGAGCAGGCCACATCTCCTGAAACCAGTTCCGCCGTGGATTGGTGATGTGAATCTTGCGCAGCTTCTCGAACAGCTGCCGTCCAGCCACTTCAGCTCGGCCGTTAGACCGGCTGAGATAGGCGACGCTCTTGGCATGACGTATTCCCATGAGGGAACACATGGCCTTGAACCAGCCACCAGTAAACTGGGGCCCTTGGTCACTGCAAATGGTGCGGGGGATGTCAGAGACGGTCAGCCAATGACGAATCATCATGACTGCCACTTCCTTGGCAAGCAACCCCTTTTTGCGTGCCGGAAAGGCCACTAGGTAGCCGCTGTGGCGATCCACACAAAGGACAACACAGTCAAAGGTCTCCTTGCCAATGTGCACTTCGGGCATGGAGAAGACGTCCATGGCCACGCTCTCCATGGGCTGGTCAGGAACCGGGGTCCATTGGGCTTCCCCCTTGACGTTCCGGTTATCAGGATTGCAGGCCTGACAAACCGAGCAACCCTTTCTGACCTTCTTGATGGCGGTGTAGAGACCGATCTGGTCGATCTCGAACTGGCGCTGCATGTCCAGGGCTTGCTTCTTGACCCCTGGGTGCATCATGTGGTGGTGCCAAGCTTCACATAGCTCGAGCACTCGGGACTCTGGTACTAGCAGCTTACCATTCTGGTAGAGCTTGCCATCTTCCTCAGTCAGCCCCTTTGGCCACTTCTGCCCGTCATCAGCGTCGGTCACAGCCCTATACTCGGCCGCAAAGGCCTCGGACTTGGCGTAGTTGTCGGTCCAATCGTCCTGGAGGCAAGATTCAGGGAAGAGGTGCTTGTCGGACTCAGCTCCATCAGGGGCGAGGACTCTGACCGCTCTGCCCATCCTCGTTCTGAGGGGGGCATCCGCAGCCATGACGACGAAGCATTTAACACCCTCCTCCTCCATCAGGCGCTCCATTTCAATGATCCTCTTGGCTTCAGCGGTCTCAGCCTCATCGCCATGGGCAGAGGCATCCGTCATGCCCTTGCTGGCGGGATAGGCCCACCTACTGAGACAGTCCGCCACGGTGTTGTCCTTACCAGGAACATACACAACCATGAGGTCGAACTTGGCCAAGCTCTCATGCCATCTTGCCCGTCGGGAGGCGGGACCAGAGGGGGTGTCCACGTGCTCCTTGTGCCACGACTGCAGCCTCCCATCGTCAAGCACTTGTTCCAACACCGCGCCAACGGCGTAGTCAGAAGCGTCGGTGCGCAGGACAAACCCTCGGTCCGGATCCACGAGGTGCAGACCCACTGATGATAGCAGCGCCTGCTTCATCCCCTCAAAGGCACGGTCGGACTCAGCTGTCCAGACCAGAGCCTTCTTGGACCCCTTCTTGGTCTCCTCTCGGTTGCCCTTGAGCATGGTCGTCATGGGGGCTGCATACTCGGCATACATCTTGATATACCCCGAGTAGTAGTTGCAGAACCCCAGATACGCCCGTAGCTCAGAGACCGTTTTGCGCTTTTCCAAGTGCTCGATCGCAGCCACCTTGCCAGGTATGGGCTTTCGCTGCCCGTTCCCGACTACGTGGCCAGCGAAGACCACCTCGCTTACCGCAATGGTGGCCTTGTCACTGCTGCCCGTGAGTTTGTGCCGAACCAGAAGGTCCAGCACTCGAGTGACGTCCCTCTCATGTGCCTCCAGGAGCTCCTCGTAGCTCATACTGGGGTCCCCGGACGCGAGGATCACTTCGTCCACGAAGGGGTCCGCACAGTCACGCACCGGCTCAAGCAGGTTCTCCAGCATCCGCTGAAAAGCCGCATTGCCGTTGGTAACGCCCATGGGCATCACCTTCCACTGGAGAGGTCCAAGTGGGGTGCGCATGGCTGTGCAGGCACGGGACTCCTCGGCGAGAGGCATCTGATGGTAACCATGTTTCAGGTCAATCACCGTGACGATCCTCCGCCGGTGTTGTTTTTGCAGCATGTCCTCAATGAGGGGCAGCGTATAGCTGTCTCGCTGCGTTTGGGCGCTTAGGCCGCGGTAGTCGACCACGAGCCGCCATTCACCGGCCACCTTCTTGGGGACGACGAAGCACGGAGAGGCCCATTCGGAGTGGCACGGCTCCAGCCAGCCTCTCTCGATGAAGTCACGGAGGATCTTCTCCATGGCCTCCTTCCTCTCGCCCCTCAGGGCAAACTCCCGGTGTCGATACACACGGGGGTCCTGCTTCAGTCGTATCTTGGCCTCGCCATACGGTCCACGCAACGGTGCGGGAAACACAGGCTTTCCGCTGAAGAAGGTGTCCCCATACTTCTGCTTCAGCCTGGCCCTCAACGCCTGGATCTTGGGGCAATCATCGGACTCCGCCTTGGCTTTTCTGGGCACCTGGACCACTGAGCTTACTTGAGGGGTAGCGACCCCGCTCGGTTTCGGCTCAGGTGGTCTTCCCAGGTGGCCCAAAGGGCCATCTCTGGTCTTGCCTCGGAACAAGTCGCCGTAGGTGGGTGGGTTACCGCCAACTGGCTCGTCCTGGCTGGACATGTGGTCCAGCACCCTCTGCACGAAGGTATTCCCATCATAGGAACCGGAGACAATGGAGTCCACTTCCCACCAGGCTTTGTCCTGGCCCTTGCCTTCACGCTGGCTTCCCCAGTCGTGAAAGGGCTGATCCATATACCACTGAACCAGATCCAACTCCTCTTCAGTGAGGGGGTCTTCCGATTCTCCGATGTCAACAGGGGAAACCGCAAAGCATTGCCTCCATGGCTCCGCTACGATGCGGTTGACACACACGAAGTTCGTGGTGTCGGCCTGATCAAGGCCCCCATCCACATAGTGGAATTCCGTTGGCCATCTCTGGGGTGGCATGGGCTGTCCCTTAGCGTCCTGATAGACACTCTCTCCAGCCGGTAGGACGACCTTGTTTAAGGTCATGTTGGTCAATGAGACCACCCAATGTCGGGTACTTTGCTCCTCGGTGCATCCCATAGGAACGACCAGCACTGCCTTGGAGCGGTCCTTGCGAATCTTTGCTATCGCTCTTGGAATGTCCCATCGAGGGCAATGCATCCACATCAAGCCCTGATGCGGACCCCAGTGCTTCTTCCACGCGGAGTCCTGGGCGCTCCACTACTTCTCACAAACCCGAAGATGGGCGGAGGTTCCTGACTAAAACGCATCCAGGGCCAGATCTGAAGCTCCCAGGTCCGCAACCACTCGGCTCGCCACTTCCAGCATTACGCCGTACTCCTGGTTTGCTAGTCCAGTTGGCTCAGTGCCCAGCGCGGCCAGTTCGAGCTGATTGCGTTCCGGGTGGATCCATTGGCATTCCACATGGTGCTCATGTGACGAAGGCCACGAGAGCTGGTCGTCCTGGTACAGGGTCATGGAGGCCTGGGCCGGGAGGACGCCAGAGTCCGTAACCATCATGAAGTCGTACCCAACGATCATGTCCCAGTCCATCTTGGCCTCGTAGAAGCGACCTTGCAGGAGGATTTCCTTGCCGAGGTCTGGGCGGCTCAGCTCACGATGGTTCACGAACTGCAGCCCGATGGCCGCTTCCTTCGTGCCTCCTACCATGTACTGGCCGTTCGCCACCTTCAGCCTGACAGGTTTCCGACTGTCGGTCAATCACTCTGGTGGGAGTAGGCCAGCCTTGACCAAGCTGACCTGTGCTCCCGTGTCGACCAACACGTCGAAGACCTTTTCCACTTCCCCGCATAAGGCACGGACCTTAAGGTGCAACTGCCGCTCACGCCCCACTCGGCGCACGGCGTGCAAGCTCAGGATCTCCGGCCGTTCCAGAAGCTCAACAAGCGACTGGTGCAGATCGTGGACAATGGGCTCAGGCTGCCCATCTGCAGCATCCAGCTGCGGTCCGGGTGATCCTCCGATATCCTCGGATAGATCTTGAAGCACATCGAATACATTCTTAGTCGCGAAGGATGGACGGGTGCAAGGGTTCGTGTCTTCACTTGCCCTCACCCCGCCACCGCGACTGGGTGCCGGACCGGGCCTTCCACCCGCGGCAGTCCCTTTGTGCTTACCGACTCCCGACTGGGATGGTGTGGCGCTTCCCACGACACCATCCTGTGACCGCCCTAGCTGGGGCCCTTGGCTGCAGGGGCTCCGCTAGGGGGCGTCGGTAGTGGTAGTAGGGGTACTCTCCTCCGCGTCAACCTCGCTGACACCCTTCTTCTTTCCCCTATTCCTAGGCTTCTTGTAAGAAGCGTGCGCCCGCGGGTATCCGGGAAGCCAAAGTGGAGGTGGACAAGGACGAGCTCTCCAAGCTGATGTCGGTGGGGACCGAGTTGGCTAAGGAGATCCAGGAGATCAAGAGGAACTAGGTCCCCAGGTCGGACAACAAGAACAAGGAGAACAAAGAGAACGACCAGAACCCCGTGCCTCCGTGTCGGCCTGGTGGATGGGGCATGTTCAGTGGTCATGGTTGAAGCCTCGCTTCCTCCCATAACACACGAAACAGCCCTGAGGGTGAGCTCGTATGAACACCCCAAAAGACAGCGGAGGGTCGCCAATGCGGCGGGGGTCCCTCTTCTCCTTCTTCTTCCAACCCTGCTGCAGGGGCTTCCAGCCTCCCCGGTTGCTCAGGTTGTTGGCCACGAAGGCACAAACGGCCATCTCGGCGGGCTCATCGTCATCGTCATCGTCGTTGAGAGCCTCACCGCCATCGCCTCCCGCTGGGTCCATGGCAGCTTCCCCGCCAGGCCCCTCGCCAACGTAGTTGACGTCGCGGTCGCCGGGCCTCAACCCGCGGGTGTGGTGGAGGTTCCGGTAGTCCTTGAGCACCTCCTCTCCAACCCACTCCAGGATCTCGTCGCAGCTCATCCGCGCCGGGATGGCCTGCAGACAGATGGTCTGGCCGCTCACGTCACACTCATCAAGGCGCCACATCGCGGTCTTCTCGCGATCGCCCGAGACGGTGATGAGGAGAGCGTTCCGCAGGGAGTGCCGTTTGACATCCCGGGCCACGTTCTTCCTCGTCCAAGCCACCACGTTCGTATGATACTCTTTGGGGAGCATCATCTTGACCGTGTGGTTGGACTTGGCCCTCTTGGCTTCCTCCTTGGTGACCCTCTTGATCCATGCTTCCGGCAGCATGGAGAGCAGGCGAGCCTGCTCATCACCCTCATTCCAGTACTCCACGTTGCGGCAGAAGAGGGTGTATTGCCCTCGGAAGTCTCGCCAGTCCCGTAGGCGGATCTCCCGTCCATCATGCTGAAGCTTGATGGACTTCCACCGCTTGGCAGCCACCTGCGGAGCGTCCACCCCCTCCTGCTCGTTGAGCCACTTCTTGGCTTCCTTGAGGGTCTTGATTTTCCCCTCCTTTGTCGCCACGAAGTATAGCTCTTGGAGCACTTCCGGCAGGCGGTACCTGAACCGTCTGAAGACATATTTCTCCGCATCTGCGGGATCCATGTCCTCAGTGACGGTCACCCCCCAATCGTCCAGCTTCTCCAAGAAGCGGTCGAGGTTGAGGGGGTTGCCATCGTACATGGGGGGCTTGATGTCCTTCAGGTCTTCCCACACGGCGGCATCCGCGGCCCTAGAGACCATGAACGCCGGCCGCGAGGTTGACCGAGGTTCCCATCAGCCTCTCCCACGGATTCCCACGGCCGCCACTTCCATCTCCTCCCCGGTATCCGCGTGGCTACGCCGTGGTTCCTCCATGTACGCTGAACCTAGATGTTCACGCCGTACTCCTTCCATGTACGCCTCCTCATCACGGCGCCGGCGGCTGCGTTCAGGGGGCTCCCGTCGTACACCACGCGGCGGGGAGATGTCGAACTCCTCCAGGTCCAGGTCCAGGTCCTCACCTCAGCCGACATCCCACTCCACGTCGCCTCTGGGGACCTCATCCCTGAGTCCACCATAACGTCCACCAGCCATTGGGATTGGCTCCGGGGCTGGTGCGTGGCGTCGGGGGCGTACCGGTGTCCGCGGTGGAGCACGGCGGTTGTGGTACTCCGCGCTGAGCCACTAATCACGCCAATCCTGACTGCCACTGCCGGGCGGCACGCGCTCGATGCGGCGGCCCGCGCTGTGGTGAGAGGGGGCGCTGAGAGAGGGGGCACTGGCACTGGGGCGACTCCTGGGGGCTCCGCCGGGGGCGTGGGGTCTGCCTGGACCTGGTCCAGGTCCCCAGCCGTCGTCCAACGAGCCAGACTCCAGGGGTGGGTGGTCGCTGCCGACGCTTCCACAGCCTTCCAGCACGTCCAACCTCTGCTGCAGGCCGCTGATGACCTTGTTCAGCGACCTGGTCTCGCCCCTGGCGATGTCCAGCAGCTTCTGGGTGGCAGTGGCGACCTTGGCGCTCTTGACCATCTCGATCTTGGCGATGACCAGCTCCTTCTGTGCGCGCGAGGCGACCCTGGCAATGCGAGTCATCTCGCCCTTGCCCGTGTCTACCTCGCGCTCGAGAGACTGGACCCTCCTGCGGAGGTAGACGATCCACCGCCAGGTGGAATCCGGGTCGCCGTTCCCTGGTGGGTCGTCGGGGTCCCGCCGGGGTCCTCCAGGAGGGCCTCCGCCGGGTCCGCCCGGTCCAGGGGGTCCTCCCCCGCCCGGTGGTCCGCCTCCAGGGGGTCCACTTGGTGGGCGTCCTCCAGGGGGTCCTGATGGTCCTCCGCCAGGGGGTCCCGGTGGGTCTCCTCCGGCTCGCCTCGGTGGGTCCGAGGATGGGGACTTCTTCGTGTAGTCGAAGTCCATGTCAGCATCCTCGTCCATGTCGCCCCACCTAGGCGTCTCGGTCTCAGAAGTGTCCGAGCTCCGGTAAGGAGGAGGGAGATCCTCATCCTCACCTTCCGGCTCCATGGGGACATCTCCGCCTCCTCCGCCAGCCACTCCTCAGCGATGTCGGCGGCCTCGTTCATCCCCGTCGCTGGCGGTGAAGAAGGGGTCGGAGTCGTGGGGGTGTCCGCCCGCTGGCCCCCGTGGCCTCTCGGGGGTCTTCCCCTTACCCTTCCTCCGTCGGTAGGCTGTGGGGCCACTGCTCCCACTGTTGCCTGTGTCGACCTCGTCCAGCGTCATCTTGGAGGAGGCGTCCCCTTCGAAAAGCTTTCGAAGGGACTCCACTCGGGATCCTCCCGGGGGAGTCTCGCGGCGGAGCTTGGCCTCCGCCTCCTCCATCGCGGCAGCTGTGGCTGCGGCAGCTCGCCCTTCGGCTTCCTCCCGGGCACGAGCGGCCTCGGCTTCCCGGGCCTGCTGCAGCCGAGCCTTCTTTGCTTCCAACGCCGCCAGTTCCGCCTCCGTCTTGGCCCTCTCCTCAGCGACGTTCCGTCGCGCGGCCTCGATGGTGTCCTTCCTGGCGGCGTCCGCCTGGGCCTTAGCCGTTGCCTCGGCATGGGCACTTTCCTCCGCCTCCTTCTTTGCCCTCTCTTGGGCAACCGCCTCTTCCAGCGCCTTCACCTGGGCCTCCTTGCAGGCAATGGCCTCCTGCGTCAGGCGGGCTTCCTCGGCGGCTGCCGCCACGTCACCCTTGACCTGGGCAGTCGCTGCCTCATGGGCGGCTGCGGCCGTGAGTCCGGCCGCAATGGCCGCCACGGTCGAGGCGTGGATGGCCATGCCATGCGCCCACTCCGCAGCCTCCTGCTGGGCGATGCCGACGGCGCCCTCCATGGCAGCGTTGTGCTGCGTGGCCCGTTGCCGGGCAACCCGAAGGTTGCAGGGCACCCCACAGGCGCGCTCACAGGCGCGCGCCACGTCCCTTTGGTCGGGAGCGACGCTGCTGCTGGAGCTGGCCTGGTCGGCCGGCATCCTCCCGCGGTGGGCCGACTCCACGTCGCTGCTGGGGCCTGACTTCCTCAGGTGCAGCTGACGGGGCTTGGCCTTGGCATGCTTGGCGACTTGCAGGAAGTTGCCAAGGGTGGTGTGGCCGGGATGGTGACCACCACTGGGCCGTTGGGGGCTGTGGGCTGGGGTTCCGCTCCTGGCGCCTTGGGCGGCTTCGGCGGCCAGGGATCCCTGGTACTCCCGCCACTTCCTGTCCCGCTTCCTGTCCCCGGCGGAACGCTTCTCCTTGCCAGGAGACGCACTGCTGCTGCTGCTGCCCTGCAGCGTGCGCGCGTTCCCGAGCTCCGGGAACTCCTTCTCAATCATGTCCCACATGGAGACGTTGATCGAGGCGCCCGACGGGTACTCGTTGGGCTTCTCGTCCTCCTCAATCCCGTCGGGGCGCAGCCCTTCGCCGGGCCTGTCTGGGCGGGTCCAGACTCTCCAGCGCTTGCGGCGGAAGCGGTACGCATACCCTTCCGCCCGCAGCCATTCCTCCACTGCCCGCAGGCGGTCCTCGCCCATGTCCTCGCGGAGCTCGAAGCTCCCGGCCATGCCGCCTTCGCACTGGGGATTGCTGTGGCGGTAGTGCTGCCCCCACAGCAACCCACGCAGTAGGCGCGCCGCATGGGGGTGTGGCTGCGGCCACGTCTTGCCTGCCTCATCCCAATTCACCATCAATCCCCTCGATGGAGTGGTCCTGGGGTGGTTGTTGAGGTGGGTGTTGTAGCACTGGACTGGGAGTGCGGCCGGTGCTGGTCGGCCGGTGGTTGTGGAGGTGGTTGACGCGACTGGGAGTGCGGCCTTGCTGGTCGGCCTATGAAAATCGCTGATGTGGGAGTCCTGGTCTGTGCACCTCCTTCACGGTCGCGGCGCTTCCGTGGTCGCTCCGGGCGATGCTCTGGGCGACGCTGCGGGCCGCTGCGCTGCGCTGCGAGCTGCGAGCTGCGAGCTGCTGCGCCGCGCTGCTCGGGGTTGGTGGCCCCGAGTGGCACGCGAGGGATGGGTAACCCCGCGGCGGTGAAACGCTTTTGACGCGTTCCCGTGGGGGGCCTGGCCACGGGACGCTGCGGTGACACGCACAAGCAAGCAGGCAGGCAAAGCACTGCGCTCACAGGGGCATCAATACGCTCGTGTCATGTGACAAAGCGTTTCAGGATCCTTGCCACTCTGAAACAAGGGAACAAAAGTATGTACAGCAACACATCAGGATATGTACACATGGGGTTAAGACTGGACTGGGGTAAGGGCATCACAGGACAATAGACACTCAGTCCCAACTCATGTCCCAATCCCAGGTCCGACCCTCTCAGTGGCTGGTGCGGGCGGGGGCTCAAACACAACCCATGCCCTGCTCAGTCCGGACCCTGAAGCTCTGCCAAAAAGGGGAGGTGTCCCGCCCAGCCACAGGCGAGTTCCCGGTCACCAAGATGCTCCAAGGCCAACCGACAGTGGCTCCCTATGCTCCCTTAACGGCAGGTCTCAACTCCCCTCTGAGCTAGAGAAATGGCCCCGCCATTATCCCCTAGGAGTTGGTAGCTGAAAATGGGCTGTTTCAGCCCAAACTGACATTAGCTCCGAAAACTCCAAAATTGACCCCTCGTCCGGACCCGCCAGAGGTAGGGACGAGGCAACTGACCCTATGGCCTTCGAGTACGAACTTGCTGGAGCCCTCACCCAACCTGGTTCCCTCTGAGGTCCCAGCATCAGGGCACCACGGGTTCGTCAAGTGGGGTCATGATGCCAAAATCGGCAAAATCGGCCGTCTCGGGCGACCGTCCAGGGTAGGAAACCTTGGCGATATTGACGCGCCAAGCCTTGATTCACAACCCTTGATATTCCCTCTGGTCCCATGCCCTGGATTATGGCTTGCTGTCACACTGGCTGCTTGCTGTTCATCGAGGGGATGAGCACGCGGATGGGGCAGAAAGCAGCATGAGGTGCAAAGGGGGGGATCATGGATCGCACCAAAAGTTGAATAACTCCGGATGAGCCGGAGGAGCAAATACGAAACTCAATGGCGTTCAACCCTTGGTCATATGCTACAATATTCGCCACTCCCTCCTGGCTAGATCCCGTGCCCCATGGAGATATGGTAATTCCAATATGGCATACAATGGCAAAAAGAGCGAAATATGGCCAAAATGGCCCACACTCATGATTCCATATCTCCATGGCCACAGCGAAGATCCTTCCAACCAAAAATGCTATAAACACATGGGACGTAGGTCCCAATATATGCCACTTGCCAACCCTCATGATCGCCTCTAGCTATTTTTCCCATTGGGGGGAAAGTGACACACAAATGGGGCAGAATGGCAACATACCCCAAATTGGGTGACTCACAACTCTCCCATCGAGAGGAGAGGCCACATGGGGAAACACCCCATTCGATGCGGGTTTATGTGCCCTCTCCGAATTGCCCTTACCCTTGGTCAAGTGGTGCACGCAACCTCGGGGGTGAAATCAGGGGGAGATGGGGTTTGTGGCCATTCCAAATATTGTATCTCCGTATCGCAAGAGAAAGGAGCCTCGGGCTTTTGCATGGATGCAAACCGAAGCTTTGCTTCCCTTTTGCAACAGGGGTTGAGGTTCAAAGCATAATGGAAACATTTTTAACACCTCAATCCTTGAAGCACACTATTTATGAGAAAAAGTGCATATATCGGCGATATTGGCATGTACATATCTTTGGGACCTTGAGGAGCAAAAATATGAGTAAACACTTTTGGAGTGGGCCCATAGTAGGTGCCCCCAAATATGCACACTATGGTTAGATTGTCTCCGCCCACTCGTGTCATTAGTGCTTGCATATGAGCGCGTGTGCAAAGAGGCAATACGGCACGCGTGCTCACAAGGTGAAATTATATGAAATAGAAGACAAGGTTGTAAAAATCAACCAAGCCATCCACCATGTCCTTCGTGGTGTCTACTTTACATGTATATATATATATATATATATATATATATATATATTGCCTTGGTTCGAGGCTCAACTCCCCATAGGCTTTGAGTACCAACCTCGGGGGTTTGGCCATTTTGGCCTAATTTTCGACCAAAACTTGCCCTCTTTCGAAGATAGAGTTTTGGTACGCATTGAATTGCGTGGAGCCATCGTTGAGTTGGCTCGAAAAACGAAAATGGCCCACGGCTTTTGGTCTTGTGAGCATTGTGTTCGGTTTTTAACGTTCATGCTCACAAGGCCACAAAGTTAGCGTTTGCGCACGCAAACGATTTGGGTTTGCGAAACCCATAGGCTGCCTAAAACACCGCCATTGCCCGCTTCCCTATACAAAGTAATATGCCCACGTGAAAGGGGCATGGATGAAAGGCATAGGGGGGGAATGTAGGGTTCCGTCCGAACTCATGGTGCTTGAGAACCATGAGTTCGAGCGATCGACGGAAAAGCTTGCGCGCTGATTTTCTCGAAGACGCAACGGCGAAAAATTCTTGTGAACACACCAGATGAAAGTACGTTAAATGCCCTCTAGATTCAGCCCTTAAGCTCTATTAGAACCTCACAGGTACTCGAGAAAAGTTCCTCACAAAACTCGCCACGGAGAAGGGACAAAGGTGCGCGAACAGGCGACATCAGGCGGCGATTTCACGACAATTAGAAATCGCGGTAGAAATCGGGTATTTCACCGATTTCCGACTGAAAATCGCCTAAGACAATAAAATTATGGTAATTCTACATCGATTTATTGGTTAGAAATCGAATTCCAGATTTCGCGGGTTAGAGAACAGAGATATCGCGCTGACAGCCGGTGTCAACGGCTTCCGCACGGGTGTGACGGCTCACAGGCCACCGGGCCATGGGCCATAACGGGTGTGACGGCTCACAGGCCTCCGGGCCATGGGCCATAGGTTCTGGGTACCGCTTCAGTATGGTCCTGTGTGATGTGCAGTCTGTCGATAGGTCTGTCACTGGTATGGACAGTGCAACAGTTGTCATGTTCCGGTGTGACTGGTTTGTGTGTATGTGTGCTGGTGTGTAGCTGGTTCTCGTGTTAACGTTAGGTTTGGCTGTTGAGTGGGTGTGCTAGTGCTGTGTTTATGTCTCAACTCACTTCAAGTCACAAACACTGAACATGAAGCAATAATCAACGGAAGGAGTGTGAGTTGTAGGCTTGCGCTTGGGCAGTCTGGGTGAGCAAAAGCAAGCCGTCCATGCGTTCTCAGAGAGCTGAGGTGGGCAAGGCATGGAGATAGTGAAAGAGAAAGCCAAAGGTGTGGCGTTGTAATCCCTGAGGAACTCAGGGGTTATGCAGGCATGTCAGTCAGCCGGAAGGCTCAATATATAATGAAAAAATAGATAGATAATAAGAAACAAATAAAAAGGAGCAGTGCTCCAGGGTTCCCTGGTGCTAATATACCTTAGGGAAATACCGGGCAAAGCATTGGAGCTTTAACCGGTGCACCGACTGCAACAAGAGTGTCTCAGCGCGGAAGATCCACTCTTTGTATAATGTGAGTGCGTGAGAACTGACGCGCCATGCCCATAGTTGTAGTGGAGGTCTTGAAAGATCCAATATTACTTCTCACTTAAAGGAGAGCGCTTCATATTCGTCATATTGACTCAACCTTTTCCATTCGTCCTCGAGCCCAACTGATGTGAGGACGTCATTGAATGTCATTGTCACTCGCTTTTGGTGCTTCTGTAACTGAAGTTCACGGACTGCGTGGTAGCATTGCCGATATCGTATTGTTAGTTCGTAGGTCCATTGCGCCGCTTTAGCGGGGTCCAGTGTCTTGCCCGCTATCAAAACGTGCTTGGCTGGTGGCTCACAGGTGTATAGCTGTGTTGAGGCAAGGGCAAACAGGTCGCGAACATTGTCAATGTCGTCACTCGCATAGGGCTCATGAGCTGGCTGACTTCTGTCGGCGTCCCAAAACACACTGTCATCGCTGGAGTCGGATGGAAGTGGCGGGGGCTCGTCATTGTCGCTTTCCGAGAGACTCCGTGCGATTCACATGATGTTTGGTAGCTGTGGCGCCCCTCGCTGTGAGGTAGTGTGCTTGACTGGTTCTTCGCTGTGTGGAGCGGCCTTGGATGGTGTGGGGGCTGTGTCGGATATTGCAGGGCCTTGTTGTTGCTTGTTGGCCAACATGGCGCTTGCCAGTGAGTGCATAGCAACATTAATATTTGGGCGCTCCAAAATCTGGGGTGGTCTCCCGGGCTTGCTGCGACAGTTTGGACGGTCTTGGAACTCTCCAATATTCACTGAGTGCTTTTTTACTGTCTCTTTGCATGATCTGTCTTGGCGTTCACGGCGCGCTGCTATGGCCTGCTCTTCGGGCATAAGCGGCGGTGTCGTAGGCATGATAGCTGTAGTGTGGAACTTCACTCTAGCTCTGGCGAGGACTTCTTCGAATTCCTTCTCTTCATCCAATAGCGCTTGTTTTGCTTGCGGTTTCCTTTCAGTCCCCCTACGCTTTTTGAGCCTCTTTCTCTCCGTGTCGCGTGCCAGCAGATCCCACTGCGTAGTTTGATCTTCATCGCCAAAGTCCTGGTTTTCCGGATCCACTTGCTCATTCACAAGGGTAGAATTAATAGCTTCGGCAGTTGAATTCTCCTCACCAGGCGTGAACGGATCAGCAGGGAAGGTACCTTCAATGTCGCAGCGTGTGTGCGTAGCGCATTGGAGCGTTGTGTCCAGCGGCTCACTGTTAGCTGCTGGCGCTACGTTGAACACTGGTGTAGAGGGCGTGCTGGATATTTCTTGTCGGGGTTGGTTTCCATCGGCAAAAGCTGCAAAAGAAATCGGGACCGCCGCAGTGTCACAGCACGGCGGTTGCAGCTCATGATCTTGTTGACGGCCGTCGTTGTCTTGGGGTTCGGTGTCTGCCGAAGGCCTGGCGTAGTGGAACGGAGCTTGGCGATGTGGCGTGTTGAGGTTGCGGCCATATTTCTTGGCTGGGGCAGGACGCGGGAAGCAGTGCAGATTGGCGAATAAGGGCGAGACAGAGTTGCAGTCCTGTAACAGTATAGAAGTCCGAATAGTACGCTGCGCAAGCCTATGCAACGGTAGCAGTCAGACGATTCCATCAGGTGCGTTGAAGCAGCCCACAACGAACTGGCAACTTGGACTTCAGCGTAGTGACGCGTTCCCGTGGGGGGCCGGCCACGGGACGCTGCGGTGACACGCACAGGTGAGCAGGCAGGCAAGGCACTACGCTCACAAGGGCATCAATACGCTCGTGTCATGTGACAAAGCGTTTCAGGATCCTTGCCACTCTGCAACAAGGGAACGAAAGTATGTGCAGCAACACATCAGGATATGTACACATGGGGTTAAGACTGGATTGAGGTAAGGGCATCACAGGACAATAGACACTCAGTCCCAACTCATGTCCCAATCCCAGGTCCGACCCTCACAGTGGCTGATGGGGGCGGGGGCTCAAACACAACCCATGCCCTGCTCAGTCCGGACCCTGAAACCCTGCCAATGGGGGAGGTCACCTGCACAGCCACAGGCGAGTTCCTGGGACCAATATGCTCCAAGGCCAACCGACAGTGGCTCCCTATGCTCCCTTAACGGCAGGTCCCAAGTCCCCTCTGAGCCAGAGATATGGCCCCGCCATTCTCACCCAGGAGTTGGTAGCTGAAAATGGGCTGTTTCAGCCCAAACTGAAATCAACTCAAAAATCCCCAAAATTGACCTCTCGTCCGGACCCGTCAGAGGTAGGGACGAGGCAACTGACCCTACGCCCTTCGAGTACGAACTTGCTGGAGCCCTCACCCAACCTGGTTCCCTCTGAGGTCCCGGCATCAGGGCAACACGGATGAGTCAAGTGGGGTCATGATGCCAAAATCACCAAAATTGGCGTCATTCCCACGCGTGGCTCACTCGGCCAAGGTAAGGCCAATGGCTCACAGGGTAGGAGGCAGGACCTAGGACTCATATCTGAGTGTACTACTTGAAATTAGGTCCGGGCTCCCTGTGGGCATAGAGAAATGGGGCCGCCAATTGACCACACGGAAGGGGGAAATCGGGGTCCCAAAATGGGGTCATTTTGGCTGCTTGAAATGAGCCAAAATTTGGTGTGCTCCCAATAGTATATCTCCACGCCGGCTTGGAGATCAGATCCGCCATTCCATACGCGATCCACCGGGAGTCCAACGGAGACTTCCATGCCCTTGGCTTTCGAAGATCCCCATGCTACTTGGCGTGGTGACGATCCCGATTGGGTCCACAAATGCCAAAATGGCAAAATTGCCCACACTTACTTTGGGCTAGCGCCTTAACGAAGGTTGCTCCGCTTCGCCCACGGGGTGTGTGAACCATGGGGACCAATATGCATAACACCCACGTCATATACGGTCCATTGGTCCATGCGTCCGGCGTGCACGGGTGGGCTCAACATAGTGCACGGCGGGCAGCAAAAGTGGAAAATTGCTCAAAATGGCCAAAAATGCGCACACTCATGGTTAGGGCAAATGAGGCACATGCCCGACTCGGACCGGAGTGTGCCATAGGATTGGTATCAAGTCCTATGTGTCCAACATATCTTTTGGGCGTCGCCCAACTCCTCCGGTTTTGGGAATGGCAGGGTCGCCAAGTGGGCCCATGATTTGGGATGGTCCCAAATCGCCAACATGGCGGCCACGGTATGCCAAGCTCAAGAGGACTTTTTCGCCGAGTCCAAGATATGTTGGGCACCGAAGTATGTACCCTCATATCATACTTGGGTCATGATGTCAAATGAGCGCAACGCTGAAATACAAGGTCGCCACTTGACATCATGACGGGCCAAAAACGGCAAAATTGGCACAAAGACACACAAAAGTGCATTGAAAGGTGCGCAATTATATTATAATATCTTCGGCTTGGATCGTGCAATTAACTCATCCTTCTAAACACAATGTCTTGACACCAATGACCTTCGATCCCACATATGTGCTCCACTTGGGGCGCCTTGAAAGGTTACGAACGCTACTTCCTAAGTGGGCACATGTAAATATGGAAAATTGCAAAACACACACCTTGCTCCCAACGCATCGCTTTGGGATCGCCACACAAGCTTCCCTTCACGAAGGTTAGGCTTGCAATTGATCGTGGGGAGTATGGAGAAGGGGCTTACACCATATGAGGTCCATTGGCGGGTTCGGCTTGGAGTGATGGACCCGCCAAATGGGCAACCAACACAACACATGGCACATACCACATATTGCCCCAAAAGGTAGCTCCCCCCACGATATGTCATGCCCCTCCAAGGGCATAACTTTGTGTCAATCGCTCATAGGAACTCAAAGAGAGTTCCTATGCAACACCAACACTTGCGCGCCACACTCGAAAGTTATCTTAACGCACGCAATATCATGGCCATAGAGTTACAACGCAAACTCTACCCTCTTGACCATGATCCATTACACTAGCGCGCACGTGTGGAGACGCAAGGCATATAGTGCTTCCTAAATTACGTCGGGAGTATTGTGAATACATCCCACGTTTCCTTATTGTAATTCCTCGCAAGCAACACGAGATATGACCTTCACAAGTGGCCTCACGAATCAACTTTGTTTTGCCCATATCTTTAAGACAAATGGAGGGCAGGATAAAAGGGAAGTTGATTCGTGCATAGGGAAGCACGTAGGTCCACTCGAAAGAGGTCAAATCAAGTGCGGGGATGTCGAAGTCGAAAATCTGATTTCGACATCCTGAAAAATTCGGATTAAGGTTGCGAGTGTAAGATGTGAAAATTGCTGAAGCATCCAAGCAGTTCCTGAAGGCTTTGGAGCCTTCGTGACGGATTGCGTTAAAATTTCCATTATAAACAGTTAAACTGGCGGTTACGGTAAAGTCGCGATCCAACCGCCAGCAGTCAAAACAGTGAGTATCAGAACGGAAGCGTAAAAATTGACGGAAACAATATGAAAATAAAACCCTGTTGATTCCTGATGTTCTGATATACAAATCTCCGCTGGCGGTGCATCGGTTGCCGATGCGGGGCTTTACGGCACGGAACGGAGCGTCAACGGGCGTCTTCCCTTCCGTACATGGGGTTAGTGGACCGGAGACCGGTTGTATGCCGTAACCTAGCTATGGGGTTCTGGGTACCGCTTCACCCCCCTCCTTAGAGCAAACCCTGGGGGGGGCTCGATAACACCCAAGCATGGCAGCGGGTACCCAGGACCATCCCCTGAAGGGGGGGTGTCATACCTCACTTCAGGCTGATTCTGGGTTAGGCTGCCCAATCCAACGCATAGTAAAACAGGTATGATGCTGTAGATGTTAGTAATAGGAGGTACAGTATCAAGTATCAAGCCCCGGGTCCTGGCGGCAATTGTTCGGCATCCAAAGGACCCGTTAACCCATACCAGGCGCACCGGGTGCCGGCTGCTACGGTCACCACCACAGTGGCAGTGGCATACACGGCCAACATAGGCGACACACGACCACCGAGGTGGTCCCACAGGTCGAGAGCGACCACAAAGATCCATCAGGCTACCCCAAG
The DNA here is from genome assembly GCA_964036045.1 of Eutreptiella sp. 'Long Island Sound 2002'. NCBI lineage: Eukaryota > Euglenozoa > Euglenophyceae > Eutreptiales > Eutreptiaceae > Eutreptiella > Eutreptiella sp. 'Long Island Sound 2002'. The sequence goes on from OZ038393.1 coordinate 7,628,357, forward strand.
CTTCCCAAGGCCCGCCGACTGGGGAGAGTCCCCACGGGTCCTTCCTCGGGCGCACCATGTCCATATCCATACGACGCGAGTCCAGAGTGCCATAGTCGAACTCCTTAAGAACCCCAGATCTTAAGGGAGCTCCTCCTTAAGGGATCGGGCATCAAGGCCGTCTGTTCCCTCGCCCTATTACCACGAAGGCCATACATGAGGGAGTCCTCATGCAGTGTGGGCGGAGGCGTCGACTCCTCAAACCACCAGTTTCCCAGGCAGACTGACCGAGGTCAGGAGCACCGGAGGCCGCCATCCGAATGCAAGTGCGTCTGCGAATCGGTAGGCTCACACTGGGACTGACAGTGGCGGACCGCTGGGAGTGTAGTCAGGCAACTGGGCTTCCCGCCTGGCGCCATCAGGATCTCCACATCACAGCGAATAGGGCAACACGGTATCAAGGGCACTCAAACAGTAGAATATGTACTGAGGTACTGGTCCAGGCTGGACCATATGTAAAAACATGTAAACGGCGACTCAGGGCGCCTCTGTATCCCGATTTGTGGTGAAAAACAGTCCATCCCTCAGCGATGGGCTGATGACACTTAACATACAGATGCACATATCCTGGAGGGCAGAAAAACAAGCAATAATCTGGGTAAATAGGCGTGTAAACACGCTCTGGACAGAGCGCCAAACCACGCCACGGTCAGGATAAGGCAATGCAGGAGGGTGGACGGGAAAACGCCTGAGTTCAGGCCATATATAGTCAGCTGACACACGTCGACTGGTCTGGATTCCGCAAGTGCCATGGAACCAGACCACACACCAAAAATTCGCAATGCCGATGACAGCGGCATCCGTTGCGCAACGTCGTATGGGCTTCAAGGCCCCAAGAGCTCAGAAATATGAAGGTCAGTCGCCCTACCTGGTTTCCCAAGGATTCAGCAGGTGGGGAGTGACGAATAGAATTGAAAGAGAGGGGCCATCCTCCTCTGGATTCAGCAGGGGGGGGTATATGGCCACTCTGATGGCAGGTCACCGGAAGATGAGAGAGAGCAAGCAAGTGAGGGACGATACGTCGGCCTCACAAGCGCCTCAAAGCACATCAGGGGAGAGCTCAGGGCGCTGATCAGGCACCCCTGCCTGCAATCGCCCGGGTGAGTGCTGCCAAGTCCGAAACGTGGATCTTGGTCTTGTGCTTGCGGATGTACTCCATGAAGGGAGTATTGACCCGCGGCACGAACGAGGAGACGGGTTCCCAGGTATCGTGGGACGGCCCATAGCCTCGCCAACGAACCTTGAACTCGAGACCTCCGGGTGCCGAGGCTTTCGGACGCTGAGCAAGGATCTTCTCGACTGTATAGTCGTCCTGCTCAGCGTAGTCGTCGTCCGAATCGGCCTCATGTGCGGCATAGCTCAGGGGGACATGTTGGCCACGGAGGTCGGGTTCCCGCACACGGAGTTGACTCTCGTGGCGCTCCCGGAACTGTCCGTGACCCACCTTGATGCGGTAGGTGTCCTCACCAATCCTGCGGACCACCTCGCCGGGTGTGAACCAGGTCTTGGTGCGATGGGTGCCCATAGGGCGGGGTCTGATCACCCACACCGGGTCTCCCACCCTGAACTTCTGCGCTGTTGAGCTCGGGGCGGACTTCTGACGCTCAGCATGCTCCTTCTCAAGCTGCTGGCGGATGTCCCGCGCCGTTTGCTCTTGCCGCGCGAAGAACTCCTTGGCATCCATAGCCATGCCATCACCAGACAAGGGAAGTCCCCTACCCAGGGGGTCCCTGCCGAAGAGAATCTGGTGAGGGGACAAACCGCCCGGAGTGGGGGTGTCATGATGGGCCTTCAGAGCAGGCCACATCTCCTCAAACCAGTTCCGACGTGGATTGGTGATGTGGATCTTGCGCAGCTTCTCGAACAGCTGCCGTCCAGCCACTTCAGCACGGCCGTTAAACCGGCTGAGATAGGCGACGCTCTTGGCATGACGTATTCCCATGAGGGAACACATAGCCTTGAACCAGCCACCAGTAAACTGGGGCCCTCGGTCACTGCAAATGGTGCGGGGGATGTCAAAGACGGTCAGCCGATGACGAATCATCATGACTGCCACTTCCTTGGCAAGCAACCCCTTTTTGCGAGCCGGAACGGCTACAACGTAGCCGCTGTGGCGGTCCACACAGAGAACCACACAGTCAAAGGTCTCCTTGCCAATGTGCACTTCGGGCATGGAGAAGACGTCCATGGCCACGCTCTCCATGGGCTGGTCAGGAACCGGGGTCCATTGGGCTTCTCCCTTGACGTTCCGGTTATCGGGATTGCAGGCCTGGCAAACCGAGCAACCCTTCCTGACCTTCTTGATGGCGGTGTAGAGAACGATATGGTCGATCTCGAACCGACGCTGCATGTCAAGAGATTGCTTCTTGACCCCTGGGTGCAGCATGTGGTGGTGCCAAGCTTCACACAGCTCGAGCACCCGGGACTCTGGTACTAGCAGCTTACCATTCCGGTAGAGCTTGCCATCTTCCTCAGTCAGCCCCTTTGGCCACTTCTGCCCGTCATCAGGGTCGGTCACGGCCCTATACTCGGCCGCAAAGGCCTCAGACTTGGCGTAGTCGTCGGTCCAGTCGTCCTGGAGGCAAGACTCCGGGAAGAGGTGCTTGTCGGACTCAGCTCCCTCAGGGGCGAGTACTCTGACCGCTCTGCTCACCCTCCTTGCGAGGGGGGCATCCGCGGCCATGACGACGAAGCATTTGGCACCCTCCTCCTCCATCAGGCGCTCCATTTCAATGATCCTCTTGGCTTCAGCGGTCTCAGCCTCATCGCCATGGGCAGAGATATCCTGCATGCCCTTGCTGGCGGGATAGGCCCACCTACTGAGACAGTCCGCCACGGTGTTATCCTTTCCAGGAATGTAAACAACCGTAAGGTCGAACTTGGCCAAGGTCTCATGCCATCTTGCCCGTCGGGAGGCGGGACCTGAGGGGTCGTCCACGTGCTCCTTGTGCCACGACTGCAGACTCTGATGGTCGGTGCAGACGGTGACGGGATGGAGGGCTATGTACCCAGCCCATTTCCTGAGAGCCATGACGATGGCATACGCCTCCTTTTCACGGGGCGTCCACGTCCGTCTCTCGCCTTCCGCCAGGACTCGGCTCCAGAAGGCCACGGGCACGTGCCTCCCATCGTCAAGCACTTGCTCCAACACAGCGCCAATGGCGTAGTCGGAAGCGTCGGTGCGCAGGACGAACCCTCGGTCGGGATCCACGAGGTGCAGACCCACTGCGGATAGCAGCGCCTGCTTCATCCCCTCGAAGGCACGGTCGGACTCAGCTGTCCAGACCAGAGCCTTCTTGGACCCCTTCTTGGTCTCCTCTCGGTTGCCCTTGAGCATGGTCGTCATGGGGGCTGCATACTCGGCATACATCTTGATATACCCCGAGTAGTAATTGCAGAACCCCAGATACGCCCGTAGCTCAGAGACCGTTTTGGGCTTTTCCCAGTGCTCGATCGCGGCCACCTTGCCAGGTATGGGCTTTCGCTGCCCGTTCCCGACTACGTGGCCAGCGAAGACCACCTCGCTTACCGCAATGGTGGCCTTGTCACTGCTGCCCGTGAGCTTGTGCCGAACCAGAAGGTCCAGCACTCGAGTGACGTCCCTTTCATGTGCCTCCAGGAGCTCCTCGTAGCTCATACTGGGGTCCCCGGACGCGATGATCACGTCGTCCACGAAGGGGTCCGCACAGTCGCGCACCGGCTCAAGCAGGTTCTCCAGCATCCGCTGAAAAGCCGCATTGCTGTTGGTAACGCCCATAGGCATCACCTTCCACTGGAGAGGTCCAAGTGGGGTGCGCATGGCTGTGCAGGCACGGGACTCCTCGGCGAGAGGCATCTGATGATAACCATGTTTCAGGTCAATCACCGTGAAGATCCTCCGCCGGTGTTGTTTTTGCAGCATGTCCTCAATGATGGGCAGCGTATAGCTGTCGTGCTGCGTTTGGGCGTTCAGGCCGCGGTAGTCGACCACGAGCCGCCACTCACCGGCAACCTTCTTGGGGACGACGAAGCACGGAGAGGCCCATTCGGAGTGGCACGGCTCGAGCCAGCCTCTCTGGATGAAGTCACGGAGGATCTTCTCCATGGCCTCTTTCCTCTCGCCCCTCAGGGCAAACTCCCGGTGCCGATACACACGGGGGTCCTGCTTCAGTCGTATCTTGGCCTCGCCATACGGTCCACGCACCGGTGGCGAAAACACAGGCTTTCCGCTGAAGAAGGTATCACCATACTTCTGCTTCAGCCTGGCCCTCAACGCCTGGATCTTGGGGCAGTCATCGGACTCCGCCTTGGCTTTTCCGGGCACTTGAACCACGGAGCTTACTTGAGGGGTAGCGACCACGCTCGCTTTCGGCTCAGGCGGTCTTCCCAGGTGGCCCAAAGGGCCATCTCTGGTCTTGCCTCGGAATAGATCGCCGTAGGTGGGTGGGTTACCGCCAACTGGCTCGTCCTGGCTGGACAGGTGGTCCAGCACCCTCTGCACGAAGGTGTTCCCGTCATAGGAACCGGAGACGATCGAGTCCACTTCCCACCAGGCTCTGTCCTGGCCCTTGCCCTCACGCTGGTTTCCCCAGTCGTGAAAGGGCTGATCCATATACCCCTGAGCCAGATCCCACTCCTCTTCAGTGAGGGGCTCTTCCGATTCCGATTCTTCGATGTCAACAGGGGGAACCGCAAAGCATTGCCCCCAAGGCTCCGCTATGATGCGGTTGACACACACGAAGTCCGTGGTGTCGGCCTGATCAAGGCCCCCATCCACATAGTGGAATTCCGTTGGCCATCTCTGGGGTGGCATGGGCTGTCCCTTAGCGTCCTGATAGACACTCTCTCCAGCCGGTAGGACGACCTTGTTCAAGGTCATGTTGGTCAATGAGGCTACCCAATGTCGGGTACTCTCCTCCTCGGTGCATCCCATAGGAACCACCAGCACTGCCTTGGAGCGGTCCTTGCGAATCTTCGCTATCGCTCTTGGAATGTCCCATCGAGGGCAATGGATCCACATCAATCCCTGATGCGGACCCCAGTGCTTCTTCCACGCGGAGTCCTGTGCGCTCCAGTACTTCTCACACACCCGAAGATGGGCGGAGGTTCCTGAACAGAACGCATCCAGGGCCAGATCCGACGCTCCCAGGTCCGCGACCACTCGGTTCGCCACTTCCGGCCTTACGCGGTACTCCTGGTTTGCTGGCCCAGTGGGCTCAGTGTCCAGCGCGGCCACTTCGAGCTGATTGCGTTCCGGGTGGATCCATTGGCATTCCACATGGTGCTCAGGTGACGAAAGCCACGAGAGCTGGTCGTCCTGGTACAGGGTCATGGAGGCCTGGGCCGGGAGGACGCCGGAGTCCGTCTCCATCATGAAGTCGTACCCGACGATCATGTCCCAGTCCATCTCGGCCTTTTAGAAGCTACCGTGCAGGAGGATTTCCTTGCCGAGGTCTGGGCGGCTCAGCTCACGATGGTTCACGAACTGCAGCCCGATGGCCGCTTCCTTCGTGCCTCCCACCATGTACTGGCCGTTCGCCACCTTCAGCCTGACAGGTTTCCGACTGTCGGTCAGACACTCTGGTGGAAGTAGGCCAGCCTTGACCAAGCTGACTTGAGCTCCTGTGTCGACCAGCACGTCGAAAACCTTTTCCACTTCCCCGCATAAGGCACGGACCTTAAGATGCAACTGCCGCTCGCGACCGACACGGCGCACGGCGTGCAAACTCAGGATCTCTGGCCGTTCCAGAAGCTCAACAAGCGACTTGTGCAGGTCGTGGACAATGGGCTCAGGCTGCCCATCTGCAGCATCCAGCTGCGGTCCGGGTGATCCTCCGATACTCTCGGATAGATCCTGTAGTACATCAAACACATTCTTGGTCGCGAAGGACGGACGGGTGCAAGGGTTCGTGCCTTCACTTGCCCTCACCCCGCCTCCGCGACTGGGTGCCGGACGGGGCCTTCCGCCCGCGGCAGTCCCCTTGTGCTTATCGACTCCCGACTGGGATGGTTCGGCGCTTCCCACGTCACCATCCTGCGACCGCCCTAGCTGGGGCCCTTGGCTGCAGGGGCTCCGCTAGGGGGCGTCGGTTGTGGAAGAGGGGGTGTTCTCCTCGGCCTCAACGTCGTTGACGCCCTTCTTCCTCCTCTCACTACGAGTAGGCTTCTTGTCCTTGTCCTTGTTCTGGTTGTTCTGGTTGTTCTCCTTGTTCTTGTTGTCCGACCTGGGGACCCAGTTCCGCTTGATCTCCTGGATCTCCTTGGCCAACTCGGTCCCCACCGACGACATCAGCTTGGCCAGCTCGTCCTTGTCCACCTCCATCTTGGCTTCCCCGATACCCGCGGGCGCACGCTTCTTCGACCCGTGCGCCTTCTTGTAAGGCTCCGTGTCGGCCTTGTGGACGGAGCATGTTCGGTGGTCATGGTTGAAGCCTCGCTTCCTCCCATAACACACGAAACAGCCCTGAGGGTGAGCTCGTATGAACTCCCCAAAGGAGAGCGGAGGGTCGCCAATGCCGTGAGGGTCCCTCTTCTCCTGCTTCCTCCAACCCTGCTGCAGGGGCTTCCAGTTTCCCGGTTTGCTCCCCGCGCTCAGGTTCCTGGCCACGAAGGCACAAACGGCCACTTCGGCGGGCTCATCGTCGTCGTCATCGTCGACGAGAGTCTCATCGCCGCCGGCTCCCGCTGGGTCCATGGCATCTTCCCCGCCAGGTCCCTCGCCAACGTAGTTGACGTCGCGGTCGCCGGGCCTCAACCCGCGGGTGTGGTGGAGGTTTCGGTACTCCTTGAGTACTTCCTCGCCAACCCACTCCAGGATCTCGTCGCAGCTCATCCGCGCCGGGATGGGCTGCAGACGGATGGTCTCGCCGCTCAACTCACAATCGTCAAGGCGCCACATCGCGGTCTTCTCCCGATCGCCCGAGACGGTGATGAGAAGAGCGTTCCGCAGGGAGTGCCGTTTGACATCCCGGGCCACGTTCTTCTTCGCCCAAGCCACCACGTTTGTATGATACTCCTGCGGGAGCATCATCTTGACCGTGTGGTTGGACTTGGCCCTCTTGGATTCCTCCTTGGTGACCCTCTTGATCCATGCTTCCGGCAGCATGGAGAGCAGGCGAGCCTGCTCGTCACCCTCGTTCCAATCCTCCACGTTGCGGCGGAAGAGGGTGTATTTCCCTCGCAAGTCACGCCAGTCCCGTAGGCGGATCTCCCGCCCATCATGCTTAAGCTTGATGGACTTCCAGCGCTTGGCAGCCACCTGCGGAGCGTCCACCCGCTCCTGCTCGTTGAGCCACTTCTTGGCTTCCTTGAGGGTCTTGATTCTCCCCTCCTTGGTCGCCACGAAGTATAGCTCTCCGAGCACTTCCGGCAGGCGGTACCTGAACCGTTTGAAGACATATCTCTCCGCATCCGCGGGAGGCAGGTCTTCAGTGACGGTCAGCCCCCAATCGTCCAGCTTCTCCAAGAAGCGGTCGAGGTTGAGGGGGTTGCCGTCGTACATGGGGGGCTTGATGTCCTTCAAGTCTTCCCACACGGCGGCGTCCGCGGCCTTAGAGACCATGAACGCCGGCCGCGAGGTCGACCGAGGTTCCCATCGGCCTCGCCCAAGGACTCCCACGGCCGCCACGTCCATCTCCTCCATGGAACCCCTGTGGCTACGCCGCGGTTCCTCCATGTACGCTGAACCAAAATGTTCACGCCGTACTGCATCCATGTACGCATCCTAATCACGGCGCCGGCGGCTGAGTTCAGCGGCCTCCCGTCGTACACCACGCGGCGGGCTGATGTCGAACTCCTCCAGGTCCAGATCCAGGTCCTCACCTTCACCGACATCCCATTCGACGTCTCCTCTGGGGACCTCATCCCTGAGTCCACCATAACGTCCACCAGCGATGGGGATTGGCTCCGGGGCTGGTGCGGGGCGTCGGGGGCGTACCGGTGTCCGCGCCGGAGCACGGCGGTTGCGGTACTCCGCGCTGAGCCACTCATCACGCCATTCCTCATTGCCACTGCCGGGCGGCACGCGCTCGTTGCGGCGGCCCGCGCTGTGGTGAGAGGGGGCGGTGAGAGAGGGGGCACTGGCGCTGGGGCGACTCCTGGGGGCTCCGCCGGGGGCGTGGGGTCTGCCTGGACCTGGTCCGGGTCCCCAGCCGTCGTCCGACGAGCCAGACTCCAGGGGTGGGTGGTCGCTGCCGACGCTCCCACGGGCTTCCAGCGCGTCCAGCCTCTCCTGCAGGCCGCTGACGACGTTGGTCAGCGACTTGGTCTCGGCCCTGGCGATGTCCAGCTCCTTCTGCGCGCGCGGCGACCCTGGAGATGCGAGCCATCTCGCCCTTGCCCGTGTCTACCTCCAGCTCGAGCAACTGGACTCTCCTGCGGAGGTAGACAATCCACCGCCAGGTGGTATCCGGGTCGCCGTCCCCTGGTGGGTCGTCGGGGTCCCCAGGGGGTCCTCCAGGAGGGCCTCCGCCGGGTCCGCCCGGTCCAGGGGGTCCTCCCCCGCCCGGTGGTCCGCCTCCAGGGGGTCCACTTGGTGGGCGTCCTCCAGGGGGTCCTGATGGTCCTCCTCCAGGGGTTCCCGCTGGGTCTCTGCCGGGTCGCCTCGGTGGGTCCGAGGATGGGCGCTTCCTCGTGATGCCGAAGTCCATGTCGTCATCCTCGTCCATGTCGCCCCACCTGGGCGTCTCGGTCTCGGAAGGCTCCGAGCTCCGGTAGGGAGGAGGGAGATCCTCATCCTCACCTTCCGGTTCCATGGGGACGTCTCCGCCTCCTCCGCCCGTCCAAGCCACCACATGGCGATGTCGGCGGCCTCGTTCATCCCCGTCACTGGCGGTGAAGAAGCAGTCACTGTCGTGGGGGTGTCCACCCGCTGGCCTCCGCGGCCTCTCGGGGGTCTTCCCCTTGCCCTTCCTCCGTCGACGGGCGGTGGGGCCACTGCTCCCACTGCTGCCCGTGTCGGCCTCGTCCAGCGTCATCATGGAGGAGGCGTCCCCTTCGAAAAGCTTTCGAAGGGTCTCCACACGTGATCCTCCCGGGGGAGTCTCACGGCGGAGTTTGGCCTCTGCCTCCTCCATTGCGGCGGCGGTGGCTGCGGCAGCTCGCACTTCGGCTTCCTCCCGAGCACGAGCTGCCTCGGCTTCCCAGGCCTGCTGCAGCTGCGCCTTCTGCGCTTCCAACGCTGCCAGCTCCGCCTCCGTCTTGGCCTTCTCCTCAGCGACCTTCCGTCGCGCGGCCTCGATGGCTTCCTTCTTGGCGGCGTCCGCCTGGGCCTTGGCCGTCGCTTCGGCGTGGGCCCTTTCCTCCGCCTCCTTCTTTGCCCTCTCTTGGGCAAGCGCCTCTTCCAGCGCCTTCACCTCGGCCTCCTTGCAGGCAATGGCCTCCTGCGTCCGGCGGGCTTCCTCCTCGGTTGCCCTGATCCGGGCAGCCACTGCGTCATGGGCGGCCGCAGCCGTGAGACCGGCCGCGATGGCTGCCACTTTCGAGGCGTGGTAGTCCATGCCTCTGCCCCACTCGGTGGCCTCCTCATGGGCGATGCCGACGGCGCCCTCCACGGCGGCGTTCCGCTGTGTGGCTCGTTGCCGGGCAACCCGAAGGTTGCAGGGCACCGCACAGACGCGCTCACAGGCGCGCGCCACGTCCCTTTGGGTGGGAGCGGCGCTGCTGCTGGAGCTGGCCTGGTCGGCGGGCATCCTCCCGCGGTGGGCCGACTCCACGTCGCTGCTGGGGCCTGCTGGGGCCTGCTGGGGCCTCAGGAGCAGCGGACGGGGCTTGGCCCTGGTCTGCGTGGCGACTGCCATGAAGTCACCAAGGGTGGCGTGGCCGGGGTGGTGACCACCATTGGCCCGTTGGGGACTGGGGGCTGGGATTCCGCCCTTGGCGCCTTGGGCGGCTTCGGCGGCCAGGGACTCCTGGTACTCCCGCCACTTCCGGTCCCGCTTCTTGTCCCCGGCGGACCGCTTCTCCTTCGCCGGAGACGCGCTGCTGCTGCCCTGCAGCCTGCGCTCGCTCCCCGGCTCCGGGAACTTCCTCTCGATCAAGTCCCACATGGAGACGTTGATCGAGGCGCCCGACGGGTAGGCGTTGGGGTCCTCGTCCTCCTCAATCCCGTCGGGGCGCAGCCCTTCGCCGGGCCTGTCCGGCCGGGTCCAGGTCCTCCAGCGCCTCTGCTGGTGGCGGTACTCGTACCCTTCCGCCCGCAGCCAGTCCTCCACGGCCTGCAGGTGGTCGGGGGCGATGTCCGTGCGGAGCTCGAAGCTCCTGGGCATGCCGCCTTCGCACTGGGGGTGGCTGTGGCGGTAGTGCTGGTCCCAAACCAACCCACGCAGTAGTTGCGCTGCATGGGGGTGGGGCCGCGGCCACGTCCTACCCGCTTCTTGCCAATTCACCATGGCAGCGGGGGCGTAGTTGGTCTTGAGGTCCTTGGTGTGCACTCGTTCAACTCAACGAACTGGTGGTGGTTGTTGAGGCGGGTGCTGCAGCACTGGATTGGGAGTGCGGCTGGTGCTGGTCAGCCGGTGGTTGTGGAGGTGGTTGACGCGGCCTTGCTGGTCGGCCGATGGGACTCCGGGTCGGCCGATGGGGCTGATGCAGGAGTCCTGGTCTGTGCACCTCTTTCACGGTCGCTGCGCGGTCAGGGCGATGCTCTGGTCGGCGCTGCAGGCTCCGTGACGAACTCGGCGCTGTCGCTGGGTGGCGCTGCGAGCCGCTGCGCTGCGCTGCGAGCCGCTGCGCTGCGAGCCGCTGCGCTGCGCTGCGAGCTGCGAGCTGCGCCGCGCTGCTCGGGGTTGGTGGCCGCGAGTGGCACGCGAGGGCTGGGTAACCCCGCGGCGGTGAAACGCTTTTGACGCGTTCCCGTGGGGGGCCGGCCACGGGACGCTGCGGTGACACGCACAGGTGAGCAGGCAGGCAAGGCACTACGCTCACAAGGGCATCAATACGCTCGTGTCATGTGACAAAGCGTTTCAGGATCCTTGCCACTCTGCAACAAGGGAACGAAAGTATGTACAGCAACACATCAGGATATGTACACATGGGGTTAAGACTGGATTGGGGTAAGGGCATCACAGGACAATAGACACTCAGTCCCAACTCATGTCCCAATCCCAGGTCCGACCCTCTCAGTGGCTGATGGGGGCGGGGGCTCAAACACAACCCATGCCCTGCTCAGTCCGGACCCTGAAACCCTGCCAATGGGGGAGGTGTCCCGCACAGCCACAGGCGAGTTCCTGGGACCAATAGGCTCCAAGGCCAACCGACAGTGGCTCCCTATGCTCCCTTAACGGCAGGTCCCAACTCCCCTCTGAGCCAGAGATATGGCCCCGCCATTATCACCCAGGAGTTGGTAGCTGAAAATGGGCTGTTTCAGCCCAAACTGAAATCAACTCAAAAATCCCCAAAATTGACCTCTCGTCCGGACCCGCCAGAGGTAGGGACGAGGCAACTGACCCTATGCCCTTCGAGTATGAACTCCCTGGAGCCCTCACCCAACCTGGTTCCCTCTGAGGTCCCGGCATCAGGGGAACACGGATGAGTCAAGTGGGGTCATGATGCGAAAATCACCAAAATTGGCGTCATTCCCACGCGTGGCTCACTCGGCCAAGGTAAGGCCAATGGCTCACAGGGTAGGAGGCAGGACCTAGGACTTATATCTGAGTGTACTACTTAGAATTAGGTCCGGGCTCCCTGTGGGCATAGAGAAATGGGGCCGCCAATTGACCACACGGAAGGGGGAAATTGGGGTCCCAAAATGGGGTCATTTTGGCTGCTTGAAATGAGCCAAAATTTGGTGTGCTCCCAATAGTATATATCCACGCCGGCTTGGAGATCAGACCCGCCATTCCATACGCGATCCACCGGGAGTCCAACGGAGACTTCCATGCCCTTGGCTTTCGAAGATCTTCATGCTACTTGGCGTGGTGACGATCCCGATTGGGTCCACAAATGCCAAAATGGCAAAATTGCCCACACTCACTTTGGGCTAGCGCCTTAACGAAGGTTGCTCCGCTTCGCCCACGTGGTGTGTGAACCATGGGGACCAATATGCATAACACCCACATCATATACGGTCCATTGGTCCATGCGTCCGGCGTGCACGGGTGGGCTCAACATAGTGCACGGCGGGCAGCAAAAGTGGAAAATTGCTCAAAATGGCCAAAAATGCGCACACTCATGGTTAGGGCAAATGAGGCACATGCCCGACTCGGACCGGAGTGTGCCATAGGATTGGTATCAAGTCCTATGTGTCCAACATATCTTTTGGGCGTCGCCCAACTCCTCCGGTTTTGGGAATGGCAGGGTCGCCAAGTGGGCCCATGATTTGGGATGGTCCCAAATCGCCAACATGGCGGCCACGGTATGCCAAGCTCAAGAGGAGTTTTTCGCCGGGTCCAAGATATGTTGGGCACCAAAGTATGTACCCTCATATCATACTTGGGTCATGATGTCAAATGAGCGCAACGTTGAAATACAAGGTCGCCACTTGACATCATGACGGGCCAAAAACGGCAAAATTGGCACAAAGACACACAAAAGTGCATTGAAAGGTGCACAATTATATTGTAATATCTTCGGCTTGGATCGTGCAATTAACTAATCCTTCTAAACACAATGTCTTGACACCAATGACCTTCGATCCCACATATGTGCTCCACTTGGGGCGCCTTGAAAGGTTACGAACGCTACTTCCCAATGGGCACATGTAAATGTGGAAAATTGCAAAACACACACCTTGCTCCCAACGCATCGCTTTGGGATCGCCACACAAGCTTCCCTTCACGAAGGTTAGGCTTGCAATTGATCGTGGGGAGTATGGAGAAGGGGCTTACACCATATGAGGTCCATTGGCGGGTTCGGCTTGGAGTGATGGACCCGCCAAATGGGCACGCAACACAACACATGGCACATACCACATATTGCCCCAAAAGGTAGCTCCCCCCACGATATGTCATGCCCCTCCAAGGGCATAACTTTGTGTCAATCGCTCATAGGAACTCAAGGAGAGTTCCTATGCAACACCAACACCTGCGCGCCACACTCGAAAGTTATCTTAACGCACGCAATATCATGGCCATAGAGTTACAACACAAACTCTACCCTCTTGACCATGATCCATTACACTAGCGCGCACGTGTGGAGACGCAAGGCATATAGTGCTTCCTAAATTACGTCGGGAGTATTGTGAATACATCCCACGTTTCCTTATTGTAATTCCTCGCGAGCAACACGAGATATGACCTTCACAAGTGGCCTCACGAATCAACTTTGTTTTGCCCATATCTTTAAGACAAATGGAGGGCAGGATAAAAGGGAAGTTGATTCGTGCATAGGGAAGCACGTAGGTCCACTCGAAAGAGGTCAAATCAAGTGCGGGGATGTCGAAGTCGAAAATCCGATTTCGACATCCTGAAAAATTCGGATTAAGGTTGCGAGTGTAAGATGTGAAAATTGCGGAAGCATCCAAGCAGTTCCTGAAGGCTTTGGAGCCTTCGTGACGGATTGCGTTAAAATTTCCATTATAAACAGTTAAACTGGCGGTTACGGTAAAGTCGCGATCCAACCGCCAGCAGTCAAAACAGTGAGTATCAGAACGGAAGCGTAAAAATTGACGGAAACAATATGAAAATAAAACCCTGTTGATTCCTGATGTTCTGATATACAAATCTCCGCTGGCGGTGCATCGGTTGCCGATGCGGGGCTTTACGGCACGGAACGGAGCGTCAACGGGCGTCTTCCCTTCCGTACATGGGGTTAGTGGACCGGAGACCGGTTGTATGCCGTAACCTAGCTATGGGGTTCTGGGTACCGCTTCAGTAGCGCTAACAAATCCCGAGGTAGCTGTTTGCGTTGTTAGCAGGGCTAGAATCTCGAGTTGCACGCTGGGGCGACGAAGCGGCAGCTGGATAAAAGTGCTGGAAAATACTGTAGCGGGCAGCGCTAAGCGCTGGAATGCTGTATCAGCAAGTACTGTGACGGCAGCTTCTGACGGCTGGAATCTCGAGCTGCAGGCTGGGGCCTGTTGCAGTCAAAGTGACTGGCGGGGGCTTTGCAGCGCCGAAATAGTCAGAATCATGCAAAGAAAGGCATCGAAAAAAAATAGACACTCAGAAAGTGACATCTGTACAAGCCATTCCAGTACTCCTCCGTTTCTTCTGGCGGCACCGTGAAGCCATCATAATACTCAACCCAGTCCGATAACCCCCTTCTCAACTCCGACAAGGCATGACAACGGGTTGAATGATGCACGAGGGGCGACCAGATGTCCAGATCTTGGGCTGCCGCGTACAGGACATTATTGTACAGTATTTCACCCCCTCTGAGAAATGCCGCCAAGTCCGTGCGACGCATCATATGGGTTTCCATGGATCCCTGAGTGAGTGTGTGAGTGTGTATAAAGGAACTTATACGTTCAGCATACACCCTCTAAGCCCCACCCTCATCTTCCTTGTGTCTACGGGAATGCATCATTTCCCCACCACGCAACATGGGAACGGATGGGACGTATTGTAGAGGGGCTTGCTAACACAGCGCTGTGAAACCTCGACCGAGTAAACCCAGCTTGGTAACCCTAACCCGGAGCACGGGGGTAATAGCATGACTCCATGAAGACCACAAACTATAGGAGCACAAACTGGAGCAGGAAGTTGGAAATTTCAGATTTTTGCCTCAGCAGCTGGTAGGTAGGTGATATGTGCGAATACCATTAAACGCTGTTGTCTGTAATTGGATCAGATAAATTGTCGAACGTCCCTGCGTGCAAATTCCTCAATCCTATGATAATGAGTCATCGATTGATTGAATTTGTGCACCACCCTAACGTGGTTGCTTCTGCAACATCAGTGGATTTCTTCTCTCCGTAAGTTCAGGAAATGGCCGAAATGGCATTGGCGATTTTAGCCAACCCAGGTGTTGGGCGAGGGTTCTGTATGGTTTGATGTTATCAAAGAACCATTACCGACGTTTGCGTGGGGACTCGTACGAGGGTGAAATACAAGTTCGGCCATTTGATAGCTTATCACCCGCAATATTGCCAGGTGATGTGGTCACTATCACCTGCAATATTGCCAGGTGATGTGGTCACAGTTCATCATCGAGCCAGATTTCGAGGTCACACGGCAGCAGGGCAGCAATGTTCATACATACATGGTGCATCGCCGGTTCATGTTTAGGCAGACCAATGTAGCACTGAATCAAAGGAAAGAGTCAGCGTCAAAGGGGCCTGCTGCAAGTGCCTGGGCCCGACTAGCTCCCACTGAATTGGAGGAAAGATCAAGCGTCAGAGTGTGCAACAAGGGGGCCTCCTTTAGTGCTGCAGTAGCTTGGGCCCCACTGTCTCCTATTGAATTGACGGAGTGATCAAGCGTACATGTGTGCAACAAGGGGGCCTTCGTCAGTGCAACTCAGAAGGGGACCTCGCGCTTCTATGTGGGTAGTTACGGTAAATTAAGTAGTTGGGATTTGGTTTTTTTGTTTTTGTTGTGAACGTGTCTGTGTTTGTGGGAGTGTTTATTGGCGACTGTTGTGTTTGTCCTTTTTGGGTAGGTCAACAAGGTGGGGTTGTGAGACGAAGTGCTGTAGATGGAGTATTGGCTGTTCCATGGGTTGTCTGCGGAATCTGGTTGGAGTAAGTGCAGATCGTTAATTGGGTTTTGTCTGAGCCAGGCTTGTGTCTCTTGTAGTGTTGTTTTGAGTCGTTTTCTTCTGTATTTAAAGGCTGTTTTTAGGTTTTGTAGGTGTTGGAAGTAGGGAGTGTCGGGTGGTATCTCTATTAGTGCATTACTGAGTGAGTTGGGAATGAGCGTGCGGATGTAGTTTCTTCTTTCTCCTTTTGTTGCATGTAGCCACCAGTTGATGACTGTTTGTTTGAAGCGTTGTTGCCAGACCTCAAAAAAGAGGTCACGAACAGGTTTCGCTGTGCCGCATTCGCTCACCGTTGTTATGGGGTCAAAGGAGTGATGAGTGTGGCATTTGGGGCATTGATATGTGTTAAGTTTGTAATGGGGAAGAAAACCAGTGCAACAGTACAGTCCGTTTGTCCATTTAAAAGGTAGTTTGGAAAACCACGATGTGTGGGCGTAGAAGTCGGTGCTAGAATGTAGGTGTATGTTGTTGTGTTTATGGTTTGGAAGTAGGTGTTTGACAGTTTTGCGTGTAATGCGTCCTGGCAGTGGTGTATGATTGTGGTATATGAAGTGAGAAGTGTCAGGGTTGTGGTGTTCTGGGTGTTGGTGGAGGTTGAGTGATACCCATTTAGAAATTTTTTCAGAGTGCTCATTGCCTTCGAAGTCAGCGTGTCCTTTGATCCAGGTGAAAATTATGTGAAGGTGGGTGTTGTGAAGAAATTCCCAAATATAGTTGTACCAAAGAGCGAAGCAATTAGCGTTAGAAGCGAAGGGTTTAGTTTTTAATTGTTGTATTTGGTGGATTGTGGAGCAAACCGACAGGTTGTCAATGGCAAAAATAATTGGTTGGGAGAGAGTGTCGATGTGTTGGAGGTAGGTAAACAATATAATGGCATAAATTTCTGTTGGGTAAGATCATTTTATCGGTGATGTGTTGCAGATGGTTGTTGGCGGTGTAGTGTTGAAGGTGATGGCGGCGCCTGATGGCGTGTCCACTGTGGGGTCATCCGACCCGTCAGTGTAGGCAATCGTAGCGTTAGGGTAGGCGTCGAGTGCGTCTAAAAGATCGTGGCATCCCCAGTAGTGTAGGTGTTGAGGGTTTGGGGGAGAGAGATTGTTTTTCAGGGTAGATTGAATGAAATTTTGAGTGGTGGTGGTGCCAGTGAAAGAAAAAGGGAAGTTGGTCGTGTCGGGTAGTGAGAGAGGCTTGGTAGACTTGGAAATATCTTGGGATGTGGGGAGAGTAAGGAAGCGAAATTGGTGGTTGGGGGTGAGGATTGTAGACATGTCAGGGAAAGTAACTGTGGTTTTCTGAGGCATGGGGTGGTCGACTGTGCCTTGGAACCATAGGGTCGTTTTTGTGGTGTGGGTGGTGTTTTTCGTAGTGGAATATGTTGGTGGGTCGCTGTTGGATTGGTAGTAAATAAAGGCGACTTCGATTGTTGTGTGTGTAGGGATTTGAGAAGGGAGACATGGGTTGACTGTGGGTATGTTGTGAGTGTGGAAACCTAAAAAACTAGCAGAGTGAGCAGTCATGAGTTGCATGGTGTTGGGGTTAGTGGACTTGTAGCGCAAGGTGTACTTGACTCTTTCGTTGGTGTGGGAAGGTCCGTCGTCGTGTGTGTAGCGCAGTATATGGTTGATGGCTTGGATGTGGGTTACGATAGAAATTTTCGTGATGTTTAGACCTAGTGTGTGTGGGGGGGGGGTTTTGGTTTTATTGGGGGTGCGAAAGGATAGTTTGCCTAATTTGGAGATATGACTCCAAATTGTGGTGTCCAGTTTGTCGAGGTCATGTTGCGGGAGTGAGTTGTAGATTAATCGGTAGGTGAGGGTAGGTATCAGTTGTATGTTGGATAGTTTTATGATTTCGTTGTGTGTGAGAGGGAGGGTGGATATGTTGGCGAAAAAGGCGTGAATGGTGTTGAGTAGAAGTTGGAGCATGCTGGGGTTTTGTTGTTTGTTGAAAAAGTAGGTGCCCAGGTATTTATAAAAAACCCTGGGGTTGCCGTCGTCGGTAAAAGTACTGAAATGTTGGGTAGGACTAATACGAATGGTGATGTGGGTGGCGTTGTTGAGGGCGTGGAGTTCGGACTTTGTAGTGTTAAAAGAAAGGCCGTATCGAGGCCCTTGGACAAAGAGGAAGTGAAGCACTTTGTGTAGAGTGGCATGGGAGGTTGTTTGGCACATAGGATTTTATGACGTCCAAAAATCCCAAAACCTGCAGCATGAAAAAAAAACCCTTTTAAGTAGTTAGCATGCTATAAATTGTGTTTGAGCGATCCGTGTGTCCATACAACATGCTTTTTCGCATCCAGCACCCTCAAAATAGGGGGGGGGGTCGTCAACTACTTGTCTAAGGCAAAAAAACTTAATTTCTGACCAAACGGCAATTTTTGGCCATTTTTTCTTGAAAAATGGCAAAATTTGGTGCATACGCATGCCGTAAATTGTGTTTTTCTGATCTGTGTGCCCCAAAAACCTGCTTGTTCGCATCCAGCACGCTCAAAATAGGGGGAGGGGTCCTTCAACTGCTTGACTGAAGCCAAAAGAAATCAATTTTTGACCAAAAAAGGCCATTTTTGGCCAACTTTTCATGAAAAATGGCAAATTTTGGTACATACGGATGCTGTAAATGGATTTTTCGTGATCTCTGTGCCTCTACAACCTGTTTTTTCTCATCCAGCACCCCCGAAATAGGGGCGGGGGATCTTCAACTACTCGTCTGAAGCAAAAAAACTCAATTTTTTACCAAAAAACGCCCATTTTTGGCCGTTTTTTTCATGAAAAACGGCAAATTTTCGTGCATACGCATGCTATGAATTGTGTTTTCGTGATCTGTGTGCCTCTACAACCTGATTTTTCGCATCCAGCACCCTCAAAATAGGGGGGGGGTCTTCAACTGCTTGTCTGAAGCCGAAAAACTCAATTTTTGACCAAAAAACGGCCATTTTTGGCCGTTTTTTCATGAAAAATGGCAAATTTTCATGCATACGCATGCTGCAAATTTTGTTTTCGTGATCTGTGTATGCCTACAACCTGCTTTTTCGCATCCAGCACCCTCAAAATAGGGGGGGGGGGTCTTCAACTGCTTGTCTGAGGCCAAAAAACTCAATTTTTGACCAAAAAACGGCCATTTTTGGCCGTTTTCTTCATGAAAAGTGGCAAATTTTGGTGCATACGCATGCTGTAAAGTGTGTGTTCGTGATCTGTGTATGCCTACAACCTGCTTTTTCGCATCCAGCACCCTCAAAATAGGGGGGGGGTCTTCAACTGCTTGTCTGAGGCCAAAAAACTCAATAGTTGACCAAAAACGGCCATTTTTGGCCGTTTTTTCATGAAAAATGGCAAATTTTGGTGCATACGCATGCTGTAAATTGTGTTTTCGTGATCTGTGTGTGACTACAACTCTCTTTTTCACATCCAGCACCCTTAAAATAGGGGGTGGTCTTCAATTGCTTGTCTGAGGCCAACAAACTCAAATTTTGGCCAAAAAACGGCCATTTTTGGCCGTTTTTTCCATGAAAAGTGGCAAATTTTGGTGCATACGGATGCTGTAAATTGTGTTTGCGTGATCTCTGTGTCCCTACAATCTGCTTTTTCACATCCAGCACCCTCAAAATGGGGGGGGGGTCTTCAACTGCTTGTCCGAAGCCAAAAAAAATCAATATTTGACGAAAAAACGGCCCTTTTTGGCCGACTTTGGAAAGAAGATGGCAGATTTTGGTGCATACGGATGCTGTAAATTGTGTGAGTCACGATCTGTGTGTCCCTGCAATGTCTTTTTTCGCATCCAGCACCCTCAAAATAGGGGAGGGGGGTCCCTGACCTGTTGTTCATGGGGCAAAGGCAACATTTTGGACCCATGGTACAGCCTGAAATATGGGGGGGGGGGGGGGCTTGGGATAATCTTTTTTTCAAACGCAACACTGAAAACACCTCCGCCAGGCTGAACCACTCGTTTTTGTGCACTGAAAACTGTGAACAAACTCTGAGCAATGAATCTTGAATTTGGGACCTGGTCTACCCATGTTGACCAAGCACCTGAAGACATTTGGAATGCGCAAAGGGCAAATTGTGCACTCTCTGAGTAGTGCCTGAAAACAACCTCTGCCAGGCAATCCACTTGTCTGTCTGCACTGAGTAATGCATTTGCCCCATGGGGTCCCTCCCTCCTCCAAGGAGCACAGCATTCCTGCACCCAAGGCCAATACTCATACTGCATTGGACTGTATGCACTGGCTAGCAGAGGTTTGCTCGACGGCTTGCCAAACAAGATGATCTGCAACACCAGAATTAAATTAAAGACCACGGTCTCCATGCTCCCCAACAGGAGTGGGATTTGTTTTCAGATCCAGGAGGCCTCCATGGAGTAGGCCAGAACGGATGCCCCATAGAGAATGTTCCCAGGTATGGCCAACAAAAATAAGTAAATACAGAGGTCCTGCCAAAAGACAGTACAGTGTGCACAGTGCATGCGTACGGTGTGCACAGTGCGCATGTTCACAGTGCGTGTGTGAAGTGTGCGGAATGCGTGCATGTGCACAGTGCAAATGTTCACAGTGTGTGCGTGCAGTGTGCACAATGCGGACGACAATGAGTGCCTGCAGTGTGTACAATGCGTGCGTGCAGCGTGCACAATGCGTGCGTGCAGCGTGCACAGTGCGTGCGGTGTGCACAGTGCGTGCGTGCGGTGTGCACAGTGCGTGCGTGCAGCGTGCACAGTGCGTGTGTGCAGTGTGCACAATGCGTGCGTGCAGCGTGCACAGTGCGTGCGTGCAGTGTGCACAATGCGTGCGTGCAGTGTGCACAGTAGGTGCGTGCGTGCAGCGTGCACATTGCGTGCGTGCAGCGTGCACAATGACGTCGTTTGCATCGCCGTGGTCGTCGCTCTTCCGGAAAAGGGGATGCTTAGCACTTGTCAACAGATTGGCAGGCCGGACGTGTGTGTGATGGGGCCGAACATCTTTGGCCATCAGACTATGCATGGTTGTGTCGCGGACTTGGAGGGTGTTGACACTGACCTGTATATCAAGGGACTCTCCCTCCGTGTTGACTCGAGATGGCTGCCAAGTGATGCTTCCATCGCCATGACAATCGAAAGGGGGAGGCGAAAATAAGGAATCAACTGGGGTACCGATGGCATCTGCGTTGCATGCAAAGCCAAGTAGTGCCCTCATGGAATCGTTAGCAAACGTGATCTCCTTTTGAGAGTTGGCGACCACAGGCTGTCCCCTAACCAGTGCATACACACCAAAACTGTCAACAGGGACCGGGTGCTGGAACACTGAACCCGCAAAATCATACTATGTGGGCTGCCCTCGGGAGTGATGACCTCCAATTCGGTCTGGTCAGTCGGCAACACCATGTCTTTGAAGTTGACACCTGGTGTGATGTTAAGCATTTTCTTGTGCTGCCGGCACGTGCAGACTTTCCAAGTCTTGAAATCAACGAAAGTGGCCACCCGCAAGCCCAAAGGCTCCGTAGTTGCAGGTACATGTAGCATGCCTGCCAGAACCACAATGTTCACACATGCACAGAGTGCAAGGCATGATGAAAGGGAGAAACGGGGACCCAAATACATCAAATAAGTAGTGGCACTGCATTCGGGAACAATGAAGGCAGCTATGCCTACTATCAACCGGTTAGAGACTTGCTTTCGTTGGGTTCTGGGGAGATGAATTATCACCGTGCCCAAGTGAAGAAACGAGCCTAGAATCAACAAGAGGTAGCAGTTGAAGCTACAAAACATCCCGGTCTTCCAGGGCTCTGACACCAGGTAAACACAATCATGTGTGTAATCGAGGATCCAAAGCATATTGAGAAAGAAAATCGCCGTCGGAACTGAGAGCAATAGGCTGATTCTTCCTTGAAGCGTGGCGACACTTTGTTTTGTGCCCGCAAGCACCTCATCCCAACGAGAGGGGTTGGAGTATTTTGCAGGCTGAGTGACGGGGCGTTGCATATTTGACAGCATGTAGTGCATTTCAAACAAAAACACGAGTTAAAAATATGACAGACCCCATTATCAGACCACAGATGACCAAGTGGTGGGCACAACCCAAGCCCATGTCGTCCTTGAGCAGTCCGAACGCAATGACGAGAATACCGAGTACACCTTGGGCGGAACAGATGACGCTGTACAGCAACATGGAGGTCTGGAGGATAGCATTATCGCAGCGTGCACAGTGCGTGCGTGCAGCGTGCACAGTGCGTGCGTGCAGCGTGCACAGTGCGTGCGTGCAGCGTGCACAGTGCGTGCGTGCAGCGTGCACAGTGCGTGCGTGCAGCGTGCACAGTGCGTGCGTGCAGCGTGCACAATGCGTGCGTGCAGTGTGCACAGTGGGTGCGTGCAGCGTGCACAATGCAGGCGTGCAGCGTGCACAATGCCTGCGTGCAGTGTGCACAGTGCGTGCGTGCAGCGTGCACAGTGCGTGCGTGCAGTGTGCACAGTGCGTGCGTGCAGCGTGCACAATGCGTGCGTGCAGCGTGCACAGTGCGTGCGTGCAGTGTGCACAATGCGGGCGTGCAGCGTGCACAATGTGTGCGTGCGCGCAGCGTGCACAGTGGGTGCGTGCGTGCAGCGTGCACAATGCGTGCGTGCAGTGTGCACAATGCGTGAGTGCAGTGTGCACAGTGGGTGCGTGCGTGCAGCGTGCACCATGCGTGCGTGCAGCGTGCACCATGCAAAACGCAATGCCAAAGGCACGAGCAAAAGCGTGCGTGTAGCGTGCACAATGCCTGTGTGCAGTGTGCACAGTGCGTGCGTGCAGGACGTGAATTGATGCAACAAACTCACGGACCCAGGACTCTCTCTCTCTCTCTCTCTCTCTCTCTCTCTCTCTCTCTCTCTCTCTCTCTCTCTCTCTTTCTCTCTCTCTCTGCCCGCCGAAAGCCTTCAATGCTTTGGGCTTCAGCTGACCTCTGGAGACCAGACATGACTTCATACACACACTAGTAGGCACACCTTGGATACGGGAAAAGAAAGGGGGACACGAGGCTGTAATGTACATGTGCTGTTGTGAATGTTTACATTTGCTGAATACGTTCAGTGGTGTGAGGCGGCACCCCCCCCAGTCCCCCCACCCCCGCAGCCCCATTCTTGATGTTACTGATTCCCATGAAACAGTGCCCTTGTAGCCAGGTCCCAAAATAATGCAGTACATACACATGTTGTGTCTTGGACACGCAGCACCTTGAACAGGAGGGGGAGGAAGGCCGCCAAGGCCTCTTGCACACGGTGCATACCATCAAGAGCCGAGGAGTGATACGTTGCTACTTCTTGTTTTCTCTTGATGCATTGCTCGCAAGCTCCAACATCTCGTTGCTCAGGAACTCCAACACAGCAGCCACATGCACAGGTGCTCCCTTGCCAACACTGGAAGAGTACCGCCAATTTAGAGGTTTACTCAAATGAACGACACGGACCGGGTGTGAGAGTTGGGGAGCCCGTTCATGAAGTCACCGTGACGAAGCCCCAACCGCTAACTTCATGACTTTGGGGGTTGCATGCAAGGCTAATTTGCCTTACCCCACGGGCACATATCTCGACTTGCTCTCTAGTTAGTCCTTCCATGGTCACCAACTGCGGAACGAAGTTCAAGCTATATTAGTATGCGTGCACATATGCCATGGTACAATGCCTTCTCTTACATTGACTCAAACACGTGCCGCACTGCTTGGAGGCATCGGGGTGGTGTGGCCCAACACCCACCAAGGTAGCATGGCGTGTTTAGCGAGTCATACGTGCGGGTCCTTTGGATGCCTTGTTGAAGAGGCTTAGTAGCTGTCTAGTGTGCGTCCGGTGCGGTGTGTTTCGTGCGTCGTTCAGGAGACCTTGCTTGTGTCTCCTTGGCTCGTGGCTTGTAGCGCTTGCGAAATGGCTGTGTGGCTGGGTCCATCTCGGGTTGTACTATCCATAGGTCATGTGTTCTGAGCTATGTGTTCCATTGGGAATAGTATTCCCTCACCCCCAAGTTGTAGCCCATGTGTGAGTGCTCATGGCGGCAGTCTACACGGCCTTGTATGCGTGGCGCTTCAATTGTACGATGTGGTTCAATTTTACGATGTTCCTTTTGCGGCTCGGGAACAAAGACGTTAGTAGAGGTTTACTCAAATGAACGACACGGACCGGGTGTGAGAGTTGGGGAGCCCGTTCATGAAGTCACCGTGACGAAGCCCCAACCGCTAACTTCATGACTTTGGGGGTTGCATGCAAGGCTAATTTGCCTTACCCCACGGGCACATATCTCGACTTGCTCTCTAGTTAGTCCTTCCATGGTCACCAACTGCGGAACGAAGTTCAAGCTATATTAGTATGCGTGCACATATGCCATGGTACAATGCCTTCTCTTACATTGACTCAAACACGTGCCGCACTGCTTGGAGGCATCGGGGTGGTGTGGCCCAACACCCACCAAGGTAGCATGGCGTGTTTAGCGAGTCATACGTGCGGGTCCTTTGGATGCCTTGTTGAAGAGGCTTAGTAGCTGTCTAGTGTGCGTCCGGTGCGGTGTGTTTCGTGCGTCGTTCAGGAGACCTTGCTTGTGTCTCCTTGGCTCGTGGCTTGTAGCGCTTGCGAAATGGCTGTGTGGCTGGGTCCATCTCGGGTTGTACTATCCATAGGTCATGTGTTCTGAGCTATGTGTTCCATTGGGAATAGTATTCCCTCACCCCCAAGTTGTAGCCCATGTGTGAGTGCTCATGGCGGCAGTCTACACGGCCTTGTATGCGTGGCGCTTCAATTGTACGATGTGGTTCAATTTTACGATGTTCCTTTTGCGGCTCGGGAACAAAGACGTTAGTAGAGGTTTACTCAAATGAACGACACGGACCGGGTGTGAGAGTTGGGGAGCCCGTTCGCGGGATAGACGACATTGCTTTGAGAAGAGAAGTGGAGCATCATGCATCATGCATCATGGATTGCAACCGCAGCATAATCATCAACCACCACAACGGCAAGCCAAACCACCACTTGAATGGAGAGATGGGACATGCAGGCAAAAAATGACCGACACAACTGTGATATTTCCTCCGTGATATTTCAACTATGATATTTCAAGCATGGACCCACAAGCTCCATAACGGTTGCTTCTGTCCTCCACCACTGGGTTGAACTTAAGCATTCCCATAGAATTCACCCAACATACCATCAATATGCAAATGCAAATGTGTGTGCATGCATGGAGTTGTCTTGTTGGGTTCCACAAATCACTCAAGTTGGTAATCACGACGAAATCACAACGAAATCACTCTAATCCACATTTGTGGCTTCAAAAGTGCAAATATGGCTATTCAGGGGCACTTTTTGGAGACTCCGGAAGATTATCTTGAGTAAAAGGCATGTAGGGTCACAATTTGTTGCTTGGCAAGCCTAACCGAGCTCTAGGGAAAAATTTCATCAATGCCAAATCACACGAAAGCACAACGACATCAATGAAATCAACCATTGTGGGTTCAAAAGTGCAAATACAGCTGTTTGGGAGATTGTTGCCACCAAGTGTTTCTAGGACATTGCCTTAGCCGGCTCTTTGGGTTGCCATCCAACGCGCGTTGCAATGCACGGTTTTTGCTTTGCAAGTTCTTCTTTGATTTGTCCAATAGCTTGTGCCATGGAAGAGGAGGTCGGCCCATTAGTACACTCCACTGAGTGCGTGTGGTGTGTGTTGTGTGTTGTGTGTGTGATATTTCATCTGCCCATAGCGAGACACATGTCATGGGCAACAATCCAATTTGAAACCGGATGAAATTTTCCCCATACGTCGTTAGGTCACAAACATGATATGAGTGCGATGTGGGCAATGAAGCAATGGCAGCGCAAACACAAAGCCAGGCAATGTTCTCAAACTGCCTCAACTACGTCAATTATTATGGGTTGGAAATGTGGCAGGTTTGAGGGAACTTTAGCACCCTCCGATCATTTATATTGAGCAAAGAGCATTTGGGGACATAATTTGTGGTTTACCACCCCCGAACCAACCTTAGGGACGAGGTTGAACAACTTGAAATCTCATGGCATCTCCCCTAAATCTACCAATACTGGAATTACTCGTTAAAAAGGGCAAATATGGCTGTTTGGAGGCAATTTTGGCACCCACCGTTCATTAATCATGAGCCAAGAGCATTTAGGGTCACATATGGTGGTTTGCCAAGGCCGAACTAAGCTTAGGAACAAGGTTGAGCAATTTGAAATCTCATTATACCTCCCCTAAATCTACTTATACGATAATTACACGTTAAATAGGGCAAATATGGCTGTTTTGAGGCAATTTTGGCTCCCGCCGTTCATTCATCTTGAGCCAAGAGCATTTAGGGTCACAAATGGTGGTTTGCCAAGGCCCAACTAACCTTGGGAACAAGGTTGAGCAATTTCAAATCTCATGACACTTCCCCTAAATCTGCTTATACTAGAATTAGACGTCAAACACGGCAAATATGGCTGTTTTGAGGCAATTTTGGCACCCACCGTCGATATATCTTGATGCAAGAGCTTGTGGGGTCACATATGGTGTTTTGCCACGGCCAAGCTAACCTTAGGAACAAGGTGGAGCAATTTGAAATCTCATGACACTTCCCCTAAATCTACTTATACTAGAATTAGACGTCAAACAGGGCAAATATGGCTGTTTTGGGGCAATTTTGGCACCCGCCGTCGATATATGTTGATCCAAGAGGATGTAGGGTCACATATGGTGTTTTGCCAAGGCCAAACTAACCTTAGCAACAAGGGTGAGCAATTTGAAATCTCATGACACATCCCCTAAATCTACTTATGCAACAATTACAAGTGAAATAGGGCAAATATGGCTGTTTTGGGGCACTTTTGGCACCTGCCACTTATTTATCTTGATGCACCAACATTTAGGGTCACATATGGTGGTTTGCTAAGGCCAAACTAACCTTAGGGAGAAGCTTGACCAATTTGAAATCTCACGAGACCTCCCCGAAATCCACTTATGCGACTTTCTTTGTGAAAAAGTGCCAAAAAAGGCCAAAAAAGGCGGTATTTTGGAAATATCTCCCTACGGATTGATGAGATGACCGTCATTTGATTACAGGAGCAAGATATGATTGCGATTGGCGGATTGCGCTTCTTAAATCGGCTTACCTGCGCACAGAATTGGCACAAATCTCGCAAAATCACCCAAAAATGATTGCGGCCGCGCGAAAATCGATAGATAGTGCGGCAACTGAGTTTTGGGATCTGGCGACATCGTAAAATTTGGTGGATTGTGGAGCAAACCGACAGGTTGTCAATGGCAAAAATAATTGGTTGGGAGAGAGTGTCGATGTGTTGGAGGTAGGTAAACAGTATAACGGCATAAATTTCTGCTGGGTAAGATCCTTTTATCGGTGATGTGTTGCAGATGGTTGTTGGCGGTGTAGTGTTGAAGGTGATGGCGGCGCCTGATGGCGTGTCCACTGTGGGGTCATCCGACCCGTCGGTGTAGGCAATCGTAGCGTTAGGGTAGGCGTCGAGTGCGTCTAAAAGATCGTGGCATCCCCAGTAGTGTAGGTGTTGAGGGTTTGGGGGAGAGAGATTGTTTTTCAGGGTAAATTGAATGAAATTTTGAGTGGTGGTGGTGCCAGTGAAAGAAAAAGGGAAGTTGGTCGTGTCGGGTAGTGAGAGAGGCTTGGTAGACTTGGAAATATCTTGGGATGTGGGGAGAGTAAGGAAGCGAAATTGGTGGTTGGGGGTGAGGATTGTAGACATGTCAGGGAAAGTAACTGTGGTTTTCTGAGGCATGGGGTGGTCGACTGTGCCTTGGAACCATAGGGTCGTTTTTGTGGTGTGGGTGGTGTTTTTCGTAGTGGAATATGTTGGTGGGTCGCTGTTTGATTGGTAGTAAATAAAGGCGACTTCGATTGTTGTGTGTGTAGGGATTTGGAAAGGGAGACATGGGTTGACTGTGGGTATGTTGTGAGTGTGGAAACCTAAAAAACTAGCAGAGTGAGCAGTCATGAGTTGCATGGTGTTGGGGTTAGTGGACTTGTAGCGCAAGGTGTACTTGACTCTTTCGTTGGTGTGGGAAGGTCCGTCGGCGTGTGTGTAGCGCAGTATATGGTTGATGGCTTGGATGTGGGTTACGATAGAAATTTTCGTGATGTTTAGACCTAGTGTGTGGGGGGGGGAGTATTTGGTTTTATTGGGGGTGCGAAAGGATAGTTTGCCTAATTTGGAGATATGACTCCAAATTGTGGTGTCCAGTTTGTCGAGGTCATGTTGCGGGAGTGAGTCGTAGATTAATCGGTAGGTGAGGGTAGGTATCAGTTGTATGTTGGATAGTTTTATGATTTCGTTGTGTGTGAGAGGGAGGCCGGATATGTTGGCGAAAAAGGCGTGAATGGTGTTGAGTAGAAGTTGGAGCATGCTGGGGTTTTGTTGTTTGTTGAAAAAGTAGGTGCCCAGGTATTTATAAAAAACCCTGGGGTTGCCGTCGTCGGTAAAAGTACTGAAATGTTGGGTAGGACTAATACGAATGGTGATGTGGGTGGCGTTGTTGAGGGCGTGGAGTTCGGACTTTGTAGTGTTAAAAGAAAGGCCGTATCGAGGCCCTTGGACAAAGAGGAAGTGAAGCACTTTGTGTTGAGTGGCATGGGTGGTTGTTTGGAGGGCGATGTCGTCGATGAAGGAGAAAAGGTCGTTGAATTCGTGTTTAGGTAGGAGAGATTGTATGTGGTTAATGATGGGGTCGACAAAGAGGTTAAAGAGTATGGGGGACATGAGGCATCCTTGTCTAAGTCCCCTTATGCAGTGGGCTGCAAAGAGGGCGAAGCCGTTGACGACGGGGAAGTCGTGGGGGCAGGCGTACAGGTTTTGGATGAGGTTGATGATGGAGTGAGGTATGTTGTAGTTGGAGAGTATTTGCCATAAGGCTCGGTGAGGAACGGAGTTAAATGCTTTATTTAAGTCAAGATACAAGTGATACATGTCGGGGTGCAGTGAAAGGTTAGCAATCATAGTGTATATGTGGTCTGTGGTTCTGTGGTTAGGAAGTCCGCCGTATTGTGTGTTGTTGGTGAGGTGGTACGTTGTGGCGTAGTATGTGAGGGTGTGTGCACCGTAAGAAGCTATGATTTTGTAAAGTGTGTTAAGGAGTGCTATTGGTCTGTAATTTGTAGGATTATGGGGGTCGCCTTTTTTGTAAAGTAGAAAAATTTTTGCTTTAAGCCAGTGAAAAGGAATGTGGTCGGCGATAAGGAGGGAACACAGGCTGTAAATGTAGGTTTGGATATCGGGGGGGCAGATGGAGAAAAGGTAAAGAGAGGTGTCATCGAAACCAGGTGCGGTGTGTGGTTTAGCGTTCGACAAAAGAAGGTTGAAGAAGTCTCTGGTAAAGTGCGGTTGTGGAGCGTCGTTGGGTATTTTTGGGGAGTTAGTCATGAGTGTGTCGATGAAGGCTGGGTCTGTGTCGAAATCTGGGGGGCCTCCCAGGGAAGAGAGGGCGTGTCCCATGGATTTGCACATTTCGTAAGGGTCGGTGGTGAGCTGACCAGTTTGGTCATAGAGAGAGATGGGGGTGGTGTTTCTGGGGTTGAGAATGTTGTTGATTGTCTTTTTTATGCTTTTGTGAGAAATGAGGGAGTGGTGGAGTTTCTTGTGCGCTTGTGCTTGTTTCTTTGAGGTCCAGTCATTGAGTAGTGTTTGAAGGGTTTTATTTTTGTGTACACTGGAGGCAGTAGAAGGTAAGTTATTTACAGCGTCAAGGAACTGTTTCTCCACGCTGGTTGGTTTGTGTTCGTGTGCTTGATGAGTGACTTTTTTGTAGGTGGTGACTAGTTGGGTGAAAAGGAAGTCAGTCAGGGGGATAAGTTGTTCAATGGGCTGTTGGAAGAGAGTGTCGTGGTGCTTGGAGAGCCAGTCGTTAAGAGGTTTACTGAGGGACGTAAAGTGTGACTTTTCCTCTTTGCTTAGGGGGCGGTAGTGAATGGAATTGTGTGGGATGTTGTATATGTTAATCGGGTTGGTGGGGATGGCTATGGAAGTGGATACGGGTCGGTGGTCGGAGATGTCGTTGTGAATGTCAATGAAGGTGTTGAAAGGTTTGAAAATGGTGTTGGAAGAAGGAGAGGAGAGAATCAAGTCGATGCGTGTGTGAGACAGGAGCCTTTTGTTTGCAGGGCGCGTCCACTGTTTTGTCTCTGGGTGGTCCTTACGATACAGGTCAATGAGGGTTGGTGTGGTGGTGGGATTGGTGGGGTGTACCTGGTTGTGGAGCCAAGGCCAGTATTTATTGTGTTTGATATTAGCCGTGTCTAGAGAAGGTTGGAGATATGTGTTGAAGTCGCCGAGCATGATATGGCGGGCTGGTCTTGTTGGAGGGCGGAGATTGTTTTCTCTAGCCTGTGTCGGAGATGAGGGTGATGTGATTTGTACACGTTAATGATACAGAGTGTGTGGTAGCCTGGTATAGTAAGGTCGATGGCAATAAGGCATCCATTGACCTTGTCGTGTTTGATTTGCGTGACGAAGGGAGATAGGGAAGAGTGAATGATGATCGCTGTGCCGTTGGATTTGTCAGAAGATATGTTTGTGAAAGTGTGTAGGTTTAGAAGTGAATGTAAGGAGGGGGCGGTAGGTATTTCCTGTAAACAAAGTATGTCGGTTCCTTGTTGTCGGTGTCGTAGTATAATGGCGTCTAGGTTGTCAATGTTTTTTGCAGTGTTATGAGTAGTGAGTGTTAAACGTGTTTTAGAGTGGATTAAGTTGTCTGTTGGTGTGGTAGGTTTAGGTGCTTTGCGAATGTTAGTAGCGTAACTTGGTGGTTGGGGGACTCCCGGTGGGAGGGGGATATCAATTGACGGCGTCATGATGATGAGAGAGATGGGACCACGTGTCTAACACTGACCACTTCCGAGACATTCCTTGATCTTGACGAGTTCTCGAGTCTAACGTGAGGCCGTTTTGGCAGTCGTGGCCCGAACGGAGGCGGCCACCGAAGGGGTCAAGAAGGAAGCACTTGCAAAAAGATAAACCCTTCATCCGGTCATGACAGAGATCAGTCAGGCCAAGTGATTGCGACTTAGTGGGCAGAGTGACACTGGGCGTGCTACTGAGTACCCGATCGTGGCTTGGATGAATCAAAATCTTGACACACCGAAGATGAGTGAACGAAATCCACACGGCATGCGGGAAGCATTGTGAGGAGAGTGTACGTTCCAGTGTGTTCGCATTGTTTTCGATGCGTGGCACAATACCTTGCGAGGTGATGCTTCGCGAGTGGTTAGATGTAATCGCTTCGAGAACTAGGAGCCTGATAAACAGATCATACCGTTGGTATTTGGTAGAGTGAGGACGAAGGGAATCCGCATCTCTGAGTAGTGACATAGTGAAGACATTGAGAACTGGATGAAAGAAAGAGTGTGGGTGGGTGGGGAGTCATTGGGGCTTTGCCACGACCAATCGCTCATTGATGGAGCGCAGTTGTTTCTCGGAGCCAAATTCTTTGGCGGCCAAGAGTGTGGCTTCCCGTTTAGAAGTGGCATGGTTTTTCACAATTGAATCAATGATGTTTTGTTTTTTCAAGAGGTTGGGCGAGCCGGATGTAAAAGTGATGCCTTGAACTTTTTCTTGGTGTGCTAGGATACTGGATCCCAGGTTTTGGAAGAGCGCCTCAAAATATTGGTGTGATTTGGCACTTGGGTTGGATTCCAGCGGTTGGATGGAGGTGAAGGTACCAAAAAGTGAAGTTGCTTTGTTGATGTCTCTAAAACTTATGGAGCGTGGAGCACAAATGACCACCGATTTGGCGTCGGTTGGTGTGTAAGAGGGTTTAGCCCGGTAGCTTAGTGGAGCGTCGGACAAAACTGCATATGTGTTATCGTGATTGAAAAAAAAGAGGCCGGCTTTCTTGCATTGTTCGTTCATCCATTTGAGTTTTGAAACTCGTGTTTCGGTGTTACTTGGAATGGAGTGGACATCCAGATGCACCAATACCGAGTATTTGGTGCGTAGAATTGCGAATTGCAGGATAGAATTCATTTTTTCAAGAGAGGCCACTCGATTTAGAAGCTCCGTGGGTTCGAGCTTGGCTCCGTTCTTAGCGGAGCTTTTTGAAGCGGAGATCATGAAAGTATTTTCATGGGCGGAGAGGTTGTAGGGGAAAGCCATAATGAGTGGATTCCTGTCTAGTGGGTAAGGGATTGAACGGTTTTGGCAATTTGGGAGGAGAGAGCTGAGTTGGTTTCGATGTCGAAACGAGCATGGGTGCTTCCAATGGGCGAGCCCCTTTTTTTTATCTCACCGCGGTAGTGTGCGCAATTGGTGGAGGTAATGGATGAGGCATCTTGGAGGTCGGGTTTGATTAATTTGTTGAAAAATTGGAAAGCATCTTCCTCGGTGAGGACTTCGAGGTCTCGCAAAATGTCAATTCTGACATAATCGGTGATTGGTGGTGTGTGACGGGCTTCTTGTTGCAGAGAGATAAAAGCCTCGGCTTGTGCAAGGTCATGGCCCGGCGAAATAGGAGAGAATTTGGGCGGTGTGTATTGGAACTCGGAAAGGTTATCCAAAGTAATCATAATATATCCCTCCGGGTGTGGGGCGGAGCAAGTGTCAAAAAGTTTTTGATCATTCTTGAGGACCATATTCAACGGAACAAAGTTTTGGGAGATTTTTTGGTCAACCATAAACCTCCTTGCTTTGGCATAGGCTTGAGAGTAATCCCAAATCCCAGTCGTGGCTTCACACACTCTCGGGTCCGACACCAAAAGAATTAGCGTACCCCTTACATGTATTTTAGCACCCGCAAGCGACGCTAAAGCATTGAGCAACATGGACACATGTGCGGATGTGTTGTGCGAGGCGTCCTTGTTGAAGTCGTAATTTGTGGTGGGAGTGAAGATGAAAGTTCTTGTTTGGGACTCGTAGAGGTTGGCCATGATGTTGAGGGTCGTGATATTTTGGGGAGTGACCAATTTTGCGTTTTTGATGGCTCGTGCATGGTCTTCCGTTGGATACGGGGCGGAATACTCGTACTTCTCGTTGAAATAGTGTTGGTAGTCGGTGCCCCCAAAATGTATTTCATGAGGTTGTTTGTGAAATCGGGCGATGATGTCCTCGGTTGGTAACATGGTAATGTAGTCGGAGTATACACGGTTGTCTTGAGATTGGAATTGATAGACTTCCGGAACTTTTTCATCTTGAAGGTCTTGGTGAAGTTGGGATGGAGAGTTGCCGTTGGGGTCGTTCACAGCAACGTTGGTGGTTTGGTGGGTTTCCAAGTCTTCCATAGGGATGAAAGTGAAACTCTTGTTGCGCTTTTCTGAAAGTTTGGCATAATCCACCGTTGGCTTTTCATTGTAATGAAGTTGGGTGTTGATGACGATGACGTCGTTGACAGCCTCTTTCGTTTCACGGTTTGGTTGCGGGGTGGTTTTTTGAATCCATTTTGTCTTGTGTCGCTTGGATTTGCCGTTTGGGCTTGAACTCGCATTCTGGCTTGGAATTGCGTCTGGAGTGTTTTTCTCGGCGTTTGTTTTCTGATTGGAGTTGGGAGTTTTGGGTTGTTGATCATTCTCCTTTCCTTTTTCATCTGTTCTGCTTTCGGGAAGAGCCGCGTTGCGTCTGTGATCCCTCAGCTGTTGGTCGCTTTTCTCGAATTGCGCCACGCGATTTGCGACAGACTTGCTCGGATCTGCGGCTTTCGGCACGGTGCGATCTTTGCCCATGATGGATTTTTTGAGCAGCTGTTGTTGGAATTATGATCAGCGTGTGCGCCAGGAAATTGCGGATCAAGTGATACCTAATATGTGGGCAGAAATCAGTGATATCGGAAAAATTCAGGAAAAGATTTTATTGTAGTCTGTCAACCTGAAATTAGGAATTTCCCACGGAGGACCCTGATACTTAATTTACCGTAACTACCCACATAGAAACACTTTACCCTAAAAAAGCCATCGCGAAAAGAAACTAAGCTCCGCAAGCGACTGGGGGGTTTCTGCCCCGCTTTGGTCTCCGGGTGACGAGTTTCTCCCCCCCTCTTTTTCTTTTTTCTATTTGTCTTTCTTCACCGTCCTCCTCATCTTCACCACCTGCGATCTGCACCCCCCCCCCCTAACTTCTTGATACCATTTGACAGATCGATGAGATGGGACCACGTTCGTGTCAGCGCATTTTTGATGCTCTTTTCCAGCTCCTTTTCGTACACCATTCAGGACTTTGGAGTACGGAATCCTATATAGCCTGGTGACTCCATGATGATTTTGGAAGTGTGAGGACATTTCCGTGTTTCTCAGATTCTTTCCGGACTTTCCCCAGACGTATGGAGAAGTCAGTGGTTTCCACTTAACCGGAGGTCTTTTATGGTACCCCAGAAGATCTTTGACCGGGGTTACTCGTTTGTTTCTGATTTCTATATATATATATATAAATATATATAGAGTCCCTTTTATTTTCGATTCGTCTCGCGTCATAACACCAACCACAGGGCCAATGGCGAAGCCACAGCCCACAGTAACCAGGCCTTTGGTGCATTTTGGAGAAGGTCACACCCCCTGAGTTACTGTACATATGGCTGCTGTCCTTCGATGAACCTCAGCTCGCCATGAACGCTCACTTGCCCGTGGTTAGGCCGCTTTTGTGTTATGCTCGCCGGGGGGAAACCCCCATGCACCAAAAAAGGGGACCTCGCGCTACTGTCTTATGTACTTATGTTGAACTCAGTAGTATGGATGGATTGCGTGCAAACTGCATCTTTTCTGTTGATTCACAATGAAACAAGCAAAAATCCAAAATTTCCTTGTGTTGCTCCTAACCCTGCAGTAACTGTGTTCAACCCGGGAACTTTTATGGGATACGGGGAACACGGTCAATTTGAAAATTGTTCAACCCGGGAACTTTGGCACAGACGGACACGCTAGCCAGGACTAAGTCCCTTCCAAACTCGCTTTCCGCTGCACCTGCCTAGGTGCCCTCCTCTTTTGCCAACCCCATGGGCGCTCTGCGTATTTTCCTAGCCGCCGTTCTCAATGCCGCTCCTTATCTGCTTTTTTTGCTTGTAGTATTAGATGGAGCAGGTAGCTTTGAGTGCTGTAAGTGCCCGTGCTTTCTTCAGTGCTGCAAGTGCTTGGGCCCTGTCCCTTCATACATGCCACAAACTGCTCCGTATCATTTTTGAGTTTGCAGAGAAACAGCAAGAATACCCGTTATTTTTTGTTCATGGCTAATCAGTGATTTTTTCGGTGCAGGAGCGACTCTGCAGTCTTCGTACCAGTCTGGGAAATCCAGAGACGGGAAACACGGTCTATCTGGAAACCGTTGAATCTGGAAAATTTTCTGGGATGGGGGGGGGTATGTGTACGCCCTTTTAAAAAGACTTGCAAAACAGGCGAAGCCACTGGGAGCCAGTATGCGCAGTTGAGGGTATCCCCAGAATCCAAAATTCCGCTTTCATTCCGGATCCCTTGAACACGAACGGCCCCATAGAAAATGCTCCACAAAGTCTGAAGTTCTCTGTCAGCCTCTACTACTGCTTGTCCGCTCCATCCAATTTTGTGCTGCCTGCCTTAACCTTCTGCCCGATACGCGATTCTTTTTGTGCCCATGAGTGCACCATGTGAACCCTGGACCCTCGTCCCCAGTAACAAGCAGTACACAAAATAGCATGCCAGTCAGTGGTTGGGGTCAACTCGCCCCAGCAGTACACAAAAAAGCATGCCAGTCAGTGGTTGGGTCAACTGGCCTCACCTGGATCTGTGGAAATTAAATGGCAATGGCAAGTCTGCAAGCAGTATATATCCCCTGATGGCAATTCACCTGACCTGTCTCCATCACTGCTGGTTGGGGCCGAACTCTCTGCCCCGGAGACCAAGGCAATGACAGCAGCAGCTGTATCTACATCACCAACCGAGCCATTGCCTCACTGCCAGTTTGAATGATGTCGCAACCTTGGTCACTGAACGAGCTCGGCATGCAACTCTATGGCAATCAACAATGTGTGCCTCCAACACACCGCGCAGATCCATGGTCCATGGTCCATGATTCTGACGCAATGATGTGTTGTTGTTCAACACAACAACAACAACAACAACAATTACTGAAGCAGTACACAAAAAAGCATGCCAGTCAGTGGTTGGGGTCAACTCGCCTCAGCAGTACACAAAAAAGCATGCCAGTCAGTGGTTGGGTCAACTGGCCTCACCTGGATCTGTGGAACTTAAATGGTAATGGCAAGTCTGCAAGCAGTATATATCCCCTGATGGCAAATGACCTGACCTGCCCTTCACCTGACCTGTCTCCATCACTGCTGGTTGGGGCCGAACTCTCTGCCCCGGAGACCAAGGCAATGACAGCAGCAGCTGTATCTACATCACCAACCGAGCAATTGCCTCACTGCCAGTTTGAATGATGTCGCAACCCTGGTCACTGAACGAGCTAGGCATGCAACTCTTTTAGTAGGCAATCAACAATGCGTGCCCCCAACACACCGCGCAGATGGTCCATGATTCTGACGCAATGATGTGTTGTTGTTCAACCCAATTACTGAAGCAGTACACAGAGGTGTAGATACTTCCCCAGGTAGTACATCGCATTTCCGATTACATCGCCGCCGCATAATGTGCACGTACCCTTACCCCCGTATTTGTCCAGTCCTCGCTGTTCGCAAATGCTGCATCAGCACGGAGGATCACTGCTGGTTAGGGCCGAACTCTCTGCTCCGGAGACCAAGGCAATGACAGCAGCAGCAGTATGGACATCAATGTCACTTGAACAACCAAGCCAGCGAGCCATTGCCTCAGCTGCCAGTGGCTTGAGCAGAGGGCATTTGAATGATGTCGCAACCCTGGTCACTGAACGCCATGGAACGCGATGCAGCACATCATCATCAAGGCCCCATGCTAGGCATGCAACCTTTTTAGTATCGCAATCAACAATGTGTGCCACCAACACACCGCGCACATGTTCTCGTCCATGATCCTGACGCCATGATCCAATTACCGGAAAATCAACAATATAACTACGAAACGATTTTCGGCAGGCCTTTGCATCACAGTCCACCTTGAGCAGGACGGAGTTGTAAATCCTTTTCCTGGTAGTACATCGCATTTCCGATCTCATCGCCGCTGAATAATGCATGCATACCCTCACCCTTGTATCCGTCCAGTCCTCACTGTTCGCAAATGCTGCAAGGTGACGGAGAAGATCAACGATTTGCATCTTGTAGGTGTCAATGATGACATGATGTGTCATGGCAACACCTGTTAAAAAAGGATGGAACGCTGCATGGACTGCGAACCCTTTAGGCCGTGTTTACGTTGTTACAAATAACACACAAACTGCTGACTGACGAATGTTCATCTGTCTAATTTGTATCTTGCCGTGTGGTGTAATGTGTTGATGGCTTTCGCTGCGTATGTGATGAATGAATCTCAAATGAGTAGTGGAAGTAGGGTACCCAGTCTGGGAAATTTTCTGGGATACGGGAAACACACTCCATTTGAAAACCATTTAATCTGAGAAATTTTCTGGGATACGGGAAACACACTCCATTTGAAAACCGTTCAATCTGGGAAACTGGGATACGCAAAACACACTCCATTTGAAAATCGTTCAATCTGGAAAAACTTTTAGTATAGCACCACGTCACGCGGGATCCCGGTAGAGGAAATGCAAACAAAAAAACAAGACGACTGCAGGCAGAGAACAACCACCAAGACCACCATGCAAGACTGATCATACAACAATGTCCAGTGCTGCTTGACAGTCCAAGTCAGTGTCGGATACAACACATGGGAGGGTTAGGCAAAATAAAAAGGAACAATTCTCAATTGTATCTCATTCATCCTGCCCTGTCCTGGATGTCCGTGCTCTCACATGTTGGCCATATCTCGGCCATACCCACGACGTGAAACGGGCTAAACTTGTAACACGGACTTTTCGTCCACCTGGTCTGTGGATATCAGTTTGCCCCCCTCCCGCCCGTCGTGGGTATTTCGATTTGCTCAATCTGATCCGCCTTGTTATTCATTACAATGTACCTGGTTCTGTTAAATGTCATTTGTCTTTTCCCTTGGTCCGGACTTCCATGAAACACGGGAAACCCACCAATCAGAATTGAATCGATTACAATGCATTCCTGTGCGAACGGTTGCAGCGGCTCTTCATCATCATCAATCCATTCCAATTTTTCATACAATTTCCCCTGTTGGACATGCATGCATGCGTGAATGATGCCGGTTGATGGTAACATAAACGGCACCATGCGTGCAAAAATGCCATACCACTTCTGCTTCCGTTCGTAGCCGTTGGATATGCTTTTGAATTGACCTGGACCGGTGGGGTGATGGATGATGGTGGGGTGGGGTTTGGAATAGATTGCACTGCTGATTGATGGTAATTTATCTGGTCTCCAGTTTACCAAATCGTGGGTGCCCTGGATTTGGAAATTTGAATGCGTCAACGGTACGTTGGGTAACAAGCCTTTTGGCGCTTGGAAATGTGGACACATCTGGTACCAACAGCCCTTTTGATGCATATTCAAATGCCATTTGAACTTTGCTGACTTCTTCGGTACTCCACACAAGTGCCCCGTTGTAGGCCTTCAGGTATGTGAATCAGGTTTCCTTTTGATCCTCACAAGTAACGCCTTATATTGCTTGTTGCTTTGTGGCAGGTTCCAGCGAATGCCTACTAGACTGTCGCATCTTTCAATTTCCAACCAGGGTTCTGATGCGGGTTCATCATCAAACAGCAGGGTTCAGATGACCTTCTGCATAAGTGTTTCGTCTGTATCCAACAAAGCACCCATCCATCCCCGCCATTTGGAACCCAGGGCAATAGGTTTCGTCGGTGTGGTAGGAAATTTCCCAGATTGAATGGTGGGTGAATCGGTGGGGTGATGGATGATGGTGGGATGGGGTATGGAATAGATTGCACAGCTGATTGATGGCAATACCTGTGTGCTGGTAATTTATCTGGTCTCCAGCCAGCAGGGATTAGACTGAACCACTTCACATCCAGCATGCACACAACTTGCGTGCCATGGATGCCCAAAGTCCAAGGAAAAGCCCTAAACAGCGCAGCCCACAGTACACGGTCCATGATGGAATTCTGTCGGGTTGCATGGCGGATTGCATGGTTCATTTGCGCCTCTGTAGCCTCCATATCAATTGCCATTCTTCCAATCTCCTCATCACGTATGTGTACCTTTTGGTTGGCCTGCAATTCCGTCTCCTCTTTGTGCGGGGCCTGTGAAATACATACAATTACATACACATATGAGAAGATACGGAAATGAAGAAAGTGTACTGTACTGGGCGACCACACAACAGTTCCTCCAGTACCTCCATAAGCGAAACACACAGTATACTTAATAGCATAAGCCTCATGACGACCGCGCCCGTGACTCCAGCACAGCCCCCCTTGGGACCCTTGCCCCCCCCCACAGATTCTGAATGCTTTGCAGATCAGGTCAGGGTCCGAGGGGAACCCCTGACCGCTTTGGAGATTCAGGTGGCAGGCTGCAATGAGCTCATAAAAGACTTCAAGAGCCAGCTTGAGGGGCTGCAGGGTGAGGAGGGTGTTGAAGAAGGGCCCCGAGACTTTGCCTTTGCCATTCCACCTATGATTTTAGCAGCTGTTTTTTCCCAAAATTCAAAAAGTCAGCAAAAAGGGGTTTTTGGCGAGAAATGACCTATTTTTTTGGTTTCTACGGCCCCAAAATTAGGGGGGGGGTCCAAAAATTTCAAAAACCCTGAAATTTGGCTTATTTTGGGGTATTTTTGCCTGCTCTGGGCTCGTCCTGCAGAACAGTGTTGCACACCAGTGTACCTGCCTATAGAGGACTTTCGACAGAAATTCCAATTTTCTTTGGATTCTCTGGCCCCAAAATAGGGATGGGGGGGTTCCTCCCGGCCGAGCTTTCTCCCAAACCATCAAAAACCCTGGAATTCGGCCTATTTTGGAGTATTTTTGTCTGCTCTAGGGTGGTGCAGCAGAACAGTGCTGCACACCAGTGTACCTGTATAGTATAATATAGGCACGAAAAAACATGAAAATAGGTTTTGTACCCAAAAAGACCAAAAGTAACCTTTTGTTTTAATTATACCCCGAATAGCAGGGGGGTTCCTCCTACCCCATTGTTCCCCAAAAATAACAACCTAAGCCCCAAACATGTGTGTGTACGGTGATAGGCACGCAAAGTCCTACCTATCAACCATATGGAAATGGACCACAAACGGTGCAAAATAGGGCCAAAAACACCTCAAATGTTCATCGCTCATCCCATTCTTATGCACATACTATCATATTTTATGTAGTTCTTTGGCGTATTTCGCTTTTTTGCAACGAGCACCCTCCAATCGGGAGGGGGGGTGGTTCAACTGCTTGTTTCAGGCTGGAAAAAACAAACAATTTTTGATAAAAAAATGGCTTTTTTTCGCCGATTTTGTTGAAAAATGGCAGATTTTGGGGCATAAGAATGCTGTAAATTGCGTTTGGGCAATCGGTGTGTCCACACAGCATGCTTTTTTTGCATCCAGCACCCTCAAAATGGGGGGGGGGGGCTCTGCAACTGCCTGTCTGAGGCCAAAATACTCAATTTTTGACCAAGAAACGGCCATTTTTGGCAGTTTTTCCATGAAAAATAGCAAATTTTGGTGCATACAGATGCTGTAGATTGTGCTTTCGTAGTCCGTGCGTGCATACAACTTGCTATTTTGCATCCAGCACCCTCAAAATAGGGGGGGGGATCCTTCAACTGCTTGTACGAAGCCAAAAAAAATCAATATGTGACCAGGAAAGGGCCATTTTTGGCCGTTTTTTTTTTTCGTGAAAAACGGCAAATTTTGGTGCACACGGATGCTGTAAATTGTGTTTGCGTGATCTGTGTGTCCCCACAATCTGCTTTTTCGCATCCAGCACCCTCAAAATAGGGGGGCAGTCTTCAACCGCTTGTCTGAGGCCAAAAAAAATCATTTTTTGACCAAGAAATGGCCATTTTTAGCCGTTTTTTCCATGAGAAACGGCAAATTGTGGTGCATACGGATGCTACAAAATGTGTTTTCGTGATCTTTGTGTGACCACAACTTGCTTTTTTGCATCCAGCACCCTCAAAATAGGGGGGGGGGGGGTCCTTCAACTGCTTGTACAAAGCCAAAAAATCAATATTTGACAAAAAAAGCGCCATTTTTGGCCGGTTTTCATGAAAAATGGCATATTTCGGTGCGTACGGATGCTGTAAATTGTGTTTGCGTGATCTGTGTGTCCCTACAATCTGCTTTTTCGCATCCAGCGCCCTCAAAATAGGGGAGAGCCCAAAAATCCCAACTTTTGACCAAAAGATGGCCATTGTTGGCCGTTTTTTCATGAAAAATGGCAAATTTTGGTGCATACGGATGCTGTAAATTGTGTTTTCGTGACCTGTGTGTGACTACAACTTGCTTTTTCACATCCAGCACCCTCAAAATGGGGGGGGGGTCTTCAACTGCTTGTCTGAGGCCAACAAACTCAATTTTTGACCGAAAAACGGCCATTTTTGGCCGTTTTTTCATGGAAAAACGGCAGATTTTGGTGCATACGGATGTTGCAAATTGTGTGAGTCACGATCTGTGTGTCCCTACAATCTCTTTTTTCGCATCCAGCACCCTCAAAATAGGGGAGGGGGGTCCCTGACCTGTTGTTCAGGGGGCAAAAGCAACATTTTGGACCCATGGTACAGCCTGAAATATGGGGGGGGGGGCTAGGGATAATCTTTTTTTCAAACGCAACAAATGATGCCCAAGACGTCTTCCTTGTGGAGAAGGGGACCACCTTGAGAAATACAGAACCTGCATCCATCCCTGTGTGCACCATGGTTCGCACATGTTGACTGATCATTTGAGGACATTTGGAAAGGGCAACAACTTGAGCATGAAATTCTGGGCCAAATTGTGCACTGAGCAGTGCCTGCACTGAGTAATGCATTTGCCCCATGGGGTCCCTCCCTCCTCCAAGGAGCACAGCATTCCTGCACCCAAGGCCAATACTCATACTGCATTGGACTGTATGCACTGGCTAGCAGAGGTTTGCTCGACGGCTTGCCAAACAAGATGATCTGAAACACCAGAATTAAATTAAAGACCACGGTCTCCATGCTCCCCAATAGGAGTGGGATTTGTTTTCAGATCCAGGAGGCCTCCATGGAGTAGGCCAGAACGGATGCCCCATAGAGAATGTTCCCAGATATGGCCAACAAAAATCAGTAAATACAGAGGTCCTGCCAAAAGACAGTGCAGTGTGCACAGTGCATGCGTACGGTGTGCACAGTGCGCATGTTCACAGTGCGTGTGTGAAGTGTGCGGAATGCGTGCATGCGCACAGTGCAAATGTTCACAGTGTGTGCGTGCAGTGTGCACAATGCGGGCGACGATGAGTGCGTGCAGTGTGTACAATGCGTGCGTGCAGCGTGCACAATGCGTGCGTGCAGCATGCACAATGCGTGCGTGCAGTGTGCACAATGCGTGTGTGCAGCGTGCACAACGCATGCGTGCAGTTTGCACAATGCGTGCGTGCAGTGTGCACAGTGCGGGCGTGCAGCGTGCACAGTGCGTGCGTCCAGTTTGCACAATGCGGGCGTGCAGCGTGCACAGTGCGTGCGTGCAGTTTGCACAATGCGGGCGTGCAGCGTGCACAATGCGTGCGTGCACACTACAAACATTTTCATCAAGCCCCCATCCCCCATTTGGTTGCGTTAACGCCACCCTGCAATCGACGCTGCCGTAACCATTTGCCCAAATATCAAAAAAGCTGTCATAATGGTTGCCATGATAGCAACCACTGCCGCCATCGCTTTTCCTAGGGATGAAAAGTTGGAATGTGTTGTGAGAGGCGGTGAGGGACTCACTTACCGCCATGCCAGCGACCGCGCATCACAGGGGGTAGGTACCGAGGGTGGCAGAAACTGGATTCCTGCTTGCACAAAAAAAAATTCAAAAAACAGTGAGACCCACAGACTGATCACTGTATTCTGTCATGTGTTGCGGCCATGCAACTTTTTCGCATGAAATGGAATCCCTGCATGCGGTGGCACTACGTATTCCTACTGCCTTGATAACCAATGCGCAATGCAACAACGTACCGCTTCAATGATCGTAACCACAACATTTCCAATCCACTCAATGAGCCCAAGCTTTTCGAGACCGTGCATGAGCACAAAGAGTGCTGCAAAGAACAAGAGGGTGCCCCACTCAACGTGCTCCAGCAGGGGCTCCCTCTCTGTGTCTGCCAACAGCACCAGTGTCATGAATCCAAGGATTGCAATCCAGAGAGCGTCAAATGCAGCTTCAGCACATTCTTGATGTTACTGATTCCCATGAAACAGTACCCTTGTAGCCAGGTCCCAAAATAATGCGGTACATGCACATGTTGTATCTTGGACACGCGGCACCTTGAACAGGAGGGGGAGGAACGCCGCCAAGGCCTCTTGCATCCTCAATACCAAGGCGTCATCCGGCCTCAACGCCTCGACGGCGGCATATGAACCGACGGCAACATGTATCGGCGACTGGCCCTGTGTGATGCACAGAAGGGGATGCAAAGCTCATCAGCGTGTCTGTCACAATGCCGCCTTTCGCAATGAACAGACTTCAACTTTCCTTTTGCGCCAGCGCTCATTCGGGCAGGAGTGCTCACAGTGGGTCAGGTTTTGGAGGATGACTTGAACGAGTGTCTTCGCCCCCACGTGGCACCCTATTTATCGCAAAGCGATCGCAGAATTTGCTGCATCTGCAGTCCGGAACGCGCCGTTCCAGCATGCCTTGCATCGAGTCCACCCCACAAAAAAAAATGGGTTAAGAGGCGATGGCCAAGAGAATAAGATGCGCGCAGTGCGCACAATGCGTGCGTGCAGTGTGCACCGTGCGTGCGTGCATACTTCGTGTACTCGAGGAAAGTTTTGGCTTCCTTAACCCATCCCTAAAACCCTTTCCCATCTCTCTCCATTTCAAGGTCGTGCAGGGCCACTTGGCTGGCGTCGTTCATGGCATCATTTCGGAATGCTTGGATACACACCCGCCCTGTGCCCCGAAGCCCCCCCAACATGCACAAAGCATGCACAGGGCACGCACAACGCATGCATGCCCCACCTCTGCCGCGTGCGTGCAGCGTGCACAATGTGTGCGTGCAGTGTGCACAGTGCAAAACGCAATGCCAAAGGCACGAGCAAAAGCTCCACAGTGTCAAAAAGACATAATCTGAGTCGGGAACGGACAAACAGCGAAGGTGTTCTGTCACCCAGACCCAGAGATTTTCGCTGAAACTCTTAGCAGACAGAAGGCACTAATATTGTGATACACTGATATTGTGCATGCGTGCGTGCATGCAGTGTGCACAATGCGTGCGCGCAGTGTGCACAGTTGGTGCGTGCGTGCAACATGGGATGTGCACGGGGCACACAGTGCATACCATCAAGAGCCGAGGCGTGATACGTTGCTACT
Organism: Eutreptiella sp. 'Long Island Sound 2002'; assembly: GCA_964036045.1. Lineage (NCBI taxonomy): Eukaryota > Euglenozoa > Euglenophyceae > Eutreptiales > Eutreptiaceae > Eutreptiella > Eutreptiella sp. 'Long Island Sound 2002'. The sequence continues at coordinate 7,672,405 of OZ038393.1, forward strand.
TCTTGTTTTCTCTTGATGCGTTGGCCGCAAGCTCCAACATCTCATTGCTCAGGAACTCCAACACAGCAGCCACATGCACAGTTGCTCCCTTGCCAACACTGGAAGAGTACCGCCAATTTGCGGGATAGACAACATTGCTTTGAGAAGAGAAGTGGAGCATCATGCATCATGCATCATGGATTGCAACCGCAGCAGAATTATCAACCACCACAACGGCAAGCCAAACCACCACTTGAATGGAGAGATGGGACAGGCGGGCAAAAAATGACCGACACAACTGTGATATTTCCTCTGCGATATTTCAACTATGATATTTCAAGCATGGACCCACAAGCTCCCTAACGGTTGCTTCTGTCCTCCACCACTGGGTCAAATTTAAGCATTCCCATACAATTCACCCAACATACCATCAATATGCAAATGCAAATGTGTGTGCATGCATGGAGTTATCTTGTTGGGTTCCACAAATCACTCAGGTTGGTAATCACGACGAAATCACAACGAAATCACTCTAATCCACATTTGTGGCTTCAAAAGTGCAAATATGGCTATTCAGGGGCACTTTTTGCACCCTCCGGAAGATTATCTTGAGTAAAAGGCATGTAGGGTCACAATTTGTTGCTTGGCAAGCCTAACCGAGCTCTAGGGAAAAATTTCATCAATGCCAAATCACACGAAAGCACAGCGACGGCAAGGAAATCAACCATTGTGGGTTCAAAAGTGCAAATACAGCTGTTTGGGAGATTGTTGCCACCAAGTGTTTCTAGGACATTGCCTAAGCCGGCTCTTTGGGTTGCCATGCAACGCGCGTTGCAATGCACATTGGTACATTCCACTGAGTGCGTGTGGTGTGTGTTGCGTGTGTGATATTTCATCTGCCCATAACGAGACACATGACATGGGCAACCATCCAATTTGAAACCGGATGAAATTTCCCCCATACCTCGTTAGGTCACAAACATGATATGAGTGCGATGTGGGCAATGAAGCAATGGCAGCGCAAACACAAAGCCAGGCAATCTTCTCAAACTGCCTCATCTACGTCAGCATAGGAGCCATTGCTTAGCCCTGTGGGTTGTACCAAAGGGAAATCACATTTGGTTGCCATGCATGCTCGCAATTCACTATTCCCTCACTGTCTTTTGACCATTCGTTCACCCTTAGTTCACTGTCTTTTCACCCTTTGCTCACCCTACCTAGGAAGGCGTAATACACAGGACAAGCCTCCTCTTGGCACAAAAAGCACGCAACAAGGGCATGAAGGCAGTGAGACAATCTTTGTATATTAGAATATGTGGTGTGGAGCAATGTCATGTTCGATCACCGTCTTTTCACCCTTCGCTCACCCTACCTCGGAAGGCGTAATACACAGGAAATACCTCCTCTTGGCACACAAAGCACGCAACAATGGCATGAAGGCAGTGAGACAATCTTTGTATATGATTATATGTGGTGTGGAACAACGTCACGTATGACAAGAAATTTGCAATACTTGTCCACCGTGGATATGGACCACAAAAGGTGCAAAAATGGGCCGAAAACACCTCAAATCTACATTGTTCAACCCACTCCTGTGCACATAGTATCATATTTCATTTATTACCTAGCATTCAAATACTTATAATACCATCTTGTGCCCCAAACATGTGTGTGGACGGTGATAGGTGATCAAAACCCTACCTATGGATACCATATGGACCATATGGATATGGAGCACAAATGGTGCAAAAACGGGCCAAAAACACCTCAAAACTACATTGTTCATCCCATGCTTGTGCCCGTAGTATCATATTTTATTTCTTACCCAGCATTCAAATGCTTACAATACCATCCTATGCCCCAAACATGTGTGTGGACGGTGATAGGTGATCAAAACCCTACCTATGAACCATATGGATATGGAGCGCAAAAGGTGCAAAAACGGGCCCAAAACACCTCAAATCTACATCGTTCATCACATTCTTATGCACATAGTATCATAGTTTATGTAGTTCTTATCATTCAAATGCATACAATACCAACCCAAGCCCCAAACATGTGTGTGGACGGTGATAGGTGATCAGAACCCTACCTATGAACCATATGGATTTTGGACCACAAACGGTGCAAAATAGGGCCAAAAACACCTCAAATGTTCATCGTTCATCCCATTCTTATGCACATACTATCATATTATATGTAGCACCTATCATACAAATGCTTACAATAACAACCTAAGCCCCAAACATGTGTGTGTACGGTGATAGGCACGCAAAAGCCTACCTATGAACCATATGGAAATGGACCACAAACGGTGCAAAATAGGGCCAAAAATACCTCAAATGTTCATCGTTCATCCCATTCTTATGCACATAGTATCATAGTTTATGTAGTTCTTATCATTCAAATGCATACAATACCAACCCAAGCCCCAAACATGTGTGTGGACGGTGATAGGTGATCAAAACCCTACCTATGAACCATATGGATATTGGGCCCCATGGTGCATGAGAAAGGGATGAATAGCCTAGAATAAAGGCAGAACATCGCGTGTCATGTAGGCTTCTACCAATGGTGATGACAATTTGTTCATATATCACCTCTATACCATCTCTTCCAGCCCTGTAAGGCCCTCTACATGGCCTCCATAGAGCCTAAAACCATGAAAAAGAGTGGTTTTTGGCTAGAAAAGTGTGAATTTCTCAAAATCTTTGCCTGCCAATCTGGATTTTTTTAGGTCAGCAGCAAGGTATTGATCTCGGGGACACGCTCATGCCTTTACTTTGCTTCCAACTGCGAAAAAAAGTGGACTTTTTGGCGATTTTCTATTGCGCACGGCGGTCGGGAATCTGAAACTCGCGTACGCGGCAGTTGTTGACAGTTGATCTGCGGCTCCAGCTCCAGCAACAGCATAATTTTGTTAAAAATTTGAGAAAACACAAAAACAACAGTACTACTGTGTACAGTTTGATATCGCCGTTCTGAAAATGCATGACTTGGAATTTTGGGAAAACAGAGCTGCTAAAATCATAGGTGCATGGCGCCCATCATCCTGTACATACTCCAGATTTCAGTGGCCATTCTGAAATGGCTTGTCAGGTTGCTGATGTACATACTCACGTGCATGCGACGCCCCATCCCGATGTGCATGTGATCCCACAGCCGTTTGTACATACACATGCGCCTTGTGCAGCCACCCATGCAGCGGAGACATCAGAATTACCGAGTTATCACCCCCCCCAAGGGCCTATAGAAATGGGACCACCAGGTTATCACCCCCCCCATGGTCCCCCAAGTGCAGAACTCAGGTTCTCTGGACCCCCCCCTGGATATGCTCATCAGCACACCCAGCAGCATCAGCCATACTCCTCGACCCCCACCCAAGCACATCATTATTGTGCAGAGAGGCGTCACCTTCAGGGACACCACCCTCGGCACTTTGATGCACGGGGAAATTTTGACCCCAGGGTAACCTGCGATGGCCGGAGGATGAGGAACTTCCGAAGGTCAAACCCGTAGGGATTCCTGCTTGGGGTATGGCCTTTGCTGAAGTTCCTGATGACCCGGCCCCGAGTCCCCTGGATAACCTCACTACTTTCAACCAATTCTGGGCAACCACGGGGCCAGGAGCCTATGGTCATCAGGCCACCCCCCCCCTTGACCCCACATCCCTTGGGGACCTGCAGCGGGCCAACCTCCGTCCCAGGTGGGATGAAAAGGGTGAAACCGTGCACCACTACCTCCTGAAATGGAGAAGGTGGGAACGGTCAGTGGGGCGTGCCCTGGGTGAGGAGGCCCGGATTGTGGAAATCTTGGGCTGTAAACCCCGGAAGATTGCCGGCCCAATTGAGGACCGCGGGCCTAGGTGTTTCCACTACCTTAAGGTACCAATGGCTAGGCAACCTCAATTACGGCACTTCTCATATGTAAAAAAAGAAAAAAAAACATCAAACTGGTCCTGCGCTGCAGTGCAGCATTCTCCAAGTGGGCCACCATTCTTTGATGCAAGCCGATGATGTGTTAGTGTATTGGTGTATTGGTGCAGTGGTTTTGGAGTAAGAAAAAGTGCTTTTCCAATGCTTTGAGGCATACTCTAGTTGTATTAGGGATGCACTGAGCATCCAGCATCTTAGTATTGGCCCCACCAAAAGTGGTGATAACACATTTTGACCTATGGAACCAAACACCCAATCAGGATATGGAGTGGACCCCTTAATCCCCTTTCAATGTGAGGCAAATCATCTTTCCCTGAGTTGACTGAGTAGTGACATATCTAGGGCAGAGCCTATGAATTTATCTATGTTTTTCCATGAATTCTTAGCTGTCCTAGTGGTATGCACCCTAGGGGGCTGGGCACCTCTTTTTGAGAGGTCCTGGGTTCAATTCCTGGTCAGCCTAGCTAAGTAGAAAGATCCCATGTGACATGGCAGTGACCTCATCGCCACATGCCCTGCCACCTCAGCACATATGGGACCCAAAACAAAGAGTGCACATCTTCTGAGATGGCACTATGGAGATAGAGTGACCATGGGGCAGTTTTCCAACTCTTTTCCAAAACATTTCAGCTATCTCTGTGAATATGCAATCCGATTTAACCTGAGTTGCAGTTTCTGTGAATATCCTTTCATCTTTCACTGTTCACACTGCAGCCCTTCATGCTTTGATCCTGATTCTCTTCTCCTTGCACACCTCTGGCTTGGGCTATCCTGGATTGACTGTATTTCAGCAAACAAAAGCTTTTCATCTCCAAAAACAAGCAGCAGGAAACCCTACACCAGCAGCAAGCAGCAGGAGAGACAAAAACACAGTGTTGAAACCACTATAAACTTTTCTGGTAGCAGAGGCAGTCTGTCTCTGTGCACCGGCAGCAACCCCGCGCCGTACATCCAGTGCGCCGAGTACAGGCACATATAAGCAGAAGGGCGAACGAAGATGGACACAAGGAAGGAGGACGCCGACGTGAAGACAGCGCCAGTGCCTGAGGCACCAGCAAGGCCAGCACCGGGTGAACCTGGACCTGGACCTAGCGGCGCTGTACCTTCGGAGCCCTTACATGGGCCAGTGGAAGTGGCTGAGGACTCGTTGGATGGACTCCAGACGGCCTTCAGGGCCCTCTCAGTCGAGGAGGTGCGCACACAGCCTGTGAAGAGGAAGACAGAGAGCGAGAAGGATGCTGGAGACGAAGCAGACGAAGGAGAGGAACAAGGGCAAGACCTGACGAATGACCCTACCTTCGAAGGCGCACCAAGCACTTTTGGCCTCCACGCATCACCCTCTCCTATAACCACCACACTCCCAGCCACTGCAACATCCACTCCCAAAACCAACCCGCCTATGGCAGAGGGCACAGGCTTTACTGGCATGCCTCCCTACCCCGCCTATGGTATGGGCCCACCTACCACTGCGCTCCCTGAGGCAACTACTGCCAGTGAGCCGGTGGCTTCCAGCTCTGCGCCGCGATGGTATGCGGCTGAATATCCCCATCCACTACCCGCTACTGGAACCTATGTGGATGTTCCTGGGTATGCACCTGGGTATGCAACCTTGAGTGGGTTGAGGAGAGGACCTGAGTCTCTTGGTGGCAGGAGTAGAGGATCGGGGAGATCCTCCAACAGGTCCCTGATGCGGTCGGAGATCAACGAGGTGCTCCGAGGAGCCACTTCAGAAATCGTGGGCGACCTCACTCAAGAGATCCGAGAGAAACTGGAGCCCCTGATGATCCCGCCCCAAGCGTCACCTACCACAGTGGGAATGTCACCCCACCGAGTACAGGCCAACCACCTGGCGGCAGGGTTGAGAAACACCCTGGGGAGCCTGAGGAGCCGACCGATGCCGACTCCTGCAGCTATACCGAGAAGTCCTTTCGTACCGAGAACGGCCCAGCCGCCCTACAGACAAGTGACGAACTCTACGAGGGCCGAGCTGGACTGGCTGGGGCTGACAGCCTTAAGGGCAATGGTGGACGTGGAGCCTTATGGCTCTAGTGATCTAGGCGGAGACCCCTCTGATGATGAGCCGCCGTTGATGACTTCTGCTTCGCCCTCGGAGGACGATGACCCGGAGGACCGCGAGGACCCAAGGGGGTAGGACGAAGAAGAAGAAGAAGAAGAAGACCCGACGCCCTGAGGGACGCAGGTCTCAGGAGGCGAAGGCTATTGCCACCTCCAAGATCGTGATTAACCTGCCTGAGTTCACAGGCAAGGACCTCAGCGAGTTCGCTGAGAATTTTGGCCGGTTTCTCCGATGGACCGGCCAAACCCACGCTAGTGGGCGAGTCAAGTGCGATCTGCTCCTGCAGTGCTGCAAGACCAAGTACCTGGAGAAGCAGGACAGGCAGATCGTGACTAACTCCGCCACCTTTGCCGATGTGTTGGTTGCCCTGGAGAGGCAGTACCCGACCTACAAAACCGACCTCTCCATCAGGGCCGAGATCCAGAACCTGCCCGTGCTGCCCAACAACCCCAAACCTGGCAGGGTCTCTGAGCTGTTGGCTGACCTGGACCACTGGGCTGGACGACTGACGCCCGGTTCCTACAGCAGCGACGACCTGCTGTTCTGGTTGGTGGCCAAGCTCCCTCGAGAGCTATGGGACGAGTGCCGTTCGACGGGGGAGCGCAAGGCTAGATCCCTCCGCTACGACGATCTATGCGTGCTACTCCTGGAGCTGGCGCTGGAGAAGGAGAGCGACCAGCACTTGAACAATTACCGTCCTGGAGGAGGAGGTTCTGGAGGTCATGGCAAAGGGTACCAAGGGTCCCGACCTGGGCAGGGGACTACCCCCAAACACGCCCACGCCCGTATCATGGAAAACGTCAAGGAGCTCTTCTGGTGTGATGCCAGAGACGAGCAGGGCCACCTGCAGCACGCCCCTGACTGCGAGCAGCGAGACTGCTTCGTAGTCCAGGGGAAGCAGCAGGAGAAGAACACCGGCGCCAAAGCGAAGCTGCCGGATCATTACAGGTGCACCATCACGTGTGCATTCTGCGGGAAGCGGAAGCACTACGAGGATGAGTGCTACCATAAGCAACGCGTATCGGCGAAGCTTAAGGGTGAAGATCCTGGCAAAGGCTCAGGCAAAGGTGGAGGCAAAGGCAAAGGCAACGACTCCGGCAAGGGCAAGTCGAAAGGACGTGGTCAAGGGCAAGACAAGGGTCAAGGTGGACGAGGAGGAGGCGCTAACCGCCAGCCCGACAACAAGAACAAGGACAAGAACGGAGGCGACCCCAACCCTAATCCAGGGGGGAACTCCGAGCCCTCTGGAGGGCAGTCTGGTCCTACCACACGCTCACAAACGCAGGCCCAGCAAGAACAAGGAGCCAAGCGTGAGCATGAAGGTGGTGATGACGGCAACGCTAAGAAGAGGAGCCGTTTCATGAGGATGGCCCGCAAACTGCGGAACAAGGAGTTCGAGGTGACCTGTCCCGCGGAGTTCTGACGGGGACGCTCTGGTGGCACCCAAGACCTGGTGTTTTGGGTACGTATCCAAATAGGGGGACGCGAATACCTGGGGGTATTGGACACTGGCGCCACCATATCTATAGTGGCCAAGAAAACTTTACCTTGTGGGAGCCTGAAGAACACCACGACCACCGCTGCTATACGCATGGGGGATGGACATGTGGTGCACAGCTGCGGGGACTGTGAAGTGGAGGTACCTATGGGCTCCCGGACTATCGCCCATCGGTTCTATGTGATGGACACTGAGGCCTTCGACTTTGTACTGGGGACTGACTTCTTCGTACAGCACTCCCAGATACAATCCCTGACGCTGCAAGCGCCCTACCTCCTCTACGTGGACCACGGCAGTGGCAGAGAGTCTGTGCCACTGGAGCAGTCGGAACATACCTCGAGTTACCTGAGGCTATCGAAGGAGGAGCCCTCGAACATGAGGGCGGCCTCCAAAACTGAGGACTATCAACTAGTGGGGGAAGTCCTAGACCAAGGTCTGAAGGAGTTGGGTTACTCTCGAGAAGACCTGAGTGTGGAGTTGTTCGCCAGCGACAAGCAGCATGTACTGGACCTTTACTGCAGCAAGGGGAATAACTGCAGCTACAAATTTTACTGGCCCTCTTTCGGGATGGCCTACGGGAACCCCAGGTTCAGTGAACTGGGGAAGGTGCTGACCAAGGTGGCCTTGGAACGTTCCCGTATGGTCCTGTGTTCCCCCGACTCGGGAGCCCATGGGGGCAACGAGTACTGGCGAAACCTCCTGGACAGGCTGACTATCAGCTCTGTTCGTTTGCCTGATGAGGCCATCTGCGTACCTCTGGGACGCAAGACGCCTATTGGGAAGCCCGGATGGGGGAGTATGCTCAGCGTGGTGGACGGAGGTCTTACCTCCATCCCCTGGGAGGATCTGGTCCCGACTCTGGTCCAGGCTATACAGCGAGAAAGCGACGGACTCGCCTTGGGTGACTTGAAGGATCGCCTACGACATCAAGATGCTGTTGAGACTACACCCAGAGGAGATGAGTACGTCGTGACTGACACCAACGCCCCAAACTCTCCCTGTCATGTACCTGTTCCTGATGGAGTCTCTGAGTGTGGACTATCTGAGCTACCTAGCTCTATCCACTCAGATGACGAAACTGAGCACGACGCCTTCTTCATGCAGACCTGTGTGGAGGAAGTGGAGAACGCCGAGTACGTCGCCCCACTGAAACCCCTACTCTCCATGAGGGTGGAAGACCCCGTGGACGAGGAGCTGGACCCTCGATCCAGGCTAAGGGAGTATGTGGATTCCAAGAGGAAGTTGGTGGCGAAAAAGCTATGCTACGCGAAGCCTACCCGCAGCTCATGGCTACTGAAGCAAGGACGTATGGGAGACCTATCCCAATTGAAGGAGGACCTCGAACAGAAGATCACCACCTGGCAAAGGGAGGTAGATCTCAAGCTTATGAAGAGCGTGTGGGGCGCCCATGTGAGGACCCCAGAGGAGGACGACCTCTCGGAGGAATGTGTATGTGAACCCCCTCGAGGGTGCCTATGTTGCCATCGTCCACCGGAGATGGTTGAACAAGACCTTCTATATGCCTACCAAGGGCTGAAGGACACTACCACGGGCGAAGAGTCGGTGGAGGACCACCTCCCGACGTCTATTACTCAGGGGGCAAGCAACTTACACTCTGACGAGGACATGGAGGACAAGATCAAGGTATTGGACCCGCGGGTACAGAAGCTTATAAGGACCTATCTGGAGGAGTTCGGAGAACTACCCCCTCCAGCCTCATGTGACAAGCTGGTACAGATGGACCTCAAGCTGAAGCCCGAGTTCGCGGGTCACAAGATCCGGAGGAGACCCTATCCAGCTCCTAAAGAGCAGGCCGACGAGATTGAGCGACAGATACAAGAATGTATCGACGCTGGCCTAGTCCTGGAGTACAAGGACGGGGACTACCCCCTACACTGCAGCCCCTGTTTCCTGGTGGCTAAACCTGGGTCTACAGCCAAACGGCTGGTGGTGGACTACGAAGAGCTGAACAAGAAGACGCTGAACCACTCAGGGTCCATTCCCAATATGGAGTCTACCCTGGAGAAGATAGCCTCCTGCCGCTACAAGACCAAGATGGACAAGAGGAGCAGATTCTGGCAAGTGGACCTGACGCACAACGCACAGGAACTACTGGCCTTCATCACCCCGCAGGGGAGGGTGTTCAAGTGGAAGGTCATGCCGTTTGGCGTGGCTAACGCACCCGCTCTATTCCAAGAGCTGATGAACAAGATCTTGTCCATCCTACGAAGGAGACCTAAGGTGCAGGAGCTCATATCCTGTGGTGCCCAGATGGAGGCTCACATCGAGGTTGTATGCCTCGGGACCAATACCCAGGAGGATCACCTAATCCTCTTGGGTGAGTTCTTTGCGGTCTGCCAGGAGAACCACACACGACTCAAGCTGGAGAAGTGTGAGTTCATGCAGGAGACCATGCAGTACCTGGGGTTTGACGTTGGCTATGGGTGGTGGACCCCAGCGGCCTCTAAGGCCAAACCCCTGATGGATGCCAAGGTACGACACGAAGACCCCAAGAAAGGACTTCATGATGTACGCAGTTTCATTGGGGCGTGCAACTTCTATCGCCGCCACATCAAAAACTTCACCTACACCAGCGCCGTTCTGACGGACTTGATCAAGAAGAGTACTACTTGGCGCTGGGGCCCACAAGAGCAACAAGCGTTTGACGAGCTCGAAGACAAGGTAGCCAACGCTAAGTGCTTGGGCGTGCCTAGGGCACAAGGGGAGATTATCCTGCTGACCGACGCCAGCAATGTGGGTGGTGGTGGAACGTTGTTCCAATGGCAAGCACTAGAGAAGGAGGAGTTCGACTCGGCCATTTCCCAATGGGGGACGGAAGGTCTCAACCGAGATGGAACCCTCAAGCACAGCTACCCTGACGACAAGTGGGTCTTAGTACCTCTGGGCCACTGGAACTGGAAGTGGAACCAGGCCAGGGGGAACTACTCCACCTATGAGCAGGAATTGCTCGCGGGTATGCTGGTGCTATCCTCACAAGCACGACTGTTGGGGAGTAACCCTGTGGTCTGGCTGTGCGACCAAGAACCGGTCCGCAGTTTCCAGAAGGGCCCCCCACCTGAGAAGGCCAAGCTACGCCGCTGGTGGACCTACCTCAGTCAACTACGGCTGACGGTACACCATATCCAGGGAGTGAAGAACGAGTGTGCCGACTACATCAGCCGCAACAACTTGGACGCCCTGATTGGTGCCCGGTCGGAAGCGCTGGCTAAGGAGGCGTTCAGCCGTATGGACGTCCACTTGGACCTCAACATGACGATGATACGCCCCCTGGATGGACTCCAACAATCGGAGTACCTGAAGGAGTTTGGGGATATCTACAAGCGCCTGGAGAAACGCCTTGAACCCCTCCTGGTCCACCAAGACCAGTGGAAGAGGGACAAGAGTTACCTCTGGCACGATGACCGCATTGTGGTGCCTAGTGACAGAGTCCCAGCGCTGCTGAAGTGGACCCATGAGTCCAGCGGTCATGTGGGTGCTGACCGTACCCTGAGGCTGTTCAAGCAGTGGTTCCACACTACGTGGACTGACGACCAACTGCGGAAAACCCTCCAGCCTATCGTGGACAAGTGCCCGTGCAGGTCCTGTAAACCAGGGGATATCAGGGACAGAGGTCTCTACTCGACCCTGCCCATCCCTCACTGTGCTAACAGTGTTATATACGTGGACCACACGGAGATGCCGAAGTTCGGGGGCTATGACTTTGCCCTCGTGGTAACCTGTGGGTTGACCAGGTTTACCAGGGTGTTCCCATGTACCAAGCACATTACCGGGGAGGAGACTACCAAGATACTCCTGGAGGAGTGGTTCCGTGTCTATGGGGCGCCCAAGGAGCTCAATTCCGATGAGGACGTACGAGTACGCTCAGATACCGGTTGGTACAAGAGGGTCCTGAGATCCTTCAATTTTCAGGTGTCTACAGGGATTCCCTACTCGCACACGAGCAACCCCCTATGTGAGCGACAGATCCGTGTCCTGAAGGAGAATGTACGGATATGGTGCAAAACTGAACGCACCAGAGACTGGGTGAGACTATTCCCCGTCATATCCTTGGTGATGAACTCCCAAGAGAGTTCAGCTACTGGCTACTCGCCCCATGAGCTATTCCTAGGGCGCCCGGCATGGTTCCTACATGCCCCCTATCCAGAGGACACCCATTCTTCTGTGGGTGAATGGGTCCAAGAGCAACAAGCGAAGGTGGACAAGGCCAAGGCTATGCTCCAGAGAGTGAGGGAGTGTCAGTGGAACAAGAAGAACAAGCACCGAGTACCGGCCACCTACCAAGAGGGGGACTGGCTGCTGGTGCACCACAGTCGACTAGCCGCCTGGCCACGCTCTACCAGCGATGACCCATACTTCGGGCCGTACAAGATTCTATCAGTGGATGGACACCGTATCACCGTGCGGTGTTCTCGCCGTCTAGGGGGGACCCTGGTGTGCGCTGCTCAACACCTGAAGCGCTACTATGATCCTGAAGACCTCTGTGGGGAGGAGTGGGAGCTGAACGACGAGGAAATCGCCGCTCTAGACCTACAAGGGGCTGCCAGCCCTATGGAAGTTGAAGGTGAACTCCCCGACATGAACGCCGAGGAGATGGCTAAGGAGGGCTTCTACCTGGTGAAGTCTGTCCTACGCTACCGCTATCGCCAGGGTTGGCGCTTCCTCACTGGGAAGGGTTTGGAGTCGAAGAGGCCACCTGGGAGCCCTTCTCTGCATTTGTTCTACCTGAGGGACGCCTAAACTCAGTCCTGGTTGACTACTTGTCCCAGTACAACCTTGGTGAGTTGCTGAGGCTCGCTGAGACGCTTGCCTCCAAGACTAAAGCTAGGGACTTAACCTTACCCTTACCTGCCAAAGCGTATGTGTGAGTGTGCTATTCCTAAGGTCCTGAGAGCAAGCCGCAGAAGTGGTGTCCTAATTATACCAAAGTCTGCACGCTTGCTAAACCTGGAGGGTTGGCTTATTGATGCCACGGGGTACGCCCCGGGTCTCCCCTCCCCTAAGCGCCCAATTTCTGTGCTGGCGCAAAACCTTTGGGGAATACCCAGCGTACTAATCCAGGTATTGTTTTCCCTACCTATCTGTCTAATATAGGGAGGGGTGGCCAAAAGCTATGAAGGCATGAAAACGCCGTTCTGCTAAGTGGCCAAAACACTGACCTAACCACTGCCACAGCCCACCAACCCTGCTAAAATTGCAGGAAACGGGTGGGACAGTGACACACGCACTACAGGTCCTACACACCCTACAGTGGCACCATCCTGGTGGGCGAGCACTGCTGCAACTGGCTCAAGCCCCCATTCAGGACTACCACGCCTACACGCACACTCTACTTGGTGTTGTTGAAGAACATGTCGTGGGTCCTAGCGACCCTCCTGTGAAGAAGACAAGAGAACACAGCGCTGCTGAGCAGCTGTGGCCTAACAGGGGACGCCACAACGCGTTTCCCCTGCTAGGGCTTGGAGGAAAGAGGTGCTCTTTTTGCGTGCACGGCGCAGATGTCGATGACGTCGGACTCCCTGCTCTGCCACAGGCAGAGGCGGAGTTACTTGTTTGTGTGATCTGCGCCCTTGTTTAGCAGGGCATGAAAAAAATCGTATGCTTCTGCACCAATCACCCTACCTGCCCACCTGTAAAGCAAAGGCAAATGAAGGGGTGTTTGCGGCGGAGGGACCAAGCCACACTCCCCGTATTATACGGTTCTCAGTGTGACCTATAATACACTGTCCGCAAACGCGCTGAAGAATCAGCTCCCCTGTCAAGCAAGCAAGCTTTAAGATACTCCTCAGGTTCTCTTAAAGAACGTACCGAGGAGCCCCTGGGTAGCCTAAACAAGGTTTACTGTGCGCACTTCGCGTGGCCTACCCTTTAATGCGCGTGTGAATGCGCGAGCATGCACGACTGCGTTGGGCAAACCTGCCCATCTGAGCCTCAATCACGAACTCCACCAGGGGGTGGCCCTGCCTGGGCTTACTCACCTTACCTACCGCTGGAGAGAGAGAGCAAGTGGGCACGTGAGGGGCGCAAGCGAGAAACGTTGCTATGCATCAGTGTATATGTTCTAATCAGTGCAACAAAAAGGGAGGTTTGTGCTGTAAGAGCAGTTGTCACAGTTGCCCCGCATTGCACCGCAGGGCAGGACCGGTAGCCCCCCGTGACAACCACTCCCTGGCCGAAGGCCATCTGTTATGACCCTAATCTCACCTCTAATCATCTGCAATCTTTCTAATCAATCCCTCTATCGCGTTCTATCGTTGTTAGCGCTGCTACAAGACTCGTTCACGGAGACACGAGACGAGCCATGTGTATGCGGCATACGAGACGAGCATACCTGTAGTTTATACCTGATTCATTGAAGTCTTTTCGTTGATTTTCGAATTCTTGAATTTTTGATACTTCTATTAGTGTAGATGGAATCTGTATGTTTATTTATTAATGTGTGTCTCGTCATTTTCAAGACTACGTGAGACGTACGTTTATAATGCCATTATTTCTGCATTTTCCGGCGCTTCGCTAGGAGCCGCTCCTGCGCGCCGCCTTTTTATGCGTAGGAATTTCTTGATTTAAAAAATCTAGAGATCACTATAATTTTCATAAAAATGTGCTTCTGATGCACAATTGGATTCTGCTCAGGTGTGTTGTCTTAGTTAAAATTCTAGGCCGTCATTTGACGGATTTTGGTGTCGTCGCTTCGCTTTTGCGTGGATTCGTCCATAGTTCTCCCATTCCTGCCTCTGCAGATACCCACGCGCAGCAGCCTGGGAAGACTGAGCAGAACCCAAGACCCCACCAAGGGGCAATTTAATTTTTTTAACGACTCACTTCGCCCTAAGACAGGTCACAGGTCGCCAGCAGGTTTACGAGAACCCATGCGAGTGTGTATATTGTGTCTTGCGTTGGGTTTGTGTCGCGCTGCGTCTTGGAGGGAGGGATGCACATGCACATGTTTTGGCATGCTCCCAAACTAACCCAACCAAGCCACAGGAGCCCCGGCAGCGCCATGAGCGCTGAGTCTTCTGTAGGAAATGTTACAAACAGAGCAGCAAAAGAGCGCCAGCCATGGTGAGCGCCCATTTTTCTGTGTGAGGGAGACTATAGGTATTTTAAAGTAGATGTGGAAACCAAGGGAAGGCCAAGAAAAAAATCCCTTTTTCCTAAAATGCGACAGTGGTGGCCACCACAGCACAGGGGGGGAGTAAGAAAAAGTGCTTTTCCAATGCTTTGAGGCATACTCTAGTTGTATTAGGGATGCACTGAGCATCCAGGCATTTCTATCTTAGTATTGGCCCCACCAAAAGTGGTGATAACACATTTTGACCTATGGAACCAAACACCCAATCAGGATATGGAGTGGACCCCTTAATCCCCTTTCAATGTGAGGCAAATCATCTTTACCTGAGTTGACTGAGTACTGACATATCCAGGGCAGAGCCTATGAATTTATCTATGTTTTTCCATGAATTCTTAGCTGTCCTAGTGGTATGCACCCTAGGGGGCTGGGCACCTCTTTTTGAGAGGTCCTGGGTTCAATTCCTGGTCAGCCTAGCTAAGTAGAAAGATCCCATGTGACATGGCAGTGACCTCATCGCCACATGCCCTGCCACCTCAGCACATATGGGACCCAAAACAAAGAGTGCACATCTCCTGAGATGGCACTATGGAGATGGAGTGACCATGGGGCAGTTTTCCAACTCTTTTCCAAAACAGTTCAGCTATCTCTGTGAATATGCAATCCGATTTAACCTGAGTTGCAGTTTCTGTGAATATCCTTTCATCTTTCACTGTTCACACTGCAGCCCTTCATGCTTTGATCCTGATTCTCTTCTCCTTGCACACTTCTGGCTTGGGCTATCCTGGATTGACTGTATTTCAGCAAACAAAAGCTTTTCATCCCCAAAAACAAGCAGCAGGAAACCCTACACCAGCAGCAAGCAGCAGAAGAGACAAAAACACAGTGTTGAAACCACTATAAACTTTTCTTTTGGGATACTAAAATGAGAAAAGAGAAATGTAGATCTCTTCAGGGACCAATGTAGATCTCTTCAGGGATCCCTACAAGAGTACTGTGGTGCCAGTTCATTGCACGGCATCACAACTCAGTGGGATCTTTGGGGATTTTTGCTATTGGGGCAAGAGGGTGAGGGGAGGAGTCACCCTGGAGGACGCCAGCAAGGACTGGCTGGACGCCCTCCGCCTGCACTCTGATTTGACCCGAAAGGTCATTGCAGAGCAAACTAAGTGCGGCCGGCCCTTTGACTATGTCCGGCTGTACCTGTTTGTGCAGGTCTACTTCCTGCAGCAGGAAAACACCCATGAGCACCTGGCTCATTTGCGGAGGCGGCACCAGGGGTTCAAGGTGAACCAGCTGCAGGAAGGCCCCCCTGACGAGGGGTATTCCACATCGCCTGCCGGGGTCCACAACCTGCTGCAGGATCCTGAGTAGCCCCCCCCTGCACAGGGAGAGAGTGACAGCCCACCAGCGTCCCCTGACGAGGAGCTGGAAATCAATATTTTTGGGCAAAAAGGCACCAAGACTGGACCCTCCTGTAGTTTCTGTGGCTTCAAGGGACACAAGGCGGAGACTTGCTACCGCAAGCATCCCCACCTACGAACGCCCGCAGGGGCCAAAAGGCGGCGCCTGAAGGAGGGACCCCCCTGTAAGGGCTGTGGCAGCACTTGGCACACCCCGGATCAGTGTTGGAAACTTCATCCACACTTGAAGCCCCAGCCAAAGAAAACTGCCCAACCCCCCCCGAAGCGAATTGAGAGGTGTGAGCGGACGCAAAGGGGCGTAGGCCCGCTCACAGGACGCCCAGGGTACCCCAGCCTGAGGGTTGACGGCCTGTGGGGTGAAAAATACGCGGTGCGCCTCGCGGTTGTACTCGAGGGGGATGAACTGGAGGTACTGAGACCGCCCCGATCAGCGGTAGTGGACTCAGCAGCCAGGAAAGGCCTGATCCTGCCAGGGACCTTCTTATTCAAGTCGCTGGAGCCCCTGTTGTCGGCTCTGGATTTTCAGTGCATCATCGACACGGGTTGTGACGCCCTCGGGGTGATCGGATATGAGTTGGTACCAGATCAGGTCCGTACCAAGGCTGACAGTCCAATACGGCTGATTGGGGCTGGATCCAGTTCCCTGAAGGGAGGCACCCATTGTATACATGGGGCCCTCTTACTCCCCGGATCACACAAAGGGAAATACGTCCGAGCCCGATGTCCTGATGCAACTCTGTACATCGCTGACATTGGGCCCAGAGCTATAGTGGGGTATCCCTTATTGGCTCGGTATGGTTTGGCAGTCTTCCCAGGGCAAGGGTCATTGATTTTTGAAGAGGATCTTAGTCGGGAGACCATCACTTTTTGCACTATGCATCCCCTCATCCCCGGGCTGTGGGGACTATCACTGTCGCGGACTCTGAGCCCCCACCTGGGCTGGAACTGACCCAGGTTGAGAGGGACAACCCGATCCAGTCGGTCGTCCCATGATACTCTGTTTCTGCGCCAACGGTCACTGAGGATGGTCCTTCAGATCTCAATCGGGACGAGGGTTCAGTGAGATCTGTGGGAGTGGGCACCCGAAGGTTAAATGCCCTAGTCGAGCCTCACTCTCGGCCATTGGTCCTTATGAAGGGGTCCACTCCTGCACAGATGGATCTGCCTTCGTCGATGGGTGCCATGTCCCTGCCTCCGCGGGATACCTCTGCGCTCCAAGAACGCACGACGCAAGTTGTGCGGGCGAGAGGGCACAGGGCAGACTGGGTACTTCTGCGCCTTGGTCTGAACAGTTCAACAGTCCGTCGCCCACCATGCATACCCTGACTTATTCTGAAGTGACAGCACCTCATGGGACAGTTGACACTACCCACACAATCTTGAACACACAATCTGTACCTCAGGAACTGATGGAGAGGCCTTCACAGGTTCTACTCTCACCGGCAGGGACCAGCTGTGGAAGCGGTCCTGATGCCCAGGTCATACCCTCCACCATCATCCCCATTACACCTGAGTTGCAGGTCAGTTTGTTAACGCCGAGTTCAGCAGGATTACAGCCTGAGCAGGGCTTGAGAGAAGACCCATCAGCGGTCCAGAAACTAACCGGGGCTGCCCTCAAGGACAGCGACCCAGAATCTCAGTCCACAGGATGGGATTACCATAAGTTAGTGTCAGCTGTACTCGCCCTGTCCGGGAGTATAGCCGCCCAGGCTTGGATTCACCAGAATTCCAGAGGGTAGATTGAAAGAGATACTCCCCCTGCTTCTGCGCCTACAAGGGCCGACCCACAGCTGGTGGACGCCCTATGCATCATGACATCCCTCTTGGCTGACTTGTGCCATCAGGTGAAGGCACCCCACTCCGTCCAGCCAGAAACGCATTCAGCATGGCCTGAAGTGCCAACGACTGGTGAGCCCATCAGGTCGCACCTGAGGGTCCCGGCAGCTGGTACAGACTGGGACCAGACCAAAGAGGCGATGGTCGACGAAACCCTTTCATCCCTTTTTCCTAACCCCCACTGTACTTCCTTCCCCTGATGTCCCGCAAGAGCCGTCCGATCAAGGTCCTGCCGCCCAGTTGCAAGTCTCTGGGGACTTGACCAAGATTATCGCGGTCTTTGCCGAGGATTGGCTGGACATTGGCGACCAGGAACTCTCAGGAGTCCGGTCAACTGATGTCCACGATCAGGATTTTGAATCCCGTTCAGGTGATGAAGGTTCCTTGGGTTTCGATCCGCCCGATGAGTTCATCGGCCGGTTCGGATGCTCACGAGACCACGGGGGTGTGGAGTTTGGTGCCATGAACATCAGTGTCATGGACCTGCAGGACCCACAGGACAAAGCCCCAATGGCAAGTCCAGCCCCCACCGGGGTTTCTCATGAGATCCCGCCAATACAACCCCGACAGTCCGCTGGGATACCGCGGAAACTGAGGCGGCCAGGCGAATTCAAGAATGAAAGATACGACCTGCGCCCGCTATGGCGCGAAACGTTGTGTGAATGGGCTGGAAGAGCTTTGTGGAATACCGAGCCCCTCTAGCCCACACTCAGCCCCTTTGACCGCCTCGGGACTGTGAGTGGAGTGCGTGAGAAGGGTCGACAGTGGCGTAAGTGGGGTCAGGGAAGTGGGGGAAGAAGAGTGAAGAAGCGAAATCGGACTGGACTCTCACCCCCCCGTAAGACCAAGAAGGCACCAAAAGGGTATATGTGCCCTTGGGGAGGGGAGTATCATCCTTTGTTTTTCTTCCCGCCGTTGGCCGTTTAGGACAATTCTACAGGTACCTATGCGTTTCATTCAAGTCGATCGCCATCGCTAAGCACAGATCTCAGGACAATTTTGCTCAATTCAGCTCATTTTCTCACATTTTGATATATATTTGTCAGGTTTGGGTGGCTTCCTGCCGTTTTTCAGCTACCCTTGACACTTCTCACCTACTGACGTATGTTTTCAGGAGGGGAGTGTAACGGCAGCGGTGTGATTAATCATTAATTTACGCATCATCAGAATCAGAATTTCAATGATTTTCAGATGTACATTAGTGCAGATAGATTTCCCCCTTATTTTTGAGTTTCCCGTTCGCCGCCAGATGTCGCCCGTGAGCGCGCGTCGAGTCGCATTTGTCTTTCGTGATTTCCCAATCGGATTCATTTAAATTATTTCGAATGATTTCGCATTGTGTCATTATGTTCGATACATGCACCACTAAATTCTATGTCTGCTCCAGTTTTGTAGACCGGGTTTTATTGACGACTCATATTCCACCATGGAATTCAGTGATGCTCTTAGTGCCTTGCACCAATGGCTTGTTGAGGCTGGATATGGGTCTGGGGATGATCAGTTTGGTTCGGAAACATCAGAGGCAGTGTTGGGCGTTACGATCCCTGGGGCATCAAGGCTACAGGCTTCGCAGGTTCAAGAAAGATCCACCACTACACAGCGGTTACAGGCTCCCAGAGCCTCCTCCTCCAGGGCGATAGGCATTTAGGTGCTGGTCGCTTTCTTTGTCCAGCGCCAGCTCCAAAGGCAGGACGGACAAGTCCTCGTCGGTGAGGGTCCTTGCCTTCCGCTCTGCCGTAGCCCGGCATTCATCCCACACATCTCGTGGGATCTTCGCCACGAGCCAGAAAAGCAGCTCATTGCTGCCGTACGACCCTGGTGTCAGCGTGGGCACCCATTGGTCCAGGTCCGCAAGCAATTCCGTGATGCGGGCCGGCTTAGGGTTGTTGGGCAGCGGGGCCAGGTTCTGGATCTCTGTCCGGATGGAGAGGTCGGTCTCATAGGAGGGGTATTGCCCCTTCAGGGCCACTAGCACATCGGCGAAGGTGGCGGACTTCGTGACGATATGCTTTACATGTTTTCTCAGGTACTTAGTCTTGCAACATTGCAAGAGCAGATCGCACTTCACCCTGCCGCTAGCATGGGTCTGGCCGGTCATCCTTAGGAAGCGGCCAAAATTCTCGGCAAACTCGGATAGGTCCTTCCCAGTGAACTCGGGTAGGTTCACCACAATCTTCGAAGTGGCGACCGCCTTGGCGTCCTCAAAATGACGTCGTCGGTTCTTTCGCTTCTTCTTCTCCTTTCTGTCCCTCAGATGGTCGGGATCCTCAGGGTCATCGTCATCTGAAGGGGAAGCTGACGACAGGGAAGGCGGCTCATCGTCAGGGGGATCGCCGCCTAGGTCACTGGAGCCATAAGGCTCGACATCGACCATAGCCTTCAAGGCTGTAAGTCCCAGCTGGTCCAGCTCCGCTCTGGTGGACTTAGCCACGTGACAGTACGGCGGCTGGGCAGTCCTCGGGACAAAGGAGCTCCTGGGCACCACCACAGGTGTAGGCATAGGCCGACTCCTCACTCCTCCAAGATTGTGGCTTAGCCCAGCCACCAGGTGATTGGCTTTCACTCGATGGGGAGAGGCTCTCGAGGTCATAGGTGACCCTTGTGGTGGAATCAGGGGCTCCAGTTTCGCCCTGATCTCTTGGGTGATATCCTCAAGCAGGTCAGCTGTGGCTCCACGAAGGGCTTCTCTTAGTTCTGATCTGGTCAGGGACCGGTTGGACGATCTCCCCGATCCCCTGCTCCTGCTCCCGCAGGACTCAGGGCCTCTTGTTAGCCCACTTAGGGTGGCATACCCAGGTGCTGGCAAAGGATAACCAGACTCATAAGCTGCATACTCATGAAAATCAGCCGTGTAGGCTCCCGTAACGGGTAGAGGAGGGTGATGATGATAATCAGCCGCATACCAACGCGGGGCAGAGCAGGAGGCCACTGCCTCACTGGCAGTAGGTGCCTCAGGAAACGCAGTGGTGGTTGGGTCAACACCATAGGCAGGGGTAGGCGTGCCAGTAAAGCCTGTGCCCTCTGCCATAGGCGGAGTGGTTGTGGGAGTGGAAGTTGCAGCTGGATATGAGGTTGGGAGTGTGGTGGTTGTAGTAGATGGTGATGCAGGGTGGCCAGAGGCACCTGGTGCGCTCTCGAAGGGTAATTCTTTCTTAGGGTGGCGCCCTTGTTCACGTCCTTCGTCTGCCATGCCGTCTGCATCCTTCTCGCTCTCCTGCTCCTTCTCTTCAGACTCTCCGCCACGAACTGAGAGCCCATTGAAGGCAGCTCTCAATCCTTCCATAGAGTTGTCAGCCTGCTGGTCCACTGGCCCATGTAGGGACACCGAAGGTAAGGCGTGAGGTCCAGGTCCAGGTCCCCATTCAGGCGCTGGCATTGCTCATGCCTCAGGCGCTGTCTTCACGTCGGTGTTCTCCTAGGTGGTCATACTTCTCTTTGCCCTTCTTGCTGATGACAGTCCTCGGCGTGCTGGATGTGCGGCACGGGGTTGCTGCCGGCACGCAGAGACCGGCTGTCTCTGCTACTGACCAGAAAGGTGTTATAGTGTTATCAGCACTTTGTATTTGTTGTGCTTCTCCTGCTGCTTGCTGCTGTTGATGGGATCCTGCTGCTTGTTTTTGATGATAAAAATGTTTTGATGAAATAAAACCAATCAAGTGCAACCCAAACCAGAGTAGTGTGCAAGTAGAAGATAAACAGGATCAAAGCATGAAGGGGTGCAGTCACAAAAGAGTTAAGATAATCAGGATATCTACAATGGACTGCACAATTAGACAAACAGTGCAACTGAGATTGAAAGATTTTACATGCTTGTGAAAAACTGATTGAAGAACAGCCCACAATGGCACACTCTCATCATTGTGCCATCTTAGGATGTGCACTCTTTGTTTTTGGGACCCATAGGTGCTGACGTGGCATGGCATGTGTTGCTGAGGTCACTGCCATGTCACATGGGTGCTTCCTACTTAGATAGGCTGGCTGGGTATTGAAACCAGGACCTCTCAAAAAGAGGTGCCTCAGCCCCCTAGGGTGCAGACCACTAGGATAGATAAGAATCCATGAGAAAATATAGATAAATCCAAGGGCTCTGAATCAATGTCAGCGCCTCAGTCGGTCCAGGAAATGATGTTTTTGTCCACATTGGTAGGAGTAAGAAAAAGTCACTGCCATGTCTTTCTTGGAGGGCTTCATCCAGGCCAAGCGCCCCTCAAAACCCGTTTGTGGATTTCAAGACTTATTTAAGTATTTTTATCTCTCTTTTGAAGCTTAAAGTGCACTTTCTCAAAGTAACTAGGGTTGGAACCCTAGCCCCCCATCAAATTCACCCCTACCACTCAACTGAGCGGAGGTATCTTCCTTCATGGAGGTTATACCGAAAATAAATAGGCATTTCATGCCTAAGGCTTTGGAAACTAAGCCTAGTGGTCCCCCAACCCAGGACCCCCATACTCAACTGTTTCTACCACTTATTGTGGTTCTACTCTTTAACTGTTTCTGAATTCAGTTGCTTGGCCAAGTCATATTCTGTATCTGGCCTAACTCCTTTGCCCCATATTCCTAACCAGCTCCATTTCACCCAAAAGAGTGCACATGAAGTGCTTGATGCTAACTTGGAGGCTAGAGTCAGGCCAGCTTTCAATTAAAATCATTTGTTTTATCCATTTGTGATTGAATCTTTGTATTTAAGCCTGCTTTGTCTATCTGCAGCCCTTCTGTGATATACTGGATTTCACAACTATTCATTGATTCGATCCATATCCTGTTCTTGCTCTACTTGCTGCTTTGGTCTGGGTTTTGAACATCAAAACCTGCAGGATTTCATTAGCATCTCTAAGGCACTGATCAAGGACATCTTTCCGGTAGCAGAGGCAACCGTTGAGAACCTTTCGAACCGACTCTGAGAAGAACACAAGCCAAAACCAGAAACAAACAAACAAGTATGTTATATGCCACGCAACGCTACATAACGCCCTAACAAACAGAATGCACAATAAGATGGCAAGGAGGCAAGTGTACGTTACAAACCGCGCCATGGTGGGGGCATACCGCAAGTATGCACACATGCATGCAAAAGCCCCACCCCAGCACGCCCACTGGCATAGGGGGTACGACGGTGCCGGAACACGCCAAACATGAAAAGAGGTGGGTAAAGAGGGAGCCGCGCAAGTATGTTAAATGTCACGCCGCGCACGCGAGAAAGACAACGAACAAAGGTGGGCAAAGAGGTGTGTGGAGCCGTGTCGAGTGCAAGTAGGATATAAACCTACGCCAAACAACGCACGCTAAAATACGCCGTAACAAGCACAACACGGTAAGAAAAAGGAGAGGGGAGAACATGTACGAGGCATAAGTAGGTAAAATACCGCACCACCGCAAGAGTATGAGACCAACCGAGGCGCCTTGGTGACCTTCATTATCGGACATGTCCCAACATGGTTACTCGGCTGCCGAGGCCACGACCGGAGCCCGTTGTGCGCCAAGCCGGACGAGGTAGAGGCGGAGGTCGAGGTGGTGGTGGTAGAGGTCAAGCTCAGCGTGGTGGTGGCCGAGGCAATGGTCGAAGACGGCCTGGGCAACATGCACAACAAGTGGTAGCGGAAGTTTATGTTCGCCGGTTCAATCGAATGGTGTCCAAGGTATTTATGCTAGTACGCAAAAGCCCAAAGCCAAATAAATGTATGTTTGATTCGTGTAGTACGTTGCTCTTTCATCATTGCACCTCAGGAGCGCATTGCTATTGAAAACGCATTCTCCAACATCAAGAAGTTTGGCCTTTTTCATCGAGTTAAGAGCCGAGGTGGATCGTACGAATATAATGAGTTGACCTACTTCTTCTTGGCGGCGTGTGTACTACATAATTGTGAGATTCAGTTTGATTTGCAAAATGGTTGCGAGCCTACAGCTGAGCGGCCATGCAAATGTGCATAGTAGATCACCAAGAGTGTTAGGAATTTAGGATTGTCAAACAATGCAAATGATTGAACCATCGATCTACGATTTGCATCATTGCTTTGCACACGTTTGGGCAGGTTTGCTAAGGTGAGATCTCACAATTTGGCATGAACAAAGAACATTTTTAGTACTATCGAACTGCCTGTTTGAGGTATCTATGGCTTTCCATCGATAGGGTAACACATTGGGCGACAGGGAGGCGACAGGGAGGCGACAGGGAGGCGACAGGAAGGCGACAGGCAAGCGACAGGCAAGCGACAGGCAAGCGACAGGAGAGCGACAGGTTACCGGGTCGGGCGACAGGGAGGCGACAGGGAGACGACAGGGAGGCGACAGGGAGGCGGCAGGAAGACGACAGGCAAGCGACAGGCAAGCGACAGGCAAGCGACAGGAGAGCGACAGGTTACCACGTTGGGCGACAGGGAGGCGACAAGGAGGCGACAGGGAGGCGACAGGGCGGCGGCAGGAAGACGACAGGCAAGCGACAGGAGGGCGACAGGGAGGCAACAGGAAATAGCGACAGGAGAGCGACAGGAGGGAACGACAGGAGAGCGACAGGAGAGCGACAGGAAGGCGCCAGGCAAAAAATAGCATGGCGACAGGAAACGACAGGAAGCGACAGGAAGCGACAGGATAGCGACAGGAGGGCGGCAGGAAAGGGACAGGGAAGCGACAGGAGAGCGACAGGGGAGCGACAGGACAGCGACAGGGAAGCGACAGGCAAGCGACAGGGGAGCGACAGGGGGCTGAAAGTGCCAAAACAGCGACAGGGAGGCGACAGGGAGGCGACAGGATGGCCACAGGAGGGCGACGTGGCCCGAATCTAATGGCAAGATGCCATGGCCTGACTAAACCCCCGCCGTCGCACACCCGTTCGCATAGGGAGCACAACGCCGCCGCGACACAGGGAACACGCAAGGACTTGGGTGAGATAAGTATGTTACACCCACGCAAGGAGCATAACGGCGACAAGACACGCATCACACAAAAATATAATGAGGGAAAGGAGGGAGCCACGCAAGTATGTTACCACGTCGTGCCACGCCGCGCACACGGGAGAAGCAACGAGCGCCCGGCCCGTGCCACCAGCCGAGACCAACGAAGGTGTGGAACCAACCAGGGAGCAGGGAGAGGAATAGGAAAGAGGGCCCCCTCTTTTTGCATAGGTAGTACAACGGCACCAAGACATACAACACACGAAAGGGTGTGGGTACGGGAAGAGAGACATAAGCACACCATGGTATGGCACAAAGGGGTAGGAGCGTGCGCACAGACGTAGACACAAGTGCGAAGGCAGGTATGTTATACGCCGCGACGCCGCAACGGACGTGGTGCCATCGATGCACGACGAAGGCCCACATACCCCAACCCTTCCTTTTGTCTCACAGGGCGCGACCAGAGAGAAAGCCGGCGAAGAGAAAGACAGAGACACACACCAGGGCGGAGGCAGGGAAAAAGGGCATGCCAGGGAGAAGGGCGAGCAGAGGAAAGGGAATAGAGCAACGAAGCCACAAACAAAACAAGAGGTAGCCAGCAGCCGAGCAAGGGACGCGCGCAGGGGAGGGGGCATGGCAGGCACACGGCACACGGCGGGCACCACACCGCAAGGAAGCACCAGAGAGGGGAGCACCAGAGTAACAAGAGAAAAGCGGCATCACGCACCACGACACGCACCGCACAGACACCACACACACCGCACACACCCACTACCGCGCCCACAGCACGTGGCCAGCGAGCCCCGGCAGCCCGCCCAGAGGGCGGGCAGCCGGCAGAGAGGGAGCGCCTGACCCCAGACGCCCGCCACAACGGCGGACAGCAGCCCCCCCGGGGACGCCCTACTGCCACCCCCACAGCGCGCAACGCCCGCCCACAAGGGCGCACGCTGTGGGGCCGGTGCTGGGTCCCCACGCCCGCACCGACCGCACCCTGGACACACGGGTCGCGGAACCCCGGATGCCCGCCCAGAGGACGGGCTGCTCGGGGAGGGACAGCGCCTGACACCAAACGCCCCTCACAACAGTGGCAGGCCACCCCCCCCGGGGACGGCCCCCCACCACCCCCGCGGCCCGCAGCCCCCACAGGGCATGCAGGCGAAGGGGACAGTGTTGAGCCCCCACACCCACACGCCCGCGCCCACAGCATGTGGGTGGCGGACCCCAACAGCCCGCCCAGTGGGCGGGCAGTTCGGGGAGGGCGAGCGCCTGACCACAGATGCCCCTCACAATGGTGGAAGGCGCCCCCCCGGGAACGCCTTTCCGCCAGCCCCACAGCGAGCAACGCCGGCCCGCAAGGGCGCACGTCGTGGGGCTGTTGCTGGGTCCCCACGCCCGCACCGACCGCACCCGGGACACACGGGTTGCGCAACCCCGGCTTCCCGCCCCAGAGGACGGGCGGCCGGGGGAGGGACAGCGCCTGACACCAGACACCCCTCACAACGGTGGCCGGCCACCCCCCCCGTGGACGGCCCCCCACCACCCCCACGGCACGCAGCCCCCACAGGGCATGCAGGCCAAGGGGACAGTGTTGGGCCCCCGCACCCACACACCCGCGCCCACAGCACGTGGGTGGCGGACCCCAACAGCCCGCCCAGTGGGCGGGCAGTCGGGGGAGGGGGAGCGCCTGACCTCAGATGCCCCTCACAACGGTGGAAGGCACCCCCCCCGGGGATACCACTCCACCAGCCCCACAGCGAGCAACGCCGGCCCGCAAGGGCGCACGCTGTGGGGCCGTTGCTGGGTCCCCAGGCGCGCACCGACCGCACCCGGGACACACGGGTCGCGGAACCCCGGCTGCCCGCCCCGGAGGATGAGCGGCACGGGGAGGGACAGCGCCTGACACCAGACTCTCCTCACAACGGTGGCAGGCCACCCCCCCGGGGACGGCTCCCCACCACTTCCATGGCAGGCAGCCCCGACAGGGCATGCAGGCCAAGGGGACAGTGTTGGGCACCACACCCACACACCCGCGACACAGCATGTGGGTGGCGGACCCAACAGCCCGCCCGGTGCGCGGGCAGTAGGGGGAGGGGGAGCGCCTGACCTCAGATGCTCCTCACAACGGTGGAAGGCACCCCCCCTGGGGATGCCCTTCCGCCACCCCCACAGCGAGCAACGCTGGCCCGCAAGGGCGCACGCTGTGGGGCTGGTGCTGGGTCCCCACGCCCGCACCGACTGCACCCGGGACACACAGGTCGCGGAACCCCGGCCGCCCACCCCAGAGGACGGGCAGCCGGGGGAGGGACAGCGCCTGACACCAGAAGCCCCCCACAACGGTGGCAGGCCACCCCCCACGGGGACGGCCCCCCACCACCCCCGCGGCACGCAGCTCCCACAGGGCATGCAGGCCAAGGGGACAGTGTTGGGCCCCCACACCCACACATCCGCGCCCCCAGCATGTGGGTGGCGGACCCCAACAGCCCGCCCAGTGGGCGGGCAGTCGGGGGAGGGGGAGCGCCTGACCTCAGACGCCCCTCACAACGGTGGAAGGCACCCCCCCCGGGGATGCCCTTCCGCCACCCCCACAGCGAGCAACGCCGGCCCGCAAGGACGCACGCTGTGGGGCCGGTGCTGGGTCCCCACGCCCGCACCGACCGCACCCGGGACACACGGGTCGCTGAACCCCGGCTGCCCGCCCCAGAGGACGAGCGGCATGGGGAGGGACAGCGCCTGACACCAGACGCTCCTCACAACGGTGGCAGGCTACCCCCCCGGGGACGGCCCCCCCACCACCCCCGCGGCACGCAGCCCCCACAGGGCATGCAGGCCAAGGGGACAGTGTTGGGCCCCCACACCCACACGCCCGCGCCCACAGCACGTGGGTGGCGGACCCCAACAGCCCGCCCAGTGGGCGGGCAGTTCGGGGAGGGGGAGCGCCTGACCTCAGATGCTTCTCACAACGGTGGAAGGCAGCCCCCCGGGAGCGCCCTTCCACCATCCCCACAGCGAGCAACGCCGGCCCGCAAAGGTGCACGCTGTGGGGCAGGTGCTGGGTCCCACGCCCGCACCGACCGCACCCGGGACACACGGGTCGCGGAACCCCAGCTGCCCGCCCCAGAGGACGGGCGGCCGGGGGAGGGACAGCGCCTCGCAACGGTGGCAGGCCACCTGCCCCGGGGACGGCCCCCCACCACTCCGGCGGCACGCAGCCCCCACAGGGCATGCAGGCCAAGGGGACAGTGATGGGCCCCCACACCCACACGCCCGCGCTGTAACGGCAGCAGTGACAGCACTCAGATTATACATCAATGTGATCAGAATTTCAATGATTCTCAGATGTACATTAGTGCAGTAAATTTTCCGCTTGTTTTCATGTTTTCCGTTCGCCGCCAGATGTCGCCTGTGAGCGCGCGTCGAGTCGCATTTGTCTTTCGTGATTTCCCAATCGGATTTATGTAAATTTTTTCGAATGATTTCACGTTGTGTCATTATGTGCGATGAATGCGCATTGAGATTCTATGTCTGCTCCATTTTTGTAGACCGGGTTTTCGTACTCTTCATTTTCCACCATGGAGTTCAAAGGACTTACAAGTGCTTCGCATATGTCGCTCCCAGAGGCTGGATATGGGTCTGAAGAGGGTTATGTGGGTTTGGAGATATCAGGGGCAGTGTCGGGCGTTACGACCCCTGGGGCATCAAGGCTACAGGCTTCGCAGTTACAACAAAGATCAACCACTATGCAGCGGTTACATGGTAGCAGAGGAAATCATGACTCTGCTTCTGGAATCTCCACGGACACTCTGAGATCATCGGACTTTAGCGGGGCTATCACTCGTAGAGAGTCACTGCGTGTTCCCCCTGAGGTTACCTTCGTGGCATCTCCCCAGCAAACCGAGGATCATCCTTCAGAGTGCCCTTACTGTGGCCATAGACATTGGCCTGGAGTTCATACTTGTGCTGATTGTTGTGTGAACGCCCCACCCAACCTTAAACCCGGTCGAGAATCTCCCTCCTCGAGTGAATCTCGTTCCAGCTCTCACGCTCTACCTGATCTTGAAGACAGCAGCAGCGAAGGAGAGCAGTCTGATACCGGAATTAGTCGTGATTACTGGGAAAACCACTTCCAGCAGATCTGGAATGAGGAATTCCTGCACAGGCAGAATTGGCTGCTGGCGGAGGCGAAATATCGTGGCCGCCTGAGCGACTGGTTCAGGGCGTCGTGCCAGTTCCTCAGGGACAGCGGCCGGTTGAGATTCGACGCCACATTGCAGGAGCAAGAGGACTGGGAAGAGCTGATGGACCAGTTCGACCACCAGGCCGCCGTGATGGTGCAGATGGCCATCATCGCCGAGAAGAGACGCCAGAATGTGCGTCAGCACGCTGGTCCGTCGGGCGCCTGGGGTCCGAACGACGACGAGGTCGACGAAATGAGGTGTGATTCGACGCATTCTCACCTCTCCTCGGAGCAATTGTCCAAACTCCCCAGCTCCACCTCCAGTGTTGACACTTGGGTCGACGAGGTGAGAAGCAAAGGAAAAGGGACGAGATGCCCTTCCTGTGGCGAGTGCGCCAAGGACTGCTCCTGTCTAAGACAGATTTCGTCGCTGGAGAACAGGGTGAAGGAGCTGAAGAAGGCCGCCAAGGAGAAGAAGAGGGATGACGACAGCAAGTGGAAGGAGATGGAGCAGAAGCTGGAGAAGCTTACAGATCTGGTACAAAATCTGAGCACTACTGGGCTCACTGGACCAGCGCCTACAATGGCAAGCCACCCAGCACCTACCTCCTCAGCTGCACCTGCATCCACGCCTTACGGCGTTCCACATTCTCCGGCACCCCCAGCTTTTACTGGTCACATCCCAGCCTTTACTGGAACTTCTGGTATCCCCCCTACTGGATTTACAAGTCCTATTGGGTTCAATCTGGGTACCGAAGGAGGAGAATCTTCGTCGGAGAGGTCTATACTGTCTGTTGGTACTGTCGGAGACATTGATGGAGAAGCAAGGACCACCGTGAAGGAGAGATCAATGGCCTTGAAGAAGAAGGACCGGCAGCAGAAAGAAAACGAAGCAAAAATCAAAGAAAAGCAGAAGAAATTGAAGGAGATGAGGCTGCATCAAGCACAACCGACGCCGTTTGTGCAGCCTACAGGCGTTGCTGGCGGCCGCAATTGCGCAGGCACAGGCAATGGGAGGCGCCGCTGTCAACCCGGTGTTCGTCAATCCGGTTGGCACATCCACAGGTTTCAACCTCAACCACCTGCTCAACCCGTTCCACATCAGGCTCCGAGGCTCCGTGATGAAGCAGCCCAAGTTCTCAGGGCACCCAAATTACTGGGCGTCCTTCGAGAGGCAGTTCATGGTGTGGCTGCAGACGGAGAAACTGGACAAGGAACTCTGGATCCTTGGGTTGATGGACTGTTTGACTGGCAAACTCAGGGAAAGTACATACAATCTTCATGTGGAAAGGCAGAATCAAGGAGATCCCCTGACTTATGAAGAGCTGTATCGAAGTCTCAAGAAGAAAGGCTCTCGACTTCCTGAAGATCATTACAGGAACCATCTGGAGAACTTCAGGGCGATCAAGAAATTGTTTCTGGAAGAAATTCAAATTGCAAGGCAAGATTGGGAGTTTTTGGTGCAAGAGGCGGAGAACTCGGGAGAAGGACTTTCTGAAGGCGAAATGAAGAAGATCCTCCTGAGCAAGCTCATGCCAGAGACCAAGCAGAAGATCAGGGACTCTCAGGCGGACCAAAAAGTCCTGGGCAACTGGGTTGAAGTCCGAGGATTGCCGGAAACTATGGGAAAAATGGCAGTTCGTGAGTTGCTACACTCTATCAGTGCTACTGGATTGAGAGATATCACTATTCGTGAGGGCAGATGGAGAGTTGGTTTCCACGATTCTGAACAGCCGGAGTTTTTCTGTAGCATGGTGGATGGAAGAGTGAAGTATAAGGGAACAGTTTTGAGAGTGCGACCGTGGATCTTCTCGTATGGAGTCGAGCAGATCTGGGACCAACTTGAAAAGTATGCAAACTTAGAACGCCAGAAGTCCCAGGATGCACATGGCTTCGGAGGCAAGGTCAACGCAGTTGGTGAGAAGGGATGCTCTGTGTGCATTGCCCTTGGAACGGAAGGTCGAGCGGCGACTCACACGACCGCAGATCACAGGTGGACGCCCTCAGATCTCAAGACAATTCAGTCCAAAATGGATGGAAAGGGAAATTCTCCCAAAAATCCCCAGCAGGATGGAGCACGAGATGCTGACCAGGATGGAAGGGGAAAGGGTAAAGGGCAGTCCAAAGGAAAGAACAGAGACTGGACACCAAAAGATTACTCGCAGCAAGGCGGAGATCCAAGTGGCTCAAGATGGACCGATGCTGGTGGAAAATCTGGTGGAAAATCTGGTGAAAAAGGTGGCAAAGGCCAAGGAAAGTCCGGGAATCAAGATGATTCCAAGGTGAATGGCAAGCCCCTGTACGCGGAGATGCCAGCGAACAAGACCTTCGGCAACAACAAGGATACTGGAGGTCGAGGCAAGGGCAGATCCAACGAATCCAACCCCAATTCCAACACCTCCAACAACAAAGGCCAAGGAGGTAAGAAAGGTGGTGGTGGAAAGTCATTTGGTGGTCGTGGACGTGGAAAAGGAGTCAATGCCGTCGAAGCAGGATAAGAATGGGTTGACGAAGGACATGTACAGGACATACAGCCGAACGAAGAAGAAGAATGGCAATAGGAAAGCCAACTTGACCCCAATCCCAACACTGGGGTTGAGTGGCAGGAGACAAAACCCATCAGGGTAGTTGGGGCGGTGGATGGACGCTGCTGGGATAGGCTGGCGCCGTCCTCCGGCCTCCTGTACCCTGCCTGGGTCCTCAGCGCTGTCCGGCGAGGCAAGCAGCGCCAGTTTGTCTGCTGGATCCAGGTCAGATCGACGGATGGTAAGGTTAAACTTGCCAGATGTCTGATTGACAATGGTTCAGAGGTCAATCTGGTGAGGAAAGGCTTTCTGCAGGAGGATGAGACGAAGATGTCCTCGACACCTGTCCAGCTGGAGGGAGTCAGCGGACATCGCCTTGACGGTGGCGACAGAGAGGCAGAATTGGCGGTCAGATTGGTGAAACAATCTGTCTGGAGCGTGGAAGAGACGGTCACGGAGGAGTGGTTTTCTGGAAAATTCTATGAAGCCAGTATAAAGTATGATTTATTCATGGGTCAACCTTGGCTTCACGCTCACCGTGTGTCGCCCATGAGACACAGGACATGCTTCCTCCAGGATCTTTCGACCAGCGACCCGTCTGACCTGTATTATCTGCACCCATATACCAAGAGTATCCACCAATTCAAGGAGCGAAATAAGCTGCATTTCCGGCAAGATGGGCAGGAATGGACAAGGAATCAAGAAGATTTCGACGAAGGAAAGGTGGAATCATTGAACTGCAAGAAGTGGAAGTCAGTTTGCTATCGTGTAGTAGACAAATGGCGGGACATTCTGGTGGATTATTTCGAAAGGAACCACAATTTTCGTCCTCAAGTTGATGCCTTTGCAAACAAGAAGAATAAAAGATTTCCGAAGTTCTACGACGATGCCTGGAGTGAGGACTGGTCTGAACCTCTATGGATCAATCCGCCCTTCGACGTTTTCCCTCGTGTGGTGCAGAAGCTGAAGCAATCCGGCGCAAAGGCGATTTTAATTGTCCCCAATTGGCCAAGACAAGAGTGGTTCAAGGACATTATGGACATTTCAATCGACATTGTCGAGCTACCTCACAAGAACTGAAGCTGTATTGCGAAGACAATGGCAAGCCTTTGCCACAGCGTTCGTGGAGCACCTTGGCGTGCTTAGTTGACGGGAATCTGGGGGATTTTTGGCAAGATGACAGTGAAATGGGAACAGAACAGGTCATCTCAAATTCCTCAAGAATCGACGAAATTGAGAAGGATGAAGACGATCGAGAGCGGAATCCCGACGTATCGTCGCAGAAGGAGGGAAGGACAATTGGCGTCCCTCAAGAGAACGCCTCCATCCATTACAATTCGTCCCCATCAGACAAGAATCAAGCCGAAAATGTCAAGATTTCAAGCAAGAATGATGACAAATCTCCAAGAATCTCGCCTGAATTGACAGCAATGAAGCTAAATTCGTCCGACCATCCCTTCAAGACATTCGTGGACCCCTTTCATTGGTGGGATCCCACGGAGGAGCGAGCTCAGGTGAGCTTCATCCGCCAACAATGCGACGAAGAAGTTTGGAATGAAGTGGCCAAGAACATGAGACCACGACCAACAATTCGCAAATTGGTGGGCATAATGTCGGTGATTAAATGTGGGAATCAGGTCGACGGAGACAAGATATCTGCAAGAAGGGACACAGTGTTCGAAGATTATCAAGATGACGTGCTGAGTGGGAAGTTGTGGAAAAGCCCCCCAATTCGATGTGAAAATGGGGAAGCCAAGATTGACATAAGCGAAGGCTCAAAGGTGCACAAACAACGTCCATTCTTTCTACACGGCACCAAAGCAGATGCCCTGCGAAAGATTATTGAGCGCAATCTCTATGAGTTCGGTTGGTTGGCGGGCTGCATGAGTTCTGAGTGGTGTTCAGCACCATTTACTGTGCCAAAACCCCCACCTGCTGACCAATCCAGCATAGATGCTTGGCGTCTAGCGGTGGATTACAGAGCCCTGAATGCCGCCACAGTACCAGACGCGCATCCTCTTCCTTTAATCGAGAAGGAGATCGCCGGGAGAGCCAAAGGTAAGCTCTTTACTGTGTTCGATTTGCGCCATGGCCTTCACCAAATGCCACTTCGAAAGGAGGACAGGCATTTGACGGCAATGTGCACGCCCTGTGGCACTTTCCAGTGGACTGTACTGCCGATGGGTCTGAAGAATGCGCTGTCTATGTTCCAGAAGATGATGGAGACTATTTTATTTCAGAAGCACAAGTCTCTGGATTTACAAGAATTCTGCAGCATCTACATTGACGACCTTCTGATTGCCACGCCGTTGGGAAAAAGCTTTGATGAGTGCCTGAAGTTGCACGAAGAACAAGTTCAAAAAGTTCTGGAAGTCCTTCGACAAGGGAAGCTCGTGTGTGGACCCAAGAAGGGCAAGATGTTCCTCCAGAGTGTGGAATTTTGTGGCTCTGTCTTGGAAGATGGGACAAGAAGACCAGCCCCAGGAAAAATGGCTGCCCTGCAGCTATGGGAAAGGCCTGAAACCATCACGCAGCTTCGTGCCTTTTTAGGCTGCTGCAATTATTACCACGAGTTCCTTCCTCTCTACGCCAAGTTCTCTGGTCCATTGACAGAGTTACTCAAGGTTGGCAAAATAGAAGGAAAGAAGGGATCTCAAGTCAAGCTCAAGTGGACGCCAGAATGTGAAGAAGCCTTTATGGTCTCAAGGAAGCACTGGCAAATGTGGTTACATTAAAGACTCCGTGGTTGGATGGAAGACCTTTTTATATTCGTACAGACGCCAGTCGTTACGCCATTGGTGCTACGATCGAACAAGTCGATGACGAAGGTCACCATCATCCTCTGGCTTTCTGGTCTCGCAAGCTTACTACAAGACAGCGAAATTGGAGTCCAAGGGAACAAGAAGCCTACGCAATCCTTTGTGCCTTACGGCGCTATGAAGGTTGGATCTTGGGCCACCGCGTTGAGGTACTGACTGACCACAAGTCACTGGAGAGCTGGAGGACAGAACATGTGGATACCCCTGGTGGACCAGCTGGGAGGAGAGGCCGTTGGCATGAAACTCTCAGCAGATTTGACCTCCATGTGACTTACATTCCGGGTCGCTACAACACAGTGGCGGACGCCCTGAGTCGCTGGGCCTACCCAGCCTCAGAGGCTTACTCTGAAGTGAGTTTTCATGGGACAGCGACGGATAAAGCTGAAGTGATCGAGTTCGACAAGGAGGAACAAGCACTGATCAAGAAACATTGTCTCCAATGTTCCATTAAAAATCGGATGAAGTTGGATTTGGTCAGATGCAAGGAGATTACCAAGGCAGATCAGACTGCAGGAGTTAACTCTGACTCTGAGTCGTCGCTGCCACTCCTGAATGTGTTTCCTACGACGAGATCCAAAGCGAAATCCACTCTCCCTCCACAACAAAAGGACAAGGAAACTTCCTTCCTCTATGTGGATTGGACAAAGATGTACAAGGAGGACAGGTTCTTTGGGTCCCTATACCACAAGTTGAAAGGGGACAAGCCTTACGACTCTGAAGAGACGTCTGATTTCAAAATTCAAGGCGACAAGTTATTTTGGCAAGGACGGATTTGTGTTCCTGATTGTCTGATTGACCAATATGTCAAACATTGGCATCGGAATGAGACAGCCCACACACATTCTCGTGTTCTGGAGCATGAGCTACGACACAGAGTGTACACACGGGACCTCAAGAGTGCCTGTGAACGAGTTGCCAAAAGATGCAAGCAATGTCAGGCGACAATCCCCAAGAATCAAAAGGCAGAAGGACTACTGAAGGGATTACCAATTCCTGAGAGGCTGTTCGACAAGGTGACGGCGGATGTCTTCGAGTTGGGACAAATCCAAGAGGAATGTCTCTACACGAGGAAGCCTATCGATGGGGTTTTGTTAATTCAAGACCGCCACAGTGGCTACATCCAGGTCCTCCCTTGCAACACGAAGCATCTCACCTCTGAAATGGCTGCCAAGTGGACTGCAAGTCAGTGGATGAGTAACTGGGATGTTCCCAGTGAAATTCTGACGGACAGTGGGAAGGAGTTCATTGGGACTTGGTGGGAGAACATGTGTGCTCTATTGGGAGTTCATCATCTTCGTGCCCGAGTCTACAGCCATCGAGCCCTCCCTGCTGAACGCGCTGGAAGAATTCTTATCAGTATTCTGAGAAAATTCCTGGCGACTGAAAAAGACTACAATTGGTTGGAGACAATTTACTGTGTCTTAAGGAGATACCATCGTACCAAGAATTACACTGGATTAAGTCCGAATGAGCTTGTTTTTGGTCGTGAGAAGATGGGTCCAGGACCAGTGATGTATCGTCCAAGGCAGTGCTACGACACCTCGCAATGGTTTGAGAGGATCAAGGATTTAGAATCCAAGTGGATCCAAGCCACAGTGGAAAGTCAAGCAGATTGCTGAATTTCAAAAATAAGTCAAGAACGCAAGGAAAACCCTTCGAGAAAGGCCAGCAAGTTTGGCTTCGTAAGTCAGACAAGACCCTGAAGGACGACAACAAATTGTTACCTTTGTGGGATGGCCCATTCCAAGTCAGTGGTCAACTAAGTGAGACTACATTCAACATTGAAATTGAGCCAGGCAGGCATCAAGAAGTACATCGTGACCGTTTGAAGGCCGAAGTACCCTGCCCCAAAGGAAAGTTCAAGCCTCTCTATTGGACTTCGACGTACCTGAGCGACAGGAAGATGGTCACCAGCAGTTTCGAGTTAGCGAAGATCCTTGATTACAAGAAAAATGCTCGAGGCAAGTGGTACTTTCTGTACAGATGGAAAGGATTCGGTCCAGAAGAAGACAAATGGGAGCCAGCTTCAAGCTTTATCCATGGGTATACGGACACTTTCATCAAGTTCCTGAAGAAACACCCTGAGATTGACCGTGAGCTCTCGCTGATTAAGGATTGTGTCACCAAGGAGGACTTACAAGCTCAAGAAGAAGCTCCAATCGTGGCAGAATCCATTCGAGACAAGATCTGATCGCCGAAACTCACCAAAGGGTTTACGGTTTACATATACCCTTGGCATGGGGACAAAACAGTCCTGACGCATCGTCTATGTGGTTCGATGAACAGATGATGGGACATTCTGGGGTCATCCTGGTCATTCCATCCATCATTCCCATCATGGTCATCATGTGAATCATGTGCTTCATTGTAGATGATTCCAATCCGAAGATCCGAAAGGCCATTATCCTCAACCACGACGACACTCTCGTGTTTAGCTGTCGACTGGACCCCTCTACTCGCCTTGGGAAGGACTCGTTCGAGTTCGTGCTCATTACAGAGACTCTGGCACATGACTGAGTCTAATCCATTTCATGTGTTTGACGGATCTGCTCAGCATGTCATTTCAATCAGCTCTTACATTGAGACTGTTGGTTTGTTCTTCAATCGACCACTGTCAAAGGGCTTATATAGACCAAGTGACAACGATGGTGTTCTTACTTGTGTCGACTCGCTGTTCATCTGTGGATTGTGTTGGAATCCCCCTCAGAATCAGCTCAATTTTGGCAAATTCCTGCTACCAAGCACTGGATGCTTATACATGCTGGGACTATAATGAGTCAATTTACCCTTCTGGCTCATACTGGATTAAACATGAAGCCCTGGAGACCATTCTGACAGTGGGATGTACACTCACTGGGTTTTCTTGGCTGTCATTACTCTTGGATGATTGGATTTCCATCATGGGATTCATCATCATCATGAGGATTTGACCTGGATTGGCTATGAATGAGAACTGGATTTCCGTTCAACACAACACACAGAGTCTATCGACAATGAATTGGGCCTGTATTCGCTTGTTTCAGATTTCGCCACCCTCAATCCGTGTGCGATTCACTGATTTTGGTCTCACTTCAGGCACATTTTGTACCATAATCTGGCATCTGGTCTCATGACTGCAAATTACACCAGCCAGTTTCACATATCTTGGACTCCATGAAGGGATACCCTATTTTTTTGACGCTCAACGACATGGCGACGCTCGTTTTCTGTTTTCTGACAGTGGGATGTCAGATCCTGATTTCATCATGAATCATGGATCATGGATCATCATGTACATTCTTCACTCAGACTTTCAATTTTCGAATTTTCGAGCTTGAACGAAGCTTTTTCTGTGTGCCCTAAGGTACCTATGCGTTTCATTCAAGTCGATGGCCATCGCGAAGCACAGATCTCAGCACAATTTTGCTCAATTCAGCTCAGTTTCACACATTTTGCCTTAGATTAGTCGGTTTTTGGTCACTTTCGCCGTTTCGTTCACTTCACTTGACCCAGCCTGACATACTGGCGTATGTTTTCAGAAGGGGAGTGTAACGGCAGCAGTGACAGCACTCAGATTATACATCAATGTGATCAGAATTTCAATGATTCTCAGATGTACATTAGTGCAGTAAATTTTCCGCTTGTTTTCATGTTTTCCGTTCGCCGCCAGATGTCGCCTGTGAGCGCGCGTCGAGTCGCATTTGTCTTTCGTGATTTCCCAATCGGATTTATTTAAATTATTTCGAATGATTTCACGTTGTGTCATTATGTGCCATGAATGCGCATTGAGATTCTATGTCTGCTCCATTTTTGTAGACCGGGTTTTCGTACTCTTCATATTCCACCATGGAGTTCAAAGGACTTACAAGTGCTTCGCATATGTCGCTCCCAGAGGCTGGATATGGGTCTGAAGAGGGTTATGTGGCTTTGGAGATATCAGGGGCAGTGTCGGGCGTTACGACCCCTGGGGCATCAAGGCTACAGGCTTCGCAGTTACAACAAAGATCAACCACTATGCAGCGGTTACACGCGCCCACAGCACGCGGGTGACGGACCCCAACAACCCGCCCAGTTGGCGAGGGGGAGCGCCTGACCTCAGATGCCCCTCATGACTGTGGAAGGCACCCCCCGCGGGGACGCCCTTCCGCAACTCCCACAGCGAGCAATGCCGGCCCGCAAGGGCGCACGCTGTGGGGCCGGTGCTGGGTCCCCACGCCCGCACCGACCGCACCCGGGACACACGGGTCGCGGAACCCGTGCTGCTTGCCCCAGGGGACAGACGGCCAGGGTAGGGACAGCGCCTGAGACCAGATGCCCCTCACAACGGTGGCAGGCCACCCCCCCCGGGGACGGCCCCCCACCACCCTCACGGCACGCAGCCCCCACAGGGCATGCAGGCCAAGGGGACAGTGTTGGGCCCCCACACCCACACGCCCGCGCCCATAGCACGTGGGTAGCGGACCCCAACAGCCCGCCCAGTGGGCGGGCATTTCGGGGAGGGGGAGCACCTGACCTCAGACGCCCCTCGCAACAGTGGCAGGCCACCCCCCCCCGGGGACGCCCCTTCCACCACCCCCGCGGCATGCAGCCCCCATAGGGCATGCAGGCCAAGGGGACAGTGTTGGGCCCCCACACCCACACACCCGCGCCCACAGCCGGTGGGTGGCGGACCCCAACAGCCCGCCCAGTGGGGGGGCAGTCGGGGGAGGGGAAGCGCCTGACCTCAGATGCCCCTCACAACGGTGGAAGGCACCCCCCGCGGGGACGTCCTTCCGCCACCCCCACAACGAGCAACGCGGGCCCGCAAGGGCGCCTGCTGTGGAACCGGTGCTGGGTCCGCACGCCCCCACTGACCGCACCCGGAACACACGGGTCACGGTACCCCGACCCCCCGCCCCAGAGGACGGGCGGTTCGGGGAGGGACAGCGCCTGACACCAGACGCCCCTCACAACAGTGGCAGGCCATCCCCCCCGGGGACGGCCCCGAACCACCCCCGCCGCACGCAGCCCCCACAGGGCGTGCACGCCAAGGGGACAGTGTTGGGCCCCCACACCCACACGCCCCAGCCCGCAGCACGTGGGTAGCGGACCTCAACAGCCCGCCCAGTGGGCGGGCAGTCGGGGGAGGGGGAGCGCCTGACCTCAGACGCCCCTCGCAACGGTGGAAGGCACCCCTCTGGGGACGCCCTTCCACCAAGCCCCACAGCGAGCAACGCTGGCCCGCAAGGGCGCACGCTGTGGGGCCGGTGCTGGGTCCCCATGCCCGCACGGACCGCACCCGGGACACACGGGTCGCGGGACCCCTGCTGCCCGCCCCAGAGGACGGGCGGCCGGGGAAGGGACAGCGCCTGACACCAGACGCCCCTCACAACGGTGGCAGGCCACCCCCCCCCGGTGACGGCCCCCCGACCACCCCCGCGGCACGCAGCCCCCACAGGGCATGCAGGCCAAGGGGACAGTGTTGGGCCCCCAAACCGACACACCCGTGCCCAAAGCCGGTGGGTGGCGGACCCCAACATCCCGCCCAGTGGGCGGGCAGTTGGGGGAGGGGGAGCGCCTGACCTCAGATGCCCCTCACACCGGTGGAAGGCATCCCCCGCGGGGACGTCCTTCCGCCACCCCCACAGCGAGCAACGCTGGCCCGCAAGGGCGCACGCTGTCGAACCGGTGCTGGGTCTCCACGCCCCGACCGACCGCACCCAGAACACACGGGTCACGGTACCCCGGCTGCCCGCCCCAGAGGACGGGCGGTCGGGGGAGGGACAGAGCCTGACACCAGACGCCCCTCACAACAGTGGCAGGCCACCCCTCCCGGGGAAGGCCCCCCAGCGACCCCGCGGCACGCAGCCCCAACAGGGCGTGCAGGCGAAGGGGACAGTGTTGGGCCCCCAAACCCACACGCCCGCGCCCGCAGCACGTGGGTAGCGGACCTCAACAGCCCGCCCAGTGGGCGGGCAGTCGGGGGAGGGGGAGCGCCTGACCTCAGACGCCCCTCGCAACGGTGGAAGGCAACCCCCCAGGGCCGCCCTTCCACCACCCCCACAGCGAGCAACGCCGGCCCGCAAGGGCGCACGCTGTGGGGCCGGTGCTGGGTCCCCACGCCTGCACCGACCGCACCCGGGACACACGGGTCGCAGAACCCCGGCCGCGCGCCCCAGAGGACGGGCGGCCGGGGGAGGGACAGCGCCTGACACCAGACGCCCCTGACAACAGCGGCAGGCCACCCCCCCCGGGGACGGCCCCCCGCCGACCCCGCGGCACGCAGCCCCCACAGGGCATGCAGGCCAAGGGGACAGCGTTAGGCCCCCACATCCACACGCCCGCGCCCACAGCACGTGGGTAGTGGACCCCAACAGCCCGCCCAGTGGGCGGGCAGTCGGGGGAGGGGGAGCGCCTGACATCGGACGCCCCTCGCAACAGTGGAAGGCACCCCCCCCCGGGAAGGGCCCCTCCGCCATCCCCACAGCGAGCAACGCCGGCCTGCAAGGGCGCACGCTGTGGGGCCGGTGCTGGGTCCCACGCCCGCACCGACCGCACCCGGGACACACGGGTCGCGGTACCCCGGCTGCCCGCCCCAGAGGACAGGCAGTCGGGGGAGGGATAGCGCCTGACACCGGACGCCCCTCAAAACAGTGGCAGGCCACCCCCCCCGGAACGGCCCCCCACCATCCCCGCGGCACGCAGCCCCCACAGGGCGTGCAGGCCAAGGGGACAGTGTTGGGCCCCCGCACCGACACACCCGCGCCCACAGCACGCGGGTAGCGGACCTCAACAGCCCGCCCAGTGGGCGGGCAGTCGGGGGAGGGGGAGCGCCTGACATCGGACGCCCCTTGCAACAGTGGAAGGCACCTCCCCGGGGACGCCCTTGATTTGCCTCAATTTGCATTCTCAGTCTCCATTTTATTTCGCTCATTGAACCGCCTGCCTTACGCGGTGGGACATGCGCGCGCATGTTACACGCTGTCATGTTGAGTCTTGATTTTTTGGTTGTGTCGATTTTGAGTATTGGTTACATTGATTAACAGGTGGAATGAGAGAACGAAATTCGTTATCTGTTGCATACGATTTCAGTTGCTTACATAGCTGGAGAATTTATGTTTGTCACAGAGCACGCTTTCTACTGATTTCACGTGTTTCAGAATCGTACCTGATGAATCTTCTTCCGTGATTTGCCTGTTGCTTTGCTTATCTACGTCAAACCCGCCCTCACAAGGAAAGGCCGAGTGTACCTCATTGATTGCACCTACTTGACAATTACTTCGCGACTACTTTGCGACAACTTTGATAATTTTGGTTGGTTTGGAATATTCTAAGTCTTGAACACTATGTCTTATCGTGGTTCCAGAGATTCACGTGATTACCGCTCCTATGGAGATGATTCCTACCGCCGGCGTGAGCATGATCGAGATTATGATCGTGACAGAGACCATGACCGCCGCCATGGACCTAACCGTGATAGAGATTATGGATATGATGAACGCTTCCGAACTCCTCCATGCTCCTACCGTTATTCTCGAAAGGATGATCGTGGTTCCCGATTTACTTCCTATGCGACGTTTAATCTTTGTTGGAGATGCGGTGATCCATCTCACAAGTCATCGGATTGCAAAGCCCCATATGTGAAAGAAGTGTTCCAAACAATCAAAGATTTGTGCTTTGAGGCGAAGAGGATTCTTGAAAAAGAACGTGACAATTCATTGTTTCATGAGAGACTATTTGGTGCTTCGGTGAAGAAGGATAACAATGCTCTTATTTGGAAAGGGAACCACCAACCGACGCAATTGAAGGAGTTTGGAGATGATATTGTTGATCGCATTCTCCATAGCCGGGGTGGATGCCATCACAATCGAAGAGAGCCCTGCCGGCGGCAAGATGCAAAATACCCGTGGTCGATCCCAAACTGCCCGTCTTCGTGCCCAACCTTACAAGAGAGATTGACCTTGTGGGTCATTATCGTTTTGTTGCTCCCCGGTGACCACCTTGGGGCATCTCAGTTTGCTAGTGAGATATGAATTTGTCAAATGTTGTTCACGAGTCGCTCTCTTCACATCTTTCCGCATTTTCCGGACATTGCCAAGAATTTTCTGAACGTTTGGGTGCTAGCATGAAGAAATTGAACGAACTCTCCAAACAGATACAAAATCCTGTGTTTGTTGACCCGTGTCCTTGGCATGAGAGTACCTACCTCACTGCTCGAAACCTATTTCCTCCCCAATTGTTTGTCCCCGCCTCTGACAAGACCCCGCCTTCATACGCTAGTGTGGTGGCAAAATGTTGCGCTAATCTCCATTGTAGACGGCTTTTTTCTTTGTACTGCCGTGCGAAGAAGATCCATGTTTCGCGCCTTATGACCGAGGTGTTTTGCAACAATTTTTTGATGTTGTTCGAGTCCTATGGACGACAATTGCATGGGGCATCCATACAAAGTGGGCCTCTGTCGGCACTAGCTATTGCGGTCGCTGACACATTCCGTATCCCTTTTGGGATCGCCACCTCCGCTGCCTTCTCCCCTTTCTACAACTTCTCTTCCCCTTACTATGGTGATGAGGTTTGGTGTTCTTTTGATGGTTCACCCCTGTGTGGCCCTGTACCAGGTGGGGTGTTGTGGGTTGACACCCATCACGCTTGGATGTTTAAGGCATGTCAACGAATCATGGACGCGGTGTTGAGCAATGCGCGCCCTCTCCGTTTTGTTGTTTTAGTTACCGACGCCACTAGGAGATGCATGGATTTACTTCTCTGTGGCCACCAAAAACATCCATCCATCATTGCACCGTTGTTCCATATCACGGATGCCCGTGTGCCTACGTACAATGCAGATGCTATGACCACCAAATTGTGTTCACATATTCACGGCTTCCTCTTACAGAGTCGTTGTGCGTTCGATACAGACCCTGTTGACAACCATGACGTTGTGAGGATGCTTGGTCAGACACTTAAGCTCAAGTACAAGACCAAATTATGTCATACCCCCCTTCACCTCCAACCTTCGTCAAAAAAGGTCCTGTCGACAATTTGGAAATCCGCTTGGGAGGATGAGTGTATTACCCGCAAACGTGCCCTTGATGCGTCCCCCCGCGATTGGGGTGCAATTTTTGAGTCCTTTGACCGAATTAACCAATTATTGCCCCTGTGTAATGCGAAGTGGATCCGACACATTTTACGGTTTTGTAACCCCCGTGGTTGCTGTGCCAGAGTATCTATGGGAACGTCTTTTCAGAATAGTGAAGGCCCGGACACGGCGCAAGTGTGGCATCGTGCTGAGACGCTTCCTGCTGTTAAAAATCAACAATACTTCAGCAGCATTTGCTGATTTTGTTCAGCAACGGATGCGCCAGCATTTGCTCGATTCAAAGTGTTTTACCCCCCTGAAATCCTTCTATGCGGATCGTATCAAGGTGGTTCGGTGTAAAACGAAAAAGGTGGCTGACTGGGTTCTGAACTCGCAGTTCCGTTTCACTCCTGGATTACTGCAGCGTTGCCTGGAACAGGGTTGCGCCTGTGTGGAGTCACCTTTGTGTTGCCCTCCTCCCATCAGCCATATTGTATCCCGATCCACATGTGAGCACTTACAACTGATTCTGGGTGATTCAGCTGGATTGTTACGGCAGAATGCCCAAAATTCTACAGTTGCCCCCTTGTTGTCATGCGTCCATGGTTTGTCTTCCTCCGTGTATTCCACTATGCGACAATTGCCAGGAGTTCCTGAACACGAGGCTATGTCTGCATCTCGCTCAATGGCTGAGGCAGCTTTTCATGCCTATGATGATGAGATAACATCGGTTGACCCTCGAGTGAATCCTGAGCACCTGCAGACACTACGTCAGCAGGACCATAACTTCCGTTTTTTACTTGCTGATAAAAATCCGGGGTTGCTGTTTGTTGTATGCACTGTCCACTGGGCCCAGTTGTTCCAGGCACACATATTACGAA
Source organism: Eutreptiella sp. 'Long Island Sound 2002' (assembly GCA_964036045.1). Taxonomy (NCBI): domain Eukaryota; phylum Euglenozoa; class Euglenophyceae; order Eutreptiales; family Eutreptiaceae; genus Eutreptiella; species Eutreptiella sp. 'Long Island Sound 2002'. Next base: position 7,716,558 of record OZ038393.1, read on the forward strand.
ATGTGAAGTACCAAGTCTTGCATGCTTTTGGCGCTGTCTTTTTAGCACGAAACCTCCTGCGTAATACTATCATTGAGCGGATGTACTCTTCTGGACTTATCCAAACGTGGCGCCCGATTCTCGGTGCCCGATGGAAACCCCCCAGTAAACATTCAAAGGCACCCAGTGCAAAAATCCTGATCAAGTCTAAATCTCAGGAAGCCGACGGCATCCTGAAGATTAGAATTGTCATTTCCCATTTCAGTCATCCGGCTTCAAAAATTGGCAAACTTGCATCACGGGCACTCTCCCTTCTGTGTCGACTCGTGGGTGACATGGACACCAATTTTGAAATTTTCTCTATGTATGACGCAAAAGATTTATTTGTTTCTGCTTTGTCAGCCGCTGATAAGGATTCTGTCCCATGGGCTGGCTTGGAGCTTGATATGGTTGATATGTATTCAGAGATCCCGAAGGGCCGTGTGCTCGACAGTGTGATGTACTGTGTGTCTGTGCTTACAGATAACCGTAAGAGTAGGAATCCCATCACCTGGTTTGCCATTTCTACTATCTGTAAATCCCTCGACCGGTTGGGCACAGGAACCTCCAGAGATTTCATGAACCTCAGTATTGAAATGATTACCTCGTTTGTTAATTTTTGAACTGTGGGCTAATGCCGACTTCACTGCAGGTGGTTATGTGCTCAGTCAGCTTATTGGTTTACCAATGGGTGGACCCATCAGTGCCCAACTTGCTGTGCTGTATCTTATGAGCGCAGAAATGCGTGCTACAAGATCGGCGTTGTCTGTTCACAAATTCATCCATGGGAGGTACCGTGACAATTTTTACATATTTGGCCCGAAATCTGTGTTATTTGACCTCCAGCGGACCATGAAAGTCCAACTGGAATCTACTTATGCAATGTCCATGACAGTCGAACAGTTTGGAACGAAGGTCCAGGTTCTTGAGGTGATTGTGGACTTTGACAGTCAATCCAGGGGCCTGCGACTGAATTCCAGAGCGCTGGACGTCCACACTGGTGCGGTGTCAGGAGTGGTCCGATGGCCTGACCGTTGGTCGACCAACACGACTGTTTGGCGTTCCCTGGTGCCAGGCCTATGTGTGAAATGTGGATATTGGTCGTGGTCCCATGGTGATATTTATGAAAACGTTGTCCTGATCGTGGCTGAGTTAGGTTATAAGGATGTCCCTCGGAGACACTGGCGAACCCGAGTCCTGAACTTCTGCAAGGAAAATCAGATCCCGGTTGGCCCTTCTGATTTGATGGTGATGTACGAATATGGTAACTTCTTAAGGTGGGGATAACTTTTTCTGTCTCTTATATTTTGACACGCATGGGCCACTGTCGGGGGGTGGGTGGGTCAATGACAGTGGCTGTGATTTGCCTCAATTTGCATTCTCAGTCTCCATTTTATTTCGCTCATTGAACCGCCTGCCTTACGCGGTGGGACATGCGCGCGCATGTTACACGCTGTCATGTTGAGTCTTGATTTTTTGGTTGTGTCGATTTTGAGTATTGGTTACATTGATTAACAGGTGGAATGAGAGAACGAAATTCGTTATCTGTTGCATACGATTTCAGTTGCTTACATAGCTGGAGAATTTGTGTTTGTCACAGAGCACGCTTTCTACTGATTTCACGTGTTTCAGAATCGTACCTGATGAGTTCTCTTCCGTGATTTGCCTGTTGCTTTGCTTATCTTCCGCCATCCCCACAGCGAGCAACGCTGGCCCGCAAGGGCGCACGCTGTGGGGCCGGTGCTGGGTCCCACGCCCGCACAGACCGCACCCGGGACACACGGATCGCGGAACCCCGGCTGCCTGCCCCAGAGGACGGGCGGTCGGGGGAGGGACAGCGCCTGACACCAGACGCCCCTCACAACAGTGGCAGGCCACCCGCCCCGGGGACGGCCCCCCACCACCCCCGCGGCACGCAGCCCCCACAGGGCATGCAGGCCAAGGGGACAGTGATGGGCCCCCATACCCACACGCCCGCACCCGCAGCACGTGGGTGGCGGACCCCAACAGCCTGCCCAGTGGGCGGGCAGTCGGGGGAGGGGGAGCGCCTGACATCAGGCGCCCCTCACAACGGTGGAAGGCACCCCCCGCGGGACGCCCTTCCGCCAACCCCACTGCGAGCAACGCCGGCCCGCAAGGGCGCACGCTGTGGGGTCGGTGCTGGGTCCCGCCGCCTGCAGCGACCGCACCCGGGAGACACGGGTTGCGGAACCCGGGCTGCCCGCCCCAGAGGACAGGCGGCCGGGGGAGGGACGACGCCTGACACCAGACACCCCTCACAACGGTGGCAGACCACCCCCCCGGGGACGGCCCCCCCACCACCCCCGCGGCACGCAGCCCCAACAGGGCATGCAGGCCAAGGGGACAGTGTTGGGCCCCCACACCCACACAACCGCGCCCAAAGCTGGTGGGTAGTGGACCCCAACAGCCCCCCCAGTGGGCGGGCAGTCGGGGGAGGGGGAGCGCCTGACCTCAGATGTCCCTCACAACGGTGGAAGGCATCCTCCGCGGGGACATCCTTCCGCCACCCCCACAGCGAGCAACGCCGGCCCGCAAGGGCGCACGCTGTGGAACCGGTGCTGGGTCCCCAAGCCCCCACCGAACGCACCCGGGACACACGGGTGGCGGTACCCCTGCTGCCCGCCCCAGCGGACGGGCGGTCGGGGGAGGGATAGCGCCTGACACCGGACGCCCCTCAGAACAGTGGCAGGCCGACACCCCCCGGGGACGGCCCCCCACAACCTCCGCGGCACGCAGCCCCCACAGGGCGTGCAGGCCAAGGGGACAGTGTTGGGCCCCCACACCCACACGCCGGCGCCCACAGCACGTGGGTAGTGGACCTCAACAGCCCGCCCAGTGGGCGGGCAGTCGGGGGAGAGGGGGCGCCTGACCTCAGACGCCCCTTGCAACGGTGGAAGGCACCCCCCCCGGGGACGCCCTTCCACCACCCCCACAGCGAGCAACGCCGGCCCGCAAGGGCGCACGCTGTGGGGCCAGTGCTGGGTCCCCACGCCCGCACCTACGGCACCTGGGACACACGGGTCGCGGAACCCAGGCTACCCGCCCCAGAGGACGGGCGGCTGGGGGAGGGACAGCGTCTGACACCAGACGCCCCTCACAACGGTGGCAGGCCAGCCCCCACGGGGGCGGCCCCCCACCAGCCCCGCGGCACGCAGCTCCAACAGGGCATGCAGGCCGAGGGGACAGTGCCCGGCCCCCACACCCGCACACCCGCGCCCACAGCGTGTGGGTGGCGGACCCCGACGGCCCGCCCAGAAGGCAGCCGACCGGGGGAGGGACAGCGCCTGACACCAGGCGCTCCTCGCAACAGTGGCGGGCCACCCTCGCGGGGACGTCCCCCACCACCCCCACGGAGCGCGGCCCCCACAGGGCATGCAAGCCGAGGGGACAGCGCCGGGCCCCCCCAGCCGCACACCTGCGCCCACAGCAAGAGTGGATGACGGACCCCGACAGCCCGCCCAGAGGGTGGACAGTCGGGGGAGGGGGAGCGCCTGACCGCAGACGCCCCTCACAACGGACACGCGGGCCGCAAAACCCTGGCTACCCGCCCCTGAGGAACACAGAGAATACGGGCCACGGAAACAGCGCTGGACCCCGTACCCGGACACCCCTGCCCACAGCACGTCGGCAGCGGGGACCCGCCCCACTGGGGGCGCACAGCCCCGGGCCAGGTAGGAGGGGACCGGGACCGGACCGCCCCCTCCCAAGCACGCCAGACGGAGCATGGGACCGGGGCAGGACACGCGGAGGCGCACGGACCACGTGGAACGGCCCTACCAGCGCCCAGTGCCGGGACCGCCCGAGGTGCGCACGCCACACCCCCCAGGGGGGGGGGGAGCGGACGCCGCGGGAGCGCGAGCGCACACACACGCAAAGGGCACTTGGGGACTACCAATAGGGCAACCGGACCGAGCTCGCGGAACGCACAGACCGCATGGAATGGCGTACCAGCGAGCGAGGGTAAGGGACACCCGGACGGGACGGCCCGCCACAGGCAGCGCGGGACACGCGGGGCGGGAAGGGGGAAACGGGAGAGACACAACGCCAGGTACCGGTCCGAGCCCCCCGAACCGGCCGCGAGCGCCGCGCACACACGGACGGGACACTGCACCCGCCAAGGCAGTAGTGGTGCACTGCGCCACGCCTCAACCCCTAGGCTAGGCAGCCTCCGCGCCAGCCTAAGGGGGTCCCACAGGCAAGAAGCCAGTAGCACGGGCCCGGCGGCGCCGGCGCCCCGGGCGACCACGCATTAGGGGGGCGACGCAGTGGGTAAGAGCCCGCAGCCATGGCTGCGAATGGATGCACTGACCGGGGAGTGGCGAAACGGGGAAGCCGGGGAGGGACGGGGCTCCGAGCCCTGTGAACCCGGGGGACTCCGCCACCAGGCACGAGGTGCGTCTTGGAGAGCCCCCAACTAGGACCCGGTGGGGAGGATATCACCTGGCCCGATCAGGTGGCCCCCGGGGGCCGAAAGGCGTCTAGTACCCGCAAAATCAAACCTCAAACCTCAAACCTCAAACCTTTGCCCCATATTCCTAACCAGCTCAATTTCACCCAAAAGAGTGCACATGAAGTGCTTGATGCTAACTTGGAGGCTAGAGTCAGGCCAGTTTTGACTTAAAATCATTTGTTTTATCCATTTGTGATTGAACCCTTGTATTTAAGCCTGCTTTGTCTATCTGCAGCCCTTCTGTGATATACTGGATTTCACAACTATTCATTGATTCGATCCATATCCTGTTCTTGCTCTACTTGCTGCTTTGGTGTGGGTTTTGAACATCAAAACCTGCGGGATTTCATTAAAATCTCTAGGGCACTAATCAAGGACATCTTTTCGGTAGCAGAGGCAACCGTTGAGAACCTTTCGAACCGACTCTGAGAAGAACACAAGCCAAAACCAGAAACAAAATGTCCACACCATCAGTACAGATGTCTGCCAGGACCTGGTCAATTCAAAGTGTACAAGTTCAACTTGGCAACAGTGGGCCCACCTCAATGAGTGAGCCCAAACTCAGAGCCGCATCTGGGTCTCAAGAAGATCCAGTACACAGAAGGGCGGAACAAGATGCGCCCAGATTAACCACAGAGGCCTTGGCGGCCCGTGGTGATAGCCCTCAGCATCTCCGCCGAAGAGTTGCTGCGTCAATCTCCAGATCCGTATGCCTGGCTTCTTCTTCAACGGGTACCCCAGTTGGAGGACCTGACGAAGAAGGCGAATTAAGAAGAGGAATCAACGAATATATTCTCCACGACGAGTAGTACAAGTCCGTCACTAGCGAAGATGGAGAGAAACCACTAGATGCCCTGGGATCCCCACCATACACGGACATGGGTTCCTACCCTTACTCCGGCACACCTACGGACCTGGCCGACACAGTGTCTCTACCCAGGCGACCTAGAATGCCAGTATGGCGTCCAGAGCCGCCAATCACTAGCAGGAGCCCTGAACTGTGCCGCGCATATGTGAAAGCAGCCCATCTACCAGAGCCAACTCATGGGGCCCTGGACCGTACGGCCAAATTACTGGCCAAACTACTGTCTGGGTCCAACGACCCTGATGTGACAGCCCTCCCCAAAGCTGTGAAGGCTAAATTGGGTATCACTGAACCCTTACGCCAGCCAGCACTGGCCTCACCCTCAGCCGGACTGAGTACGTTGGCTGATGATCTCAAAGATTCAAGGGTGTCCAGCTTGCTACCCAAGGTCACTTGCCCCAGCCCTTTTCATCCTGGCGCTAGGACAGTCCCTATTGCTGAACTACAGGACGTGCCTGTGACAGAGACTGACAAGAGAGGGCTATCAGTCCTGGCACCCCTCGCCGGCGTACCTGCTTCCCACTCAGGCCTAACCCCAGGGGGTGGGATAGTGGCAGACCTATTGCACAGGCGAACATCCAGCTGGAATTGCCGGAGTTCGACCCGAAAAATCTGCCCGTATGGGCAGAAGAATTTGCTGAGTTTTTTTTGCTGACTGGCCAATCCCATGTGGATGCGGCCAGTAAATGTTCACTGCTGAAACGCTAATGCAAAAAGAAAATTTTGCAAAAAGAGGGGAAAAAGATTGTGAAAACCTGTTCAACATGGGCCGAGGTGCTCCAAAGACTGGAGAAAACTTTCCCAGTCTATGAGACTGACCTCAGTGTGCGCACACAGATAGAGAAGCTACCTATGCTCCCTGAGTTTCCTTCCGCTGCGCGAGTCTCTGAATACGTGCGCGACCTAGAGTATCTGTTTTCACGGATGACCCTGGGTTCCTATGGAGCCACTGAGCCCCACCTGTGGCTCATGAGTAAGATCCTTTCACGTACGTGGCACGATTGCCGCACTACCTCTGAGAGGAAGAGTCGGACCCACACGTAAGACGACCTGGTGGATCTGCTGATCGAGCTAGCCCTTGAGAGGGACAATGACTCCCACATGGAGAAATTTCTCGAGAAACACTTTGGTCGAGGGGGTACCCCTACCCCCGAACGTGGCGAAGGAAAAGGGCCTAAAAATGCCACGAACCCAAACCAGGGAGGTGGTAAAGGAAGGGGTAACCTGCGTGCCATGAATGAGGTTAAAGCTGAAGCAGGTACACCCCGTTTGTTCTACTGTAAAGATTGTTATGGGGATGGGAGGGGGGGTGGCAAAGGTGGAACCCCTAACCCCCAGAGGCGCTCATCAGCGCCCGCTACTACTCCCTCTCCTGCCGAAGGTGACCCCAAGAAGCGCCCACAGGGGGATAACGCCTCCCCTGAGGGGAAAACTTCAAAGAAGAGGCGACTGGCCTGGATGGCCAAGTCCCTTATGGCTGCAGGGGTTGATGTCAAATTCCCTACTGAGGAGTAGGGGGGCGGCTTCGAAGAGGAGGACCTGGTTTTCTGGATCCTCGTGACAATCGTGGATCAAGTTTTTCGAGCAGTGCTTGACACGGGCGCAACACTTTCTATAGTTGCCCGGCACCTGCTAAAGACTTTCAAGAAAAGTAAGACAGTGGCCATAAGAGTAGGGAGGGGCGTACCATCCATTCAATGGGGGAAGTCGATGTGACTATTTGTCTTGGCGATGAAACTGTGACCCAACACTGCGGAGTGTTGGACACCGACGCCTTTGACATCGTCATTGGTACCCACTTACTGCAAAGAAACCCCCAGGTAAAAATGCTGTCTCTCCAGCGCCCCTATTCTCTGCACTGCGACTTTGGCGGTGGGCTCTTCTCCGTACCTTTGGAGCTGTCAGGACAGAAAGAGTCTGGGCTGCGCTACGCAGCCAAGACTAACTAACGTACTGAAAAGTACCAATTGGCCCGTCACGTTCTTGAAAATGGACTGGCGCCCTTCAGGTAACCCTGGATGGGATCCAGGTAGAATTGTTGGCGAGCCAACAACAGCACATCATGCAGTTGTACTGCTCGAAACATTTGAACAACGCTTTCCGTTTCTTCTGGAAAGCAATGGGCCTAGCGTATGCTAACCCTCCCTTCTCCCTGCTCGCGAAGATTCTAACCTAAATCGCTTATGAGGGAGGAAGGGTTGTCATGTGCACCCCTGACTGGGGTTGCTCTGGTGAACACGCTTATTGGCGCCGTATGCTACACCGAATGACCGTGGGAAGAGTGCAACTCCCCGACGATCCCATTTACTTGCCTGAGGACTCAGACACAGCTATGCAGGCCCCTGAGTGGGCCAGTTTCTTATCCATTCCCGATGGATCTCTCAATCCTGTACCCCTGTGTGATCTGGATCAGGTGCTACTGAAAGAGGTCATGGCCGAAAATCGTGGCCTGACCCTTTCTGATCTCAAAAAACGATCTCCTGAGCACCTATCTGCCACACTTACAGGGTGTGAATCCCCCAATGGCTATTTCAAACCTGCAGCTGTAAAGAGAGATGCTAACGACCAACTGTCTGAGATGGCCAGCACTATCCCTCCTGTTGATCCTAGCTATGTTGAACTAAAAAACAGTGCCTTCCTGGCCCAGCTGTTGCTGAAGGAGGTAGATCTAGAGTCAACCTCAGAACCAACTTCCCCTGTTGGGAAACCAGTGCTGCACATGAACTATATGCACTCAGGTGAACCCGTGGCTCAGAGTCATGATGCTCTAGAGCGGCCTGCTTCTAATGATATGCCACTGTCTGAGCATGACACTCAGGAACTCCGACGGCTATTGTACCTGAAGGCCGAAGGTATTGAGCGCCAAGAGCGGCTACAATATCTCAGACAGACCTGGAAATCCTCCATCTGGTCTGAGGAGGACGATGATTCCTACACACTGCCTGACCCTGAGATACCCCTAGTGTATTCTCTGCACTATGGGCAGCAATGTCCCTTTGAGTGGGACGATGGTTCAGTACCTGCCGAAACGGCTGATCGGCAGAAAAAGAAAGGGCATGGAAAGAGCAACCTCCATGCTGAGGAGGATTTCCTGCATAAAATCGAGAGTCTGAACCTTGACCCCCGACTGAAGAAACTGCTCCTAACCTATGAGGAGGTGTTCGGCGCCTTGCCGCCTCCCCTTTCTTGTAAGAAACTGGTCCAGATGGACCTGAAACTGAAACCTGAATTCGGGAAGACGCGAGTGAGGCGTCGTCCCTACCCCGCTCCTCAGGAACAGGTTGAAGAAATCGAGCGCCAGATCCAGGAATGTATTGATGCTGGCCTCATGGAAGAATATAAGAAAGGGGACCACCCCCATCACTGCAGTCCCTGTTTCCTGGTTGCTAAACCAGGATCGACTGCCCTACGATTGGTTGTTGACTATGGTGAGGTCAACAAGAAAACCCGAAACCTCTCAGGGAGTATTCCTAACATGGAAAATACCCTGGAGCGTATTGCCAAATGCCGGTACAAGACCAAAATGGACAAACGCAGTGGTTTCTGCCAAATACACCTAACCGCCGCAGCTCAGGAACTGCTGCCTTTTATAACCCCTAAGGGTTGTGTGTTTAAGTGGAAGGTCATGGCTTTCAGGGTGGCTAATGCCCCAGCACTCTTCCAGGAACTAGTGAACAAAAGTTTGTACATACTGAGGCGCAGACCTCTAGTACAGGAGTTGGTTTCTCGAGGTGCAGAAATGGAGGCCCACATCGATGACGTGATTTTGGGTCCCAATGCCCAAGAGGACCATGTCCTTCTCCTCCGTGAATGTTTCATTGTGTCTCAGGAAAATCATCTCCGAATGAAACTCGAAAAATGCGAGTTCATGAAAGAGGAGATGGAGTATTTGGGTATCGACGTGGGGTATGGCTGGTGGAAACCAGCCGCGTCTAAGATGCAGCCCCTGCAGGACATGCAGATTCGCGATGACCCTAATAAGGGTCTACACGAGGTGAGGAGTTTTGTGGGCGCCTGTAACTTCTATGGGTGCCACATCCACAATTTTACCTACTGCTGTGCCTCTCTCTCTGACCTAATTAAAAAAACTACTCCCTGGAGGTGGACCACCAGAGAGAAGGAGTGTTTCCAGGAATTGAACAAGAAAATTGCCTCCTCCAACTGCCTGGGAGTACCCCGCCCTAAGGGCGAGATAGTCCTGATCACTGATGCCAGTGATGTAGGGGGGGTCAGAACGATCTACCAATGGCAGGAGCTTAACCCAGCTGAACTAACCCACTGCCATTATCGTACTAGCGGACTGAACCGTGATGGCTCCTTGAAGCATGACTACCTTACCAGGGAGTGGCGGCTTGTGCCACTGGGACACTGGAACTGGAAATGGAACCAAGCACGTTCCAATTACAGCACCTATGACCAGGAACTCCTGGCCGGTATGTTGGTGCTCTCATCACAGTCCCGACCCTTGGGATCTAACCCTATTGTCTGGCTCTGTGACCAGGAACCGGTGAAGTCTTTTCTGAAGGGCCCACCACCGGAGAAAGGGAAACTAAAGCGGTGGTGGACTTACCTGAGCCAGTTCAGGCTGATAGTTCATCATATCCCCGGTATTAAAAATGAACTGTCTGACTATATATCGCGCAATAACTTCGATGCGCTTATGAGTGAGAGCTCTGAAGCACTCGCCAAAGAGGCTTTCCAGCGTATGGATGTCCAGCTTGACCTGTCCATGCGCACTGCTGGAATCCTCGAGGGTTGGAGCCTAGCTGACTATCAGTCAGAGTAGAAAGAAGCTTTCCAGACCCTCAGCACTGGTCTGGAACCCCGTGTCATTGACGGGCACCAGTGGTACAAAAACAACCAGCTCCTCTTCTACGAGGACCGTATTGTCGTAACTGAGGCCCGACTTGATGGGTGCCTACAGTGGTTCCATCTCAGCTCAGGTCACACTGGCGTTAATGGCTCAGTGCACTTCTTCCGCGAGTGTTTCTACTCTAGTCTAACCCTGACTGAGCTGAGGTCTCGTGGGCAGACCATCGTGGATGCTTGTCGCTGTCATGCCAGCAAACAGAGCGAGGGTAGGGATAGGGGACTGATTTCCAGCTTACCCATACCCTATTGTACTAACTCTCTTCTCTATGTGGATTTCATCCACGGCCTACCTCGCTTCGGCGGCTATGATAGTTGCCTAGTGGTTACCTGTGGCCTGTCACGCTTCACCCGTGTGTTCCCTTGCAATAACAAATTCACAGGTGAACAGACTGTGGAAATGTTGGTCGAACAATGGTTCGAACCCTATGGAGCACCTAGTCAGGTGCACTCTGATGAGGATGTACGCATCCGCAGTGACACTGGATGGTACAAACGAGTGCTGAATGCCCTCAAAGTTGAGGTCACCACAGGTGTGCCCTATACCCACACGTCTAACCCTCTTTGTGAGAAACAAAACCGTGTGGTGGACGAGAACCTGAGAATCCTAATGAAACAGGAGCGTACCAAAGGCTGGGTACGCCTAGTGCCCCGGGCAGTGCTGACCATGAACTCTTAGAGGGGCTCTTCTACGGGTTTCACCCCCCATGAACTGTTCCATGGAGGACAACCTGCTTGGTTCTTCGAAACCCCCTTTCCTGAGGACTTCAACAGCCCTGTTGGGGATTGGCTGGAACACAAGCAGTCTATGGCTAACCAGGCTGGGACTAACCTGAGACACATCCGTGACCGTGAACTGAGCCGGCGGAATCGCCTACGCCGACCTGCCAGCGTCAAGGTTGGTGACCTTGTTTTTGTTCACCATTTACGCCTACCCTCCTGGCCTCGTATCTGCCCACAGGACCCTTATTTTAGGGCCCTATTGTATCATCAGGATAGATGGATCTAGGACCCATGTCAGGTGCAGTCCACATCTAGGTGGTAAACTGCTTCGTGCGCCTAAACAGTTGAGGCACTATCACTCCCTTGACGATTTGTCTTGGGATGAGTGGCGCCTCAGCAACAGTGAGGGCGAGCGTATCGACCCAGAGAATGCTGCGCGCCCAGAGGAGGCAGACAAACTCGAAGAGATGACTGCTGATGAGATGGCACTCCATGGTTACTACGTGGTTGCAGGTATTGCTCGCCACGAGTATAAACAGGGCTGGAAATTCCTTCCCCTTTGGGATGGCTTTGGGCTATCTGAGGCGACCTGGGAACCAATGTCCACCTTTATACAACCAGATGGGAGTATCAACCCCATCTTCCGCTCCTACTGTTTTGAGAACAACGAGGGACAGCTACTAACCCGTGCTGAGACTCTGTCCCAGCGTAAAAAGAAAAACTAATTTCACTGTGTCAGTCTACTGACTTTCTTCTAACCTTCGAGGGGCAGTGAGCCCTCTTCTGCAGATGTGCCTGCGTATGTGTGTGAGACCAGTTGTCACAGTTGCCCCGCATTGCATCGCAGGACAGGACCATTAGCCCCCCGTGACAACCGCACCCTGGCCGAAGGCCATTGGTTTTTAAAACATGTCAACACCTCTGCGAGTCCTTAAGGGTTCACGTATGCACACACTGGTATGTACAGGGGGTGGTGAAGCCGGTTCGGACCCCCGTGGCCATCTTTGGGTCACTTGGGGTGTGTATCTATGTGCCGGCAAGCCGCCATTGGCTGATATCATACTCTCCCATCCACCTGACCTAACCCGTGTGATAGGTTTGGCCATTCCGGCTATGAGCGGCCATATTCAGTACTGAGGCGCCGCCAGCGGAGATCTATATATCAGAATATCAGGAATCAACAGGGTTTTTTTATCATAATGTTTCCGTAATTTTTCAGCCTTCCGTTCTGATGGTCAATGTATCGGCGACTGTCAGTCGGCTCGCGAATTTGCGGTAACCGAATGGTTAACTGTTTTTTACAGATATTTTGGCAGAAACCCTGATGAAGGGTCAGATTTCATCAGTAAAGTGTTGGTTGCTTCCGCAATTTTCATATTATACACTCGCAAAATTAATCCGATTTTTTCAGACTTTCGGAATCGGATTTTCGACTTCGACATCGCCGCACTCGATATGACTAATCTCGAGTGGTCCGACATTTTCACGAATCAACCTTCCTTTTGTTATGCCCTTCGTTTTGCTTAGAGATATAGGCGAAACAAAGTTTATTCGTGAGGCCACTTTGAAAGGTCATATCTCCGGCTCACTGCAAGTAGTTCCAATTTCGAGAATAGGGTTGGAACTGCATTGGTCTCAACGTAATTGAGGAAGCATCAAACGCCTTTGGTGTGTACATGTGCCCGGTATAGCAACGGATAATGGTCAAGAGGGTAAAAAGTGATATATAACTCTTGGACCGTGCAATCAAATATTTTAATGCAACTTTCGAGTGTACCGCATGAGTGTCGGGGTTGCATAGCAACTTTCCCTGGGTTCCTAAGTATTTTTAACGGCACGTTATGTTCATGGAGGGTCATGGCATATCATGGTGGGAGCCACTTTTGAGGGTATGTGTTATATGCATGGTATGTGCTTCGATATGCTCACGCCCATATTATTTATCTCCGTTTGTAGGAAGATATACGGAGTCATACGTGGCAAGGGCCTCGCCCATGTCCCAATGGTGAACTCCATGGCGCTAGACTAAGTCTACTGCTCATATAGTGCATGTGGGAGGGGTTACGGAGCGACCCAAAAGCGCCAATATCAATTTTCTCATTTTCATGGTGCGTGTTGGGAGGAGGTTCGAAGGTGTCCTTATGCATTCATATGGGGATCCAAGTGGGGGGATTGTTCGCAAATGGTCCCAAGCAATTGTGTTTTGAGTCATAGGTTGACACCATGGGTGAGTGAAGTTATATACTATTGTAATTATCTTGAATTGGCATTATTTGCATGTTTTTGACCTCATTTTATGCTCATTTTTGTGTTTTATGTGCTCTACTGGTCGGCTAACAGTAAAGTGCCTAGAGATCTGTGAACTATGGTATGTTGCTTATTTGATGGCATATGCTTCGGTGTTGTACCTCACCATATGCCGGATCACATGGTCTCTTTGGCTTGGCACACGAGGCCTCACAAAATTAGGTCTCAAACTCATGAGCTGACTTGTGAAGCATGTCATGTACATAACCGGAGGGGTTTTGGAGCCAATGATGGGATATTCTTGGGCATGGATCTTTCGTCTATATCACCCTTGTATACTACTTTCCGGTTTGAGACATGCATGGAGCATTTGAATATTTGCCGTATGCATTTTTGAGTATATAATTGAATTTTGGGCATTATGGTGTGATTTGCCTGATTTTGCCATGTTGTGAGGTCATCTTCATGGGGCAGTTCTCCAAGCCGATTTGACCCCAAGTCCAACCAAGGTTGGGTCAGGGTAGGGCATGGCCCTGAGTGCCACTCTAGGCCATGACACGCCAACTCCCCTTTTGGGCTAGGATTTGTAGGCTTGGGGGTGAACACATATTTGGAGTTTATGTAGTGACTTGTGACACATGGCATTCAGCCATCTCATTTGACCTGGTTCAGTACAATATGTTGGTGAGTCAAGGGAAGGTCTTGAGTCCAGGGAATGAGGGGTTTATGGCTGTGAATGTGTACATTTACCTCTTTCCCCAACCTTGCTTTATTTGTGTTCATATGCCAATTTCAGGGCTTTCCTCTTTGGTGCAATTCTTGTACATGCCCGCCACTGTGGGACGACCGGTGTGCTGAACGGAAGCCCGCAGTGTGGATTAGATTGTGGATTGGGTTATTGCTGTATTTGTGGGATCTGGTTGCTGTTCAGGGTTGAAGGAGGATTACATGTTCTATATTTTTGGATTTTGGACCCTGGAAGTTGAAGAATGCAATCGCTGATCCGGAGTAAATCAGCAGGGGTAACAGGCGGAAGGGGCACAGCGGGGGCCGGTCCTGGTAGGGACCTTCTTTATGGTAGCAGAGGCTTACCTGCTGCCCCTACCTACCGCCGACCCGGGGACTTGGGCCCCTATGCGCCCTGCCCAAGTACGCCCCGGGTGCGTATTGTGGACTCGGTGGAGACCACCCCGGAAGTGGAAGCCCGAAGAGAAGTACGACGTTCGGGAAGAGGAGCACTTGACATGGAGGACCTGGTCTCCATGTGCGAGCGTCGCTGCCGAAAGGCATGCAACCTCCGCTCCGCCGCGGAGGACTCTGAGGAGGCCTGCCATTCAGGCAGCAGTGGAGGACGGGCCCGGCGCTACCACGTCTTCCTCCACGTCGCCCGACACGAGCGCCCCCCACGCGCCACCCCAGACGGCGAGAGCCCGCCCCCCACGGGGAGCCGGATCTGGGTACCCCCCATCGACTGGGGGCGACACCTGGTCGGACACGCCGTGCCGGAGCGGGACAGCACCCAGGGCCGCACCCGCTACCGCGAGCCCAACATGGCCCACCCCCCACCCGAGGCCACCCCCGACAGCACCAAAGAGTGGGAGCGGGAAACATGGGTGGCCCGGATGGCCTCCCTAAGCAACTTCCGGCACCACGTCCCGGGGGACATCCCCACCCCCGACGAGCAGCAGCCAGCCCCCTCCACGTACATGACCCTCATGTACAATCTGCACTACACCCTCTCCACCACCACCTACGACGCACCCACAGACCACTGGGTGGTACACGGCACCGACTCCCTCCTCCCCGCCGACTACACCCCCCCCACACACAACCCAGGCCCCGACACGGACGCCAGGGGGGACGACCCGGACGACCCCCACATCTGGGGCACGTGGGAACCCGAATCCCTGGACACGCTGCTCTCCATCCGCAGCGGCTACCAGGGCCTTGGTAGGGCGATGTATTGCCTCGCCAAGTGGACCCAACGGACCTGGGGGATCCCCACGGACCGATGGGTGTGGGTGGTCACGCTGCGCCCCCAGCAGATGGAAGCCCCCCCAAACCGCGGGGGACCCACCCCCCCACGCCCCACCACCCCATAACTATGCCCGTACATGGTGGCAGCCCGCCTCATGGCGCTGCTATGGCCGGGCCCCCACACCCCCACCCAAAACTACCCCCACCTCACAGAGGAGGACATGCCCGGCATCCAGCGATGCTTCTTCCGCACCCTCGACTACCTCCAGCAAACACACCCCCGCGTCCTGGAGCAGATATGGCCACCCCCCGGGTAACCCACGTGCCCGCACAGCCGAGACAACGCCGCCACGCCAGCACCAGCACGCACGGATCACCAGGGAAAACGCGCGCACACGCCCGATGCCCGAACCTGCACCCTCGTTCTCGCTACTTACAGGACCCAGCATCATACGCCCGCCCCCGAGGCCCGGGACCCTCCGCCGTCTCCCGCGGCCCTCTCCTCCGCCTCCGACTCCACAACCTCCACCACCATGACCACCTCATCCACCACCACCACCACTTCCTCATCCAGCACTCCACCCCCCAGGCCGCGGGGGACACCTCCCAAACGGGCCTCCAAACCCGCCCCCACCGCGAGCAGCCCCGCCGCCGCCAAAGCCCACGCCCCGGCGAAGCCCACGCCCACGACCCAGCCGAAGCCCAAGGCCGCCGCCAAACGGCGGCCCGCAGCCAAGCCCAAACCCAAGCCCAAACCCGGCGCCACGACGGCAGCTTGAGCCCGGCCCCCCGAGGATGTCCTCTACGACATCCGGCCCCAGCCGTCCCAGGCCCGAAGGCAGCAGCGCCCAGCGCGGCGCCCCCCCACCGTCACCGACGCCACCGCCACCACCTTCATGGCAGAGCGCGCCGCGGCCGAAGCGCGACGCGCCTCGTCCCACCACCTCCCAAAGCCCGCACCCCAGGCCCACGGACCGCTCCAGGGTCCACCAGCAGCGCCCCCGCCCCCCTACCGGCCCCCGATGACAGCCCACATGCAACGCATGCCCCACTACCGCCGCCGCCGCGAATCCCCGCCCAACCCCGAGGAGGAGACCGTACGCGCACACCCGCGGGTCCACATCCGCGTGCACCCCCACTCCCCACGCACCCCCACGGAACAGGACTACGAGGAATCCCCCAGGCCCGCCACCGCCGCCGGTCCCCACGACCCCGTCACACCCACCCACGCCCACTCCTCCGCCCAAGACCGCAGGCCCGCCCAGGAACAGTGGTGGCAGCGCTGGACCCACACGCAGCTCTCGGAGCTGCGGAAGTGGGCCCGGGGAGAGCCCTCCCTCGAGGGCCTGGTCCATCGGCCCCGCAAGGGGTCGGTGGAGAGCTGCCGCCTCCGGCCGGCGGGGGGGTGGATGCCGCAGGGCGCATGGGAAGCCATGCTGGCCGATGCGCTCCACCCCCTGGGAGTCCACCCCCGCAACCTCCCCGCGCCCCAGGACCACCCGTACGTCCTCAGGCGCCTGCGGGAGACCCTCCAGGAAGCGCGGCGAGACGGCATCCGCCTGTGGGACATCACCCAAAGCTCAGCCCCGCACGCACACACCCCCTCTCCACCCCACAAGCGTCGGCGCACCGACACCGGCGCCACCCACAACACCCCAGGAGCCCTGCGCGCCACACAACACGACGCGCCTGACCCCCCGGCCAGCGGCGCCGCCATCTAACCCCCTTACCCAGCACACCACCACCACGGGGCGCCACGCCAGGCCCCGCCCAGAAGTCACCAAACGAACCGGACGCCGAAGGAAGCCAACGCACACGACAACGAGCACCACTACGCCCAAAGGCGCCGAACCCCGACCCGATACCGTGGGCTCCTCTCCACCCTCAGCACGACACACACGTCACTGACGTCACTCCTCCGCCGTGCCCCCTCCCACGCCACCGCCCCGCCCCCCCCCCCTCCCGCCGCACGTCCCCACGCCGCCCAGCACCCAGCCCCACACACTGCGCCACAGCATCGCCCTAGTCCGGCTCCTCCACCATCACGCCACTTGGCACCTCACAGTAGACCGCCGTCCTGTGGTCCCGCTCCCCCCAGCACCGCTCCCGGGGCCGCACCCGACCCACGCCGTGTTCGCACCCACGTCGCGGGCCGCGGACATCCTCCCGCTCCTCGCCACCACCCCTCCCGGGCATCGCATACTGCTTGCCGCCAACCCCTCGGTCCTCAGTGAGGTCCCCATCGGGCACGCCGACGCCCTGCACGTGCGCCCGCTGCTGCCAAACCTGCACGCTGCGTACGCCCCCGGCACGCCCGTTGACCCCTCCGTGTGGGACTCCCAGTGAGGCCACCGGCCAACGGCCGGCCCGCATGCACCACCCCGCACTCGCCTCGGGCGCACGACCCTGTGGACGCCGCTACCCACACGCCCGGCCCCGCGCAACCGCCAAACCGAGCCAGAACTCAAGCACAAATCAAACCCGAGCCACACCCCGAAACCGCTAACCCTTGACTCCTAACCAAACCCGCCGAGGGAACAACGTAACCACAGCCCACAGCCACAGCCCACACAGCCGCCTAACCAGCCAGCTCCAGAAGCAAAGAGACACCTCACCAAACCCACCCTGACCCAAGCCTAACCGAGCCGAAGCCCCAACACAAATCAAACCCGAGCCACATCCCGAAACCGTCAACCCTTGACTCCAAACCAGGCCCGCTGAGTGAAATGCGTAGACACAGCCCACAGCCACAGCCCACACAGCCGCCTAACCAGCCAGCACCAGAAGCAAAGAGACACCTAACAAAACCCACCCTGACCCATACCCATGTACATCAGGACACGCGAGCCGCACCCCTGGGGCGCGACCGCCGCCACAGCACCGACGACACACGCCAGAGGACACAACGCTATAGCACCGCCGCACCAGCTGCCCATGCCTGTGCCTGCAGTGTACGCGCGCCTCTGTTTTCCTCTTTTTTGTTTTTTCTTTTTCTTTTTTCCCAAAAAAGAAAAAAAAACAGGTAAAAAAAAACAAAAACAAAAACAAAAAACAAGTAAAAAAAAACGAAAATTAGGGGGGGAGGAAGAGGGACACAACCACCCATGGCACACGCGCACCGCACACAGCACGCACACCGGTGAACAGGAGCCCAGGGGCCCAGGACACCGCACATGCAACACAACACACCGAGCGAGCACACCGGTGAACAGGAGCCAGCTGGCCCAGGACACCGCAGACGCACCACAGCAAACCGCGCGGGCACACCGGTGAACAGGAGCCCAACGGCCCAGGACACTGCACACACGTAGGGCGGCCGAGGGACAGGAAAGAACCAATACCCCATGGGTCGGACGCACTGGGGCGACCCAGCCGACCCACCGGGCCAGTGCCAGGAGCGGTACTCCAAAGCCACTGGTCCGAGCCCGGCCAGGCTGCATCAGGGACCATGGCAAACGTCACCCGGAGCCATGGAAGCAACCGATGACAGGCGAGCCGGTACACAGTCCAGGAGGGGGTCACCTGCCAAGCAGAGTGGCCCCGCAACTCAAGCCACAAGGGTGAGGCGGTCGTACCGTAGACAAGCGGGAGCAATACCCCTTGTGGTAAGAGATACTCCACACGGCTGGGCAGCCCCCCAGAGCTGCCGCCCAAAGGAGGGGGCATGTGGCCCTACCCATGGACACATGTGGGGACACCCTCCCACCTGGGACACATGGACCGGGTGGCCGCGACAATGCCTTCCCAAGCACATGCGGGAGCGGCTCAAGAGGCACCTGACATAGGGCAGTGGGAGGGACAGGACGTCCCCTTGGTAAGACCTTCTTCCTGCAATGTCAAAGGAGGCATCCCGAGCTCCCGAAGGTACCTACCTACCTACCTACCAGAAGCGCGGGTCGCCCAAGCCCGCGGCAGGTGACGCCGGGGCTATGGATACGGACCCCAGTCTGGTCAGGCTGTGGGAATTCGAGGGGCACTCCGATGGCTATCGGACTTGTTTCCCCTCTGAGTCGGAGGAGATGTCCGCGCCAACCGCCAGGGCGCATACGGCCCCCGAGCCCGCCCTGAAGCACGACGCCGAGGGCTTGGAGAGGCCAGCCAGGGCCAGGACGGCACCTGTGCCCCGGCACACGGGACCAGAGATGGACGCCATAGGCGATACGCCCATGGGCGACGAGTCTGAGGCGCCGGGAACCGCGGGATGCGCTGGATCAGGTGGAAGGCACGCTGAGTGCCAATGCGAGCACGTGTCCTTCCTCATGGGCAAGTACCCAAAGATGGGGATGGACGCCATCGTGCATCGCCTCGACAGCCTGTACAACGCGAAGGACGGCTTAGAGGAGGACGTCGCCGGGATGCTGGATGACCAGTCGGCTGCGGAGAGAGACATGTCGGAGCTGCGAGCGGAACAGGCCCAGTACCGGGAGAATCTGGAGCTGGCCCTGCAGAAGCAGCAGCGAGTGGTGGACAGCCTCCTCAACCTGGTGGAGGACATGTCGGGACGCCTGAGAAGGGTAGAGGAGTTACAAGCCCTCGCCTCGGGTCCGGAGCTCCCGGCAAAGCCGGCCGCGGCAGAGCTGGTGGAGCGGGTTAAGACCCTCAGGAGCGCCATGGATAAAACCATGGGCGGCCCTGCAGAGGCACCCTACGCGCCTCCGCGTGTTGACCCGGGTGCGCTGCCGTTTGTTCCCATGTTCAGCGAATCCACAATGCTCGGGGAACACACGGCACCGGCTGGGTCCATGCGGGAAGGGCACGTAACCATGGACCCGAGGAGCCTGACGGTACAGATGTCCCACGCCGCCGAGGATCTACCGCCAACTACGAATACCCATGCAGTTTATGCGGAAGAGGAGATCCAGAGCCAGACCATGCAGGGGCGAACCATGGGCCACCCAGGCGGAAATCTGTGGGCGAAGGACCCCACTACGGGGATATGGACAGCCGATGGAGCAAGTCCTTCCCGCATTCCAAACCCCATGGGTTCAGGCCCAACTGGACCGCATTCCATGGAGGAGAGGGATGTACGGGGAGTGTACTCACACCCCCCGGCCACAGGTGGTATCCGTCTCGGTGGAGTGGTGGCTGGGGATGTCAGAGACGCCATTAGGATTGACGATCTCAGGGGAATCAAAATCCCCTACCACGATGGCAACCCCTCCAACCTGGATGATTTTATCCTGGATTGGGAGGACTTTGCCGAGGAGGTCGTCGGTGAGATGCGGGGAGCGCCGCGGGACAAGTGGGTATGCCGGACATTCCCACACCGGCTGGCGCAGGACCTGAAGGAGGAGCTGCTGGATCAGATCCGGGAAGGACTGATCCGTACGGAGCAGGCCTGCCTCCAGTGGTTGGAGGATGAGGAGCGGGTGGACGCGCCGAACCAGAAGCTGGAGGACTTGTGGTCCATCCCGCTGCAGCTGGACCGCGGTGAGTTGCGGGTCCGGGAGTGGAACCGGTACCTGCGGAAGTACCGACGGAGCCTCAAGCTGGTGGAGGACCGGAACGAGTCCAGCGAAATCCGCCACCTGCTGAAGGACGTCCTCCCCGGCAACTGGAAGAGGCGAGTGGAGGACGAGGAGAAGAAGCGAGCCAAAAAGCGGGTGGCGGTGAGGATCATGGCGGCGGAGGATACCCATGCGGGTATCATGGAGTTCTTCAGGAGGAACCTGGGCGAGCCCAACCGGATGTTGGGACTGAAGAACGCCGTGTACGTGGAGGTATTTGGAGACTCCATGGGGCAAAGGTTGCTGCGCCTCAACAACGTGGAGTGGAGGCGCGGGGAGCCGCTGAGGATGCAGGTCATCTTTGCCTGCATGAGCCTGGACGAGATCGTGAATTACATCCCGGTGGAGTTGAAACTCAATGCGAAGAACGAGGCCCACGTGCAGGATCGACATGGTCATGGACAACGAGGCCACCGAGAAGACCGCCATCATCGGGAGATCCAGGAGGACACGGCCAACTCCGCGGAGAATGGTAGTGGAAGTGGCCAAGACCACTGGACCTGGTCCCGAGGGGATCACGAGGAAGCCCATTTCTTCGCGTTTGTGGCGCACAACGTGAGGGACCATGGGCAGGATCGGTCCAGATGGAGCCGGGTGGGACCCAAGAAGGGCAATGAGCCAAGGAGGATCGGGACCCCACCGCTCTCGTTCCGGGAGTACAGGTCTCAGCACGACGGGTGCTGGGTCTGTTATGGCAAGGGAAACAACCATGCACACGACCACCGTCAGTGCAAGGTGTATGAGGCGGACAAGAAGGCCTACTTCGCCGCCCACCCCGAGAAGAAGCCCAAGGAGCAGCGGATTGCCGATTGGAAGGCGAAGGGCCGAGACGGGGGAAAAGGCCAAGGCAAAGGCCAAGGGAAAGGCGGAGAAAGAGGCTATGGTGGTGGACCTGGCCAAGACCGACGAGTGAGGTCGATCGAGGAAGTTGCTGAGGACATGTTGAGGACGTTGGAGGGACTCAAAGCCCAGCAACGTGGTGGACAAAGTCCTGGCGGATCGCAGCTGGAAGGGGCTGGGGGAAGTCAAGTCTAGAGGAGCCCCCACGGGAGTGGGACCTCGGAGGTCTCTCCTCCGAAAATCAGTGGAATCCCAGAGAAAGCGAAGGCACAGTGGGTGCCGAAGAAGGCTCCGGAAGAGCCAAAACCACTGAGTTTCGCCACTCCCAACCCCTGCAGCACCCTGCCAAGGGAAGCTCATGTGGGCAAGGGACGTGGCAAGAAGGAAGGAGCGACCACGGAGAGCCCCGTGGACGGGCAGGACCAGCCCAAGATCTACACCATCCGTGACCATACCCTCGAAGTCCTGATGCACCCGGATGTGCTAGGGTTGCATGCCGTGAGAGTCGTCCATACACCGCATGGCGACGAGCGGCAGTTGCACTTGAAGGTGCGTGTACGGTGCGGACAAGAGAAATTGGTGGTGGATGTTCTGGTGGATACGGGTGCCCAGGTGAACCTGGTCCAGAGAGGGTTGTTCAATGAGAATTCCCTGCAGCCCAGCCGTAGACTGGTGCGCCTCAAAATGGCCAATGGAGAGATCATGGGTGGTGGTACCCATGAGGCCACTATCACCATCGAATTCTGGGAGCATGAGCGCTTGAACCGCCCTGATTTGGCGAAGAGAAGCACTCTATCCGGGAACTTCTATGTGGCCGACATTACAGATTGGGATATGATCATTGGGTATGACTTCATGGTGGCAAACGCCATCGGAGCCCTTCCCCATCGTGCAACGCTGGTCCGGGAGGACGATGAATGCCTCACATGGCTGTCCACGGACTATGCATGCGATCATCCCAATGGAATGCTGAGGAAGAGGATCGGATCGTCCAAGCGGTGCAAACTGTGGGTGCCAAGTCCAGAGGAGACCGTGGAGTTCAGCTCACGGAGTATGGAATGGCGCCGCAGGTGTACGACA
Organism: Eutreptiella sp. 'Long Island Sound 2002'; assembly: GCA_964036045.1. Taxonomy (NCBI): domain Eukaryota; phylum Euglenozoa; class Euglenophyceae; order Eutreptiales; family Eutreptiaceae; genus Eutreptiella; species Eutreptiella sp. 'Long Island Sound 2002'. The sequence continues at coordinate 7,739,155 of OZ038393.1, forward strand.
GGATGATCCAAACGCTGGGAGCCGAAGCGCCCGAGACGGACGTCTTCGCTTCCCGGGATGCCCCACTTTTGCGGAAGTGTAGGAGGCATTGGCATCGAGGAGACCCAGCCCGGCACAGGCATTGGGGTTTGAAGGAGTGGGGGCCCATGTATTGGCATGGCTCCCTGGACAACACCAGACGTATGGTGGAGAAGATCGCCGCGGATAGGGCGAAGGGGATCCTGGTCAGAACCGGCATAGGATCCACCCCATGTCTGCTGGAAGGTCTCAAGTCGACGCTGGACTCCATCACCCTGAACGAGATGTCATGCGGGCCAGAGGAGGAGCTGTTCATCGACGCCAAGGGTGTATCAATGCCCTCCCTGGGTCAAGCGTGGGGTACCAAGGCTTTCCTGGTGGATGGGGCGCAAGCCCAGCCCACGGGTGATGAAGCATTCATCCGTAGGGTGGAGGCGGTGCCCATAAGGGTCATGTTTGAGCCCAAGGAGGGAACGGATCAGCCAATTGATGGCATTGACGTCCTGTCCCACGCCGAGATCGACGACGTTGTCAACTACATGCGGATGGGGATGCACGACCGTGTGGCAGCCAAGAAGAGGCGGGCCATGGTCACATCTCCGCATTGGTGGGATGACAAGATGTTGGTCACCGGCAAGTACGAGAAGGATGAGTTCGTGGCGAGGGTCATGGATCACATCCCGGACCAATACGATGGTCCGGTTGGGTCGGACCCACCAACGTGGGGTTTTCCAAGTGTGGGAACCGGTAGCGACGAGCACCAGCCCGAGGTCGCAAATTTTCGAAGATTATCGGTGGGAATCGCGACCCACGACGATGAAGACGGCATATCGGACGAGAAGAAGTCGGCCTCGGACCCAGAAGAGGCCTATACGGCAGTGCAGTCGGTTGTATCGATACCGAAGCAAGCGGCTGAAGAGGCTCAGGAGAAACCAAAGGTCGCCGAGCTGAAGGAGAGGCTGATCAATGCCTATCCGCGGCTATTCAGTGGCGTCGCCAACAAGAACCCTCCAGATCGTGGGAGGTTTGGCACAGCGAGGATCAAGCTGAAGCCGAACCCCAAGATCTATCGTCATCGGGAGTACCGACTTTAGGGCGATCGGGCCGAGGCCACGAAGAAGTTGTTGGCCGAGTTCATTGAGCGGGGATGGATCGAACCCTCCGACAGTGAGTGGGCCAGCCCAGCCTTCATCCTGCCCAAGAAGGAGAAGGGCGAGTGGAGGTTGGTGGTTGATTATAGAGGTTTGAACGAGCAGACCGAGCACGACTCGTACTCGCTTCCCCTGATCGACTCCATCCTCCAAAAACAACAGAAAAAGCGGATTTTCACGGTGTTAGACCTGAAACACGGCTATCACCAGATGCCGCTACACGCGGACTCCAGGCCCTGCACAGCGATGTTGACGCCGCTGGGGCCCATGCAGTGGAAAGTGGTGCCTATGGGCGCCAAGAATGGCAACGCCGCTTTCCAGCGCATGATGGAGGACCTACTCGGTCCTGTCCGGGACTGTGCCGACCCCTTCGTGGATGACATCATCATCAGGTCGGGCAAGGAGAACATGACTGAGGATGAGCTCATTGAAGCGCATGAAAAGGATCCGCGCCGAGTGCTCAGCGAGCTGGACAAGCACAACATGGTGTGCAAGCCCACCAAAGCCTCACTCTTCGTGAAGGAAGTGGAGTTCGCAGGTCACGTGGTTGGTCACGGGCAACGCCGTCCCATGCCTGGGAAGCTGGCTTCCCTGCACCACTGGGAAAAGCCCCAGACCATCAGCGAACTCCGGTCCTTCATGGGGTTCTGCAATTACTATTCGGGCTATGTCCGGATGTATGCAGAACTCTCGGGGCCGCTGCACAAGATGCTGCAGGTGGGGAAGTTCGATGGCCGGAAGGGGAGCAAGAAGAAGCTTGCCTGGACCCCTGAGGCCGAAGATGCGTTCAGCCGCCTGAAGGAGAGACTCCTGGGGCAGCTGGGGTTATTCTTGGTGGACCCGGACAAGGAATTCGTGCTGCGGACGGACGCCTCGGACTATGCTGTGGGGGCAGTCCTCGAGCAGATCCAGGACGACGGGTCACACGTACCCGTGGCATTTTGGAGCCGGATCCTGGCCGAGGGCCAACGCCGAACCTGGACCGCGAGGGAGAAGGAGACGTACGCCATTGTCTGTGCGCTCAGGAAGTGGTCTGGCCACATCGGATTGCAACCGGTGGTGGTTTGTACGGACCATCAGTCCTTGCAGAGCTGGCACAAGGAGCACGTCGACACCCCCTCAGGACCGGCGGCAAGGAGGGCCCGGTGGCAGGAGACGTTCGCCAAGTTCGACCTCAGCGACGTATACATCCCGGGGAAGGACAACAATTTGGCTGATTGCCTCAGTCGATGGGCCTACCCCGCGGGCAAGGCTTGGATGGACATATCCAGCCATGGAGACGCCGAGGAGACCGAGGAGGCCAAGCGCATCATCAAGATGGGGAAGCCGATGGAGCAAGAGGGGGTCAAGTGCTTTGTGGTAATGGCAAACCGTACGGACCTGGCCAAGTTCCGGGGCGCCCGCGTCCAAGCTATTTGAGAGAAAACTCTCCAGCAATGGATGGTGGCCCCTGTAGAGCTAGTCAGGTCGGTGCTCACAGAGGACTGGTCGGATGACTATGCGGCATCCGGGCACTGGAGCAAGTACTGGAATGCCGTGAGCGCCCCGTCGGACGACGAATGGCCTGAGGGCTTGACCGAGGATGGGGACAAACTGTTCCTCAAGGACAAGCTGTTGGTCCCAGAGAACCGAATGGAGGAGCTCATTGACCACTGGCATAACTCCCAGCTCATGCATTCTGGTCGGGACAAGATGCAGCAGGACCTGGAGTGGCGCTTCAAGTTCCCACCGGGGTACTACGCCCTCCTGGACAAGTACTGCAGCGATTGCGCCGTGTGTCGGGCCACGAAGAGCCCCAACCACTCCACAGCGGGTAACCCGGTGTATACGGCTACACCGGAGGCCCCTATGCGGTCCGTGGCCATGGACGTATTCGCCATGCCGGAGGTCACCGTGGAAGGGGAGATCTACGACTGTGTCATCCTTGCGGTGGATAGGCACAGCGGGTAGATCGTGGCGGTCCCAGGCAAGAAGTCCAAGAAGAAGGACAAGAAGGACAAGCATGGAGTGGGTCTACAGGCCAAGACCGTCGCCAACGCCATGATCGGGCATTGGCTGACGATTTTTGACGTCTCGGCTGTCATCTGCAGCGATCGGGGCAGTCAATTCGTGGGGACGTGGTTCAAGACGATGTGCAAGCACATGGGGATTCGGCATGCCAAGACCGTGGCGTACCACAGCCGGTCGAATGGCCGGGCTGAGGTGGCCGGGCGGCAGATGTTCGAAAATTTCCGCCAGCTGCACATTGACGAACCGGGCTGGAACTGGTACAATTCGCTGTGGAGAGTACTCCAGGCGTACCATGACCTTCCAGGCCCCACTGGACTGTCGCCCCATGGTATCTCGTTCCTACGGGATCGAGTGTCACGCACTCTCCCGTGGTTGAACCATGGCAAAGTGGCCCGGGATGCGAATGCTATGATGGCTGAGGCGGACGACACGGCGGCCAAGGTGTGCAAAGCACTTCAGGACGAGCATGAGAAGAGGGCCAAGTACTTCAAGCAGGGAAAAGTCCAGAAGTATGCTCTCAAAGACACCGTGTGGGTGGAGCGGCACCACATGGATGTCCTGTCCAGGCATCGGCAGGCGTCCTGGTATGTGCCGGGGGTAATCGTGCGGAAGGTCGAGCAGGATGTGTATGCGGTTCGTGTGGGGGATAACAAGATCCTGGACCGCGACCACACCCAGCTTCGTCCCCGAGCACCAGACCCCAGCGGACGTCCCGTCACCTTCGAGTTCACGGCCCGCGATGTGGACTCGGACGACGAGGGTGAGGACGACGACTTCACCGCCGAGAGGATCCTGGCGGACAAGCCGGACCCGGGGACGCCTGGGGGTAGGCTCTTTAAAGTCCGTTGGAAGGGATTTGCCGCATCCAGGGATTCGTGGGAGCCGTCGAGCAGTTTCGTGCCGAGGTACACCACGGTCTGGATGGACTACCTAAAGAAAAAGAGCATTTCTTTGGATGTCAAGGACGTGTTGGTCCATTTGGTGGCTGCAGTAGCACCGTAATGGATCCCCCTTGGCATCTTTGTTTGTTTCTGTGCTTGGGAGACGGGTGAGGGCGTTCATCTGGGGATTTTTGGGCCTTGATTGGCCATATACCCCCTTCACTCGATCTCCACATATATATTTCATCGTGGTATACGTATTTAGATCGATCGACGACGTTTCTCTATCTTTGATCCCCTTGGTCCATGTTGTAGATCAAGAGGAGACCGGATATGGCGTAGGGCACCGATTATCAGTGTCCTCACCACTCTCTTGGGGCGTGGGGGACGACTACGACGTGTGTGGGGCCTCCATGTGTCCTTGGAACATGGGGGGGGGGGTTGGAGCCCATTGGAGTCCTCCCGTCCTCTCTTCAATGACTTCCGAGCGGTAACAACGCTCTGAGAAGGGGGGTGAAGCCGGTTCGGACCCCCGTGGCCATCTTTGGGTCACTTGGGGTGTGTATCTATGTGCCGGCAAGCCGCCATTGGCTGATATCATACTCTCTCATCCACCTGACCTAACCCGATGTCATAGTGTGATAGGTTTGGCCATTCCGGCTATGAGCGGCCATATTCAGTACTGAGGCGCCGCCAGCGGAGATCTATATATCAGAATATCAGGAATCAACAGGGTTTTTTTATCATAATGTTTCCGTAATTTTTCAGCCTTCCGTTCTGATGGTCAATGTATCGGCGACTGTCAGTTGGCTCGCGATTTTGCGGTAACCGAATGGTTAACTGTTATTTACAGATATTTTGGCGGAAACCCCGATGAAGGGTCAGATTTCATCAGTAAAGGGTTCGTTGCTTCCGCAATTTTCATATTATACACTCGCAAAATTAATCCGATTTTTTCAGACTTTCAGAATCGGATTTTCGACTTCGACATCGCCGCACTCGATATGACGAATCTCGAGTGGTCCGACATTTTTCCTCGATCACGAATCAACCTTCCTTTTGTGATGCCCTTCGTTTTGCTTAGAGATATAGGCGAAACAAAGTTGATTCGTGAGGCCAGTTGGAAAGAACATATGTTCCGGCTCACTGCGAGTAGTCCCGATTTCGAGAATTGGGTTGGAACTGCATTGGTCTCAACTTAATTTAAAGATCATCAAACGCCTTTGGTGTCTACACATGTCGGGTATAGCAAGGGATAATGGTCAAGAGGGTAGAAAGTGATATATAACTCTTGGACCGTGCGACCGAATATTTCAATGCGACATTCGAGTGTACCGCATGAGTGTTGGGGTTGCATAGCAACTTTCCTTGGGTTCCTACGTATTTTTAACGTGAAGTTATGTCCATGGAGGGTCATGGCATATCATGGTGGGAGCCACTTTTGAGGGTATGTGTTATATGCATGGTATGTGCTTCGATATGCTCACGCCCATATTATATATCTCCGTTTGTAGGAAGATATATGGAGTCATACGTGGCAAGGGCTTCGCCCATGTCTGAATGGTGAACTCCATGGCACTAGACTAAGTCTACCGCTCATATAGTGCATGTGGGAGGGGTTACGGAGCGACCCACAAGCGCCAATATCAATTTTCCCATTTTCATGGTGCGTGTTGGGAGGAGGTTCGAAGGTGTCCTTATGCATTCATATGGGGATCCAAGTGGGGGGATTGTTTGCAAATGGTCCCAAGCAATTGTGTTTTGAGTCATAGGTTGACACCATGGCTGAGCGAAGTTATATACTATTGTAATTATCTTGAATTTGGCATCATTTGCATGTTTTTGATCTCATTTTATGCTCATTTTTGTGTTTTATGTGCTCTACTGGTCGGCTAACAGTAAAGGGCCTAGAGACCTGTGAACTATGGTATGTTGCTTATATGATGGCATATGCTTCGGTGTTGTACCTCACCATATGCCGGATCACATGGTCTCTCTGGCTTGGCACACGAGGCCTCACAAAATTAGGTCTCAAACTCATGAGCTGACTTGTGAAGCATGTCATGTACATAACCGGATGGGGTTTCGGAGCCAATGATGGGATATTCTTGGGCATGGATCTTTGGTCTATATGACCCTTGTATACTACTTTCCGGTTTGACACATGCATGGAGCATTTGAATATTTGCCGTATGCATTTTTGAGTATATAATTGAATTTTGGGCATTATGGTGTGATTTGCCTGATTTTGCCATGTTGTGAGGTCATCCTCATGGGGCAGTTCTCCAAGCCGATTTGACCCCAAGTCCAACCAAGGTTGGGTCAGGGTAGGGCATGGTCCTCAGTGCCACTCTAGGCCATGACACGCCACCTCCCCTATTGGGCTAGGATTTATAGGCTTTGGAGTGAACACATTTTTGGAGTTTATGTAGTGACTTTTGACACATGGCATTCAGCCATCTCATTTGACCTGGTTCAGGGCAATATGTTGGTGAGTCCAGGGAAGGTCTTGAGTCCAGGGAATGAGGAGTTTATGGCTGTGAATGTGTACGTTTACCTCTTTCCCCAACCTTGCTTTATTTGTGTTCATATGCCAATTTCAGGGCTTTCCTCTTTGGTGCAATTCTTGTACATGCCCGCCACCGTGGGACGACCGGTGTGCTGAACGGAAGCCCGCAGTGTGGACTGTATTGTGGATTGGGTTATTGCTGTATTTGTGGGATCTGGTTGCTGTTCAGGGTTGAAGGAGGATTACACTTCCTATATTTTTGGATTTTGGACCCTTGAATTTCAAGAATGCAATCGCTGATCCGGAGTAAATCAGCAGGGGTAACAGGCGGAAGGGGCACAGCGGGGGCCGGTCCTGGTAGGGACCTTCTTTACTGGTTGGGGCTGGGCGGGGCCTCAGATGATCCCTAGGGGTCGTCATGGGCTGTGCCGGCCAGCTGGGCACCCTGCGCGTGTACCTGTGGCTGTCGTTGGAATCAGTAAGGCCAATTCGCGTCGTGTACAGGGTAGAAACAGGCAGGAGGTGGGCGCTTCCTGATGTTACTGGCTGTCACCCTCCCAGGGCCACTGGACCTCTGGCGTCAGTGGGTGTGACTGAAAACTAGCAAGGAATGGGGGGCTGTTGTCAGCTGGGCGAGGCGTGAAAGCATCGTCGAGAGGGGGTGCCCAGGGGGTGGAGGAATAAGGGATGGGGGTAAGGGGGCCCAGGAACGCAGCTGACATAAGCCGACGGCAAAAACACAGGCAGGTGCTTGGTCTGGTCATCTCTGCGCCTGATATAATGTACACGGCCCTGGTGGCCAGCGAGCAATTGGATTAGGCCGCTTGTGATGACGAAGCTGGAGTTCCGTTCATTCCGGGGACCTGTGAGCAGAGCCGGGGGCGGAGGGGAGCATATGGGCAAGAGACAAGGACGGATGGTTATACGAAACACCAGATTCGGGAAGCAGGGGCGCTAGAGAAACTGTACTGATGAGGTAGAGAGGTGGAATGGCAATGCCGCGGAGCTGATGACTGTTAACGGTTCTGCGATGCACCATACGAGAATGGGGGCGAGCCCAGGGCCGGATAAAAGCCTCCGATGTGAGAAGGGTCCTGTGAGACGTGGAAAGTGTGTCACCGGTTGCCAGCGCAAAGGAAGGAGGTAACCGAGGAAAGGCGGCGGGACTCTTTTTTGCTTTTTTGTGGAGGGAAACTGTGTCCTGGACACGCGGGGGCAGTTCGCTTTGTGCCCCGGCGCGAGGGGGCTTTGAGGGTGACTGATGTTGTGACTGGGGGGGGGGGGGGGGGGTGGTGTAAGTGCTGGGGTGTGGGGGGGGGGGCCATCCGAGGTGCTGTATGGGCCGTGGGACACAAAAAAGGGGTTGGCCCCCAGGGTTGGCGGTAAGGGCTCGGGGAGGGGGTGGTCGCGGCGTGCAGTGCAAACTGCTTTGACTATAGAAGTGAGGTGAGAGCGTCGAGATGGAAGGGCCTCCCGGAGGACTGACTTCTGTGATGGATGTGGGACCAGCTGCTTGTAAAGTGTCAACGGGACTAAAGTGCGCGCAAAATTCCGTAGCACTTCTTTAGTGCGCACTCGGTCCTGGAGCCAGGAGTGCTAAACGGGTGCCAGCCGAAATCCCCACGCGTCAGCCATTTGATCGAGGAAAGGACGGAAGATGGCGCAAAAGGCTACACAGGATGGGAGATCTAGAGGGTGAATGGCGTCGCAGTTGGGGCATTGGTGGCCAGGCAGTTCCCAGTAGGGTGCAGAGCCTGTAGAACCCTTTACTCCCATGACCCACTTGTCCGCGAATGTGCTGAATCAGCTGTAATGAGACGACGAGTCGAAGCTCAGGGGCTGGCGGGGGTACAGGCGCCGCCTTGCCGCGCCGCTGAACTTATGGTGCCACAGGTTTCCTTGGAAGGTTACCGAGTACCGTGCCGGCGGCTGGCGGTGAGTGAGGGTGACACGACACGCATATGCGCTGTATTTCGCGAAGCTGTCTGCGACCTTGTTGCCCGGAAAGCCCACGTGGGACTTAAGCCAACCCGCCCCGATGGTGAATGTGGCCTCAGAGATGAGACTGCAGATAACTGTCTGCCAGGTGCCCTGCGACGAAGCACCGGGCGGGGAGTACACTGTGCCAGACAGAAACCAGTCAACGCAATCAACTAGCTGAGAATTATCAATACAGAAGAATGCCTTACCACGGAAATGAACTGATTCTAAATAACGGACACACTGAACGAATGACCTGAACTCAGAGTCGCAACTGCCGAGGTAGGGGCACGGAATCGAAAGGACTAGCACTGTGCCATCTATCCACAGGAGGACGGCGGCAGAGCCACAGAGCGGGTTATCCCAGAAGCCATCAAAATAGATCCAAAGCCACTCACGTGCAATTCGGTAGGAAAGGGCCAGAATGATGCTGGAGCACCCCGATGACTGCGGGGCAGGTACCTGAGGCGGTTCAATTTCCTCTGGATAGCGGAACAAGTGTCCATACTCATTAGTTTCGATCGGAATTGAGGAGTAGGGGACGGCATAGGGTGGCAGCAGAGGGGGGGGGACGCAGAAGTGAGGGGGCAAGTGCGCAATGCTTGGGCGGGTCCGGCTTCACTGGGTAGAGCTGGGGGGGGGGAGTGGTAAAATTGTGCCGTTTATCCTGAATGTGGAAGAGGGTGTTGTCTACATCAAATTTAATCAGGGCCGCGGAGTCAGGGGCAGAATAGGATATGACTGTTCCTGAAAACCATCCAGAGGTGAACTCTACGTGGACACGCACCTCAGGGAGTAGCTGCTCAACGGGGCACGGGTTCCATTCCCCTAAGCCGTGGCATCTCCCCCCTAGGGCATAGACCGAGTCGACAAAGGCGTTTTGTAGCCAATTTGCTTTTCAGGCCTTTAGTGCCTTGGGAACGTACATGGAGCATTGGGGCGGGCCATCACAGTTCAGGTTCCTCATGGAGTAACCGCATATTTGGGACCGCATGAAGGTCTGGAAGGGCATCAGCGAAAAGCAGCCCTGGGGCCTGCCCAAGTGCCGGTCCTTTTGTGAGAGATGGTGGGGAAGTCCGCCATATCGGGCGACACTGTGTCATATGGATTGCTGTATTTTGTAAAGTTGTGCATCAGTGACCGGCCCTGCCATTAAGCGGTACGCGTGGACAGGGATAAGCTGTTCATTGACTAGACTGATGAGCTCGGTGGCAGTGAGTTGAAGCGGGGCCAGCGGAACAAAAAAAGCATTGATTTCCGTGTGGACAAAATTCATCACTTTACTGTGGAAGTGTGATGTGTAAAAAAAGACGCCGAGGTACTTGTAGCAGGACCTTGGCTGTCCACGGGAGTCGAGTGTGGATATTTGCCGCCGTGTCTTGAGACAACTTCGGTGTGACCGAAGCTTCGCAGAGCATGAAAATGGGTTTTGTCGACATTCATGTCGAGGCCTAGAGAGTGGGGGGGGGCTGTCGAATGCCTCAAAAACCGTGCGCACATCTTGGAGGGAGCGGGCGCGAAAAAGTATCTCGTCTATGAAAGCATGTATGCTCCGCTCGATGTTCCACTCCATTTTGGAGTCCAAATAGAAGAACATCATGTTTATGTAGAGGTTAAAAAGAAGAGGGCTGAGAGGGCACCCCTGTGTAACTCCTCTGCGCTGTGCATGACCGGCTGTGGGGACGCCCTCCACTATGGGTTGTTCATACGCGTGTATGTAGAGACGTTGAATAGAAGAAATGAGGTCCCGCGGGAGTGAGTAACCGTGTAATGTTTTCCACAAAGCCTCCAACAGCACCGAGTTGAAGGCTTTGTTAAAATCAATGTAAAGGTGATAAAGCCTACCCCTCGTCAAAAGCATGCCGGCCACTACATCGTAAATGTGGTCGCCGCAATGGTGGCCCTTCAACCCCCCGTGTTGACCGGTATGAAGTAGGCTGTGCCTCGCGGTTATCGCAGTGAGTTGTGCGCATTGCCACGCGGCAGCCAGTTTAACAATAGACTGAATCAGGCATATGGGCCTATAGTTTGATGCGGTGCAGGCGGCCCCCTTTTTATAGAGGAGGCAGATGCGTGCCCGTGCCCACTTGGGGGGCGGAGCGTAAAGAAGGACATGTGTACTGGCTTCAAGCAGGACAAGCTGAATTCCTGGGGGGCATAAGGGGATTACATAATAATTTATTTCATCCTCCCCCGTGGCCTTGGATGGGGATGCCCTGCCAGTTACCTCGTGTAACCATGGTAGCCCAGGCAGGGGCAGTGGCTGGTCGGCTGTGCCTGGAGGGCATTGCGGGAGAAGGGAGATGAACGGTTGTAGCACGCTATCCGGGACCCGGATATCAGAGTCACCTCCGAGGTTAGACAGGCACTCAGAAAAAACCATGCCCACCTTCTCAGGCTCACAAACCAGGTCAGGTGGGTTTGTAGAAGGGTCCCACAGGTGCAACGGGGTGTGTTGCCTGGGGTCTAAGACACTGTCAATGGGTTTTTTTAATTTCTCTGCCGCGAACCATGGAGTAGTGCAAGCGTTTCGTTTCCCGGGCCGATTGCTTTTTTTGCCACTTTCCGCTCAGTTGCTGGAGGTTCTTCAGGGCCTCTGTACGTCGCTGGGCAATTTGAGGAAGGTTCGACAATGCCCGCTTAAAATTCCTCTCAATTTTGGTCTCAGAGTGCTTTGTAGGAGGGCGAGACACAATGTGGTAGGCCTGGGTTACTTGGTCCACAAGGGAGGTTACATGATTGATGAAGTCTTCCTGCGGGACGGCGGTTGAGCGGTACCCGACAGCCCATACCTCGAGTGGTTGAAGACTCGCGTGAAACTGCTTCTGTTCCTCCGGCGTGAGTCTGCGGAATCGTGTAGTGGGTGCACGGGGGGGGGGGTACTGAGGTGTGCAAGGGAGGCGAAGGGTGCAATAGATAGGGTGGTGGTCTGAGGAAGTATCGGCCGACTCGATGTTTGCTTCCACTAAAGAGGCCGACGGCAGAGACACAACCGACGAGGAAAAAAGGAGCAGATCAATGCGAGTGTCACACGGGAGCAGGGAGTTTTTGTAGCGGGTAAAAGCTAGGCGCTCTCTGTGCACAGTGCGGAAGGTGTCTGCAGCGCTTTTTTTCCTGAACTAGCGATGTAATCCAGTGCCAGCGGTTCACTGTGTAACCGTTTGTGTCCAGGTGCGAAAGCTGTGCGTTGAAGTCTCCTCCATCACCCAATGCGGGTACTCGTCGAAGAGTTTATTAAGAGCCGTTTCCAGCTCGCGCTACCAGGGGGGTTGTGCATAGATAGAAATAAGGAATATGCGTGGGAGGCCCGGGAGGTGTAGTTCAGCAAGGTAAAGTGCCCCGGGGCACGGGGACTGAATGAGAAAGGCGTAAGGGGCTACGCGTTGGGATAGGACAATGCAGGTTCCCTCATCACCCGATGGTAGAATGGAGGAAAATATCTTCGGTGGAATAGCCGCAGGTGACCAACCAAATGGCACTTGCGGTGAACAGGTCAGTTCTTGGTAGAACGAGATGTCCCAGGCCTTGTGGAGGTCTGAGTGGATAAATGCCCCGGGGGCTTGCTTGTTGATGTTGTGGGAACGCATAGTCAAGGAATGGATATGTGCTGGGCGTGGGCGGGGCTCAGCCGTACGGTGGAAAGGCTGCGGGGGGAAAGAAGGAGAAAGTGGTACGTCAGCAAGAGGAAGCGGTGAGCCTACCAGTGGAGGATCAGGGATTCGGGGGGGGGCTGGGGCCATGGGGAGGGCTGCATTAGCCAGAGCCGGAGGGCTTTCTTCTAGAACCCTCTGGCCTTCAGGCGCTGGCAATGGGTCGGCACGTGTGCGCGCAGGGAAGGAATTCACAGTAGCCTCTGGAACCCCAATAAGAGTCAGGAGGATGTTCAGGTCGTGCCCCGTTGAAGACTACAGGCTCCCAGTGTGACAGCTGTTGGGCAGGAGTCCCTGGTAGGGACGAACTTGTAGGGAAGGGAGGAACAAAAACCTGGTTAGGGTTGCACTCCGAGAAGGGCGGGGAAGGGGTGTTAGTGCCATGGGCAGAGATGTGGGTGGGACCACTCATCATGCATGCACGTGGAGAAATGTGTGGCGTCTCAATGCTGGGGAGCTCTGGAGATCCAGACACCTGTGTACACTGGGCAATTGACGACGTCATTGGCACATGCTTTGGATCATCGAAGTACCTGATCTGTGGAAGGCACAGTGGGCTCAAAACGGGACCTGAACTCGATTGTTGTTCATGTGTAATCACAGTGTGCGTGCACTGACCAGAACGGGAGCTGTCTTTCAAACGAAAGGGCGGTGTGGGCGTGAAGTGTGAAGTGTGGGTGTGCTGAATCTGCTGAAACACCTCCTTAGTGAGCTTGGAGAGCGATGCGTTCCAACGACAGGTGAGGGAACATACTTCACTGATGGCCAGTGAAGCAGTACCGTTGACTTGTGCTGGATTGGGAACGCGTTCCTGTGACTTTGCATACCCCTGAGGAGGGAGGTGCATATTGTCTCTGTGTCGGTCTGTGTGTGTACTGGACATCAGCGAGGACAGGGCGGTACATCAGTATACCGCGTTGCGCATCAGGGAAGAGGAGCAAATTGGTGGTGGGTGTCAACTGCTGGAACTGGGTTCTTGGTATTGGGCTGCGCCCTTTATACACTGTGAACAAGGGGGGCAGGTAAAACACTGCCATGAGTGAGTCACGGCGAAAATTGAACCCAAAGGGAATGTACTGTGAGGCAGGTCTGGCGACTTCTCTAGGGTTCGCTGGCTCTACTGCAGAGCAGTAGGAACGCATCAGCAAGCCGACGTGAGTGTTGCGGACCGTCCTGATCTCATCAACCCGGTTCTCATGGCGGAGGGAGTGACAGTGGCTCGTGAAGGGCTGACTATGCGGTGCCGTGTGCCAAAGGCCAGGGAGACATACTTCGCTGTGGAAAGCCAGCGAAGCACTTAGATCAGGACGTGGTCTCATTCTGGAAGCGCTCAGGGTGTTGAAGTGAAAACGGGGTAAGGAACCCAGCAGCTCAGGCAACAGGTATAGCGTGTGGTGCTCGGCAGTTGGACTTGGGCGGCGCCCTGTATACACACAGGCATAAGGCAAATATATCGCCATCACAGCTGAAGCGCGGTGCACAACGCATGTATAGGAGGGTAGGCATACTTCACCGGTGTCCAGTGAAGCATACAGTTCCTTCTTGAAACGCCAAGTGGCATATGCATGTATGCGCATATAGAACTCGCCTATGAGAGTAGGGCAAGCACAGGAACGGGAAACATCATTAGCAGTGAGTGGGCGAAGTGTATCGGTGTTCACTGGGAGTGCAACCGTCTCTCTGGGCAACGCAAGTGAAAGTGACTGTGCGTGGAAGGGCCCAATATGATGCATCACGACTGTGTCAAGAAGGTGGCACCAGTGAACAGAAACAACGAAACCGTTCAAAGGGGGACCCATATACGGTCTATGGCAGTCGTACAACGGAGAGCAGGAAATGCCGAACTCCGCAGGAAAAAAAAGCCAGAGGAGGAGACATACTTCGGCATGAAAAAGTAGCGAAGCACATGCACTCTCCTTAGAACTGGTATCGTTGGATTCTCTGCGGTATTGCTTTGGTTCATTATGGGAATGGAGGTTTCCATGGTGTTTCGAAAACACTGAGGGCAGAGAAAGGGTGACCAAGGGGGAACAAAGCCCGCGGTCGACACTCTGTACATGATCATCACAGTTCTTCGTTGCATACATCTGGGACGCTGCGGAAGATCAGAGAGACGCGCCTTTCCCTTCGGATGTTCTCTCCTCGAATGATGTCATATTCTCTCGCTGAGACACCGTGTTGGTATTTGTATCGCGCCCTGCCGGTGATGGCAACTATGGACCAGCGTTCCAACAAAATGTCTACCCTGTCACCACCTGTTGGCTCAGTAGGCGTGAACTGCATAGGTACGGTGAACAGCAGGTTAGCCATCACTACCACCTTCCCTCACAGGAAATATTCGACGTGATCGATCACTCCAACGCTGGGCGGGTATTCAGCCACCGTACACTGGTTTAGAACGGAGTCTATGTCATTGACGCGCAGCAAGTCTTGGCAATTTTTCATAACTGCTCGAAGTGAGTCATGGATGGGGTCTGTAGGTTGGACGTTCTTTCCTCCGTGCTCATGGGAATAGCCGTAGTGCTGAAGGCGCCTACGCGTGGACGTGTCCCATCCCTCAATGGAGTCAATGAAGGCAATGAGCTCTTTTTCTTGGTCCGTGTCCATCGCCGTGGACCGTAGGAGCACTCCGTCCAAGCGAACGCTGGGGGGCATGTCCTGGGGGCTTGGCACATTGAGGAGGTCAAGCTTTTCATGCGTGCTGACAGGCGGCGCCATGAGCCGCTCGTCTTCTGCTATGATTGTTGAGATGAAATCTCTGGATCCCAATTTCGTTCCCGCCATCACCGCACGGTTTTGTTCCGTGAGGCTCTGATCCTCTGCTTTTAGCAGTTCATTACGTTTGATAGAGTTGGGGTGAGCGCTCACAATCACCGTGCCCAGCATAACAAATTCGTGAGCAAGAAGAGAGGAGTGTGCGTGCACATATTAAGCGCGGTATACGTTGCCTACAAAATTGGGGTCCGCCGCCCTTCGCCAATTCTTAGATGGGCCAAAAAGGCCGGCCACCACTTGCGCGTGGAGCGCACGTTCCGAGGCCGGTGTCCTCACTTCAAATGATGTGGCGACCGGCGGTTGAGCCCATGTGGACGGGGTGATGGGTTTGCATTGTGCCTCCGTCGTTTTTGTCTCTGTGGCTGCAGTGGTGTTCCAGAATCTCACCAAGGAAGCCTCCGGGCCGTAAAAAAGGACAATCCCATCGTTGTGAAAAGCATTCCACGCAAAACCTTGGACCGGATTGCGACCATTATCACAAGGGTAGCCACTCACGTCTAAGTTTGCCAAGACACTTTTTTTTTTGAACGCACGGACATTCCCTTATTGTACATGTATGAGGGGCGGCCCTGTGGTCCGCGGTTAAGCACACTCCGAGTTTCCGGCCCATCCATTTCTGGGTGCGAAGCCACCAATTCGCGTGAAGCCTGCATTTGGTACAGGTGGCCTTCCTCTAAGTCCTTAACATTCACGACAAAAATGTCACCCACCTTGGACCATTCATGTGACAAAAACTTTTTTAGGGTCTTTCTCCCATTTGAGTGGGCAAAGACCACTCAAACCGGAGGTATTTTACGTGTGGTGCACGGAAGGTGACCCAGCCTCCCAAGGGGTACACCGCCTCCTATGACTTGAGTGAGATGTCTTCTTGTTGGGGTTCAAATTGGCAATTCGAAGAATTTTGGAAGCCCCTAACGTCCGTGAAGGAATGCTAAGTTACCGCCGGTGGATTTTTCCCATTCCCAATGTCCTCAAGATAACTATCGTTGTAGTATTTGGAAAGGATGTTTCGGTGGACATCGAAACGAAGGGTGAAATCAACCAAGGTAATGGGTTCGGGGACTTTAATGGCTCAAAGAGCCGCATCAAGGCTTAGCCCACGTGAGTCCCAGTCGCGATAATCTATTGGGTCGGACGGTTGGCGTGCTGTGTTGATGTGTATGGAAACCAAAGGCCTTTCGGGAGTGTAACCTTGTTTGAGTGAAAATGCTCTAGTGAGGACTAGGGGCTTGGTCCCGTGGTGGCAAACTACCTTATCTACGGCCCACCTGAGGTCTTTAAGTGGGCCGGCCGCGAAAAGCAAATGATTTTTTGCTTTCGTGTGCCTTTCCCATGATTCCATGGTAATCCACCCCGTGTAGGCCTTTTGGTCATCCTCTTTTTTTAAATCGGCAAAAAACTTGCTTTAAAGCTTGGGGCCATTTTCGTGAAGGAAGGTGAAGGGGTGGTGGGTCGCGCTTGTCATTTGTTGGAAAAATATAGAAACTCTTATGAGTTTTAATTATTTCCCTGAAATGTTTCATGGGATCATGAGCCAACGTGACGGTGAACTTGGGAGCTTGTGGTGGGATGTTCAACTTGTTAAGTGATACGTGGAGGTCGTCCTCGTCAAGTCCCTCATGCCACGGGGCGAGGTTGTACAACTCCTGCCTTGCACTCGTTGGTAAACTCTTCTTCTTTCTATTGAAGGCTTTCGTTTTGCCTTCATTGAGTTCGTAGTAGACATGGTCGTTTTTTTACACTTTTCTTGTCTGCGGCGGCCACAAAAGTTGCCAATGTTGAAGTAGACGGCGGTTAGAGGCGTAAGTTGTCCGAATGCGTTGGATGTGCTTGACGGCTTGTTCCCAAGTTGAAAAGTGACATGTTGGTAGCGACGGACACAAGCGAAAACGTGAAAGTTGGAGAGCGGTTCCAAGGACGAAGAATTGACGGTAAGGTCGGATTGAGAGGTCGATTGTGAGATTTCAAATGTTGGACCCGATGTGGACGGGTAATACGCCCTAGAGCTGCTGATTCAGGACGATTTGTATTTGAATCAGTGATTTTCTGGCATGCGAATGCTGAAATTGAAAAACAAAAAGACACTCAGAAAGTGACCCGAAGGCCATTGGTTTCACTCAGACCACTGCTTTCAGAGCACTGCACTTACCCTGTCTGTCCCCTGCAGTCCCATGCCTATTGCTACCAGCGTGAACCAGGTGGCCGCTTATCAGGTTTACAGGCAGCCAGCGAGTGTATGCCTTGTTGACCATGTGTTGCATGGGAACTGCGCTGATGTAATGACCTTGGGGAGCCAACGAAGAACGGTGGCTTACTACTCCAGGGGGGAATGACAAGCAAGGTGTTATGGAGCAAGGTGTGTCTTCCCTCCTTGGAAACAAGCGTGCCTACAGTTAGGACCCCTGACTGGTCCAGACCCATGGGGTTCTACCCTTCCGTACAGGGTTTACCATACCCCAAAGTGTGCTACGTATGTCTGTGTGTGTCTCACTTCTCTCCCAGTCGTGGCTCCCGGAGACCGAGCTTCGCTGACGTTTGACCGAAGGTCCTAATCAGGTACTAGTACCACTCCTATGGCGCCCAATTTCTGTGCTGGCGCCTATCCTTGGGGGAAGACGGCAAAATCCCTACCTACTAGAGGGGAGGGGTGGCCATGTGTGCTAAGGGCATACAAAACGCCCATTTCTCTAAGGGTCGAAAGCTAACGCTCTCCCCTACCCACGTGGAAAAGCACGCGGGACAGGAGACACCACTACACTACACTCACTAATGCCAGCACCAGCCTTCGAAGGCAGGGTGAGCACTCATCACTTGCACTCATCACCTGCCAGGCTTGCTGACCCTAACCCCTACACACGCTACTTGGGGTTGCTGTCAAAGAGGTCTCGGGCCCTATTGACCCCCCTGTGAAAGAGCAAGAGAACACAGCGCTACTAAGCAACTGTGGCCTAACAGGGACGCCACTACGCGTTTCCCTGTCAGGGCTTGGAGGAAAGGAGTGCTCAGTTTGCGTGCACAGCGTGTATGTTGATGAACTCGGACTGCACTTGCCACTCACTGCTGAGTTGCAGGTTGTTGATTGTGTGATCAGCACCCGTTTTGCCTTGGGCAGAAAAAATCAAATTCGCCAAAGGAAACTGCAGCTGCACCAATCACCCTCACCTGCCCACCTGTAGAACAAAGACTGATGGACCTGGCAAGTGGCAGAGGAACCAAGACAGCCTCCACGTATTATACGCTTCTCAGGCTGTACTAGAATACATTGTCCACTTACCAGGTTGCAAGCAAGCAAGCTCAAGGAACTGAACCCGGTTTTTCAAGTAGGTACAACCACACCCACGCAAGAAACGAACCCAACAAGGAGGCAGGACCGGACACCACGGCACGACGCGGCAGCACAGTACCATGGGGCACAGCACGGGGGAGCAGGGCACCGAGCGAGAGCGGGCCACACAGCAACACCGCACAGGGCGGAGACGACAATAAACGAACAACCAGACACCCCAGGGCGCGCACGGCACAAAGCACAACAGCGAACAACACCACGCAGCGACACACCACAGCAAAACACACACAGCGCGGGGGGACAAGACAAGACACGGCACCAGAAGGCACAAAACCCCAAGACGACGGACAGCGCCCCAGGACACAACACAGCGCGCGGCAGCACCAAACAGAGCAAAACGAAACAACACAGCGCACAACAGCGCAGCGCCAGGCGGCACAACGCGCAGCAACACGGTGCAGCACAGCACCCAGGGACACAGCACAGCACGCCACCGAAACACGACATCAGCAGCCACCAGGACCCACCAGGAGACAACAGAGGACAGCCGGGCCCAACAGCAAACACACAAAAACAACAGGCAACAACCCAAAGCACCAGCCAGCCCCGCAAGGGCAGGAGAGTACCGCACAGAGGGCAACCACGCAGGTACACCAGCAGAGCACCGCACAGGCAGAGCACGGAAACAGAAACAACCCGGAACCAGCCCGGAGCCCAGAACCAACAGGGAACAACAGGAAACCAGCTCCACCCACAAGGAGAAAAACAAAAAAAGAAGACAGGGCACCACATCACAGCACAACACGGCAGCACAGTGCCACACGACACAACACAGGGGAGCAGGACACCACCAGGAAGACGCCGGGCAACAGCCAGACCAGACACGGGCACCAGAGCCAACACACGCCACCAAACGACAACGCCGGGCAACCAGAGCCACCAGCAGACCCCCAACAAAAGGCAGCGACACCACGAACCAAAAAACATCAGCCACCAGAAACAGCACAGACGACGCGCACAGCACAACAGAAGGGCACCAGCACAGCGCAGCACGACACCGCACAGGGCGGAGAGGACAGGGAACACACAGCACGACACCCGGGAACACACACAGCAGATGCGCAGCGGCAAGAAACAAACAACAGGCGCAGGCAACGGCGCAAACAAATGGCAGAGCACAACAGCACACCACCACACGACAGCACAACGCAACAGAACAGAACACAGGGCAGCGGAACACCAAGACACACCACAACAAACCACAGGGCGGCGAGCCACGGGGCCAGACAAGGACAGCACCACCGAAACAGGACACCAAGACCCGGCAGGAGGCAGCAGAGGACAGCCAGGCCCAACAGGCAACACCACACAACACCAGCTAGCGCACAAAGAGCAACGACAGGGACAGATCCAGCGAGGCACACACGGGCACACCTGACGGGCCCAGACACACAAGCCCGCCCCGCACCGCACAACCGGCAAAAAAAAAAAGAAGAGGAAAAAAGGGAAAAGAAAAACCAAGAAACAAATGAAACAAAAAAAAAGGGGGGGGAGGGGGGGCTGGGAGGACGACAAGGCGCAGAGGCCCAAGGCAACCCGAGCCGAGAAAACACGACAACGGGATTGCAAAAAAAAAGAAGGAAAAAAAAGGGTGGGGGGGCAACAAGCCGCCAAGGCCCAAGGCACCCCGGGCCGGAAAACACGCAAAGCAAGAGACAACGCGGGCGCAACGAAGGAGGAAAAAAAAACCCAACAACAATCAAAACTGGGGCAACCCCTGGCTGGAGGGGGCCGAACAAGCAAAGAGCGCACCAAGACCGGCCAAAGGGAAGGTGAGGTGCACCAAAACGTGCCCGGGAGGCCGGCCCGCCCAACCCGGCCAAGCAGGGCACGCACACGCACACACGCGCGGGACCTGGGCGTGGCGTCCTCGGACCCGAAAGGAGCGGTGTCGGCGTCCACACGAAACAGCCCCGGTGCACCGGTCCAATCCCCCGTCGAATGACGGACGGTACGGGAAACCGGACGCGTTAGTGACCGGGTCCACACACGCAAAACACCGCAGCGCACGCAGCCCAAGACCGACGCCGGATGGACCTGCCAGGGACAACCCCCTCGCGGGGCCCCGAACGGGTACGACGCGGAGCGAGCCTAGCGCCCCTGCCTCGGCGGCGGCCAGCGGCAGGCACAATGAGCCCGGTTCTCGGCTGGCCTCCGCGTGCCCCACGCAGCCACCCAGTAAAGCCGGGGGCGCAAGCCCCCGGGCAGGGGAAAGGCACCACGGCGACAGGAAAGCCGACCGGAGCACCGAGAGCGACCGGACCGGACGAGGCGCGGCGCACCAACGCGGGGCCGGGAGGCACGCCAGAGAGGCACGCTGCCGGCCAAGACCACGGCACGAGGACAGGTGCCAAACCACAACGGCCACCGGGCGCCGCAAACCCGGGCAGCGCGCACAACACACAACAAACCACAGCACGGGATCAGGTGCCAGGCAATAGCCAACCCCCACCCCACACACCCCAGCAAGGAGTGGCGGGGCGGAGCCAAAACCGGAGCCCGAGCACACACACACACAACGCACACCCCAGCCAGGAGAGGCTGGGTACAAGGGCAGCACGCACACCAGCACACACACACCCGAGAACTCCAGCCAGGAGTGGCGGGGCGCAGCCAAAACCTGAGCCCGAACACACACACCCACGCCGCACATCCCAGCCAGGATTGGCGGCATACAAGCGGAGCGCGCACACCAGCACACAAACACCCCGACACCTCAGCCAGGAGAGGCGGGGCGCAGCCAAAACCCGAGCCCAAGCACACACACCCACACCGCAAACCCAAACCAGGAGTGGTGGGGTACAAGGGGAGCACGCACACAAACACGCACACCCCAATACCCCGGCCAGGAGTGGCGGGGCGCAGCCAAAACCCAAGCCAAAACACACACACCCACACCACACACCCCAGCTAGGAATGGTGAGGTACAAGCGGAGTGCGCACACCAGCACACACACCCATGCCGCACACCTCAGCCAGGATTGGCAGGGAACAGGGTGAGCACGCACACAAACACGCACACCCCAACACCCCAGCCATATGTGGCGGGGCACAGCCGAAACCCCAGCCCAAACACCCACACCCACACCGCACACCCCAGCCAGGAGCGGCGGGGTACAAGGGGAGCACACACACCAGCACACACACACCCCACCACCCGAGCCAGGAGTGGCGGGGCGCAGCCGAAACCCGAGCCCAAACACACACACCCACGCCGCACACCGCGGCCAGGAGTGGCGGGGCGCAACCGAAACCCGAGCCCAAACACACCCACCCACACCGCACGCACACCCCAGCCAGGAGTGGCGGGGTACAAGCAGAGCGCACACAAAAACACACACACCCCAACACCCCAGCCAGGAGTGGCGGGGCGCAGCAGAAACCCCAGCCCAAACACACACACCCACACCGCACACCCCAGCCAGGAGAGGCGGGGTACAAGGGGAGCATGCCCACCAGCACACACACACCCCACCACCCCAGCAAGGAGTCGCGGGGCGCAGCCGAAACCCGAGCCCAATCACACACACCCACACCGCACACCCCAGCCAGGAGTGGCGGGGTGCAAGCAGAGCGCGCACACAAGCACACACAAACCCCGACATCCGGGCCAGGAGAGGCGGGGCGCAGCCGAAACCGGAGCCCAAGCACACACACCCACGCTGCACTCCCCAGCCAGGAGTGGCGGGGTACAAGCGGAGCGCGCACACACACACCTCAACACCCCAGCCAGGAGTGGCGGGGCGCAACCGAAACCCAAACCCAACCACAACCCAGACGCAAACGCAAGCGCCACGCAACAGTAGGAAACCCAGTGTCCATAGCCCGGGCACTGAGGCAGCCCGTGCCATGCAGGTGACCTGGCCAAACGAGATCCGGAGACCGGGGGTAAGGCTGCATCCTAAGGCCTGCGCTGCTTTGGGACTCGAGGCGGAGCGTGCGACACCCAAGCACCTCGGAAGCTTAGTACCAAGAACATGCATGCATGCCTTGGAAACGGGATACGCCAGAACGTCCCCTGAACCCCTAGGGTTCCGCCCAAAGGAAGGGACGAGCGCAGCACAGGGGCACACCCTCCCGGCATGACAAGCAATCACGCTGGCGGCGATCAGCCCTCCCGGTGTTGCCCGGGGCCCCTTCGTTCCGGGCTATCAATCAGGTCTAGCGGGATGTAAGCCGCCTTTCCTCTTCAAGCACGGAGCCTCTTCCTGTTCGTCACAGCGGCGACGCCAGCGGGAACCATGGGGCGCCTCTCCACGACCAAGTGCACCTACCTACCTACCTACCTGAAGGGGTGGTGGGTCGCGCTTGTCATTTGTTGGAAAAATATAGAAACTCTTATGAGTTTTAATTATTTCCCTGAAATGTTTCATGGGATCATGAGCCAACGTGACGGTGAACTTGGGAGCTTGTGGTGGGATGTTCAACTCGTTGAGTGATACGTGGAGGTCGTCCTCGTCAAGTCCCTCATGCCACGGGGCGAGGTTGTACAACTCCTGCCTTGCACTCGTTGGTAAACTCGTCTTCTTTCTATTGAAGGCTTTCGTTTTGCCTTCATTAAGTTCGTAGTAGACATGGTAGTTTTTTACACTTTCCTCGTCTGCGGCAGCCACAAAAGTCGCCAATGTTGAAGTAGACGGCGGTTGGAGGCGTAATTTGTCCGAGTGCGTTGAATATGCTTGACGGCTTGTTCCAAAGTTGAAAAGTGACTTGTTGGTAGCGACGGACACAAGGGAAAACGTGAAAGTTGGAGGGCGGTTCCAAGGACGAAGAATTGACGGTAAGGTCGGATTGAGAGGTCGATCGTGAGATTTCAAATGTTGGACCCGATGTGGACGGGTAATACGCCCTAGAGCTGCTGATTCAGGACAATTTGTATTTGAATCAGTGATTTTCTGGCATGGGAATGCTGAAATCGAAAAAAAGAAGACACTAAGAAAGTGACCCGAAGGCCATTGGTTTCACTCAGACCACTGCTTTCAGAGCACTGCACTTACCCTGTCTGTCCCCTGCACTCCCATGCCTATGGCTACCAGCGTGAACCAGGTGGCCGCTTATCAGGTTTACAGCCAGCCAGCGAGTGTATGCCTTGTTGACCATGTGTTGCATGGGAGCTGCCCTGATGTAATGACCTTGGGGAGCCAACGAAGAACGGTGGCTTACTACTCCAGGGGGGAATGACAAGCAAGGTGTTATGAAGCAAGGTGTGTCTTCCCTCCTTGGGGACAAGTGTGCCCACAGTTAGGACCCCTGACTGGTCCAGACCCATGGGATTCTACCCTTCCTTACAGGGTTTACCATACCCCTAAGTGTGCTACGTATGTCTGTGTGTGTCTCACTTCTCTCCCAGTCGTGGCTCCCGGAGACCGGGCTTCGCTGACGTCGGACCGAAGAGAAAAGTTTATAGTGTTTTCAGCACTGTGTTTTGCCTCTCTTGCTGCTTGCTGTTGGTGTAGGGATTCCTGCTGCTTGTTTTTGGAGATGAAAAGCTTTTGTTTTGATGAAATGCAGCCACTCCAAGTTACTCCAGGATAGCCCAAGCCAATAGTATGCAAAGAGAAGAGGATTCAGGATCAAAGCATGAAGGGCTGCAGTGTAGACAGTGAAAGATGATTGGATATTCACAGAAACTGCAACTCAGGTTACAAATGAATGCATATTCACAAAGATAGCTGAAATGTTTTTGGAAAAGAGTTAGAAAACTGCCTCAGGATCACTCTCTCTCCATAGTGCCACCTTAGGAGATGTGCACTCTTTGTTTTGGGTCCCATATGTGCTGAGGTGGCATGGTATGTGGCGAAGAGGTCACTGCCATGTCACATGGGATCTTCCTACTTAGCTAGGCTGACCAGGAATTGAACCCAGGACCTCTCAAAAAGAGGTGCCCAGCCCCCTAGGGTGCATACCACTAGGATAGCTAAGAATTCATGGAAAAACATAGATAAATTCATAGGCTCTACCTTAGGTATGTCAGTGCTCAGTCAACTCAGGAAAAGATGTTTTACTTCTGATTGAAAGGGGATTAAGGGGTCCACTCCATATCCTGATTGGGTGTTTGGTTCCATAGGTCAAAATGTGTTATCACCAGTTTTGGTGGGACCAATACTAAGATTAAAATGCATGGATGCTCAGTGCATCTCTAATACAACTAGAGTATGCCTCAAAGCAAAGGAAAAGCACTTTTTCTTACTAAGATCCTAATCAGGTACTAGTACCACTCCTCTGGCGCCGAAATTCTATGCTGGCGCCTATCCTTGGGGGAAGACAGCAAAAGCCCTACCTACTAGAGGGGGGGGGTGGCCATGTGTGCTAAGGGCATACAAAACGCCCATTTCTCTAAGGGCCAAAAGCTAACGCACTCCCCCGCCCACGTGGATAAGCACGCGGGACAGGAGACACCACTACACTACACTCACTAATGCCAGCACCAGCCTTCGAAGGCAGAGTGAGCACTCATCACTTGCACTCATCACCTGCCAGGCTTGCTGACCCTAACCCCTGCACACGCTACTTGGGGTTGCTGTCAAAGAGGTCTCGGGCCCTGTTGACCCGCCTGAGAAAGAGCAAGAGAACACAGCGCTACTAAGCAACTGTGGCCTAACAGAGACGCCACTACGCGTTTCTCTGTCAGGGCTTGGAGGGAAGGAGTGCTCAGTTTGCGTGCACAGCGTGTATGTTGATGAACTCGGACTGCACTTGCCACTCACTGCTGAGTTGCAGGTTGTTGATTGTGTGATCAGCACCCGTTTTAGCTTGGGCAGAAAAAATCAGATTCGCCAAAGGAAACTGCAGCTGCACCAATCACCCTCACCTGCCCACCTGTAGAACAAGGGCTGATGGACCTGGCAAGTGGCGGAGGAACCAAGACAGCCTCCACGTATTATACGCTTCTCAGGCTGCACTATAATACATTGTCCACTTACCGAGTTGAAAGCAAGCAAGCTTAAGGAACTCCACCCGTTCTCTTAAAGAACGTAGGGTGGAGTCCCTAGGTAACCTAAACAAGAGCTTTACCGTGCGCATCACGCGTGGCCTACCCTTTAATGCGCCATATGCATGCACAGGTATGCACAGGGTTTCCTTTGGTCCTACTCTTAACCAGCACAACCAAGCACAGCTGGACTCAACCAAGAGGTGAGCTCCTCCAGGGCTTACCTACCTTACTCACCACGCATCATGTGAATGCCAAAGGTGACAAGAGCGCAAAACAACCCTAAGCGCTTAAACAAACCTCAGTGCATCCCTAATACAACTAGAGTATGCCTCAAAGCAAAGGAAAAGCACTTTTTCTTACTCCCCCCTTGTGCTGTGGTGGCCACCACTGTCGCATGTTAGGAAAAAGGGAATTTTTTTTGGCCTTTCCTTGGTTTCCACATCTACTTTAAAATACCTACAGTTTCCCTCACACTGAAAAATGGGCGCTCACCATGGCTGGCGTCCTTTTGCTGCTTTGTATGTAACATATCCTACAGAAGACTCAGCGCTCATGGCGCTGCCGGGGCTCCTGTAGCTTGGTTGGGCTAGTATGGGAGCATGCCAAGACATGTGCATATGCATCCCTCCCTCCAAGACGCAGCGTCGACACAACCCAAACCCAAGACACAATATACACACTCGCATGGGTTCTCGTAAACCTGCTGGCGACCTGTGACCTGTCTTAGGGCGAAGGCAGTCGAAAAAGCAATTAATTTGTCCCTTGGTGGGGTCTTGGTTCTGCTCAGTCTCTCCAGGCGCCTGTGTTTCGGCCCGAACACGGCCTACTCAGCGAGGCTGCGCGTGGGTATCTGCAGAGGCAGGAATGGGAGATTTATGGACGAATCCACGCAAAAACGAAGCGACGACACCAAAATTCGTCAAATGACGGCGTAGAATTTTTCTGAAACGACACACCTGAGCAGAATCCAATTGTGCATCAGGAGCACATTTTTATAGAAATTATAGTCATCTCTGGATTTTTTAAATCCAGAAATTCATACGCATAAAATGGCGGCGCGCAGGAGCGGCTCCTAGCGAAGCGGCGGAAAATGGAGAAATAATGGAATTATAAACGTATGTCTCACGTAGTCTTGAAAATGACGAGACACACATTAATAAATAAACGTACAGATTCCACCCACACTAATAGAAGCTCCAAAAATTCAAGAATTCGAAAATGAAAGAAAAGACTTCAATGAATCAGGTATAAACTACAGGTATGTTCGTCTCGTATGCCGCATACACATTGCTCGTCTCGTGTCTCCGTGAACGAGCCTTGTAGCAGCGCTAACAAAGATAGAACGCGATAGAGGGATTGATTAGAAAGATTGCAGATGATTAGCGGTCAGATCAGGGTGATTAGACATACACACAAGTGCATAGCAACGTTCTTCGCGTGCGCCCCTTTTTTCCTCTCACCTTGCTTCACTTCCCAGCGGTAGGTAAGGTAGGTACGCCCAGGTGGGGCCACCCCCTGGTGGAGTCAAGATTGTGGCGAAGATGGGCAGGTTTGCCCGTGATCTCTTTGCATACTCTCGCATGCACACACGCATTAAAGGGTAGGGCACGCGAAGTGCGCACGGTAAACTTTGTTTAGGCTACCCAGGGGCTCCTCGGTACGTTCTGTAAGAGAACCTGAGGAGTCCCTTAACGCTTGCCTGCTTGACAAGGGTAGCTGGTCTTCCAGCGTGTTTGCGGACAGTGTATTATAGGTCACGCTGAGAAGGGTATAATACCTGGAGCGTGGCTTGGTTCCTCCGCCGCAAACGCCCTTTCATTTGCCTTTGTTTTACAGGTGGGCAGGTAGGGTGATTGGTGCAGCAGCATTTTTTTTTCATGCCCTGCTAAACAAGGGCGCAGATCACACAAACAAGTAACTCCGCTCCGCCTGTGGCAGAGCAGGGAGTCCGACTTCATCGACATCTGCGCCTTGCACGCGAGAGCACTCCTTCCCTCCAAGCCCTAGCAGGGGAAACGTGTTCTCTTGTCATTTCACAGGAGGGTCGCTAGGACCCACGAGACCTTTGCCTTCACAACGCCCAGTAGAGTGTGCGTGTAGGCGTGGTAGTCCTGAATGGGGGCTTGAGCCAGTTGCCCCAGTGCTCGCCCACCAGGATGGTGCCACTGTAGGGTGTGTAGGACCTGTAGTGCGTGTGTCACTGTCCCACCCGTTGTCTGCAATTTTAGCAGGGTTGGTGGGCTGTGGCAGTGGTTAGGTCAGTGTTTTGGCCACATAGCAAAACGGCGTTTTCATGCCTTCATAGCTTTTGGCCACCCCTCCCTGTAGTAGACAGATAGGTAGGGAAAACAATACCTGGATTAGCACGCTGGGTATTCCCCCAAGGCTTTGCGCCAGCACAGAGATTGGGCGCATAGGGGAGGGGAGACCCGGGGCGTACCCCGTGGCATCAATAAGCCAACCCTCCAGGTTTAGCAAGGGCGCAGACTTGGGTATAATTAGGACACCACTTCTGCGGCTTGCTCTCAGGACCTTAGGACTAGCACGATCACACATACGCTTAGGCAGGTAAGGGTAAGGTTCAGTCCCTAGCTTTAGTCTTGGAGGCAAGCGTCTCAGCGAGCCTCAGCAACTCAGCAAGGTTGTTCTGGGACAAGTAGTCAACCAGAACTGAGTTTAGGCGTCCCTCAGGTAGAACAAATGCAGAGAAAGGCTCCCAGGTGGCCTCTTCGACTCCAAACCCTTCCCAGAGGGTGAGGAAGCGCCAACCCTGGCGATAGCAGTGGCGTAGGACAGACTTCACCAGGTAGAAGCCCTCCTTAGCCATCTCCTCGGCGTTCATGTCGGGGAGTTCTCCTTCAACTTCCATTGGGCTGGCAGCCCCTTGTAGGTCCAGAGCGGCGATTTCCTCGTCGTTCAGCTCCCACTCCTCCCCACAGAGGTCTTCAGGATCATGGTAGCGCTTCAGGTGTTGAGCGGCGCACACCAGGGTCCCCCCTAGTCGGGGAGAACACCGCACAGTGATACGGTGACCATCCACAGATAGAATCTTGTACGGCCCGAAGTATGGGTCATCGCTGGTAGAGCGTGGCCAGGCGGGTAGTCGACTGTGGTGCACCAGCACCCAGTCCCCCTCTTGGTAGGTGGCCGGTACTCGATGCTTGTTCTTCTTGTTCCACTGACGCTCCCTCACTCTCTGGAGCATAGCCTTGGCCTTGTCCACCTTCGCTTGTTGCTCTTGGACCCATTCACCCACAGAAGAATGGGTATCCTCTGGATAGGGGGCATGTAGGAACCATGCCGGGCGCCCGAGGAATAGCTCATGGGGCGAGTAGCCAGTAGCAGAACTCTCTTGGGAGTTCATCATCAAGGATATGACGGGCACTAGTCTCACCCAGTCTCTGGTGCGTTCAGGTTTGCACCATATCCTGACGTTCTCCTTCAGGACACGAATCTGTCGCTCACATAGGGGGTTGCTCGTGTGAGAGTAGGGAGTCCCCGTAGACACCTGGACATTGAGGGATCTCAGGACCCTCTTGTACCAGCCAGGATCTGAGCGTACTCGCACGTCCTCATCGGAGTTGATCTCCTTGGGCGCCCCATAGACACAAAACCACTCCTCCAGGAGTATCCTGATAGTCTCCTCTCCGGTAATGTGCTTGGTACACGGGAACACCCTGGTAAACCTGGTCAACCCACAGGTTACCACAAGCGCGAAGTCATAGCCCCCGAACTTCGGCATCTCCGTGTAGTCCACGTATAGAACACTGTTGGCACAGTGAGGGATGGGCAGGGTCGAGTAGAGACCTCTGTCCCTGATATCCCCTGGTTTACAGGACCTGCACGGGCACTTGTCCACGATAGGCTGGAGGGTCTTCCGCAGTTGGTCGTCAGTCCACGTAGTGTGGAACCACTGCTTGAACAGCCTCAGGGTACGGTCAGCAGCCACATGACCACTGGACTCATGGGTTCACTTCAGCAGCGCTGGGACTCGGTCACTAGGGACAACAATACGGTCCTCGTGCCATAGGTAGCTCTTGTCCCTCTTCCACTGCTCTTGGTTGACCAGGAGGGGTTCAAGGCGTTTCTCCAGGCGCTTGTAGATATCCCCGAACTCTTTCAGGTACTCTGATTGCTGGAGTCCATCCAGGGGGCGTATCATGGTCATGTTCAGGTGCAGGTGTACGTCCATACGGCTGAAAGCCTCCTTAGCCAGCGCTTCAGACCGGGCACCAATCAGGGCGTCGAAGTTGTTGCGGCTGATATAGTCGGCACATTCGTTCTTCACTCCCTGGATATGGTGTACCGTCAGCCGTAGTTGACTGAGGTAGGTCCACCAGCGTCTTAGCTTGGCCTTCTCAGGTGGGGGACCCTTCCGGAAACTGCGGACCGGTTCTTGGTCGCACAGCCAGACCACAGGGTTACTCCCCAACAGTCGTGCTTGTGAGGATAGCACCAGCATACCCGCGAGCAATTCCTGCTCATAGGTGGAGTAGTTCCCCCTGGCCTGGTTCCACTTCCAGTTCCAGTGGCCCAGAGGTACTAGGACCCATTTGTCGTCAGGGTAGCTGTGCTTGAGGGTTCCATCTTGGTTGAGACCTTCCGTCCCCCATTGGGAAATGGCCGAATCGAACTCCTCCTTCTCTAGTGCTTGCCATTGGAACAACGTTCCAGACCACCCACATTGCTGGCGTCGGTCACCAGGATAATCTCCCCTTGTGCCCTAGGCACGCCCAAGCACTTAGCGTTGGCTACCTTGTCTTTGAGCTCGTCAAACGCTTGTTGCTCTTGTGGGCCCCAGCGCCAAGTAGTACTCTTCTTGATCAAGTCCGTCAGAACGGCGCTGGTGTAGGTGAAGTTCTTGATGTGGCGGCGATAGAAGTTGCACGCCCCAATGAAACTGCGTACATCATGAAGTCCTTTCTTGGGGTCTTCGTGTCGTACCTTGGCATCCATCAGGGGTTTGGCCTTAGAGGCCGCTGGGGTCCACCACCCATAGCCAACGTCAAACCCCAAGTACTGCATGGTCTCCTGCATGAACTCACACTTCTCCAGCTTGAGTCGTGTGTGGTTCTCCTGGCAGACCGCAAAGAACTCACCCAACAGGATTAGGTGATCCTCCTGGGTATTGGTCCCGAGGCATACATCGTCGATGTGAGCCTCCATCTGGGCACCACGGGATATGAGCTCCTGCACCTTAGGTCTCCTTCGTAGGATGGACAAGATCTTGTTCATCAGTTACTGGAACAGAGCGGGTGCGTTAGCCACGCCAAATGGCATGACCTTCCACTTGAATACCCTCCCCTGAGGGGTGATGAAGGCCAGTAGCTCCTGAGCGTTGGGCGTCAGGTCCACTTGCCAGAATCCACTTCGCTTGTCCATCTTGGTCTTGTAGCGACAGGAGGCTATCTTCTCCAGGGTAGACTCCATATTGGGAATGGACCCTGAGTGGTTCAGCTTCTTCTTGTTCAGCTCTCCATAGTCCACTACCAGCCGTTTGGCTGAAGACCCAGGTTTAGCCACCAGGAAACAGGGGCTGCAGTGTAGGGGGTAGTCCCCGTCCTTGTACTCCAGGACTAGGCCAGCGTCGATACATTCCTGTATCTGTCGCTCAATCTCGTCGGCCTGCTCTTTAGGAGCTGGATAGGGTCTCCTCCGTATCTTGTGACCCACGAACTCGGGCTTCAGCTTGAGGTCCATCTGTACCAGCTTGTCACATGACGCTGGAGGGGGTAGTTCTCCGAACACCTCCAGATAGGTCCTTATCAGCTTCTGTACCCGCGGGTCCAATATCTTGATCTTGTCCTCCAAGTCCTCGTCGGAGTGTAAGTTGCTTGCCCCCTGAATAGACGTCGGAAGGTGGTCCTCCATCGACTCTTCGCCCGTGGTAGTGTCCTTCAGTCCTTGGTAGGCATACAGAAGGTCTTGCTCAACCATCTCCGATGGACAATGGCAACATAGGCACGCTCGAGGGGGTTCACATACACATTCCTCCGAGAGGTCGTCCTCCTCTGGGGTCCTCACATGGGCACCCCATACGCTCTTCATGAGCTTGAGATCTACCTCCCTTTGCCAGGTGGTGATCTTCTGTTCGAGGTCCTCCTTCAGTTGGGATAGGTCTCCCATACGTCCTTGCTTCAGTGGCCATGAGCTGCGGGTAGGCTTCGCGTAGCATAGCTTCTTTGCCACCATCTTCCTCTTGGAATCCACATACTCCCTGAGCCTGGATCGGGGGTCCAGCTCCTCATCCACGGGGTCTTCCACCCTCATGGAGAGTAGGGGTTTTAGTGGGGCGGCGTACTCGGCGTTCTCCACTTCCTCCACCGCCGTCTGCACGAAGAAGGCGTCGTGCTCAGTTTCGTCATCTGAGTGGATAGAGCTAGGTAGCTCAGATAGTCCACACTCAGAGACTCCATCAGGAACAGGTACATGGCAGGGAGAGTTGGGGGCGTTGGTGTCAGTCACGACGTACTCATCTCCTCCGGGTGTAGTTTCAACAGCATCTTGAGGTCGTAGGCGATCCTTCAAGTCACCCAAGGCGAGTCCATCGCTTTCACGTTGTATGGCCTGGACCAGAGTCGGGTCCAGGTCCTCCCAGGGGATGGTGGTAAGACTTCCGTCCACCACCCTGAGCATACTCTGCCATCCGGGCTTCCCAATGGGAGTCTTGCGTCCCAGAGGCACGTAGATGGCCTCATCAGGTAACCGCACAGAGCTGATAGTCAGCTTTTCAAGGAGGGTTCGCCAGTACTCGTTGCCCCCATGGGCTCCCCAGTCGGGGGAATACAGGACCATGCGGGAACGTTCCAAGGCCACCTTGGTCAGCACCTCCCCCAGTTCACTGAATCTGGGGTTCCCGCAGGCCATCCCGAAAGAGGGCCAGTAAAATAGGTAGCTGCAGTTCTTCCCCTTGCTGCAGTATAGGTCCAGTACATGCTGCTTGTCGCTGGCGAACAGCTCCACACTTAGGTCTTCTCGAGAGTAACCCAACTCCTTCAGACCTTGGTCTAGGACTTCCCCCAATAGTTGGTAGTCCTCAGTTTTGGAGGCCTCCATCATGTTCGAGGGCTCCTCCTTCGATAGTCTCAGGTAACTCGAGGTATGTTCCGACTGCTCCAGTGGCACAGACTCTCTGCCACTGCCGTGGTCCACGTAGAGGAGGTAGGGCGCTTGCAGCGTCAGGGATTGTATCTGGGAGTGCTGTACGAAGAAGTCAGTACCCAGTACAAAGTTGAAGGCCTCAGTGTCCATCACATAGAACCGATGGGCGATAGTTCGAGAGCCCATAGGTACCTCCACTTCACAGTCCCCGCAGCTGTGCACCACATGTCCATCCCCCATGCGTATGGCGGCGGTGGTCATGGTGTTCTTCAGGCTCCCACAAGGTAAAATGTTCTTGGCCACTATAGATATTGTGGCGCCAGTATCCAGTACCCCCAGGTATTCACGTCCCCCTAGTCGGATACGTACCCAAAACAGCAGGTCTTGGGTGCCACCAGAGCGTCCCCGTCAGAACTCCGCTAGACAGGTCACCTCGAACCCCTTGTTCCGCAATTTGCGGGCCATCCTCATGAAACGGCTCCTCTTCTTAGCGTTGCCGTCATCACCACCTTCATGCTCACGCTTGGCTCCTTGTTCTTGCTGGGCCTGCGTTTGTGAGCGAGTGGTAGGTCCAGACTGCCCTCCAGAGGGCTCGGAGTTCCCCCCTGGATTAGGGTTGGGGTTGCCTCCGTTCTTGTCCTTGTTCTTGTTGTCGGGCTGGCAGTTAGCGCCTCCTCCTCGTCCACCTTGACCCTTGTCTTGACCACCTTGACCACGTCCTTTCGACTTGCCCTTGCCGGAGTCGTTGCCTTTGGCCTTGCCTCCAGCTTTGCCTGAGCCTTTGCCAGGATCTTCCCCCTTAAGCTTCGCCGATAGGCGTTGCTTATGGTAGCACTCATCCTCGTAGTGCTTCCGCCTACCGCAGAATGCACACGTGATGGTGCAGCGGTAATGATCCGGCAGCTTCACTTTGGCGCCGGTGATTTTCTCCTGCTGCTTCCCCTGGACGACGAAGCAGTCTCGCTGCTCGGAGTCAGAGGCGTGCTGCAGGTGGCCCTGCTCATCTCTGGCATCACACCAGAATAGCTCCTTCACGTTCTCCATTAGACGGGCGTGGGCGTGTTTCGGGGTAGTCCCCTGCCCAGGTCGGGACCCTTGGTACCCTTTGCCTCCAGAACCTCCACCACCAGGACGGTAGTTGTTCAAGTGCTGGTCGCTCTCCTTCTCCAGCGCCATCTCCAGGAGCAGCACGCATAGATCCTGGTAGCGGAGGGATCTAGCTTTGCGCTCAGCCGTCAAACGGCACTCGTCCCATAGCTCTCGGTGGAGCTTGGCGCACAACCAGAACAGCAGGTCGTCGCTGCTGTAGGAACCGGGCGTCAGTCGTCCAGCCCAGTGATCCAGGTCAGCCAACAGCTCGGAGACCCTGCCAGGTTTGGGGTTGTTGGGCAGCACGGGCAGGTTCTGGATCTCGGCCCTGATGGAGAGGTCGGTCTCGTAGGTCGGCCACTGCCTCTCCAGGGCAACCAACACATCGGCAAAGGTGGCGGAGTTAGTGACGATCTGCCTGACCTGCTTCTCCAGGTACTTGGTCTTGCAGCACTGCAGGAGCAGATCGCACTTCACTCGCCCACTCGCGTGGGTTTGGCCGGTCAGTCGTAGGAACCGGCCAAAGTTCTCAGCGAACTCGCTGAGGTCCTTGCCTGTGAACTCAGGCAGGTTGACCACTATCTTGGAGGTGGCAATAGCCTTCGCCTCCTGAGCTCGGCGTCCTTCAGGGCGTCGGGTCTTCTTCTTCTTCTTCTTCTTCTTCTTACCCTTGGGGTCCTCGGGGTCCTCAGGGTCTTCGTCATTTGAGGGCGAAGAAGAATCCATCGACGGCGGCTCGTCATCGGAGGGGTCTCCGCCAAGGTCACTAGAGCCATAAAGCTCTACGTCCACCATAGCCCTTAAGGCTGTCAGCCCCAGCTGGTCCAGCTCGGCCCTCGTCGAGTTCGTCACGTGGCTGTAGGGCGGCTGGGCCGTTCTCGGGACGAATGGACTTCTTCGTACTGCTGCAGGAGTCCGCATCGGTCGGCTCCTCAGGCTCCCCAGGGTATTTGTCAACCCTGCCGCCAGGTGGTTAGCCTGTACTCGGTGGGGTGACATTCCCACCGTCATAGGTGACGCATGGGACGGGATCATCAGGGGCTCCAGTTTCTCCCTGATCTCTTGCTTGAGGTCGCCCACGATTTTGGAAGTGGCTCCTCGGAGCACCTCGTTGATCTCCGACCGCGTCAGGGACCTGTTGGAGGATCTTCCCGATCCTCTACTCCTGCCTCCCAGAGACTCTGGTCCTCTCCTCAACCCACTCAAGGGTGCATACCCAGGTGCATACCCAGGAGCATACCCAGGAACATCCATATAGGTTCCAGTGGCGTGGAGTGGATGGGGATAGTCAGCCGCATACCATCGCGGCGCAGAGCTGGAAGCCACCGGCTCACTGGCAGTAGTTGCCTCATGGAGCGCAGTGGTAGGTGGGCCCATACCATAGGCGGGGTAGGGAGGCATGCCAGTAAAGCCTGTGCCCTCTGCCATAGGCGGGTTGGTTGTGGAAGTGGATGTTGCTGCGGCTGGGAGTGTGGTGGTTATGGGAGAGGGTGATGCGTGGAGGCCAGAAGCGCTTGGTGCGCCTTCGAAGGTAGGGTCATGCGTCGGGTCTTGCCCTTGTTCCTCTCCTTCGTCTGCTCCTTCTCCAGCATCCTTCTCGCTCTCGTTCTCTCTCTTCCTCTTCACAGGCTGAGGCTGAGAGACCACTTCCCCGACCGACAGGGCCCCGAAGGCCGTCTGGAGGCCATCCAGGGAGTCCTCCGCCGTATCCACTGGCCCATGTAAGGGCTCCACCGAAGGTACAGCGCCAGGCGCCGGCCTTGCCGGTGCCTCAGGCGCTGGCGCTGTCTTCACGTCGGCGTCCACTCTTCCTGGGTCCATCTTAATCCGCCCTCCTGCTTATATTTGCCTGCTCGGAGCACTGGTTGTACGGCGCGGGGTCGCTGCCGGTGCACAGAGACAGGCTGCCTCTTGCTACAAGAAAAGTTTCTAGTGTTTTCAGCACTGTGTTTTGCCTCTCTTGCTGCTTGCTGTTGGTGTAGGGATTCCTGCTGCTTGTTTTTGGAGATGAAAAGCTTTTGTTTTGATGAGATACAGCCACTCCAAGTTACTCCAGGATAGCCCAAGCCAATAGTGTGCAAAGAGAAGAGGATTCAGGATCAAAGCATGAAGGGCTGCAGTGTAGACAGTGAAAGATGATTGGATATTCACAGAAACTGCAACTCAGGTTACAAATTAATGCATATTCACAAAGATAGCTGAAGTGTTTTTGGAAAAGAGTTAGAAAACTGCCTCAGGATCACTCTCTCTCCATAGTGCCATCTTAGGAGATGTGCACTCTTTGTTTTGGGTCCCATATGTGCTGAGCTGGCATGGTATGTGGCGATGAGGTCACTGCCATGTCACATGGGATCTTCCTACTTAGCTAGGCTGACCAGGAATTGAACCCAGGACCTCTCAAAAAGAGGTGCCCAGCCCCCTAGGGTGCATACCACTAGGATAGCTAAGAATTCATGGAAAAACATAGATAAATTCATAGGCTCTACCTTAGGTATGTCAGTGCTCAGTCAACTCAGGAAAAGATGTTTTACTTCTGATTGAAAGGGGATTAAGGGGTCCACTCCATATCCTGATTGGGTGTTTGGTTCCATAGGTCAGAATGTGTTATCACCAGTTTCGGTGGGACCAATACTAAGATTAAAATGCATGGATGCTCAGTGCATCTCTAATACAACTAGAGTATGCCTCAAAGCAAAGGAAAAGCACTTTTTCTTACTAAGATCCTAATCAGGTACTAGTACCACTCCTATGGCGCCGAAATTCTATGCTGGCGCCTATCCTTGGGGGAAGACAGCAAAAGCCCTACCCACTAGAGGGGGGGGGTGGCCATGTGTGCTAAGGGCATACAAAACGCCCATTTCTCTAAGGGCCAAAAGCTAACGCACTCCCCCGCCCACGTGGATAAGCACGCGGGACAGGAGACACCACTACCCTACACTCACTAATGCCAGCACCAGCCTTCGAAGGCAGAGTGAGCACTCATCACTTGCACTCATCACCTGCCAGGCTTGCTGACCCTAACCCCTGCACACGCTACTTGGGGTTGCTGTCAAAGAGGTCTCGGGCCCTGTTGACCCGCCTGAGAAAGAGCAAGAGAACACAGTGCTACTAAGCAACTGTGGCCTAACAGAGACGCCACTACGCGTTTCTCTGTCAGGGCTTGGAGGGAAGGAGTGCTCAGTTTGCGTGCACAGCGTGTATGTTGATGAAGTCGGACTGCACTCGCCACTCACGGCTGAGTTGCAGGTTGTTGATTGTGTGATCAGCACCCGTTTTAGCTTGGGCAGAAAAAATCAGATTCGCCAAAGGAAACTGCAGCTGCACCAATCACCCTCTCCTGCCCACCTGTAGAACAAAGGCTGATGGACCTGGCAAGTGGCGGAGGAACCAAGACAGCCTCCACGTATTATACGCTTCTCAGGCTGCACTATAATACATTGTCCACTTACCGGGTTGAAAGCAAGCAAGCTTAAGGAACTCCACCCGTTCTCTTAAAGAACGTAGGGTGGAGTCCCTAGGTAACCTAAACAAGAGCTTTACCGTGCGCATCACGCGTGGCCTACCCTTTAATGCGCCATATGCATGCACAGGTATGCACAGGGTTTCCTTTGGTCCTACTCTTAACCAGCACAACCAAGCACAGCTGGACTGAACCAAGAGGTGAGCTCCTCCTGGGCTTGCCTACCTTACTCACCACGCATCATGTGAATGCCAAAGGTGACAAGAGCGCAAAACAACCCTAAGCGCTTAAACAAACCTACGGCGAATTATAAACAACCCTAAGCGATTCATGCATTGTGTGTCATGCACGCTCTTCTTACTTTGTTCCCTGCAGGAAGAGGAGAGAGAATGGCGCACTGCACAGTGCAAAAGAAGCCTAAGCGTATTAAGCAACCCTATTTTAGCGCTACGGGAACACAAACACAAGCAAGCACTTTCTTTTCTTACCTGTGAAGAGAGGATAAGTCTGAATTGGAGCACAGGGAAAGCGACACAGCGTGTGAATGCCTGAATTAGGCACATGCATCGCGAGCACAGCGCATACTCTAACCCTACGTGCGCACTGCGTGCTCCATTCGCTTTGCATACCTTTCATTTCTGTTTTGACCTGTGTAGAGCAAGGGAGATGAGCACCCGAACCCCCTAGGAACACAGCGGTGACAACCTCAACGTTTTGACGAGGCAACCAACACTAACGCAATGCATGCGTGTGAAATGACACTGACATACCTGAGAGGTGGGTTGTCCACCTGCTCTGTGGTGTAGGTCCGTTTTCAATACTTTTGCCTAAAGTTTATAAAGGTTTTGATGCAACTGTGCAAAAATTTCTTTTAGAACTTAAAAGCCTACGGCTCACACCTTGTTTTTCTAGAGCCGTTTACGCTTGCGCAACCCTTTTTCTGGAGTCCCCTTCTGTTGCGCTTGTCTGAGACTTTAGGTTTTAGTCTAAAAATGACAATTACTCACGTCGCTTCGTCAATTTTCAGCGATTTGACTTCTTAGATCGCTACCCCTTTCGCTAAACCACAGGATTCACTCCCTGTTGGTTCCATTTTCGATTTTTCTCAGCTCCTGGAGGTTTGTGTCCTCCATTGGGAGTATTGCTCCGCCCTGGCCCTTGGTCAGGACGTTTACTAAAACGCTGTTTATGCAGCGATAGCCGTCCGCATTAGAGCGTTCGACTGTACCCTAGTGGGCAAGCATGTGTGCTCCAGGGAGCGAGTCCTGGGTTCAAACCCCACTACCCCCAAATTTTTACCATAAGTTTGCGTCGCAAACTGGCAACTTTTGAGGAATGCCCCATCGAAAGGACATCATTCACGGTACATTACACTTGTCCTCAAGAGTACCTAAAGTGTGATAGGCTTCTATGAACTGATGAGAATGATTTTGGTAGGTGGGAGCGAGTCCTGGGTTCAAACCCCACTACCCCCAAATTTTTACCATAAGTTTGCGTCGCACACTGGCAACTTTTGAGGAATGCCCCATCGAAAGGACATCATTCACGGTACATTACACTTGTCCTCAAGAGTACCTACAGTGTGATAGGCTTCTCTGAACTGATGAGAATGATTTTGGTAGGTTTATTGCATTTTCTGAGGTAATTTTGGGAATATTTGAGCCTTTTTCCTTGGTCCTACTAGCTTGATCAACTAGTACTCCAGGGGGAAGTAAGAGAACGTCACTGCCATGTCTTTCTGGGAGGGCTTGATCCAGGCCAAGCGCCCCTTAAAACCCTTTTGTTGATGCCAAGACTTACTTAAGTATTTCTATCTCTCTTTTGAAGCTTAAAGTACACTTTCTCAAAGTAACTATGGTTATAACCCTAGCTCTCCGTGAAGGTTACACCCCTACCACTCAACTGAGCGGAGGTATCCTCCTTCATGGAGGTTATACCGAAAAAAATAGGCATTTCATGCCTAAGGCCTTGGAGGTTAAGCCTAGTGGTCCCCCAACCCAAGACCCCTATACTCAACTGTTTCTACCACTTATTGTGGTTCTACGTTTTAACTGTTTCTGAATTCAGTTGCTTGGCCAAGTCATATTCTGTGTCTGGCCTAACTCTTTTGCCCCATATTCCTAACCAGCTCCATTTCACCCAAAGGAGTGTACATGCAGTGCTTGATGCTAATGTTGAGCCTAGAGTCAGGCCAGTCTTCACTTAAAATAATTTGTTTTATCCATTTGTGATTGAATCTTTGGATTGAAGCCTGCTTTGTCAATGTGGGGCCCTTCTGTGATATACTGGACTTCAAAACTATTCATTGATTCGATCCATATCCTGTCCTTGCTCTACTTGCTGCTTTGGTTTGGGTTTTCAACATCAAAACCTGCAGGATTTCATCAAAGTCTCTAGGGCACTAATCAAGGACATCTTTCTGTAGGGGATTAAGGGGTCCACATAACATCCCGATTTAGTGCTTGGTTCCATAGGTCAAAATGTGTTTGTACCGAAGTTGGTTAGGCCAATACTAAGATAAAGATGCCTGATGCCTCTAGGCAACCGTAATACAACTAAAGTATACCCCAAGGCAATGGAAAAGCACTTTTTCTTACTGACACCTTTGCCTGGCCGGGCCACCCATGTGAATCAGCCCAATATTGCCGTTTTTTGCCATTTCCGCACCTAGACTTGGGTGTCATTACTCGTTTAATCACTTTGAGGGTCAGGGTGGGTGTGGGTTAAGGGTCTCATGCCACCTCTCCTTTTCCCAATATCCTCCCCAGGACTCCTGCTGCCACCTGTCCATGGTACCTGATTGTGACTTCATTCCCCACTCAGGCCCCCTACTATCACCCTTCTTCTTTGTCATTATGTTTGCATCCTTCTCCATCCTCCTCGTGTACATTCCCCTCGCAGCACCACCATCTACGCCCGACCGTGATCCTCACGAGATTGATGCAGCTTTGCTTGTGTGACTGTTCAAAGGGGTGCTAGCATTGAGGAAGGGATTGCCTTTGTTGACGCACTGAGTCATACCTCGGGAAAAGCAAGCAAGCGGGCCATCCAGGGCATCAAAAAAGGAACCACTAGGGCCGGGACGACGCCGCCCGGAGGTCGAACCAGGACAACCTGCGTCATGGTTGCAGAGGCAACTCTGGTGCCAACGCAATGGGCTCTACCGGCGAGGCACTTGGGCGCCACAACAAGCTGGATTTCCTCCAGGAAGGATCCAGCAGTCAGGAGGACCTGGCGAATGCTTCCCCGCCCACAGTTGGCCCCCAGGTGAACGTGGACATCTTGCATCGGTCCGCAACGGGATATGACGAGCTCACGTCACAAGCTGCGCCATCATTGGCAACCGTGCGTGAGGATCCGCTGCCCTCGGGGCAACTCGTCACGGTAGGAGACTGTGGAGATGACGAGGTGGACAGGGTGTGAGCCCACACCTGAGAGATTATCCTTGAGAGAGTGCAGCGGGAGAAAGAGGAGGCTTTGTGGGCGCGGCTGGAGGAGAAGATGGAGGCCAGGCTGGACGACACGCTCGCCTTCATCAAAGAGCATCGCCATCACAGCCAGATGTTGAAGGAGGCCAGGTCCTTGGACTCCATCGAGGTGGTCGTGTGCCGCGTCGCCGCCTGCGAGTCCGCGTGCAAGGGGCAATGGAGGGAGGACAGCCGGAGTCCCGTCTGCAATCTACGGCGCCGGTTGGACCACATCGGCCCGGAGCCCACAGCATCCGCCTCATCGGCCTGCGAGCCCCCGCCTTCTGAGTAGCAGCAGCAGCCGCGCCTGGAGCAGCCGTAGCAGCGCGGCGACGCCATGGCAGTCAACGGATTCCCTGTCTCCGAGCACACTGAGCCCATGGTGTGCGACGGGGAGGTTGAGCCGCGGCCAGAACGCCAAATTCAGCGTGCTTAGCGCCCCCACTGAGCGAACACACGCCTCTTGAGGCCCCAGGGACGTGCGATTGTGTGCTGCACACAATGTTGAAGTGGACGATCGAGTGCGTACCACACGAAACTGGCATATTTAATCCAATACATACGCAACTACCCCACACAAGGGCACGACAGGAACCGCGATTGCGTACAGATGAATGCGGCGGCGGCGGAGATCATCCACCAAGGGATCGGGGCTTAAGACGTCCCCTGGATCAGGCCCGCTGTCACCGCACGCTTGGCCACCATGGCGGGGAGACCGCGAGTCCATGCATATCAACCGACATTCCCATGCTGCTTGCCCCGGCCAGACGACCAGAACACCGTCATATTTGCAGACGCCTCCGGCACGATGGGCCTCACACGGGCGGCCTGTTGGGCAGCTCCAGAACTACTGGCAGACAAAACGGGCCAACTCCGGCAACACCACCTGACGGGGACCACCAATTTTGGGGCCCCCTCGCAGGGTGAGCTGAAGACACTAGCGATCATCCCGGACGCGCGTTTCGGTCGTCTCCAAGACACCACGGGATCAACCACACCACGTATGGGTCATAATTGACGCAGCAGTGTACTTCCAGATCTCACAGCGCCTCACCAGACCGCCAATTCACAGGGCGACCGACTCCAGCCTGGGCACGCAGGCACTACACCTGTGGCTGGCACTGCGAAACTTGCCAGGGCACATTGTCTTACGCTTAATAAAGCAAGAATCCCATCGCTACAACTTAGGCAACGGACACATCGACCTACATGCACACAATCAACTCGCAAAGCACGTACCAACCCCGGAGGACGCGCCGCTACACGACCACATGCACACCCACTTCCAGTACCTACCCCCAATCCCGCACCGCGGGGGGCCGCCGCCCTGGGTGCCCGACGACGTGATCTACCATGACACGGGGCGGTGCTGTGTGTTTCGTCATTTCTTGATTATCACGTGACATACTGTTATAATTTCCTTTTGCATTCTCGCGGTCATCGGAGTGTTTCGGGGCACGTTGAGACCTCACTGGGTGTCCAACCCCCGCAAGCGCCTTCCTACTGGCCGGTCACACCCAGCCCCCACCAGCATCCGCTCCATCAGCCCCCCACCTTCACCAAGTTGTCGA
Source organism: Eutreptiella sp. 'Long Island Sound 2002' (assembly GCA_964036045.1). Classification (NCBI taxonomy): domain Eukaryota; phylum Euglenozoa; class Euglenophyceae; order Eutreptiales; family Eutreptiaceae; genus Eutreptiella; species Eutreptiella sp. 'Long Island Sound 2002'. Next base: position 7,781,097 of record OZ038393.1, read on the forward strand.
GGAGCGCATGGAGATAGACGAAGAGGCGGCCGCCAAGCCGGGCACAGGTGCACAGCATCAGCCCCCCTTCCGGGTGCCAAAGGTCGGTACGCCCGGATCGACTAAGTAAGTAAGTAATCGCGGCCGCGTTCGCAGCCTCATATGACTTCATATTGGTTGTTTTATATGGTGGCCGCCTCTGGCGGGGAGGGGAGCTCTCCACCATCACTTCCGCTGGCGTCTCACATCACGTCCGAGAACTTGTACCAAGTTCCCTTGGGGCATGACCAGTGGAAGTTTTCCTTCAACCGCTGCCCTCACGGGCGCGCCTTCTGGTCCCTCGTCAAAGAATCCTCTGGCCTTCCTCCCCATAGCGCAGCCTGTAGGGCGCCTGCGGGCAGGGTTCTTGTGGATAGCCGTCGCCGACAGCGTAGCATTGCTCTCAATCACATTCCACCACTCCCCATCCCTCACGGGCTGAGGTACCAACTCGGCTCCCGGATGTACTTGGTTGTCGTCCATCCGCGGCTGGAGGCCACGGGGTTACCCTTTCCGCGCTCCCCCACGTCCCGCTCATGCGTCAACCTACGTGTGCTCTGGGCATTGACCCTGGGACCTCAGGGTCGGCACTCACCCCTGCCGACACCTCACGGCCGTCCCGGGGTTCAGCGCATCTTCCCGACTTCCTGTGGCCAGGGTCCCCATGGTTGGCCCAGGGTTCCCCACTCTATGGCGACTGGTTTCTCTCTCCCACGAGGTTGTTGCCCGGCGCTTTCTGTCGTATTTTCCCCGCTCTGCTTTGTTTGCAACTCCACGGTGTCCCTTTCCCCTTTGCCACATCCCGTCACTATCCCAGTCCCCGCGCCTCACCCCTCATCCCGTGTTCATACCCCACCGGGCTGCCAGCAACCCCGTGGCGCGGGCTCACTGGATCCTCATCCATCCGGGGACCGTTTTTTGCGTCTTGCACGGTTCGCTCCTATCCCATCGCCTTGTTTTTCTTTGTTCCCTCCTTCCCCGATCCCAAGGTGATGTTGTGCGGTCCTTGCCACACACCCTCCCTGGCCCCGTCCCCGCATCCCATCCCGCTACCGATGCTTATACCCCAACGGGTCGCCGCCAAGCCTTTGGGCGATAAGTTTCCTGATCCCACGCGGATGTTGCCTGGTGCCCATCGCCGCCCTCTCCGTGCTGTTCTGACCGCCATGTCTTTCCCCGATCCCGCTCGCCGTTTTGTCTCGGGCCCTGCCCCCGCGCCCGTGTTCCCTTTGTCTTCTGTTCTTCTCCCTCACCACGGCTATTGCCCTCCTGGCCGCCCGCTACCCCTTGGCGGTGGCCCAAGTGACCGTTGTTGTGGTTTGACTTGGGAACTGTCCTGTTTTTTTTTTTTTTTGCTCTGTGGCTTGCAGTCCTGTTTCTCGAAAATACCAAAATACGACAAACCTCTTTCTGCGCAGTATCTTTAGGCAGAGCAGCAATTCATACACAATTCACAAATTCGCGGACAAAAACCCTGTTCAAAGATATCGAAGTAATATACAGCCGTTCGTTCACAACAACTGGAATCTGGATGCTTCAGATGTATTCACAGACTGCAGTGCGATTGCGACTTGCGCGCTCACTGCGCTGTTGCTGCTGCTAGAAACCATAGCACTACCCCCCCCCGAGACCTCGAAGAGGTCTCACTCGTCTGAGCGGGCGCCACACTATCGAAACTGAAAATACAGGTGCCAGGAAAAAAACATTTCTAGACGTCGACATGTGCTGGCTTCCTGAAACATAATGGTGGCCGAAACCCACAGACTGGGATGCAGTGTATGGTATGCTTGTCCTCAGCGCCTCACTCACACGCCGTGCTGGATGTTTTCACAGGCTGGGTCTTGGCGGAAGCTGCAGAAGACAACTACGCCAGGCACATGCACGGGCGCTACCCACACCAGGGCTGTGGGCTTGTCGAGATACCATAACATTGGGCACAGCTATCGAAGCTGAGTGCCTAGCAAACAAACAACCAACAGGACTATACATCTGTCGGATCGACAGGGCATATTAAAGCAGTGGACACCATTAATGGCGTCCCGACAGTCGAATCAGCCATTACTTGGCATTCCGACTGTCAAATCAGCCATTACTTGGCATTCCAACTGTCGAATCAGCCATTACTTGGCATTCGGACTGTCAAATCGGCAGTCCGTGCCCCACTCCAACGTGGACCAGCCATCCACCTGAAGTGGAAATACTTCGTGCACGTCTTTTAGCGTCTGGAGGCTAGCGATGAACGTGAAGGTGTCATGGCCCGTATCTTGTCGACGAACATCGCTCTCCAGGGCACTTTTTTGAATCAGGATACCAGATCAATGGTTGAGCAGTCGAAGATTTGGATCGCCAGGCCGGCCGTCTACGGGGCACTTATAATCGAATACCAAGAGATGCTCACGGGCAAGGGCTCAAAACTGTCACAGTCCCAACGTTTGCCACTCAGTCCTGAAGAAATCCCAAAGGTTCGACGGCTGCCAGATGGCAGGGTTCCACAAATCCATTCGATTGGTGCTCTCGAATGACAACGCGTCATTTCGACCGGTGGTCCATCGATATGTGTGCTTCGAACCGGTACCAGCGGCCATGCTGTGGTAGAACTGACAAGTTCGTCTGTCGACTCGCCACCACGGCATGTCGGCAATCAAAACTCTCCGAGCAACGATCATGGCACTGACGTCGCTGACCCCTGGACCGACGGCATATCGGTCGGTGATGTCGAGACTGCTTGTTCGACAGTCTGCTCGGAGTCAACCGAGGTGTTGATGCACATAGTGGCCAGAGGCGAGAGCGCCCTGCAGAGCGAATCAAACCGCTTCTACACTCACAAGGCTCGAAGCCGTGTCGACAATGACCTTCATTTGCGCCAAGTGTTGGGGCTGGCGCGGACATTTCGGCGTAAGACTTCCACCAACTCGCCTCATTCTTCCAGCATTAAGCCCACTCTAAATCTCTCCCCCGAATACATGATGCCTCTGGTTAATTCATGTTGCACACGTTCGGTTTGTTCGGAGCTGTGGATCGAACGTATCTCCCGTAGGTCCGGGGATGTTCGAGGGCCGGAGCTACAGGTCGTATGTGTCTGTGGGGCTCCCGCAATCGATGTGGATCCACGCATGAGTCTTCGAGGACTTCACGCTGCAAAGAGGTGAGGTTACTCAGGGTAGGGTTGAAGGAACTCAAGGTACACTGCATCCTCTTCTAGAGCTTTACTCGACTCCCAAGACCACGTGTCGTCATCCCATTCACAGCGGTACAGGAATGTGCTGCGCTTATGAGATCCCACTCAACGTCTAGCCAGAATCTTAACAAGTCGAGGGGAGTCTCAAGTCTTGACAGGTGCCATGGGGAATTCCCACACTAGCTGTCCGTCCCGATAGATGTAGGGCTTTAAGCTCGCAACCAATCGAAGGGGGCAGGGATGTCCAGTTTAACGTTCTCGCCCTTGTTGAGTGCCTCGAGAACTATGTAAGGGCCGCGCCAAACAACATCGAGTTTTCCTTAGCGTCGATATTCGGGCACTAACACCCACCATGACCCCCCCCTTCCAGGCACTCCAACGTGCCGGTCCATTTGCAGGACCACATGCATCTGGCGTCAAACGTCCGCAGCAAGCATTTTACGCACAGAATTGACGGCACGCTCAGCTCCATGCATGTAATCATTCACGATCGAAGGCTCATGCGCGTGAGAAATCATTCGAGGAAAATCCAATGGAAAATGGGGTGTACGTCCCTTATCAATCTCGAACGGAAATACTGGAAGACTGGTGGACATCAGGTTGTTAAACTGAATCTCGGCAAACAGAAGGTCGACATCCGGCTCGTTGTTAACGTAGATGCCGTGTGTACGCAAGCGTTGAAGGACCGACTGGTTGCTGCGCTCCGCCAGGCCGTTGCCTCGAGGGCGGTTGGCCACCGTTTGGTGCATCTCCATCTGGAAACGCTGTGCCAACTCTTTCCACGGCTGGGAGTAGAACAGCTTGTCTCGATAGGAAACAATTTGTCGGGGGCATCCTTCAAGTTGAATCACTTAACGCAGGAACATACAGACAAGATCGTCGGCTGTCATGCCTTTGCGGCAAGGGATGAACATTCCACATTTGGGGAATCGATCGACCACAGTCATGATAGCGTCATGGCCTCTGGTGGTTGACGGCAATCCTGAAACCCAATCGAGGGACACACTAGGCCACTTGGTGTCGGGCACCGGCAAGGGCCTAGGCTGCCTGGCGGTGTCGACACGCCGTGACTTAGCCGCTTGGCACACATCGCTACTCAAGATGTAACGCTCGACGTAATTCGAAGATGCGAACAGACCTAATCGCGTTTAATCGACGCCATGGCCCGAAGTACTCCCGAATAGCCTTAAAACTCGGACTCGTGATACATGACCAGATATGAGGTGACGAGCTTTCGGGGAATAAGCACACGCTTGCCCATTGTCCACAAATGGACGAACTTGCCATTATCGAACGACAACTTGGCGTCTCGGAGTTGGTGTCGTGCCGTAGGGCTTTGAACCGAGATTTCATAGATGTGTCTCGTACGTGGGTCTTCTTGATAGGCTGCTGCCCACATAGCTGTTGAAGTCAAATCCTTACACTGATAGTGTCGGTGTACTTGACCGTGTGTACCTTTAAGACTCGACGGGTACGGTGTGGTCAGTCCAACCTTGGGCAATGGAACTGGCTGTACTGTACCGTCTCGGTGGCGTCAACAGCCGATCAGTTTTTCAAGGTCGAGGCATATCGAAGTTGTTTTCCAAAGGTGACTCGAAGGGGGCGGTCCATGTCTATGTCTGAAAATGGTCGTCAGTTCGGTCGACATGTGTGGTACCTCATTGCCCGCATCGTCGAGATGTACTGTAGGCTGGTGTGAATCCTCAGCCCGCACCTCGTTCGACGGCAGTGGCTCCAGTTCTGACGCAGATTTGGCTGGATGGGCCTCTGGGTGGCCACGTCCCCGGTGGTTGCCTGGCTTGTTGTCTTGGGCATGTTGCTGCCTTTTTCTGGTTTCCCCTGGATTTCCTCTACTCCCAGTCGCTATATTCCTCCGCACCCTTGGGCAGTCACACGAAGCACGAAGCAGCAAGTAGTTGAGGACCACTCGGATGCGCTGGGGGTTCTCAGGGATGGATGTACAGGATGGTGATGGGGATGGCGATCAACATGATGAACAACAAAATAAACACAAAACAGGGGACCCTATGTGACAAAGTTATAGCAAATGAGGCCAGGCACGTGATATGGGGAAGGAGGAAGGTTGCTTGAGTTCCTGTACCCACTCCCACACTGAGCCTCTATCCATTTCAGGGAGCAATGACACCGAAATCTTGGCGCAGAAATGGCAAAAATAGGCAAAATTGGGTTGGTTCCCATCGATGGCTTGGGCAGCCAACGCAAGACCTATGGCTCATGGGTCAGGAGGCAGGACCTAGGGCTAATATCTAGATGCAAGACTTGAAATTAGGTCCGGGCTCCTCGTGGGCCCGAAGATATTGGCCGGCCAATTCACCACATGAGACCTGAAAATTGGCTCCCAAAATAGGGTGTTTTGGCACACTCAAAGATTAGCCAAAAATGAAAATATCCCGTAGGGTATTCCTCCGTGCCAGCTTGGAGACAGGATCCGCAGTCCAATGTGATCCCACACATACCTGGTTCCCATAGATCTCACTGGGCCATGGCATGGTGGTGGCCGAAGTTGGGTTCACAAGTGTCAAAATGGCAAAATTGCCGACACTCATCTGGGGGTAGCTCCTTGTGGTTGGGAGCCTCGGTCCACCAACGTGGTGTGTGAGTTGTGGGGACTAATATGCATAAAGCTTTAAGCTACATACCATATTGGGTTCAATGGTCCATGTGTCCGGCGTGCACGGGGGGGCTGAACATAGTGCAGGGTGGGTAGAAAATATTGAAAAATGCTCAAAATTGCCAAAAATGCGCACATTCATGGCAGGGGCAAATGGTGTACTTGTCCGACTAAGACCGGACTATGCCCGGGACTTGGAAGCAACTCCCATGTGTCCAACAAATCCTTTGGGCGTCGACGAAACCCCCCTGGATTTTGGAATGGCAGGCTCGCCGACTGAGCCCATGTTTTGGGGATGACCCAAATGGCTCACAAGATGATCTTGGTGTGCCAAGCCCAAGAGGAGTTGTACGCCCTGTTCAAGATATGTTGGGCACCAAGGTATATACCCCCATAATATACTTGGGTCATGGTGTCAATTGGGCGCAGCACGGAGATACAAGACCGCCGCTTGACATCATGACGGACCAAAAATGGCAAAATTGGCGACAAAGTGCCAAAGATTGACCCAATATCCCCTCAAATATGATTCCTTACCTCCGGCTTGGATTGAGTAGCCGGTAAATCCTTTTAAACACAATCACTTGGCACCAGAAATGTTCGAGGTAGGTAGGTGGGTGTACTCGGTCGTGGAGAGGCGCCTCGTGTTTCCCGCTGGCATTGCCGCTGTGACGAACAGGAAGATGCTCCGCGCTTGAAGAGGGGAGGCGGCTTACATCCCGCTAGACCTGTCTCGTGGCCCCCAACAAAGCGGCCCCGGGCAACACCGGGAGGGCTGATCGCCGCCAGCGTGACGTGCTTGTCTCGCCATGAGGGTGTGCCCCCGTTCTTGCGCACGTCCCCTCATTTGGGCGGAACCCTAGAGGTTCACCGGACTTCCTGGCGTATCCCGTTTCCAAGGCATGCATGCATGTTCTTGGTACTGGGGTTCCGAGGTGCTTCGGTGTCGCACGCTCCGCCTCGAGTCCCAAAGCAGCGCAGGCCTTAGGATGCAGCCTTACCCCCGGGCTCCGGATTTCGTTTGGCCAGGTCAGCTGCATGGCATGGGCTGCCTCAGTGCCCGGGCTATGGACACCGGGTTTCCTACTGTTGTGTGGCGCTTGTGTTTGGGTCTGGGTTGTGCTTGGGCTCGGGTTTCGGCTGCGCCCCGCCACTCCACGCTGGGGTGATGGGGTGTGTGTGTGTTTGTGTGCGCGCTCCGCTTGTACCCCGCCACTCCTGGCTGGGGTGTGCGGTGTGGGTGTGTGTGCTTGGGCTCGGAATTTGGCTGCGCCCCGCCACTCCTGGCTGGGGTGTTGGGGCCTGTGTGTGCTTGTGTGCCCGCTCCGCTTGTATCCCGCCACTCCTGGCTGGGGTGTGCGGTGTGTATGTATGTGTTCGGGCTCGGTATTTGGCTGCGCCCCGCCACTCCTGGCTGGGGTGTTGGGGTGTGTGTGTGCTGGTGTGCGCACCTCGCTTGTACCCCGCCACTCCTGGCTGGCCTGTGCGGTGTGGGTGTGTGTGCTTGGGCTCAGGTTTGGGCTGCTCCCCGCCACTCCTGGCTGGGCTGTTGGGGTGTGTGTGTGTTTGCGTGCGCTCTCCTCTTGTACCTCGAGAAAGGTTTATAGTGATTTCAACACTGTGTTTGTGCCTCTCCTGCTGCTTGCTGCTGGTGTAGGGTTTTCTGCTGCTTGTATTTGAAGATGAAAGGGTTTTAGTTGCTGAAATACAACCAATCCAGGATAGCCCAAGCCAGAGATAAGCAAGTAGAAGAGAATCAGGATCAAAGCATGAAGGGCTGCAGTGTAAACAGTGAAAGATGAAAGGATATTCACAGAAACTGCAACTCAGGACAAATCGGATTGCATATTCACAAAAATAGCTGAATTTCTTTGGAAAAAGAGTTGGAAAACTGCCCCATGGTCACTCAATCTCCATAGTGCCATCTCAGGAGATGTGCACTCTTTGTTTTGGGTCCCATATGTGCTGAGCTGGCAGGGCATGTGGCGATGAGGTCACTTGCATGTCACATGGAATCTTCCTACTTAGATAGGCTGACCGGGAGTTGAACCCACGACCTCTCAAAAAGAGGTGCCCAGCCCCCTGGGGTGCATACCACTAGGACAGCTAGGAATTCATGAGACAACATAGATAAATTCATAGGCTCTGCCCTGGATATGTCAGTTCTCAGTCAACTCAGGAAAGGATGCATTGCCTGACATTGAATAGGGGATTAATGGGTCCACTCCATATCCTGATTGGGTGTTTGGTTCCATAGGTCAAAATGTATTGGCCCAAAGCATTGGAAAAGCACTTTTTCCTACTCCCCCCTTGTGCTGTGGTGGCCACCACTGTCGCACCTTCAGTAAAAAGGGATTTTTTTTCTTGGCCTTTCCTTGGTTTCCACATCTACTTTAAAATACCTATAGTTTCCCTCACACAGAAAAATGGGCGCTCACCATGGCTGGCGCCTTTTTGCTGCTTTGTTCGTGACATTTCCTACAGAAAGCTCAGCGCTCATGGCGCTGCCGGGGTTCCTGTGGCTTGATTGGGTTGCTTTGGGAGCATGCCAAAACATGTGCATGTGCATCCCTCCCTCCAAGGCGCAGCGCAACATAAACCCAACGCAAGACACAATATACACACTCGCATGGGTTCTCGTAAACCTGCTGGCGACCTGTGACCTGTCTTCGGGCGAGGGGAGTCGTTAAAAAAATTAAATTGCCCCTTGGTGGGGTCTTGGGTTCTGCTCAGTTTCCTGGCTGCTGCTTTTCGGCCCGAACACGGCCTACTCAGCGACGCTTTCGCGAGGATATCCACAGAGGCAGGAATGGGAGAATTATGGACGAATCCACGCAAACGCGAAGCGACAACACCTAAATCGGTCAAATGACGACCTAGAATTTTTCTAAGACAACACACCTGAGCAGAATCCAATTGTGCATCAGAAGCACATTTTTAGAAAAACTATGGTCATCTCTAGATTTTTGAAATCAAGAAATTCCTACGCATAAAAAGGCGGCGCGGAGGAGCGGCTCCTAGCGAAGCGCCGGAAAATACAGAAATAATGAGATTATAAACGTATGTCTCACGTAACTCGGGAAATGACCAGACACACATTAATAAACAAACATACAGATTCCACGCACACTGCCAGAAGAGTCAAAAATCCACGAATTCGAAAATCAACGAAAAGACTTCAATGAATCAGGTATAAACAACAGGTGTGCTCCTCTCGTATGCAGCATGCACATAGCTCGTCTCGTGTGTCCGTGGGCGAGTCTTGTAGCAGCGCTAACAACGATAGAACGCGATAGAGGGATTGATTAGAAAGATTGCAGATGATTAGGGGTCAGATCAGGGTGATTAGACATACACACAAGTGCATAGCGACGTTTTTCGCTTGCGCCTCGTTTTTCTCCTCACCTTGCTTCACTCTCCAGTGGTAGGCAAGGTAGGTAAGCCCAGGAGGGGCCATTCCCTGGTAGAGTTCGTGATTGTGGGTCAGCTTGGTAGCCGTGCCAAACACACCTCGTCCACTCGTGCATGCTCGTGCATTCACACACGCATTAAAGGGTAGGCCACGCGAAATGCGCACGGTAAACCTTGTTTAGGTTACCCAGGGGCTCCTCGGTACGTTCTCTGGGAGAACCTGAGGAGTCTCTTAACGCTTGCTTGCTTGACAGGCCGTGTTTGCGGACAGTGTATTATAGGTCACACTGAGAAGTGTATAATACGTGGAGTGTGGCTTGGTTCCTCCGCCGCAAACACCCCTTCATTTGCCTTTGCTTTACAGGTGGGCAGGTAGGGTGATTGGTGCAGCAGCATACCATTTTTTTCTTGCCCTGCTAAACAAGGGCGCAGATCACACAAACAATTGACTGCACCTCCGCCAGAAGTGGCGAGGGCAGTTCGACTTCAACGACATCCACGCTGTGCACGCAAAAAGAGCACCTCCTCCCTCCAAGCCCTAGCAGGGGAAACGCGTTGTGGTGTCCCCTGTTAGGCCACAGTTGCTTAGCAGCGCTGTGTTCTCTTGTCTTCTTCACAGGAGGGTCATTAGGACCCACGACGTGTTCTTCAACCACACCCAGTAGAGTGTGCGTGTAGGAGTGGTAGTCCTGAGTGGGGGCTTGAGCCAGTTGCAGAAGTGCTCGCCGACCAGGATGGTGCCACTGTAGGTAGGGTGTGTAGTGTAGTGGTGTCTCCTGTCCCGCGTGCTTTTCCTCGTGGGCATGGGAGTGTGTTAGCTTTTCTCCTTTAGCAGAAATGGGCGTTTCGTATGCCCTTAGCACACTTGGCCACCCCTCCCCTGTAGTAGGTAGGGCGTTTGCCGTCTTCCCCAAGGATAGGCGCCAGCACAGAAATTGGGCGCCATAGGAGTGGTAACAGTAGCGGACTAGGACCTTCGGTCCGACATCAGCGAAGCCCGGTCTCCAGGAGCCACGCCCGGGAGAGAAGTGAGACACACACAGACATACGTAGCACACTTAGGGGTAAGGTTCAGTCCCTGGATTTAGTCTTGGAGGCAAGCGTCTCAGCGAGCCTCAGCAACTCACCAAGGTTGTTCTGGGACAAGTAGTCAACCAGAACTGAGTTTAGGCGTCCCTCAGGTAGAACAAACGCAGAGAAGGGCTCCCAGGTGGCCTCTTCGACTTGAAACCCTTCCCAGAGGGTGAGGAAGCACCAACTCTGGCGATAGCGGTGGCGTAGGACAGACTTCACCAGGTAGAAGCCCTCCTTAGCCATCTCCTCGGCGTTCATGTCGGGGAGTTCCCCTTCAACTTCCATAGGGCTGGCAGCCCCTTGCAGGTCTAGGGCGGTGATTTCCTCGTGGTTCAGCTCCCACTCCTCCCCACAGAGGTCCTCAGGATCATAGTAGCGCTTCAGGTGTTGAGCAGCGCAAACCAGGGTCCCCCCTAGACGGGGAGAACACCGCACGGTGATACGGTGTTCATCCACTGATAGAACCTTGTACGGCCCGAAGTATGGGTCATCGCTGGTAGAGCGTGGCCAGGCGGGTAGTCGACTGTGGTGCACCAGCACCCAGTCCCCCTCTTGGTAGGTGGCCGGTACTCGGTGCTTGTTCTTCTTGTTCCACTGACGCTCCCTCACTCTCTGGAGCATAGCCTTGGCCTTGTCCACCTTTGCTTGTTGCTCTTGGACCCATTCACCCACAGAAGAATGAGTGTCCTCTGGATAGGGGGCATGTAGGAACCATGCCGGGCGCCCTAGGAATAGCTCATGGGGCGAGTAGCCAGTAGCTGAACTCTCTTCGGAGTTCATCATCAAGGATATGACGGGGAGTAGTCTCACCCAGTCTCTGGTGCGTTCAGGTTTGCACCATATCCTTACATTCTCCTTGAGGACACGGATCTGTCGCTCACATAGGGGGTTGCTCGTGTGCAAGTAGGGAATCCCCGTAGACACCTGAACATTGAGGGATCTCAGTACCCTCTTGTACCAACCGGTATCTGAGCGTACTCATACGTCCTCATCGGAGTTGATCTGCTTGGGCGCCCCATAGACACAAAACCACTCCTCCAGGAGTATCTCGATAGTCTCCTCCCCGGTAATGTGCTTGGTACATGGGAACACCCTGGTAAACCTGGTCAACCCACAGGTTACCACGAGGACGAAGTCATAGCCCCCGAACTTCGGCATCTCCGTGTAGTCCACGTATAGAACACTGTTAGCACAGTGAGGGATGGGCAGGGTCGAGTAGAGACCTCTGTCCCTGATATCCCCTGGTTTGCAGGACCTGCACGGGCACTTGTCCACGATAGGCTGGAGGGGTTTCCGCAGTTGGTCGTCAGTCCACGTAGTGTGGAACCACTGCTTGAACAGCCTCAGGGTACGGTCAGCACCCACATGACCGCTGGACTCATGGCTCCACTTCAGTAGCCCTGGTACTCTGTCACTAGGCACCACGATACGGTCCTCGTGCCATAGGTAGCTCTTGTCCCTCTTCCACTGATCTTGGTTGACCAGGAGGCGTTCAAGGCGTTTCTCCAGGCGCTTGTAGATATCTCCAAACTCCTTCAGGTACTCCGATTGTTGGAGTCCATCCACGGGGCGTATCATCGTCATGTTGAGGTCCAAGTGGACGTCCATACGGCTGAACGCCTCCTTAGCCAGCGCTTCAGACCGGGCACCAATCAGGGCGTCGAAGTTGTTGCGGCTGATGTAGTCTGCACACTCCTTCTTCACTCCCTGGATATGGTGTACCGTCAGCCGTAGTTGACTGAGGTAGGTCCACCAGCGACGTAGCTTGGCCTTCTCAGGTGGGGGGTCCTTCTGGAAACTGCTGACCGGTTCTTGGTCGCACAGCCAGACCACAGGGTTACTCCCCCACAGTCGTGCTTGTGAGGATAGCACCAGCATACCTGCGAGCAATTCCTGCTCATAGGTGGAGTAATTCCCCCTGGCCTGCTTCCAGTTCCAGTGGCCCAGAGGTACTAGGACCCACTTGTCGTCAGGGTAGCGGTGCTTGAGGGTTCCATCTCGGTTGAGACCTTCCGTCCCCCATTGGGAAATGGCCGAGTCGAACTCCGCCTTCTCTAGTGCTTGCCATTGGAACAACGTTCCACCACCGCCCACATTGCTGGCGTCGGTCACCAGGATAATCTCCCCTTGTGCCCTAGGCACACCCAAGCACTTAGCGTTGGCCACCTTGTCTTTGAGCTCGTCAAAAGCTTGTTGCTCTTGTGGGCTTCAGCGCCAAGTAGTACTCTTCTTGATCAAGTCCGTCAGAATGGCGCTGGTGTAGGTGAAGTTCTTGATATGGCGGCGGTAGAAGTTGCACGCCCCAATGAAACTGCGTACATCGTGAAGTCCTTTCTTGAGGTCTTCGTGTCGTACCTTAGCATCCATCAGGGGTTTGGCCTTAGAGGCCGCTGGGGTCCACCACCCATAGCCAACGTCAAACCCCAGGTACTGCATGGTCTCCTGCATGAACTCACACTTCCCCAGCTTGAGTCGTGTGTGGTTCTCCTGGCAGACCGCAAAGAACTCACCCAACAGGATTGGGTGATCCTCCTGGGTATTGGTCCTGAGGCATACATCGTCGATGTGAGCCTCCATCTGGGCACCACGGGATATGAGCTCCTGCACCTTAGGTCTCCTTCGTAGGATGGGCAAGATCTTGTTCATCAGCTCTTGGAATAGAGCGGGTGCATTGGCCACGCCAAACGGCATGACCTTCCACTTGAACACCCTCCCCTGAGGGGTGATGAAGGCCAGTAGCTCCTGAGCGTTGGGCGTCAGGTCCACTTGCCAGAATCCGCTCCTCTTGTCCATCTTGGTCTTGTAGCGACAGGAGGCTATCTTCTCCAGGGTAGACTCCATATTGGGAATGGACCCTGAGTGGTTCAACATTTTCTTGTTCAGCTCTCCCAGTCCACTACCAGCCGTTTGGCGGTAGACCCAGGTTTAGCCACCAGGAAACAGGGGCTGCAGTGTAGGGGGTAGTCCCAGTCCTTGTACTCCAGGACTAGGCCAGCGTCGATACATTCTTGTATCTGTCGCTCAATCTCGTCGGCCTGCTCTTTAGGAGCTGGATAGGGTCTCCTCCGGATCTTGTGACCCACGAACTCGGGTTTCAGCTTCAGGTCCATCTGTACCAGCTTGTCACATGAGGCTGGAGGGGGTAGTTCTCCAAACACCTCCAGATAGGTCCTTTTAAGCTTCTGCACCCGCGGGTCCAATAGCTTGATCTTGTCCTCCATGTCCTCGTCAGAGTGTAAGTTGCTTGCCCCCTGCGTAATAGATGTCAGGAGGTGATCCTCCACCGACTCTTCGCCCTTGGTAGTGCCCTTGGTAGGCATACAGAAGGTCTTGTTCAACCATCTTCGGTGGACGATGGCAACATAGGCACGCTCGAGGGGGTTCACATACACATTCCTCCGAGAGGTCGTCCTCCTCTGGGGTCCTCACATGGGCGCCCCACACGCTCTTCATGAGCTTAAGATCTACCTCTCTTTGCCAGGTGGTGATCTTCTGTTCGAGGTCCTCCTTCAATTGGGATAGATCTCCCATACGTCCTTGCTTCAGTGGCCATGAGCTGCGGGTAGGCTTAGCGTAGCATAGCTCTTTCGCCACCAACTTCCTCTTGGAATCCACATACTCCCTTAGCCTGGATCAAGGGTCCAGCTCTTCCTCCACGGGGTCTTCCACCCTCATGGAGAGTAGGGGTTTCAGTGGGGCGACGTACTTGGCGTTCTCCACTTCCTCCACACAGGTCTGCACGAAAAAGGCGTCGTGCTCAGTTTCGTCATCTGAGTGGATAGAGCTAGCTGGCTCAAATAGTCAACACTCAGAGACTCAATCAGGAACAGGTACATGGCAGGCTGAGTTCGGGGCGTTGGTTGCAGTCACGACGTACTCTTCTCCTCCGGGTATGGTCTCAACAGCATCTTGAGGTCGTAGGCGACCCTTAAAGTCACCCAGTGCGAGTCCATTGCTTTCTCGTTGTATAGCCTGGACCAGAGTCGGGTCCAGATCCTCCCAGTGAACGGAGGTAAGACCTCCGTCCACCACGCTGAGCATACTCCCCCATCCGGGCTTCCCAATGGGAGTCTTGCGTCCCAGAGGCACATAGATGGCCTCATCAGGTAAACGAACAGAGCTGATAGTCAGCCTGTCCAGGAGGTTTCGCCAGTACTCGTTGCCGCCATGGGCTCCTCAATCGGGGGAACACAGGACCATACAGGAACCTTCCAAGGCCACCTTGGTCAGCACCTTCCCCAGTTCACTGAACCTGGGGTTCCTGTAGGCCATCCCGAAAGAGGGCCAGTAAAATAGGTAGCTGCAGTTCTTCCCCTTGCTGCAGTAAAGGTCCAGTACATGTTGCTTGTCACTGGCGAACAACTCCACACTCAGGTCTTCTCTAGAGTAACCCAACTCCTTCAGACCTTGGTCTAGGACTTCCCCCAATAGTTGATAGTCCTCAGTTTTGGAGGCCGCCATCATGTTCGAGGGCTCCTCCTTCGATAGCCTCAGGTAACTCGAGGTATGTTCTGACTGCTCCACCGGCACAGACTCTCTGCCACTGCCGTGGTTCACGTAGAGGGGGTAGGGCGCTTGCAGCGCCAGGGATTGTATCTGGGAGTGCTGCACGAAGAAGTCAGTCCCCAATACAAAGTCGAAGGCCTCAGTGTCCATCACATAGAACCGATGGGCGATAGTCCGGGAGCCCATAGGTATCTCCACTTCACAGTCCCCGCAGCTGTGCACCACATGTCCATCCCCCATTCGTATAGCCGCGCAGGTCATGGTGTTCTTCAGGCTCCCACAAGGTAAGCTTTTCTTGGCCACTATAGATATGGTGGCGCCAGTATCCAATACCCCCAGGTATTCGCGTCCCCCTAGTCGGATACGTACCCAGAAAACCAAGTCCTGGGTGCCACTGGAGCGTCCCCGTCAGAACTCCGCGGGACAGGTCACCTCGAACCCCTTGTTCCGCAGCTTGCGGGCCATCCTCGTGAAACGGCTCCTCTTCTTAGCGCTGCCGTCATCACCACCTTCATGCTCACGCTTGGCTCCTTGTTCTTTCTGGGCCTGCGTCTGTGAGCGTGTGGTAGGACCAGACTGCCCTCCAGAGGGCTCGGAGTTCCCCCCTGGATTAGGGTTGGGGTTGCCTCCGTTCTTGTCCGTGTTCTTGTTGTCCTTGTCTGGCTGGCGGTTAGCGCCTCCTCCTCGTCCACCTTGACTCTTGTCTTGTCCCTGTCCACGTCCTTTCGACTTGCCCTTGCCGGTATCGTTGCCTTTGCCTTTACCTCCACCTTTGCCTGAGCCTTTGCCAGGATCTTCACCCTTAAGCTTCGCCGATAGGCGCTGCTTATGGTAGCACTCATCCTCGTAGTGCTTCCTCTTCCCACAGAAGGCACACGTGTTGGTGCACCTGTAATGATCCGGCAGCTTCGCTTTGGCGCTGGTGTTCTTCTCCTGCTGCTTCCCCTGGACTACAAAGCAGTCTCGCTGCTCGCAGTCAGGGGCGTGCTGCAGGTGGCCCTGCTCGTCTCTGGCATCACACCAGAATAGCTCCTTGACGTTCTCCATGATACGGGCGTGGGCGTGTTTGGGGGTAGTCCCCTGCCCAGGTCTGGACCCTTGATACCCTTTGCCATGGCCTCCAGAACCTCCTCCTCCAGGACGGTAGTTGTTCAGGTGCGGGTCGCTCTCCTTCTCCAGCGCCAGCTCCAGGAGTAGCACACATAGATCCTCGTAGCGGAGGGATCTAGCCTTGCGCTCTGCCGTTGAACGGCACTCGTCCCACAGCTGTCGGGTGAGCTTAGCCACCAACAAGAAGAGCAGGTCGTCGCTGCTGTAGGAACCGGGCGTCAATCGTCCAGCCCAGTGGTCCAGGTCAGCCAACAGCTCAGAGACCCTGCCAGGTTTGGGGTTGTTGGGCAGCACGGGCAGGTTCTGGATCTCGGCCCTGATGGAGAGGTCGGTTTCGTAGATCGGGTACTGCCTCTCCAAGGCAACCAACACATCGGCAAAGGTGGCGGAGTTAGTCACGATCTGCCTGACCTGCTTCTCCAGGTACTTGGTCTTGCAGCACTGCAGGAGCAGATCGCACTTGACCCGTCCACTAGCATGGGTTGGGCCAGTGAATCGGAGAAACTGGCCAAAACTGTCAGCGAACTCGCTGAGGTCCTTGCCTGTGAACTCAGGCAGGTTCACCACGATCTTGGAGGTGGCAATAGCCTTCGCCTCCTGAGACCTGCGTCCCTCAAGGCGTCGGGTCTTCCTCTTCTTCTTCTTCTTCTTCCCACTTGGGTTCTCGGGGTCCTCCGGGTCATCGTCCTCCGAGGGCGAAGCAGAAGTCATAGACGGCGGCTCATCATCGGAGGGGTCTCCACCTAGATCACTAGAGCCATAAGGCTCCACGTCCACCATTGCCCTCAAGGCTGTCAGCCCCAGCCAGTCCAGCTCAGCTCTCGTAGAGTTCGTCACGTGGCTGTAGGGCGGCTGGGCCGTTCTCGGTACGAAGGGACGTCTCGATATCGCTGCAGGGGTCGGCATCGGTCGGCTCCTCAGGATCCCCAGAGTGTTTGTCAACCCTGCCACCAGGTGGTTGGCCTGTACTCGATGGGGTGACACTCCCACCGTGGTAGGTGACGCTTGGGGCGGTATCATCAGGGGCTCCAGTTTCTCTCGGATCTCTTCAGTGAGGTCGCCCACGATTTTGTAGGTGGCTCCTCGGAGCACCTCGTTGATCTCCGACCGCGTCAGGGACCTGTTGGAGGATCTCCCGGATCCTCTACTCCTGCCTCCAAGAGACTCAGGTCCTCTCCCCAGCCCATTTAAGGTTGCATACCCAGGAACATCCACATAGGTTCCCGTAGCGGGTAGAGGATGGTGATAGTCAGACGCATACCATCGCGGCGCAGAACTGGAGGCCACCGGCTCACTGGCAGTAGTTGCCTCAGGGAGCGCAGTGGTAGGTGGGCCCATACCAGAGGCAGGGTAGGGAGACATACCAGTAAAGCCTGTGCCCTCTGCCATAGGCGGGTTGGTTATGGGTGTGGATGTTGCAGCGGCTGGGTCTGGAATTGGGAGTGTGGTGGTTATAGGGGAGGCTGATGCGTGGAGGCCAGAAGCGCTTGGTGCGCCTTCGAAGGTAGGCTCATTCGTCAGGTCTTGCCCTTGGTCTTCTCCTTCGTCTGCTATGCCTTCTCCAGCATCCTTCTCGCTCTCTCTCTTCCTCTTCACAGGATGAGTGACCGCCTCCTCGACTGAGAGGGCCCGGAAGGCCGACTGGAGTCCATCCAAAGAGTCCTCAGCCACGTCCACTGGCCCATGTAAGGGCTCCGAAGGTACAGCACTAGGTCCAGGTCCAGGTTCACCAGGTGCTGGCCTTGCTGGTGCTTCAGGCGCTGTCTTCACGTCAGCGTCCTCTCTTCTTTGTGTCCATCTTCGTTCGCCCTTCTGCTTATATGTGACTGATCTCGGCGCACTGGTTGTACGGCACGGGGTGGCTGCCGGTACGCAGAGACGGTCTGCCTCTGCTACCAGAAACGTTTATAGTGATTTCAACACTGTGTTTGTGCCTCTCCTGCTGCTTGCCGCTGGTGTAGGGTTTCCTGCTGCTTGTTTTCGAAGATGAAAATGGTTTAGTTGCTTAAATACAATCAATCTAGGATAGCCCAAGCCAGAGATAAGCAAGTAGAAGAGAATCAGGATCAAAGCATGAAGGGCTGCAGTGTAAACAGTGAAAGATGAAGGGATATTCACAGAAACTGCAACTCAGGTCAAATCGGATTGCATATTCACAAAGATAGCTGAAATAATTTGGAAAAAGAGTTGGAAAACTGCCCCATGGTCACTCAATCTCCATACTGCCATCTCAGGAGATGTGCACTCTTTGTTTTGGGTTTCATATGTGCTGAGGTGGCAGGGCATGTGGCAATGAGGTCACTGCCATGTCACATGGGATCTTCCTACTTAGATAGGCTGACCAGGAATTGAACCCAGGACCTCTCAAAAAGAGGTGCCCAGCCCCCTAGGGTGCATACCACTAGGACGGCTAAGAATTCATGAGAAAACATAGATGAATTCATAGGCTCTGCCCTGGATATGTCAGTTCTCAGTCAACTCAGGAAAAGATGCATTGCCTCACATTGATAGGGGATTAGGGGGTCCACTCCATATCCTGATTGGGTGTTTGGTTCCATAGGTCAAAATGTGTTATCACCACTTTTGGTTGGGCCAATACTAAGATAGAAATGCCTGTGTGCTCAGTGCATCTCTAATACAACTAGAGTATGCCTCAAAACATTGGAAAAGCACTTTTTCTTACTCCTCGCCTCTCCTGGCTCGGGTTTGCGGTGTGGGTGTGTGTGCCTGGGCTCGGGCTTCGGCTGCGCCCAGCCACTCCTGGCTGGGGTGGTGGATGTGTTTGTTTGTGTGCGCGCTCCCCGCTTGTACGCCGCCATTCCTGGCTGGGGTGCGCGGTGTGTGTGTGTGTGCTTGGGCTCGGGTTTCGGCTGCGCCCCGCCACTCCTGGCTGGGGTGTTGGGGTTTGTGTGTGTTTGTGTGCGCGCTCCGCTTGTACCCTGCCATTCCTGGCTGGAGTGTGCTGCTTGAGTGTGTATGCTTGGGCTCGGGTTTCGGCTTCGCCCCGCCACTCCTCGCTGGGGTGTTGGGGTGTGCGTGTTTGTGTGCGCGCTCCGCTTGTACCCCGCCACTCCTGGCTGGGGTGTGCGGTGTGGGCGTATGTGCTTCGGCTCGGGTTTCGGCTGCGCCCCGCCACCCCTGGCTGGGGTGTGCGGTGTGGGTGTGTGTGCTTGGGCTCGGGTTTCGGCTGCGCCCTGCCACTCCTTGCTCGGGTGTTGGGGTGTGCGTGTTTGTGTGCGCGCTCCGCTTGTACCCCGCCACTCCTGGCTGGGGTGTGCGGTACGGGCGTGTGTGCTTGGGCTCGAGTTTTGGCTGCGCCCCGCCACCCCTGGCTGGGGTGTGCGGTGTGGGTGTGTGTGTTTGGGCTCGGGTTTCGGCTGCGCCCCGCCACTCCTCGCTTGGGTGTCGGGGTATGTGTGTCCTTGTGTGTGCGCTCCGCTTGTACCCCGTGACTCCTGGCTGGGCTGTGCGGTGTAGGTGTGTTTGCTTGGGCTCGGGTTTGGGCTTGCCCCCGCCACTCCTGGCTGGGGTGTTCGGGTGTGGGTGTGTATGCGTGCGCGCTCCGCTTTTACCCCGCCACTCCTGGCTGGAGAGTGCGGTGTGCGTGTGGTCGTCAGGGCTCTTGTTTCAGCTGCGCCCCGCCACTCCTGGCTGGGGTGTGCGGTGTGGGTGTGTGTGCTCGGGCTCGGGTTTCGGCTGCGCCACGCCACTCTTGGCTGGGGTGTTGGGGTGTGGGTGTGTTTGCGTGCGCGCTCCGCTTGTACCCCGCCACTCCTGGCTGGAGTGTGCGGTGTGCGTGTGTTCGTTAGGGCTCTGGTTTCGGCTGCGCCCCGCCACTCCTGGCTGGGGTGTTGGGGTGTGTGTGTGCCCCCGTGTGTTTCCCGATTGTACCCCACCTCTCCTGGCTCGGGTTTGTGGTGTGCGGGTTTGGTGTTGCCTGGCACCTATTGCGGTAATGTGTTTCGTTGCGTGTTGTGCTCGCTGCCCGGGTTTGCGGCACCCGGTGGCCGTTGTTGCTTGGCACTTGTCCGTGTGCCTTGGTTGTGGCCGGCGGCGTGCCTCTCTGGCGTGCCTGGTGGCCCCGCATGGTGCGCCGCGCCTCGTCCGGTCTGGGCGCTCTCGGTGCTCCGGTCGGCGTTCCCGACGCCGTGGTGCCTTTCCCCAGCCCGGGGGCTTGCGCCCCCGGCTTTACTGGGTGGCTGCGCGGGGCACGCGGAGGCCGGCCGAGGCAGGGGCGCTGGGCTCGCTCCGCGTCGTACCCGTTCGGGGCCCCGCGATGGGGTTGTCCCTGGCGGGTCCCTCCGGCGTCGGTCTTGGGCTGCGTGCGCTGCGGTGTTTTGCGTGCGTGGACCCTGTCACTGACGTGTCCGGTTTCCCGTACCGTTCATCGTTCGACGGGGGCTTTTTTGTGTGGACGTCGTCACCTCCCTTTGTGGGTCGGAGGACCCCACGCCCGGGTATTGTGCATGTGTGCGTGTGCTCGTCCGTCCTCGCCGGGTCGGGCGGGCCGGCCTGCCGGGCACGTTTTGGTGCGCCTCACCTTTTCCTCTGGCCGCTTTGTCCTTCTGCTTTGTTTGGCCCCCTCCACGCTGGGCTTGCCCCTTTTGTGGTTCTTTGGTTGCCTTCCCCCCCCCTTTTTTTTTTCTTCCTGCTGTACCGTTTTCCGCGCGCCCCCCTTGTCTCTTTCTTTCTTTGGTTTCCGGCCCCGGGTGCCTTGGGCCTTGGCGCCTTGTTATCCTTTCCTCCCCCCCCCCCGGCTTGTGTTTTATTTTCCGTCATGGGCCCCTGTTGTCTCGGGCTCTCTCTGGTGTCCGGCCCCGGGTGCCCTGGGCGTTGGCGCTGTGTGCTGTTTGTTTTGTTGGCCTCCCGCTCCTCAGCTCCCCGTGAGCTCTCGCCTCTATTGTGGTTCCCGCTTGGCCGTTGGCTGCTCCCTGGTGTTTGTCACGCCTCCCCCCCCCTCTTTTTTTGTGTCTCGCTGTTTTTCTCGCTGCCAGTTTGTGGTTCGTTTTTTTTTCTTTCTTTTTTTTTTTGCTTTCTCGTTGCGAGCCCCCGTTGTCTCTGGTATTCTCTGGTTTCCGGCCCCGGGTGCCCTGGACCTTGGCGCTGTGTGCTGTTTGTTTTGTTGACCTCCCGCTGCTCGGCTCACCGTGCGCTCTCGCCTCTTTTGTGGTTCCTGCCTGGCCGTTGGCTGCTCCTTGGTGGTTGCTGCCCCCCCCCCCCTTTTGTGTCTCGCTGTTTTTCTCGCTGCCGCTTTGTGCTCCTCTTTTTTTCTTTCTTGTTGCGCGCCCCCTTTGTCTCTGGCTTTCTGTCATTTCCGGCCCCGGGCTGCACTGGGCCTTGGCGCTGTGTGCTGTTTGTTTTGTTGGCCTCCCGCTCCGCGGCTCTCCGTGCGCCATCGCCTCCTTTGTGGTTCCCGCCTGGCCGTTGGCTGCTCCCTGGTGGTTGCTGCCCCCCCCCCCCCTTTTTGTGTCTTGCTGTTTTTCTCGCTGCCGCTTTGTGCTCCGTTTTTGTATATTTTTTGTCTCGTTGCGCGCCCCCGTTGTCTCTGGCTTTCTCTGGTTTCCGGCCCCGGGTGCCCTGGGCCTTGGCGCTGTGTGCTGTTTTTCTTGTTGGCCTCCCGCTTCTCGGCTCTCCGTGCGCTCTTGCCTCTTTTGTGATTCCTGCCTGGCCGTTGGCTGCTTCCTGGTGTTCGCTGCCCCCACCCCCCCCCTTTGCGTCTCGCGGTTTTCGTCGCTGGTGCTCGGTGCTCTGTTTTCTTTTTCTCTGCTCGTCGGCGTTTCTCGCTGCCTGCTCCCCCCCCCCACCTGTTGCGTGCGTGGTGCCTTGTGCTGTCTGGTGTTGCCGCGCTGCGCTGCCCTTCCGTGTTGCGTGCTTTGCTGTGGTACCTCGCCTTGCTGTGTTGTGGGCTGCTGCGCGCTGTGCGGTGTTTGTTGGGGTGTTTGTTTCTGTGTTGTGCTGAGCTGTTGGTTGCTGCTGCGTGTTGTGCTCTGTCTTTGGTTGTGCCGTCCGGTTGGGTTGTTCGCGGTGTGGCTTGCTGCCTGGTTTTGGTCCGCACTGCCGTGTGCCATGCTGTGCTGTGTGTCACTGGGTGCCGTGCTGCGCCGCGCTGCTGCGTGTCGTGCCTCCCGGTGTTGTGTTGTTGTGTGCTATGTTGTTTTGTTGCGCTTGTTTGGTGTCGCTGCTTGTTGTGCCGTGTCCTTGTAACTGCGGTCGCCCACCAAAGCCAGACACCCGATCCAACAACAAGTTCTGATCTTATATACACCTACAATTCATTCCAGGCATATTTTTTGCCTTCACCCCAAGGCAGTACGAGGACTTAATTGAAGCGCGACGCCTTTGACAGACGCGCACACGTGCTATTCCTACGCATGTACAGTATCATGAAATGATGAGAATGCTCGGCAGGATAGCCAGGACAGCACACCAAGAGTGCTACGCAATGCTTCTGCTTGTGGGGATTTTATTGCAAAGTTTGTATCTGACAGAGATGTACATACTTTCCTGTTTGTGTTGCTCAGGGGTGTTGTAAGCCCATGTATTGTCTCCGGCGTTGTGGACCTACGTGACAACCGGAATAACAAATCAGTACAAGTACTGCAGCTTTGGTCTTTGCCGTCGCTTCCCTTGTTCCTCCCAACTATTTCCTCAAACTGTGATTTTGTCTCAGCCGGAGACCCAGCAGGAGAATCATGATATGGGCTTCAAACAATAAGTGGGGCAGCAAACTACGGCAGAAGCAAGCACCTCAAAATAGGTCCACTCCACGCCTGTTGCCACCTACATGGGCAAGCGCCGCAGAGTCGCCGGGGCCCAAGCACCAGGGCCAGGAATCACCCCAAGGTTCCCCTTCACTGCCGCTCGGACTACCCAAGGGTCCAGAACACGGAGCTACCGCCAGACAATGGCCATGTGAACCGAGCGCACCACAAAGGGTGAACTTACAAGACAATACATGCTCTATGTCTGCTGCGCTTGTTGATGGTGCTACAGAGCAGAAGCAGAGCTGCGGCGAATGCAGACGCTGTTTGATTGGCTGGTCGTGCGTCAATGCAAGGCTACACAGCCCGCGCACAACAGAATCATGTTCCTGGGATGACATCGTTGCCCGTCTTGTGAAAGAACGTGCTCAGTTTGAAAAGGAGGCAGCCGAAGTCCGAGCTCGCGGGCTCGCCACGAGTGTCACATGTGAATGTTGCTTCTTTGGTTGCCCTTTCTGTATTGTGTGGAATGAGATCGACGAAGAGAGGAACACTTATGCCGAAGAGCCAAACCACGATGGAGAAGAGACGCGCGAAGTGTTTCATATTGCAGGGCTGAGAGCGCCAGACGCCGTCCACGTGGTTTTTGGAGGATTTCTGGGGAAGTCTACTGGATGTCGCCTGGAAATCTGGATCCGAGGTTGTGGAGAATCTCTGGGAAGTAACAGCGCAACAGCTGCAAGATATGTTCGGACACGTCGACTCACTGTCTGCTGCGAGGCTACTACCGAGCCCAGTCAGGTGCTGGGCTAGGATTTGTTGCAAGGTTCTTTGCGGCGAGTGCGAGCCGTGGCATGATTCTCAGGCGCTGTACGATTTTGTTTATCTTGTTCTATATAACTTCTGGATGCAAAGTGAAGGGAATGCTATGGTCTCGGGTCGTTTGGACAACGAGTTTCAGACTACCTACCACTATGAAGAAGATGACAAACAAGAAAATTCTGATGGTAGCGAGCCCATTGAGCTGGACGCTGACGACTACTGGGACTCCTTCATTATCGGTGAGAAAGAACAGTTAGAGTGGTGGTACCTAAAGAACAGTGGCCCTCAGTTGCAGCTGTACTACACAAATGAGGACTACTACCAAGACCAAGTCGAAGACGAAGAGGCAGAATCAGACGTCGATGCCGAAGAGGAAGAGGCAGAAGCAGACGTCGAGGCTGATCAGGATGAGGCACAACCAAAGGAATACTACTATCAAGACCAAGTCGAGGAGGAAGAGGTAGAAGCAGACGTCCATGCCGAAGAGGAAGAGGCAGAGGCAGAAGAAGATGATTACCAGCACCAAATGAAAGGTATCCTCCCAGCCAACTGCAGTGTGGCGCCGCTCTGGACTGTGAATCTGTCGAGTGGCGCCCACGAACATTCACAAGAGGAGGGACCTCAAGACGCGTTTGCACAAGACGTGCATGGAAACTGGGACTACGGCTCAATGGAAGAAAGCCAACACTCCAACCAGTACGCGCAAAAACGTTGGTGCCGTTATGGCAAGGCTTGTAAATATCTGCAGTTGGGACAATGTGTCTTTCGTCATGTATGAGAGTGATCACAGGCAGCGGGTCATGGCAGTCGTGGAAGCAAGAAAGGCCCCTCGCAGCGACTGTGACGCCGACAGAGTGAGGATTGCAGCAGGGTTGTTTGGAGGAACTGGCCGCAAAGAAGCTTGGTGTCGCAAATTTTGAGCACAATGCAGTTGCGCTTCCGCTTGGGCGCCCTGAAACCAAGCACAATGCAGTCGCGCTTTCTCTTGGGCGCCATGAAAACAAGCACTCTGGTCTTCGCTAACGTTTAGTTGGAGATACAACGCTTTGGTTGATAATTTCTCGTGTCAGGGTCAGTTGGTCAGTTTTGTTGTTGTTTTGGTTCAGTTGATGGTCAATAGGAGGCTTCGTCGTTTGTTGCAAGCCCTGGCGTTGGCCGTGCTAACCTCACTCCCCTGACCACTCCCTTCCTTCCCTCGCTCACGCACCATGAATTTCTAGGTCCTTGAGGGAACAAGCTTCACTTGAAATTTTGACTCCAGCGCCTGACTGACTGTAAATTTATTCAAGCTTCGACTAGTTTTGAGTTATATATAAATGCCTCACCCTCGACTGTCGGATGTGGCCTTTTTGAACCGTCCTGATGTCCCATATGTTGTACTTCACATGTTTGATTTGTCCAGGTCTTGGTCTGTTTGTTGGTTTGTTTTATTGTTCCTACAAGGTCAACTGTCCATCGTCGTTCTGTTTGCCCTTCCAGTGGAGACATCGTATTCAAATGAACGGAGTCCTGGTTGGTTACCTTTTGTTGGAATTTGGGGAGTACAGTACAGGTCCACAAGGTGTTTGTTTCTCTCATTTTGGTGTTCTTGAAGCAATTTTGAAGTTTGAAGTTGGATTTTGATATTTTGTTGCGAATCAGAGTCCCTGTTCCCTGGCGACGCGCTCGGACAGGGTTACGGCGCTTCCAACATGACGCTCTACGCTGCGCTGACAGCGTTTGACTGTCCTGCACCACCTGTAGCAGCTAATTCTGTTTCAATTCTTCAATTTTGCAATTTTTCAAATTTTGCTCTCTTTTTCTGTCGGCGACGCTTGCCGTAGCTTTTCGACGCGCGAGTGCGTTCGTGGCACTCGTCGACACTGGTATTGTGTGCCGGCGGCTCTCTTCCAGCGTCTTGCCCAGTTTCAGGGCTTCATCCTGGCCCATTTTGGGTTTTTAGACCTTTTTGCCCTGTTTCTGGCCAAATGTGCCATTTTTGGCAGGATCGGTCGCAAGCGACAGCTGCGACGCGTGGCGACGCCCTCTGTCGTTCGCCACGGCGCTGCTGGGGCACTCCGAGTGCGCCTGGGTGTTTTCGAGGTGAGTTTTGGGTCGATTTTGGTCATTTTTCACTCTTTGAGAGAATTTCATCTTTGTGATCATCCATCACCATTTCAAGTCAATCAGCCTATTTTGGCTGCTCATGTGCAGTCAACCCCTTCGCCAGAGCGAACCTGAAGGACACACTTCCACACTTGCACTCATACACTTACAGAATACACCATGTACGACCCCTATATATACCCATTTGAAGGAAGCCCATGTATCAGAGCGTATGTGACTTCAAGGTGTATGAGCCACGAGTTCCCAGGTCTCTAAAGTAAGTACGAATTTGTCAGGAATTGAGCGCAGAGACGCGCCCACCAAAGCGACGAAATTAGGCACTAGGCCCATGGCCTTGCCATACTCATCTCAAACACCAGAAGTGTTGCAGAAGCACTCACTGTTTCATTTGCGTGTAAGTGAGTTACGAATGGTCAGAACCTGGTAACAACCTTTCACATCTTTCACCATCCACCACGCTCAGTGCATCAAGAATGACAGTTCACATGACACATGACACATGACTTGAAGAAGTGACCATGATGGTAGTTGAGCAGAGGATTAACCCACTCAATTGCTGTACAGTTGCGACCCATACAATCCAGTTTTCTTCCGACAAGTCTACTTCTGTTTGGCGACTCAGATCACAGACACTGATAGGTTGTACCACAGTGTCCATTTTGTTCTTGTCTGGGGACTCATAGGTATTACCAGGGTCTCGCGCTGATAGGTACTACCACAGCGGACACCACTCCACGCCACTTTAGCTCTGCACACTACCTGCGTCTGAATTAGCCATTGCATTATGGACACAAGCCGGTTGACGTGCGGCAACACGCAACTAGTTACTCTTGCCGGAGTAGGGCTGACTTGTACTCGTTCGGAGAGACAAGAGATCCACGTGTTTGTTTGGTGGGTCTTAGCTGCCGGGTCTCAGGCTGAACCCTGAGTCCACCCTTAGCAGGGGGGTGTAAGTACTGCCGTGGCAGCACTGCAGCAAAGACCCCACAGACCCCACAACCACAGCAGGCAAAGAGGGAGATGACCCCACAGACCCCACAACAACAGCAGAGCCGCAGAATGTTCACTTGATCCCTTTTCTCACCCGCATATACCGACATTTTTTCGCACATTCTTTCTGTCCTCCAGCCATGTGTCTCTGTGCCAGCTTCACGCGCCACTGTCGCTTGTACATACCTCAGTTTGGGTACGCCAGAGAAAATGGAGCATTCAGGAGGTTTGGAATTTCAGTTCCAATTTCAATCAGCAGTTCATCTCAGCAATCATGTCAGTGTCATTCATGTCATCAGTTTCATCCATCATTCATCATTCATCATTCAGCACTTTATCAATTCATCAGGAGTTTATCAGCAGTCTATCGATTCATCATCATTCATCATCTCATCATTCATCATCATTCATCATCCATTCTGTTGTTGTCAGCATGTAACATTGCATTGCACAGGACTTCAGTGTCAGTGCATCATCATTCATCATCATCCGCAGCATCACTCCATAAATTATCATCAATATTTACAGCTCTTTTGACTGTCATGCAGCGACAATTCCAGTGTATGCATGACATGCTGCGATGTCTCAGGTTCATAGGTCAAACCACAACCAGGTTGATAGGTCAAACCACAGCCGCAAAAAGAGTCACTGTTTTGTGGGACACATGTGTAGACCCGGAAGTTGATAGGTAACACCACAGCTGTCGAGGGTATACATGGACCAGCAGTGAGCTGCCAACCACTCGTTAGTGAGATAGGTAATTGAATTGCTTGACCAGCACACAGGGTACACAGTCGGCTGGGGTGCGGTAACACCCAGGTAGCTGCGCTTGCCGTTGCAGGGCTGTTGTAGGGATGCATCAGACTGCCCTACTTTGTGACTGTGACAGTTTCTAGGTTCAAGCATGTGCCAGGTGTGGCCGACCGCATTACTCTGTACGTATCGGCCTCACCCCCGTAGGTGCGTCCTGGTAGGGGGGTGTAACTGCGGTCGCCCACCAAAGCCAGACACCCGATCCAACAACAAGTTCTGATCTTATATACACCTACAATTCATTCCACGCATATTTTTTGCCTTCACCCCAAGGCAGTACGAGGACTTAATTGAAGCGCGACGCCTTTGACAGACGCGCACACGTGCTATTCCTACGCATGTACAGTATCATGAAATGATGAGAATGCTCGGCAGGATAGCCAGGACAGCACACCAAGAGTGCTACGCAATGTTTCTGCTTGTGGGGATTTTATTGCAAAGTTTGTATCTGACAGAGATGTACATACTTTCCTGTTTGTGTTGCTCAGGGGTGTTGTAAGCCCATGTATTGTCTCTGGCGTTGTGGACCTACGTGACAACCGGAATAACAAATCAGTACAAGTACGGCAGCTTTGGTCTTTGCCGTCGCTTCCCTTGTTCCTCCCAACTATTTCCTCAAACTGTGATTTTGTCTCAGCCGGAGACCCAGCAGGAGAATCATGATATTAGCTTCAAACAATAAGTGGGGCAGCAAACTACGGCAGAAGCAAGCACCTCAAAATAGGTCCACTCCACGCCTGTTGCCACCTACATGGGCAAGCGCCGCAGAGTCGCCGGGGCCGAAGCACCAGGGCCAGGAATCACCCCAAGGTTCCCCTTCACTGCCGCTCGGACTACCCAAGGGTCCAGAACACGGAGCTACCGCCAGACAATGGCCATGTGAACCGAGCGCACCACAAAGGGTGAACTTACAGTCCTCTGGCGCTGCCCGTCGCCCTGGGGCCCTGTGCTTTGCGGCGCTGTGTTTGGCGGTGTTCCCCCGCGCTGTGTGCTCTGTGCTGTGTTTGTTTTGTCCTGGCGTGCTGGTGCGCGCTGTTGTTCGCCGCTGTGCTCCGTGCTGTGTGTGTCCTGGGGTGTCGCGCTGTGCGCTCCCTGTCCTCCGAGCTCTGTGCTGTGCTGTGTTCCGTTGTGCTGGTGCGCTTGCGGCATACTGTTCGTGTGGTGCATGCTGTTGCTGGCGCCTGGTGCTGTGGTTTGCTGCTGTGTGTTGTGCTGTTTCCTTTAGCGTTCTGTGGTGCGGTGCTGGGTCTGGCGGCCCGTGGTCGTCTGCTGGTCGTGTGTTTCGGTGTCGGTGTCCCTGTCTGGCCGCGTGGTCTGGTTCCCTGTGGCTGGTGTGGTTTGCCGTGGTGCCCTGCCTCCCTGTGTCGTGTTCTGTGGTGCTGTGCTGTCTCGTGGTGCTGTGCTGTTGTGTTCTGCTGTCGTTTTGCGGTGCTGTTTGTGCTTGCTTTGCCCACCTGTGGCCTGTTGTGCCGTGGTGTGCTGTGCTGTTGGTTATCTGTGCTGTTTTGTGCCCGGTGGCAGTGTCTGTGTGCTGTGGTGCCCTGTCCCTCCCTGCCGGCACGCACAAAAACATTGATTATGACCCTGTGTTACCCCGCGCCCGTCTCTGAGTCGTTGGGTCACGTCTTTGAAGGCTCTGGTCTCGCTGTTTGCCGCTTTGTCGCTGATCCCCGGGGTTGTCTTTGATGGAGTCGTCTTGTCTTGGGTTGGGGTGCCTGCAGCGAGACGGAGGGCAAAAACGGCGAGGGTGGGGCAGAGAAGGGAAGGGGAGGTACATGGAGAGGAAAACAAGGCGAGAGGGCGCGAGTTCAGGGGCGTATCGTCTTATAAATTATTCTTCGGTTTTTCCCGCGTTCCCGCGGAGCGTTTTTCTTTAGATATACGGCGTGTTAGCGGGCATGGGGCATGGCGTTCTACTCGTACGTTAGTTACGGTGCTTACGGCGTGAACGATTCACCTATTCAACGCGTTTCGCAGCGCGCTTTTTCGCCTAGCCGTTTTTTATGCTAATTAGCTTTATTTTCAGCTATTCAGAAAGTTTTTTCGTCGTGTTTTACTTATATTTTTCTTCGTATCTGGCAACAGGGCGCAGCGGGCGCGTCCAATGTGGGCCCACACGTACTTGGCTCCCATGGATCTCACTGGGCCATGGCATGGTGGTGGCCGAAGTTGGGTTCACAAATGTCAAAATGGCAAAATTGCCCACGCTCATCTTGGGCTAGCTCCTTGTGGTTAGGAGCCACGGTCCACCCATGTGCTGTGTGAGTCTTGGGGACAAATATGTATAAGCTACATACCATATTGGGTTCAATGGTCCATGTGTCCGGCGTGCACGGGGGGCTGAACATAGTGCACGGCGGGTGGAAAATATGGAAAAATACTCAAAATGGCCAAAAATACGCACACTCATGGCGGAGGCAAATGGGGTACATGTCCGACTAAGACCGGACTATGCCCCAGACTTGGAAGCAACTCCCATGTGTCCAAAACATCCTTTGAGGGTCGATCAAACCCCCCTGGATTTGGGAATGGCAGGGTCGACAAGTGAACCCATGTTTTGGGGATTACCCAAATGGATCACAAGATGATCTTGGTGTGCCAAGCCCAAGAAGCGTTATACGCCAGGTTCAAGATATGATGGGCACCAAAGCATATACCTACATAATATAACTGGGTCATGATGTCAATTGGGCGCAGCATGGAGATACAAGACCGCCGCTTGACATCATGACGGACCAAAAATGGCAAAATTGGCGGAAGGTGCCCAAGGTTGACCCAATATTCCCTCAAATATGATTTCATATCTCCTGCTTTGATTGAGTCGCCGGTAAATCCTTTTAAAGACAATCACTTGATACCAACAACTTTCGATCCCACATATGTGCTCCACTTGGGCCACTTAAGTAGGTCATGAGCGCCGCCTCCCAAGCGGGCACATGAAAATATGCACAATTGCAAATAACACACCTTGCACGCACCGCATCGCTCGGCCGCGCTCCCCAAGCGTCCCTAGGCGGAGGTGAGGGTTGCGAGTATTGATTTGGAGTATGGTGAAGGGCTCCACGCCATATGGGGTCACTTGACGGGTTCGTTTTGGAATCGTGCACCCGCCAAGTGGGCACACGAAATGACCCCAAATATGGCATATATCCCCTACTGACCCTTCCACACCCAACTTAGCGGCCTAGGACTCGAACTTACCAAACTGTAATGCAGAGGAAGGAAGAGGGGGCGAGGTGAAAGCACAGCACAAGACACATAGTGAACACTACTCAAAACTACCGGTTTACTTCACAAGTGTACTCTACATTCCTCCTTTTTGGTACACTTGTCCCCTGATTTTGTTTTGCCCAGAACTCTACACTGAGGCCACTAGCGGAAGAACGGCCTTCACCAATGGATCCGGCATCCACAAATTATGGGGGTATAGCCCCTTATAAAAATACTTGCAAATTCATCAATTTTGGGGTTTGAACCCGGGACCCCCATTTCCAATGCCATACCCTTAACCACTAAGGCAACCAGCCTGCCAGCTTAACTGCCTGTCACCAGTGTATATAAAACAAATCGAAATCAGTTCTCACTCACTTACCGAGCGCCAAAAACTGTCTCCCTATGCTCAAATAAACGGTTGGCTTCAAGTAGCACATATGTTTCCACACCAATAGCACTGTATATCCCTCATTCTTTTACCCCATACATAGGGTGTGGAGGGCGGGCAGTATGTGTCTTGTGCTGTGCTTTCGCCTCGCCCCCTCTTCCTTCCTCTGCATTACATTTTGGTAAGTTCGAGGAGGCTCGGCTACAGAACGGCACAATTCCCATACTGAGCACAGATAGCAGACGCCGTAAAAGAATGCAATAAAAAATATTATAAAAGTTAACAAAACTTCCGTTATTCTATCAACAGAAGCTCCGGATCGTCAGAGTCCTTGGGCACCAGCGACTGCGCGATATTAGTCATCGCCCGTACTCTGTTATAAAAGCGCCTGAACGTGTCGTAACTTCTCCAATCACCCAGTTCGCAAACGATATGAGGATCAACCCCCAAAAGAATTAGAGCAGTTGCCGCAGAACCCCTCGTACTGTGCGCAGTAAACTCATGCAGTCCCACGCTCCGCAGAAATGTCGTGGTCAACGAATTGATCGTTCCTGCCACAATGGGCTTCCTGGGAGCCTTGAGCGACACGAAGAGCTCGTTTCCTTCGTAAGAGCTGGTCATCTCCAGGTATACCCCCAACCAATAGAGAGGACGGTATGCTCTGTTCGACATTTCGTGGATTGGACTTGGTTCGTAAACAGGGCGTCCTTTACGCCTGGCCTGGACAAACCAAACTTTGCCCTGCTTAATGATGCCTGTGCCTTTCGTACGTTCCAGATGGATACCACGAAAAAGCGCGAAAAAGCGCAATACCAAAATAAGACGCAAACGAACTTGAGATTCCGTCCTTGCCCCCAAGTGTGGTAGCTGTTGCAAAAGCTTGGGAACGTCGTAATACACCACGTAACGCGGCACTGAATAGTTCCATCGTTTCTTGAGACCTTTCAAAATAGTCTCGTATCGTAAAGCTTGCGCCCCAGAGAATAGAAGCAAAGCAGCGTATGCGCAACGCGCCTCCGCTAACGACTCCTTCTCAGAAAATTGGATCAGCCAGTAAGCCAAAGAAGAAATTGGAATGGTGTCCTGATCTCTTATGGAAGCAAAAGATCGTTTGGAACTCGCCAACGCCTGAAACTTGAGCCACGCCCGGTTGTATCTTTTGAAGGGTTGTTCTCCCAGCGCCTTCATGTGTGTTTCGATTTCTTCCGCGGATGTTCCTCCAAGTCTGAGATAGTCTTGAAGAGCCACCCGCAGTTCATAGGCTGACGTGCCCTGACCGTTACCCCGTCTGGAAGATGGTAAGTTGCTCGATAGATTGCGATCGTGCGTTGCGCCAAAGACTGGAACTTGTGCCACCATGGTTTCAGCAGATGGTATGGGACCACGAGAAGAACCTCGTATTTCGTCGCCTCCTCCAGATAAGCTAGGACTTTGGGGATCATATGCCACGGAAGGTTGCAAAAACCCGGCGATATCTTGTGCTTTCGTTGAACAAAAAGGTCCAGCCCTGACGCCCCCGGTTGAGGGTACTCTGAAATAAACTTTTGACATTGCTTGTTCACCGCACTCGCCATCCAATCGATTGCCGTATCTATCCACGAAAATGTCTTCCAAATCGTTGCCATGCTGCCCGGGTCCAGTGATGCTTCCGTCAATGTTACTTGTTGACAGCTCCACACGTCTGCTGGGTTGAGCGCGCTGGGCACATAATGTGGCACGATGAACACGTTCATCTGACGGCAGTAATCCCATAATTCTTGCATGAGACTGTTTAACCTGTGGATACGACCTCCCCGTTTCTTCAGGTAGTAGAAGAACACCATGTTGTCCACGTGGAGATGAAGCTCTGTGTCCCGCAGTACGTACGCTTTGACGGCATTGACGCCTGCCCTGAGTTCCTTCAGGTCTATGTGACCCTCTGATGTGCTGAACCAACCGTAAGTTGCCACGTGATTGTGCATGGTTGCTCCCCAACTGTGATCGGATGCATCCTTCCACACGTGCGTCTTCGCGAGTTCAACAGTGAATGGACGCCCTTTTCATTGAAGTAGCTCCTCCAGAACCAGTTCCAACTGAATAATTACTGGTCCGGCAGGTCTGCTCGTGCTTCCCATCTGCGTATGCTCAGTACTGCCACGTGTTTCGCTAGTGCATCCGTGAACAACCGCATTTGTGGAGCCGCGAAGAGAAGTGCCCGAAGGCGACCCAGAACTGACGAGCATCGTCTACAATTTGGTGTGTCCGCTTCCAGTAACCGTCTCACATCGTGAAGAAGTGACTTGAGCTTGTGTGGCGGTATGCAAACCGTTGCCTCGCGTAGATCCAGCAAGAAGCCCAGAAAGACCAGCGCGTGAGTTGGGTTCAGTACGGACTTGGCGACGTGGATCTGTATCCGGAGCCTACACGGAAGATCGGCCAGTCATTGGGTATGCTTTGCTGTGAGCTCCCTCGTCGCTGCAATAATCAGGAAATCGTCTAAGTAGACCCAAAGTAAAACCCCCTTTTTTCGCAAGTGATTCACCACTGGTAGCATCAACCGCTGCCATTCCCTGGGGGCGATATTAAGTCCAAAAGGCAAACAATTCCAAAGACACACACGTCCTCTGTGTTGGAGACACAACCATGATGCATCTCTTTTCGCAATCGGCATGTGAAAATAAGCCGATTTCAAGTCCAGTTTGCATGCGTAGTATCCCTTCTTCAGGTACGGCAAAATTTCCCCTAGCGACAGTAACGTAAAATAGGTCACGTGTATGAAACAATTCACCGGCTTCAAATTTGTGCACGGCCTGGATGATCCTTCTGGATTCTCTGGGTCAGGCTTTTTGTCGACTAAGAATATTGCAGTAACACATTTCGCCTCTTCAGGATCAATTTCGCTGACATGACCTGCAAGAACCAACTTGTCTACCTCTTGCCGCAAGACGACGTCTTCGTCCGAAATGTCTCGAGCGTGTGGAGCCAGAGAAAAAGGTCTGTAATTGTCTTCAGAGTGTAACGGATTGAAACCAGGGACCCAATCAAATAATAGTCTGTTCTGCACTACGCGAGAAACGTACGCATCTCCAAGGGCATCCCATTCGCGCCAAGCAGCCTGTAGCCGCTTGTAAGGAGGAATGGAAGTGTCTGCTCCTCGCACGATGACTTCCGACATCGGAGGATCATTGACGGACGTCATTTCTCTGCATCACGCTCTGTGTGGAAGGGCTTATCGTAGCCTTTGCCCTTTCCCTTACCTTTGCCTTTTCCTTTCTCAGAACGAAACGAGTATCCCTTGCCATAACGACCACGTGAATGTTGGAAGCTGGAATGTTGGAAGCTGGAATACGTTGACCTGCCACGCAGTTTATGGTTCAAGGTATCTTTGTGTTTCAATAGCTTTAGTTCTGCCTCAGCAAACAGCCGTGTGGAACCTGGTTTCTCCACCTCGAGTCGTTTATCCACTGCCACTCATCGCGACTGTGTGATGGAAAGAGACAGCGCCCCTAACGACGCAATTGTGTGATGCAACATATTCACCGGATCAATGTCTGGCATCGACTCTGGTTCTTCTGACACGTGTTGCAACGTGGTGAGCATACGCAAACATTTGCGCACGTGTGTGTCCCAGCGCACTTTCTCTGCATCCTGTTCTCTACGCACTGGCAAGTTATACACTGGGGTTCCCCCTATGTCCTCATAGTGCGGTACCTCGTGCACGAACTTGCGTCTTTTCGCAGGCTCCACCAACGCGGGTGCCTCTGCGAGCAATCGCTTGACGATCGACGGAGTGGAGTGCGTTTTGTCCTGCCACACGAAGGTCTGATCAGAAGACCCGGGGCGCTTCAGCGCGTCCTCCAGCGCCGACGACAGCAAGAAGACGTCCTCTTCAATTGCCGTGGACATCGTCTTTTTAGGCTTCCCAGTGTGCACCATATGTAAGGCGTTGAGCAATAAAGGCAAGAAATCTTTCGCGACACAGAGTGTCTTATGCCCCGTCAATTTGGAATATGTCTTGGTTACTTGCCACTCTGTCAGTGCATTGGCATCCATGTCTTCCATTGGATCCAATAAGGCCTGCAAATCTGGAACTTGCTGCATCGCTTCTGGCAGTTTCGTGATAAAATCCACAATGTTGTGTACATCCATTTTGGCCAAATTGTATTCTGTGATTTTAAATTTAAAAACAGAAAC
The DNA here is from genome assembly GCA_964036045.1 of Eutreptiella sp. 'Long Island Sound 2002'. Classification (NCBI taxonomy): domain Eukaryota; phylum Euglenozoa; class Euglenophyceae; order Eutreptiales; family Eutreptiaceae; genus Eutreptiella; species Eutreptiella sp. 'Long Island Sound 2002'. Next base: position 7,816,232 of record OZ038393.1, read on the forward strand.
TCAAAAAACAAGTAGCTTAGAATTATGTGAATTCACGAAGCAAACCGGTTTTCGTGAGCATAGGGAGACAGTTAATGGCGGTTGGTAAGTGAGTGAGAACTGATTTTGATTTGTCTTATATACACTAGTGACAGGCAGTTAAGCTGGCAGGCTGGTTGCCTTAGTGGTTAAGGGTATGGCATTGCAAATGGGGGTCCCGGGTTCAAACCCCAAAATTGATGAATTTGCAAGTATTTTTATAAGGGGCTATACCCCCATAACCTGTGGATGCCGGATCCATTGGTGAAGGCCGTTCTTCCGCTAGTGGCCTCAGTGTAGAGTTCTGGGCAAAACAAAATCAGGGGACAAGTGTACCAAAAAGAGCAATGTAGAGTACACTTGTGAAGTAAACCGGTAGTTTTGAGTAGTGCTCAGTATGGGGATTGTGCTGTGCTGTAGCCGAGCCTCCCAAAGTATGCCTATATTCTAATACTACTTTGGTCCTTGAACTCACATGCAAGTGCTTAGGTTAGAAATCGACCTCAATTCGTAAGGCTGATTTTTGATGTGCAAATGAAATATGTGGTCAAGTCAGTTGGAATGCAATTATATGCACGCTCCGGGGAGTTGAAGTGATATGCCCCGGATGTAAGGGCGTGCAAAGAGGGAGGTTATACCCACTCAACGTATTTTTCCATGTACTTGGTCCCCAAGTACATTAGATTGCCCAGTCTTCCGAAAACGCCCAGAAAGAATAACCCTTTGGGCCTATGGGTTTGCATCCTATGGCCTCACTATGGGGCTAAGGGGGGCAAAACCTCATCAACAGTGCCTATGAAGCACGTTAGGTCGCCCTTGGGCGGTTGATCGTGCGTAACCCTTGATTTAAGACTTAAGACCATTTTGGACCATGTTATGGACCCACTTTCAGAGCTTTGTTTGCAATGCCACTGGGTCAGATTCCAACATTTTCTGGTCATGCATGTCCGTGTATGTGTGGAGTGCATGTATGTTCTCTTCCCATTGATTTCCAAACCGATGTCGAAGTGCTACATTTTTTTGGAGACCCTCACTTGAGCACACTTTCTTTCATGTGCTCAAAGTTGGACATGATATCTCTAACATATCATGGAGCCGGCAGTCAAGTAAAAGCTTGTTTTGTACGTACTTCATGAGTACTTCTGAGATATAGAAGAGTTTGACTCGCTTCGAGCCTCAAACATCTTCTTTTTGTAAAGTATTTTGAATCGTTTTAATCTTTTTTCAGTATGTCATTTTCATGTCAATTTTCACTCAATTTTACCAAATCATGGGCTCACTTTCTGGGCTCTGTTCTCGAAGCCCATGGAGAGTTTGAACCCAATATCCCTTTGTGCATGTTGGGGTATGTGTTTACTTTATCTTTTGCCATTGTGTTCCCTGTTTGCGTACATGTACCATGTTTGAGTATCAAAAAGATTCATTTCATTTTTGACGTATGAATTTCATGACCTTACTTGGGGTGACCATGGAGATGGACTACCATGGAGTTTTCTTTCGAGCTTTGGATCAATCGGGGTCTACTTGGTCCCTGATTTCCACCTATGGTCCAGTTTCCAATCTGTTGATGCACCAACGCTCCTTTAGTTGAATTTGTGTACGCCATTTTGAGTAAATTTCATGCCTAGGAAAACTTGCCCAGCATGCATGTCCAATTTTTCCCTGTGTATGTGCTCACCTGTGGAGCTCACCACGCCGAGCCAGTGTTGACTTTTGACCTGACTATTGATTTCTATGAAAACCATGGCTTCCCACTCACAAAATGTGATTTGTATGATGAATTTCGAGCAGCCGGCGTCTCACAGCAACCGGATCTCTGAAGCTTTTTTGAGATCTTAATTTTCATGTCTCGACTTCAGGGACTTGGTTTGTTGGGTTCCCTGGGTCAAATTCCCTTGTTTCTTGACCCCCGTTCACTCCAACGTGTCTATCTTGGGTATGTAGACTTGTTGGGGTATGCTTAATAATGTATTTGAGTCATTCGAACCCGTTTTGCCAAGCCCATGGCATAATGGTTTTACATGGCTCCAACCAGGTCTATACAGAGCCTCGAAAACCACCCTGTCATGTGGTCACTTTACAGATTAACAGTAAAAAGCCTAGGAGGAGTTAGACCTTGGGATCCTCTCTTATGTTTCAATGCTGCTCTCTACTTTACGTTGAGCATTTACGTGAAGGCTACTGGTACACAGGTTCACTATTTTGAATTTTACCAGGAATTGTGTCAGGAATTCCTAATTTCATGAGGTCACTTCAGGTCCATGGCAAAGCCAGGCCACAGGTCAGTTTTGGGCCAGCGTTTTGTCCATGGCCTACCAACAGTGTCTATGAGTCATATTTGGGTCATTGGACGTTTTGTCTTTCCTTGAAGGATCAGTCCAAGTCCATATGTCACTTCAATTTTTACTTGAATCCTGGTTGTAAAACATGCTCATGGAACCTTTTTGAGGTTAGTAAAAATGACCTCAAAACGTCTGTACTGGAGATTGCTGCTTTGCTCCGAAGCCAGGGAAAGGTAGGGTCAGCCTGTCTGTGACAATCAACTCCTCCCCTGATGTATTGTGCATGCAATTTACCAGATGTTAGGCTATCACTATGTCGGATTTATTTGCATTAGTTCCTCCCTTATTTTTCACTGTTGGGGAATTTCACCAAAGTGCGCAGCCCATCAGACTAGATACAGTGTCCTGGTATCGTTGAGATAGACCATGATTTTTTGGAATCATGTTGGTGGACTGGTGCCCTTTGGATGTTCCCACACAGATTCATTTGACAGCCCCCTACCTCGGCCAGGGAGCACTTGAATGTCAGTGACCTCTGATTTCTGGTTTTTCCTGCTTGTGTGCCCTGATGCCTGCAGTAAATCTCGGGGCCCACGTTGAGTTGTATCCTGCCCCCCTGTGTGTGTCAGGGTGAAGGTCCTGGGTTCCCATAACCACCCTTGTTTTCGTATGGGACCCTGTCGAATTGCTCGGACCCCCTTTGTGCCGTTTTGTCTTGTGTACATACTGTTTTTGTGGTTGCATGATGTATCTCCTTTCGTCCTTTTAGGTACGAAAGGGCTACTTTTGTGATGGCTGCGCTCACTCTGAGTTTCAGCAAGTTTCAGACTTCTTGTCCAGTGCTGTGCCTTCGCTTTTGACTCGCTCGGCTCAGGAAAACGCGCCCGTACCGGCCCCGCTTACAAACTAGTGGGTAAAATAGCACCGGGCGTACTCTCGCAAAAATCTCCTAAGGGCTACGCCGTAGTACCTAGCCGAGAAGTGGTGCTCACAAAGACCCCCCCAACGAAGACAACTCCAGATTCAAAATCTCCAGCCCGACATGCAGGACCTGGACCCGCGAACCGGGGAGCTCGTCCCCTCCGTGGCCGCCCCCGCCCTCCGCATTACCGGCTCCGAGCCCCATGGTTCTGACTCAACAAGCAGCTCAGGGTCCGATGGCCGGCCGCCCCCGGCGTCCCCTGTACTCATGGACCCAGCCCCCTACGCCTTCCCAGATTGGGCCGAGGACCCCGAGGATGGCCGCTGGCACTGCGCCGAGGAAATTGAGCTCAGCAACGACCTAGGCCAGCGGGCCTTTCACATGAGGTCGGCCACCTTTGAGACCGTCAACGTGCAGCAGCAATGGCAGGAGCTCGACGCCTTGGCTGCCCACTACCAAGGCTTCGCTGCCGAGGCCGCCACCGTGCAGCAGAAGACTGGGCCTTCGTGAGCGACCTGAGTGGAGTCGGCACACTGACGCCGGGCTGACCCAGGCTTGGACTGAGGGGCACACCTTGCATCAGCGGGTCCGCGACCTTGATAACCAGTTTTCGTGGCTCAGTAGGTCTGAGGATGAGCCCCGGGCCGAACAGCTGAGCCAACTCAGTGTCCTCACCGCCCTCCAAGCGAACACCGCGGCCGCCGTCTCCGCCGCTGCAGCCGCCCCCGACCTGGCGACCATCAAGGCGGCCATGGAGGTGGAGATCAAGCGCGCCGTGGAAGCCCAGCTGGGCCTCCTCATCCAGCTCATTAACGAGCTGGACAGCGAGAAGCCGAGCACCGTCGCGCTCTTCTGGGCTACGTCGACCAGCTCAAGGCCACCATGGCGTCAGCTGCCGCCGCGACCGGTTCTACTGCCGGTTCTACAACAACCCCAGCGAATCCATCTATCCGCCCCCTCAAGATCAAGCTGGCCACCATGGAGGCAGAGCTGCAGGACGTCCAGCTCACCATGGACAACGAGCAGTGCGCCGGATCCGAGTTCAGGCACAGTATACTTAATGGCATAACCCTCACGACGACCGCGCCTGTGACTCCAGCACAGCCCATCTTGGGACCCTTGCCCCCCCCCACAGATTCTGATTGCTTTGCAGATCAGGTCAGGGCCCAAGGGGAACGCCCAGAGGGGTGGTCTACAGAGTCTACAGTGGTACCATGATAGTAACCGTATAATGGTATACAGGTATACAGGTATACAGGGTCTACAGATAGTTTACAGAGGTCTACAGGTCAGTATACAGGTCTGCAGGTCTACAGAGAGTCTACAGAAAGTATACAGGTACCATACTCGCGCTTTTAAACAAGAGGCGGAAACACAGCAAACAAACAGTGAAGCACAAAAAAGCAAACCACATCAATGTCGTGCTTTTTGTAGCTCAGCCTTCAAAGTTTTTTGATCTCTTCCACTTAGTTTATACATGCCTTGCTGGTGTTCCATCTTAGTTAAATGTACCGGACAAATCACTTGCCAATTCGAGTACCAGTTGAAAGATTCTTTCATTTCCAATGGCAAATGGTATTGCACTACTCCCGCGTTTTGGTACCCCGATAAGACGCCTGCCCAATGCCACCTACGGAAGAGGGCCTCGACAACGCGCTTTCAAGGCGCTGCAGACTGCTGCAGCCTTGTGGTTTGCAGTTTTGAAGTGTAGCATAGCATACCTTTAATGTTTGTGTTGTTGCATTTCATTACTTCATTGCACACGGCCTTCGGTTGCCCTGTCTTGAGGATTCACGCGCTTTGACGCGCTTTTCTAGCTGCAGGCGTGTCGCCAGTAGCTTGATTGTCGATTTCCCACCCTCCCTTCCTCTTCAATAATATGTTTTCAGAAACGTTTTTCACTAACGTTTGGTGTTCCAAAAGGCCAAAAATGTGGAGAATGGCCTACACTATTTTACGCGTAACTCAACGCCATTGGCGCAAATCACGTCAATGAAAGCGCCATTGTACACCGGAGAGCGCTGGCTCCCGAAAAGCGTTTTCATTTTGTTTTAACTCAACAAGGGTTTTTTCTCTGATTTTTTTAAGATGACCCATGAGTCACCCTTTGCCGAACCCTCGAAAGAACCCCAAAATGACATTTGGTGGTTCACAAATATCTTCGCGCCACTGCGCTGAAAAATTAATTTTTCTCCTTATTTTCGCATCCCCAACAACTTCACCCGTGAACCACACTTGAAAAACCCCTCAAAAGTGCCTTTTGAGCTCCTTTCACATCTCCAAGAGAAGTAAGGTTTGAGGCTTGATATCATTTTTCTAAACAACACTGAAAAAAGCACAAATGTCCCAGCGGAATTGGAATAAAAGTAGTCCGACAATGGTCCTGCAATTCAATAGAAAAGGGGCCAGTCCTGCAGGGCCTCCTTCGACGAAGAAGCGGTCTGATTATCAGTTCCGGCCAAATGTCATTGCAGTGGGAAAGCAGGGCTAGCTCATGCCCCTTGAAGTTTGCTCGGAGTGGGGAGCACTGAAACATCTGATTCGTTGCAGGGAACAAAGTACAGAAAAAAACATGCATTGGCAGGCAGCAAGCAGCAGCGAGCAGGCAGCAGGCAGCAGCCAGCAGGCAGCCAGCAGCAGCAAGCAGCCAGCAGCCGGCAGCCGGCAGCAGCGGCCAGCGGCGGCAGGCGGCAGGCGGCAGCAGGCAGCAGGCAGCAGGCAGCAGCAGGCAGGCAGGCAGGCAGGCAGGCAGCAGGCAGCGGGCAGCAGGCAGCATCAGGCAGCAGGCAGCAGGCAGCAGGCAGCAGCAGGCAGCAGGCAGCAGGAAGCAGCAGCAAGCAGCAGGCAGCAGGCAGGCAGGCAGGCAGGCAGCAGGCAGCAGGCAGCAGCAAGCACCCAGGCAGCAGGCAGCAGGAAGCAGGAAGCAGCAGCAGGCAGCAGGCAGCGGGCAACAGGAGGCAGCAGGAGGCAGCAAGTAGCAAGCAGCAGCAGGCAGCAGGCAGCAGGCAGCAGGAAGCAGGAGGCAGTAGCAAGCAGTAGCAGGCAGCAGGCAGCAGGCAGCAGCAAGCAGCAAGCAGCAGGAGGCAGCAGGCAGCAGGCAGCAAGCAGCAGCTGGCAGCCAGCAGCACACATGGAGCACACTGCACGCACGCACGCACTGTGCACATTGCACGCACGCATTATGCACGCTGCACGCACACATTGTGCACACTGGCACGCATTGTGCACACTGCACGCACCCATTGTGCAAACTGCACGCACGCACGCACTGTGCACACTGCACGCACGCATTATGCTCACTGCACGCACGCATTGTGCACACTGGCACGCATTGTGCACACTGCACGCACCCATTGTGCACACTGCACGCACGCACGCACTGTGCACACTGCACGCACGCATTATGCACACTGCACGCACCCATTGTGCACACTGGCACGCATTGTGCACACTGCACGCACCCATTATGCACACTGCACCCACGCACGCAATGTGCACAGCGCACAGACGCACGCACTATGCACACTGCACGGACGCACTGTGCACACTGCACGCACGCATTGAGAATACTGCACGCACGCACTGTACACACTGCACGGACGCACGCACCGTGCACACTGCACGCACACATTGAGCACACGGCACGCACGAACACACTATGCACACCACAATTTGCACACCAGCAACGGCGTCGGTGTCGTCGTGGTCGGCGTGGTCTTCGTTGTCCTCGACTTTGCTAGATCTTGAAATTCTCGGCTTTGCTTGATGTTGAAGTTCTGGGGTTTGCTTGATCGTAAATTTCTTGTTCTCAAACCTGTGAGCACCAGAACGCACGTCGCCAACAGACAGAAACACACACACATACATACACACACACACACACAGCAACATACAATGCAATGTGAATAAATTCTGGTCTGGTTGGTCTTCTGTTCGTACTCCAGTTCAGATTCCTGGGGGATTGTAATGTAAATCCTGAATTTTACCACAAAATTTGATTTCAAAAAATCTTAGTCAAAGCATACACACTGCATTTTAAGGTGCAGCTACCTCCAGAAGACGCCTGCCTGATGCCGCCTACGGGGCTGGAGCCACGGGCACCATGTGGGAAGAGGGGGGGGCAACACTAGCATGCATGCATGTATGCAGTCAAGGTGCAACATATGACTCAATGTGTTAAGGAACGTGGGTAGGTGTGTAGGGTACATACCACTCCTCTGCAACGAAATATTGTTCCCTCCATGAAAATTTACGTGACAGACTATATCAACACATATTGCATGGCATACATATGTGATATGCCCATCATTCCTTGTCTCCATACACCAATAAACACATATGTCCAGTCATGGGTGTTCGCAATACATATTATATACAGGAGTTGGATTCATGGTCTACAGGTCTACAGGTCTACAGCCAAATGTCTACAGACGCGGTCTACAGATCCGTATACCTGTAGTATACAGCTAGTATACACAGGTATACAGGTATACAGGTCTACAGGTCTACAGGTCTACAGTCTCCGTATACCACAAGTATACGGCCAGGAAGCCGTATACGGTATACAGTCTACAGTGTATACAGAGTATACAGGCGGTATACAGTTGCTATCATGGTACCAGGTATACAGTGGTATACAGGGCTACAGCCACCCCTCTGGGAACGCCTGACCGCTTTGGAAAATCAGGTGGCAGCCTGCAATGAGCTCATAAAGGAGTTCAACAGCCTGCTTGAGGGGCTGCAGGGTGGAGAGGGTGTTGAAGAAAGGCCCAAAGACGGTGCCTTTGCCATTCATGGCGCCCATCATCCCGTACATACTCCAGATTTCAGTGGCCATTCTGAAATGGCTTGTCAAGTTGCTGATGTACATACTCACGTGCATGGGACGCCCCATCCCCATGTGCATGTGGTCCCACAGCCGTATGTACATACACATGTGCCTTGTGCAGCCAGCCATGCAGCGGAGACATCAGAATTACCTGGTTATCACCCCCCCCCAAGGGCCTACGGAAATGGGACCACCAGGTTATCACCCCCCCCATGGTCCCCCAAGTGCAGAACTCAGTTTCTCTGGACACCCCCCTGGATATGCTCATCAGCACACCCATCAGCATCAGCCATACTCCTCGACCCCCCCCCCAAGCACATCATTATTGTGCACAGAGGCGTCACCTTCAGGAACACCACCCTCGGCACCTTAATGCACGGGGAAATTTTGACCCCAGGGTAACCTGAGATGGCCGGAGGATGAGGAATTTCCGAAGGTCAAACCAGTAAGGATTCCTGCTTGGGGTATGGCCTTTGCTGAAGTTCCTGATGACCTGGCCCCGAGTCCCCTGGATAATCCGTATACTTTCAACCAATTCTGAACAACCACAGGGCCAGGAGCCTATGGTCATCAGGCCACCCCCAACCTGGACCTCACATCCCTTGGGGACCTGCAGCGGGCCAGCCTCCGTCCCAGGTGGGATGGAAAGGGTGAAACCGTGCACCACTACCTCCTGCAATGGAGAAGGTGGGAACGGTCATTGGGGTGTGCCCTGGGTGAGGAGGCCCGGATTGTGGAAATCCTGGCCTCCATACCCCCGAAGATCACCGGCTCCATTGAGGACCGCCATCTCCGCCGATGCCTCTCCTACAAGGAGGTAAAGGAGGAGGTGGAATGAAAGGCGAGGAATAAGACGAATGTAGATCCCTTCAGGGATACCTACAAGAGTACTGTGGTGCCTCACAACCTAATACAACTAGAGTATGCCTCAAAGCATTGGAAAAGCACTTTTTCTTACTCCCCCCTTGTGCTGTGCTGGCCACCACTGTCGCATTTTCAGGAAAAAGGGATTTTCTCTTGGCCCTTCCTTTGTCTCCACATCTACTTTAAAATACCTATAGTTTCCCTCACACAGAAGAATGGGCGCTCACCATGGCTGGCGCTCTTTTGCTGCTCTGTTTGTAACATTTCCTACAGGAAGCTCAGCGCTCATGGCGCTGCCGGGGTTCCTGTTGCTTGGCTGGGTTAGTTTGGGTGCATGCCATAAACATGTGCATGTGCATCCCTCCCTCCAAGACGCAGCGCGACTTAAACCAAACGCAAGACACAATATACACATTCGCATGGGTTATCGTAAATCTGCTGGCAACCTGTGACCTGTCTTAGGGCGAAGGGAGTTGTTAAAAAAATTAAATACCCCCTTGGTGGGGTCTTGGGTTCTGCTCAGTCTCCTAGCGGCTGCTTTTCGGCCCGAACACGGCCTACTCAGCGTCGCTTTCGCGAGGATATCCGCAGAGACAGGAATGGGAGAATTATTGACGAATCCACGCAAATGCGAAGCGACAACACCTAAATCCGTCAAATGACGGCCTAGAGAGACAACACATCTGAGCAGAATTGAAGCGTTTGGGGGGAGGGCAACCTCCAAGCCTCCCTTGGCATGCGCAACCCCAAACCCATGAAATCCAAGACGCGAACTCGACTTTGGGTATCTCCAAGGTTTTCTGGAATCCTTGCCTCGGCCATGACACAATCTGGCGTCCTGGGCAAGAGATGAAGGTATATGTAGACAATAATAAACATGTAGACAAGTAATATGTACATGTAACAATTCTACACTATAAAATAGCATAAAAAAGAAGACGAAATGAAGGCGACGGCGTCGCCGCCATCAGAAAATCTGACGGCTACGAGGCGTCGCCATCAGGATCTCCACTGAGATCCTGCCCAAACTGGGCCAAGCAGTGGTTTTTGGGCGAAAAACAATCAAATATAGGGGATTTTTGAGTCAAAAACACTCATTTCACGCGTCTCCCCCGAGGTAGGTAGGTAGGTAGGTATCTTCGGGAGCTCGGGATGCCTCCTTTGACGGTGCAGGAAGAAGGTCTTACCAAGGGGACGTCCTGTCCCTCCCACTGCCCTATGTTAGGTGCCTCTTGAGCCGCTCCCGCATGTGCTTGGCAAGGCATTGTCGCGGCCACCCGGTCCATGCGTCCCAGGTGGCAGGGTGTCCCCACATGTGTCCATGAGTAGGGCCACATGCCCCCTCCTTTGGGTCTCCCCCGAACGCGTCGCGTAGCCGACACGACGCGTTTCTGCGCCAATTCAAACTACAGATGAAAAGGCCCACTGTTGGGCTACGCCATGGGCGTCTGGGCGATTCCTGGGATCACCTCAGGATTTTTTGAAAAATGCGTGAACATGCCTCTTTACGCAAAAATTGACCTTCGCGGAACGCCGCGAAAAAGGTCACGCTATAATCTTTTAGTTCTAAAAACGATAAAACAATAATAAAATTGCCTAAAATCTTTAGAAATCGAGAGTTAAATCCTCGATCTGGGGCTGCGTCGCGCAGGCGACGACTGTCGTCGCCAGCCCAAAAAAGACGTAAAATGACGATTTCTGGGGTATTTTACAGAAATCCCACAGAAATCAGGATGCCGTAACATCAACAGGAACATTCCTGACCCAGCCTGGCGAACAGCGCCACAGGCTGTGCAGCGGGTATGGGTGAAGCACCCCATACCGCTTCACCCCCCTCCTTAGAAGCCTTGCCTTAATCCAAAGGAAGGCAAGGCCAAGGAGGCGCTCTGACCCCTGCACTGCCCGGGTTTCAAAACTGATTCATCAGAACAGTGGGGGGGGGGGGGGGGGGGCTTCGTAAGTAATTTACATGCCACATACATGTAAATTTTTTTTTTGATCTTGATACATTCATAGGGCAATTGCCCCTCAGGCGACCACACTGGTCCCTGGCACTCCTTTTAGCCTGTAGTTACATGAACAGAGGCGCTGCAGGGCCTTCCGCCCTGACTGATGGCACTTAGGCGCACATATTGGCCCTTTTTCTCCATGGGCATGGAAACATAATAAATCAATAAATTCGGAAAAAATTATTTAGGGTCAAACCCAAGGCAACGACTTCCTCGCGCCTGAATTTAGGGCCATTTCCTGCCCAAGGCAACCCGTGCCAGTTTAGGGTCGATTCCCAACCCAGGGCGCCGAATTAGCGCGCCTAATTTGGGGGATTTAGGGTCATTTCCTACCCAAGGCGCCCCACGCCTATTTAGGGTGGGACCTCCGGAGGGTCAACCAACCCAAAGCGACGAATTAACGCGCCTGCTTGTGCGGTTCGGTACCTGGCGTCGTCGTCGCTGTGGTCGTCGCCCAGACGACGGTATACACTTGGGGGCTCCATAGGGTCCATGGGGAAGCCATGGTCTTATCCATCGTAGGAGTCAAGGAATTCCTCCTTCATCATGTTGATGCCCTGGACCTTAGCTCCTGCAGTTTCCCAGCGAACAGCTATCAGCGATCCGCGTACTCCTGCAGTCTGGGCGTCGTCGCCGTCCGCAGGCCGTCACACGCCCTTGGTGGCCTTGGCGTCGGCAGAAAACTTTTGAAGCGTTTCGGGGGAGGGCAACCTCCAAGCCTCCCTTGGCATGCGCAACCCCAAACCCATGAAATCCAAGACGCGAACTCGAATTTGGGTATCTCCAAAGTTTTCTGGAATCCTTGCCTCGGCCATGACACAATCTGGCGTCCTGGGCAAGAGATGAAGGTATATGTAGACAATAATAAACATGTAGACAAGTAATATGTACATGTAACAATTCTATACTATAAAATAGCATAAAAAAGAAGACAAAATGAAGGCGACGGCGTCGCCGCCATCAGAAAATCTGACGGCTACGAGGCGTCGCCATCAGGATCTCCACTGAGATCTTGCCCAAACTGGGCCAAACAGTGCTTTTTGGGCGAAAAACAATGAAATATAGTGATTTTTGAGTCAAAAACACTCATTTCACGCGTCTCCCCCGAACGCGTCGCGTAGCCGACACGACGCGTTTCTGCGCCAATTCAAACTACATATGAAAAGGCCCACCGTTGGGCTCCGCCATGGGCGTCTGGGCGATTCCTGGGATCGCCTCAGGATTTTTTGAAAAATGCGTGAACGTGCCTCTTTACGCAAAAACGCCGCGAAAAAGGTCACGCTATAATCTTTTCGTTCTAAAAACGATAAAACAATAATAAAATTGCCTAAAATCTTTAGAAACCGAGAGTTAAATCCTCGATCTGGGGCTGCGTCGCGCAGGCGACGACTGTCGTCGCCAGCCCAAAAAAGACGTAAAATGACGATTTCTGGGGTATTTTACAGAAATCCCACAGAAATCAGGATGCCGTAACATCAACAGGAAAATTCCTGACCCAGCCTGGCGAAGAGCGCCACAGGCTGTGCAGCGGGTATGGGTGAAGCACCCCATACCGCTTCAGAATCTAATTGTGCATCAGAAGAACATTTTAATAAAAATTATAGTCATCTCTAGATTTTTTAAATCAAGAAATTCCTACGCATAAAAAGGCGGCGCGCAGGAGCGGCTCCTAGAGAAGAGCCGGAAAATGCAGAAATAATGGAATTATAAACGTATGTCTCACGTAACTCGGAAAATGACGAGACACACATTAATGAATAAACATACAGATTCCACACACACTAATAGAAGAATCAAACATCCAAGAATTCCAAAATCAACGAAAAGACTTCAATGAATCGGGTATAAACCACAGGTGTGCTCGTCTCGTATGCAGCATACACATTGCTCGTCTCGTGTCTCCGTGAACGAGTCTTGTAGCAGCGCTAACAACGATAGAACGCGATAGAGGGATTGATTAGAAAGATTGCAGATGATTAGGGGTCAGATCAGGGTGATTAGACATACACACAAGTGCATAGCAACGTTTTTCGCTTGCGCCTCGTTCCCTTTCCCACTTGCTCTCTCTCTCCAGCGGTAAGTAAGGTGAGTAAGCCCAGGAGGGGCCGCCCCCTGGTGAAGTCCGCGATTGTGGGTAAGATTAGAGTTTTGTCAAAGACCTCTCGTACACTCGTGCATGCTCGGGCATTCACACACGCATTAAAGGGTAGGCCACGCGAAATGCGCACGGTAAACCTTGTTTAGGTTACCCAGGGGCTCCTCGGTACGTTCTTTAAGAGAACCTGAGGAGTCTCTTAACGCTTGCTTGCTTGACAGGGCGTGTTTGCGGACAGTGTATTATAGGTCACACTGAGAAGCGTATAATACGTGGAGTGTGGCTTGGTTCCTCCGCCGCAAACACCCCTGCATTTGCCTTTGTTTTACAGACGGGCAGGTAGTGTGATTGGTGCAGCAGCATGCCATTTTTTTCAAGCCCTGCTAAACAGGGGCGCTGGTCACACAAACAATTGACTGCACCTCCGCCAGGAGTGGCGAGGGCAGTTCGACTCCATCAACATCCACGCTGTGCACGCAACAACAGCACTTCTTCCCTCCAAGCCCTAGCAAGGGAAACGCGTTGTGGTTTCCCCTTTTAGGCCACAGTTGCTTAGCAGCGCTGTGTTCTCTTGTCTTCTTCACAGGAGGGTCATTAGGACCCACGATGTGTCCTTCAACCACACCCAGTAGAGTGTGCGTGTAGGAGTGGTAATCCTGACTGGGGGCTTGAGCCAGTTGCAGAAGTGCTCGCCCACCAGGATGGTGCCCCTGTCGGGTGTGTAGGACCTGTAGTGCGTGTGTCACTGTTCCACCCGTTTCTTGCAATTTTAGCAGGGTTGGTGGGCTGTGGCAGTGGTTAGGTCAGCCTTTTGGCCACTTAGCAAAACGGCGTTTTCATGCCTTCATAGCTTTTGGCCACCCCTCCCTGTAGTAGACAGATAGGTAGGGAAAACAATACCTGGATTACTACGCTGGATATTCCCCAAAGGTTTTGCGCCAGCAGAGATTTTTTGGGCGCTTAGGGGAGGGGAGACCCGGGGCGTACCCCGTGGCATCAATAAGCCAACCCTCCAGGTTTAGCAAGTGTGCAGACATGGGTATAATCAGGACACCACTTCTGCGGCTTGCTCTCAGGACCTTAGGAATAGCACACTCACACACACGCTTAGGCAGGTAAGGGTAAGGTTTAGTCCCTAGCTTTAGTCTTGGAGTCAAGCGTCTCAGCGAGCCACAGCAACTCACCAAGGTTGTTCCTGGACAAGTAGTCAACCAGAACTGAGTTCAGGCGTCCCTCAGGTAGAACAAACGCAGAGAAGGGCTCCCAGGTGGCCTCTTCGACTCCAAACCCTTCCCAGAGGGTGAGGAAGCGCCAACCCTGGCGATAGCGGTGGCGTAGGAAAGACTTCACCAGGTAGAAGCCCTCCTTAGCCTCCTCCTCGGCGTTCATGTCGGGGAGTTCACCTTCAACTTCCATAGGGCTGGCAGCCCCTTGTAGGTCCAGAGCGGCGATTTCCTCGTCATTCAGCTCCCACCCCTCCCCACAGAGGTCTTCAGGATCATAGTAGCGCTTCAGGTGTTGAGCAGCGCACACCAGGGTCCCCCCTAGACGGGGAGAACACCGCACGGTGATACGGTGTCCATCCACTGACAGAATCTTGTACGGCCCGAAGTATGGGTCATCGCTGGTAGAGCGTGGCCAGGCGGGTAGTCGACTGTGGTGCACCAGTACCCAGTCCCCCTCTTGGTAGGTGGCCGGTACTCGGTGCTTGTTCTTCTTGTTCCACTGACGCTCCCTCACTCTCTGGAGCATCGCCTTGGCCTTGTCCACCTTTGCTTGTTGCTCTTGGACCCATTCACCCACAGAAGAATGAGTGTCCTCTGGATAGGGGGCATGTAGGAACCATGCCGGGAGCCCTAGGAATAGCTCATGGGGCGAGTAGCCAGTAGCTGAACTCTCTTGGGAGTTCATCATCAAGGATATGACGGGGAGTAGTCTCACCCAGTCTCTGGTGCGTTCAGTTTTGCACCATATCCATACATTCTCCTTCAGGACACGGATCTGTCGCTCACATAGGGGGTTGCTCGTGTGCGAGTAGGGAATCCCCGTAGACACCTGGACATTGAGGGATCTCAGGACCCTCTTGTACCCACCGGTATCTGAGCGTACCTGTACGTCCTCATCGGAGTTGATCTCCTTGGGCGCCCCATGGACACAAAACCACTCCTCCAGGAGTATCTTGATAGTGTCCTCCCCGGTAATGTGCTTGGTACATGGGAACACCCTGGTAAACCTGGTCAACCCACAGGTTACCACGAGGGCGAAGTCATAGCCCCCGAACCTCGGCATGTCCGTGTAGTCCACGTAGAGAACACTGTTAGCACGGTGAGGGATGGGCAGGGTCCAGTAGAGACCTCTGTTCCTGATATCCCCTGGTTTACAGGACCTGCACGGGCACTTGTCCACGATACGCTGGAGGGTTTTCCGCAGTTGGTCGTCAGTTCACGTAGTGTGGAACCATTGCTTGAACAGCCTCAGGGTACGGTCAGCACCCACATGACCGCTGGACTCATGGGTCCACTTCAGCAGCGCTGGAACTCTGTCACTAGGCACCACAATGCGGTCCCCGTGCCACAGGTAGCTCTTGTCCCTCTTCTGCTGGTCTTGGTTGACCAGGAGGGGTTCAAGGCGTTTCTCCAGGCGCTTGTAGATATCCCCAAACTCCTTCAGGTACTCCGATTGTTGGAGTCCATCCAGGGGGCGTATCATCGTCATGTTGAGGTCCAAGTGGACGTCCATACGGCTGAACGCCTCCTTAGCCAGCGCTTCAGACCGGGCACCAATCAGGGCGTCGAAGTTGTTGCGGCTGATGTAGTCGGCACACTCGTTCTTCACTCCCTGGATATGGTGTACCGTCAGCCGTAGTTGACTGAGGTAGGTCCACCAGCGCCGTAGCTGGGCCTTCTCAGGTGGGGGCTTGTTCTGGAAACTGCGGACCGGTTCTTGGTCGCACAGCCAGACCACAGGGTCACTCCCCAACAGTCGTGCTTGTGAGGATAGCACCAGCATACCTGCGAGCAATTCCTGCTCATAGGTGGAGTAGTTCCCCCTGGCCTGGTTCCACTTCCAGTTCCAGTGGCCCAGAGGTACTAGGACCCACTTGTTTTCAGGGTAGCTGTGCTTGAGGGTTCCATCTCGGTTGAGACCTTCCGTCCCCCATTGGGAAATGGCCCAGTCGAACTCCTCCTTCTCTAGTGCTTGCCATTGGAACAACGTTCCACCACCGCCCACATTGCTGGCGTCGGTCACCAGGATAATCTCCCCTTGTACCCTAGGCACGCCCAAGCACTTAGCGCTGGCTACCTTGTCTTTGAGCTCGTCAAACGCTTGGTGCTCTTGTGGGCCCCAGCGCCAAGTAGTACTCTTCCTGATCAAGTCCGTCGGGATGGCGCTGGTGTAGGTGAAGTTTTTGATATGGCGGCGATAGAAGTTGCACGCCCCAATGAAACTGCGTACATCATGAAGTCCTTTCTTGGGGTCTTCGTGTCGTACCTTA
Organism: Eutreptiella sp. 'Long Island Sound 2002'; assembly: GCA_964036045.1. NCBI lineage: Eukaryota > Euglenozoa > Euglenophyceae > Eutreptiales > Eutreptiaceae > Eutreptiella > Eutreptiella sp. 'Long Island Sound 2002'. Next base: position 7,832,746 of record OZ038393.1, read on the forward strand.
GCATCCATCAGGGGTTTGGCCTTAGAGGCCGCTGGGGTCCACCACCCATAGCCAACGTCAAACCCCAGGTACTGCATGGTCTCCTGCATGAACTCACACTTCGCCAGCTTGAGTCGTGTGTGGTTCTGCTGGCAGACCGCAAAGAACTCACCGGAGAGGATTAGGTGATCCTCCTGGGTATTGGTCCCGAGGCATACATCGTCGATGTGAGCCTCCATCTGGGCCCCACGCGATATAAGCTCCTGCACCTTAGGTCTCCTTCGTAGGTTGGACAAGATCTTGTTCATCAGCTCTTGGAATAGAGCGGGTGCGTTGGCCACACCAAACGGCATGACCTTCCACTTGAACACCCTCCCCTGAGGGGTGATGAAGGCCATTAGTTCCTGTGCGTTGGGCGTCAGGTCCACTTGCCAGAATCCGCTCCTCTTGTCCATTTTGGTCTTGTAGCGACAGGAGGCTATCTTCTCCAGAGTAGACTCCATATTGGGAATGGACCCTGAGTGGTGCAACATTTTCTTGTTCAGCTCTCCGTAGTCCACTACCAGCCGTTTGGCTGTAGACCCAGGTTTAGCCACCAGGAAACAGGGGCTGCAGTGTAGGGGGTAGTCCCCGTCCTTGTACTCCAGGACTAGGCCAGCGTCGATACATTCTTGTATTTGTCACTCGATCTCGTCGGCCTGCTCTTTAGGAGCTGGATAGGGTCTCCTCCGGATCTTGTGACCCACGAACTCGGGTTTCAGCTTGAGGTCCATCTGTACCAGCTTGTCGCATGAGGCTGGAGGGGGTAGTTCTCCGAACACCTCCAGATAGGTCCTTATAAGCTTCTGCACCCGCGTGTCCAATAGCTTGATCTTGTCCTCCATATCCTCGTCAGAGTGTAAGTTGCTGGCCCCCTGCGTAATAGACGTCGGGGGGTGATCCTCCACCGACTCTTCGCCCTTGGTGGTGTCCTTCAACCCTTGGTAGGCATATAGAAGGTCTTGTTCAACCATCTCCGGTGGACGATGGCAACATAGGCACGCTCGAGGGGGTTCACATACACATTCCCCCGAGAGGTCGTCCTCCTCCGGGGTCCTCACATGGGCGCCCCACATGCTACTCATGAGCTTAAGATCTACCTCCCTTTGCCAGGTGGTGATCTTCTGTTCGAGGTCCTCCTTCAATTGGGATAGATCTCCCATACGTCCTTGCTTCAGTGGCCATGAGCTGCGGGTGGGCTTCGCGTAGCATAGCTTTTTCGCCACCAACTTCCTCTTGGAATCCACATACTCCCTTAGCCTGGAACGAGGGTCCAGCTCTTTGTCCACGGGGTCTTCCACCCTCATGGAGAGTAGGGGTTTCAGTGGGGCGACGTACTCGGCGTTCTCCACTTCCTCCACACAGGTCTGCACGAAGAAGGCGTCGTGCTCAGTTTCGTCATCTGAGTTGATAGAGCTAGGTAGCTCAGATAGTCCACACTCAGAGACTCCATCAGGAACAGGTACATGGCAGGGAGAGTTGGGGGCGTTGGTGTCAGTCACGACGTACTCATCTCCTCCGGGTGTAGTCTCAATAGCATCTTGAGGTCGTGGGCGATCCTTCAAGTCACCCAAGGCGAGTCCATCGCTTTCTCGTTGTATAGTCTGGACCAGAGTCGGGTCCAGATCCTCCCAGGGTTGGAGGTGAGACCTCCGTCCACCACGCTGAGCATACTCCCCCATCCGGGTTTCCCAATAGGCGTCTTGCGTCCCAGAGGCACGTTGATGGCCTCATCAGGCAAACGAACAGAGCTGATAGTCAGCCTGTCCAGGAGGTTTCGCCAGTACTCGTTACCCCCATGGGCTCCCCAATCGGGGGAACACAGGACCATACGGGAACGTTCCAAGGCCACCTTGGTCAGCACCTTCCCCAGTTCACTGAACCTGGAGTTCCCGTAGGCCATCCCGAAAGAGGGCCAGTAAAATTTGTAGCTGCAGTTCTTCCCCTTGCTGCAGTAAAGGTCCAGTACATGCTGCTTGTCGCTGGCGAACAACTCCACACTCAGGTCTTCTCTAGAGTAACCCAACTCCTTCAGACCTTGGTCTAGGACTTCCCCCAATAGTTGATAGTCCTCAGTTTTGGAGGCCGCCATCATGTTCGAGGGCTCCTCCTTAGATAGCCTCAGGTAACTCGAGGTATGTTCCGACTGCTCTAGTGGCGGAGACTCTCTGCCACTGCCGTGGTCCACGTAGAGGAGGTAGGGCGCTTGCAGCGTCAGGGATTGTATCTGGTAGCGCCGCACGAAGAAGTCAGTCCCCAGTACAGAGTCGAAGGCCTCAGTGACCATCACATAAAACCGATGGGCGATAGTCCAGGGGCCCATAGGTACCTCCATTTCACAGTCCCCGCAGCTGTGCACCACATGTCCATCCCCCATGCGTATAGCCGCGGTGGTCATGGTGTTCTTCAGGCTCCCACAAGGTAAAATTTTCTTGGCCACTATAGATTTTGTGGCGCCAGTATCCCCCAGGTATTCGCGCCCCCCTAGTCGGATACGTACCCAAAACACCAGGTCTTGGGTGCCACCGGAGCTTCCCCGTCAGAACTCCGCGAGACAGGTCACCCCGAACCCCTTGTTCCGCAATTTGTGGGCCATCCTCATGAAACGGCTCCTCTTCTTAGCGTTGCCGTCATCACAACCTTCATGCTCACGCTTGGCTCCTTGTTCTTGCTGGGCCTGCGTTTGTGAGCGTGTGGTAGGACCAGACTGCCCTCCAGAGGGCTCGGAGTTCCCCCCTGGATTAGGGTTGGGGTTCCCTCCTTTCTTGTCCTTGTCCTTGTTGTCCTTGTCTGGCTGGCGGTTAGGGCCTCCTCCTCGTCCACCTTGACCCTTGTCTTGCCCTTGTCCACGTTTTTTCGACTTGCCCTTGCCGGAGTCGTTGCCTTTGCCTTTGCCTCCACCTTTGCCTGAGCCTTTGCCAGGATCTTCACCCTTAAGCTTCGCCGATAGGCGTTGCTTATGGTAGCACTCATCCTCGTAGTGCTTCCGCTTCCCGCAGAAGGCACACGTGATGCCGCACCTGTAATGATCCGGCAGCTTCGCTTACGCGCCGGTGTTCTTCTCCTGCTGCTTCCCCTGGATTACGAAGCAGTCTCGCTGCTCGCAGTCAGGGGCATGCTGCAGGTGGCCCTGCTCGTCTCTGGCATCACACCAGAATAGCTCCTTAACGTTCTCCATGATACGGGTGTGGGCGTGTTTGGGGGTACTCCCCTGCCCAGGTCGGGACCCTTGGTACCCTTTGCCATGCCCTCCAGAACCTCCACCACCAGGACGGTAGTTGTTCAAGTGCTGGTCGCTTTCCTTCTCCAGCGCCAGCTCCAGGAGTAGCACGCATAGATCCTCGTAGCGGAGGGATCTAGCCTTGCGCTCTGCCGTGCAACGGCACTCGTCCCACAGCTCACGAGGGAGCTTAGCCACCAACCAGAAGAGCAGGTCGTCGCTGCTGTAGGAACCGGGCGTCAATCTTACAGCCCAGTGATCCAGGTCAGCCAACAGCTCAGAGACCCTGCCAGGTTCTGGATCTCGGCCCTCATGGAGAGGTCGGTTTCGTAGGTCGGGTACTGCCTCTCCAAGGCAACCAACACATCGGCAAAGGTGGCGGAGTTAGTCACGATCTGCCTGACCTGCTTCTCCAGGTACCTGGTCTTGCAGCACTGCAGGAGCAGATCGCACTTGACTCGTCCACTAGCGTGGGTTTGGCCGGTCAATCGAAAAAACCGGCCAAAATTCTCAGCGAACTCGCTGAGGTCCTTGCTTGTGAACTCAGGCAGGTTCACCACGATCTTGGAGGTGGCAATAGCCTTCGCCTCCTGAGACCTGCGTCCCTCAGGGCGTCGGGTCTTCTTCTTCTTCTTCTTTTTCTTTCCCCTTGGGTTCTCGGGGTCCTTCGGGTCATCGTCCTCCGAGGGAGAAGCAGAAGTCATAGACGGCGGTTCATCATCGGAGGGGTCTCCGCCTAGATCACTAGAGCAATAAGGCTCCACGTCCACCATTGCCCTCAAGGCTGTCAGCCCCAGCCGGTCTAGCTCGGCCCTCATAGAGTTCGTCAAGTGGCTGTAGGGCGGCTGGGCCGTTCTCGGTACGAAAGCACTTCTCGGTATGGCTGCAGGGGTCGGCATCGGTCGGCTCCTCAGGCCCCCCAGGGTGTTTGTCAGCCCTGCCACCAGGTGGTTGGCCTGTACTCGATGGGGTGACACTCCCACCGTGGTAGGTGACGCTTGGCGCGGTATCATCAGGGCCTCCAGTTTCTCTCAGATCTCTTGAGTGAGGTCGCCCACGATTTTAAAAGTGGCTCCTCGGAGCACCTCGTTGATCTCCGACCGCATCAGGGACCTGTTGGAGGATCTCCCCGATCCTCTACTCCTGCCTCCAAGAGACTCAAGTCCTCTCCTCAACCCACTCAAGGTTGCATACCCAGGTGCATACCCAGGAACATCCACATAGGTTCCCGTAGCGGGTGGAGGATGGTGATAGTCAGCCGCATACCCTCGCGGCGCAGAACTGGAAGCCACCGTCTCACTGGCAGTAGTTGCCTCAGGAAACGCAGTGGTAGGTGGGCCCAAACCATAGGCAGGGTACGCAGGCATGCCAGTAAAGCCTGTGCCCTCTGCCATAGGCGGTTTGGTTATTGGAGTGGATGATGCAGCGGCTTGGTCTGGAATTGGGAATGTGGTGGTTATAGGAGAGGGTGATGCGTGGAGGCCAGAAGCACTTGGTGCGCCTTCGAAGGTCGGGTCATTCGTCAGGTCTTGCCCTTGGTCCTCTCCTTCGTCTGCTTTGTCTCCAGCATCCTTCTCGCTCTCTCTCTTCCTCTTCACAGTCTGAGTGACCACCTCCTCAACTGAGAGGGCCCTGAAGGCCGACTGGAGGCCATCCAAAGAGTCCTCAGCCACGTCCACTGGCCCATGTAAGGGCTCTGAAGGTACAGCGCTAGGTCCAGGTCCAGGCTCACCAGGTGCTGGCCTTGCTGGTGCCTCAGGCGCTGACTTCACGTCGGTGTCCTCCTTCTTTGTGTCCATCTTCGTTCGCCCTTCTGCTTATATATGACTGTACTCGGCGAACTGGATGTACGGCACGGGGTTGCTGCCGGTACGCAGAGACAGTCTGCCTCTTGCTACCAGAAAGGTTTATAGTGATTTCAACACTGTGTTTCTGCCTCTCCTGCTGCTTGCCGCTGGTGTAGGGTTTCCTGCTGCTTGTCTTTGAAGATGAAAAGCTTTTGTTTGCTGAAATACAATCAATCCAGGATGGCGCAAGCCAGAAGTGAGCAAGTAGAAGAGAATAAGGATCAAAGCATGAAGGGCTGCAGTGTAAACAGTGAAAGATGACAGGATATTCACAGAAACTGCAACTCAGGTCAAATCGGACTGCATATTCACAAGGATAGCTGACATAATTTGGAAAAGAGTTGGAAAACTGCCCCATGGTCACTCTTTTCCCATAGTGCCATCTCAGGAGATGTGCACTCTTTGTTTTGGGTCCCATATGTGCTGAGGTGGCAGGGCATGTGGCGATGAGGTCACTGCCATGTCACATGGGATCTTCCTACTTAGCTAGGCTGACCGGAAATTGAACCCAGGACCTCTCAAAAAGAGGTGCCCAGCCCCCTAGGGTGCATACCACTAGGACGGCTAAGAACTCATGAGAAAACATAGATAAATTCATAGGCTCTGCCCTGGATATGTCAGTTCTCAGTCACCTCGGGAAAAGATGAATTGCCTCACATTGGTAGGGGATGAAGGGGTCCACTCCATGTCCTGATTGGGTGTTTCGTTCCATAGGTCAAAATGTGTTATCACCACTTTTGGTGGGGCCAATACTAAGATAGAAATGCCTGGATGCTCAGTGCTTCACTAATACAACTAGAGTATGCCTCAAAGCATTGGGAAAGCACGTTTTCTTACTAAACTCACCTATGGGTGGCAGGCAACCAGGGGAGGCATGGTCCGACTTTCTAGACACTCAGTCAGGCTGCACTACTTGTTGTACTACTTTTTTTTGTCTCCTTGCAGGCAAAACCGAGGAAAACCGTGGTGTGAAACCAAAGCCAAAGGCACCTGCAACCAGACTGCCAGCCAAAGAAAAACAGGGGCGACCTCGCCGCACTCCACAACACATTGCAGACCCTGCGGGCCTGTGTGATACCTACGATGTTGAAGATACTATTGCAGAACGCATGGGAAAGAACGACAAAGGCAACAGTGAAAAGCAATGGCTGGTCCAGTGGAAGGGTGTTCCTGCCTGCGCCCAAACATGGGAGCCGCTTGAGAATCTCAGTGGCTGTGAGGCCTTCATCGCGCGGTTCAACGAGGAGCGTGAAGCAAATGAACGGGCTGACCTCGAGAAGCGCAAGAGAAGAAGAGATGCACAGGAAGAAGAGCGCCAGAAGAAGCAAACATCAGAGTCTGGGACTGCCTTATTAGATTCTGCCACGTCAGCACCACTGCAGGCTCAAACAGGTCGGCGAACTTCGGTTGTCTGGACAGCTTTCACAGAAGACAGTGAGGACCCAGGGTTTGCCAGATGTGTCCTGCACAGAGGAAATGGAGTCTGCGGCATTCGAATCAAACACTGCAGTGGCACTCCAAATCTGGGTGCACATCTGATGGCACACCACAAGGAGTGGTTCATTCAGGAGACGGGAAAAAATTGAGACATGCAGGACAAATTGCTGGCAAATGGCACTGGTGCTATCGAATTACAGACAACACCAAAGTGGACTGTGCAGAAGATACATCTGTCCAATAGAAAACTGAGCTACTGGCTGTGCCGCCGGAAACGTGCACCACACTTGGTCACTGACGAAGAGTTCAAGGATTTTTCTGATGAAATTTCATGCAGCAAGTATAAGCCCTGTTCTGAGAAGGAGGTACTGAAGCAAACTTTGGAGATGGTTGCAGCTGGCGGTGTCAACAATCGCAAAATCATCACACAGTTGAAGAAGCAGAAGATGAAGCCGAGCATGGCCTCTGACATTTAGAGTGACAGCGATGTATCACTGATGGGTACCTTTTTACGCTACATGGACGAAGACTGGGAGAACCTGTACGCCATGCTCATTGGCTGTACAGGTTTCACTGGTGAACGGCATACTGGCGAAAACATTCGAAAGCAAACCATGGAGGATCTTCTTACTGTTGGACTGACGTTTGAGGACATTCACGCCAAATTTTCTGATCAAGGAAGTAATATTAAAAAGGCCTGGGGTGGATTGCCGGGTGGTTACTGCGTCGGTCAGACCATCGAACTGGCAGTGAAGGAATACCTGCAAAGTGAAGGAATTTCTGACGTCGTGCAGAAGGCCAAAGGGATGACGACATATTTTCATAGATCAGGGAACCGTCCTGACCGGCTGGCGGACTTACAGAAACGGTTTGACATGCCTCAAAGGAAGCCACCACAAACAGGCAACTCTGTTCGATGGCACTACACACATGACTCCATGAATTGGTTCCGGGAGCAGAAAGTGATTGTTCAGAACTATGATATCAACTATGGTGCTGAAGTGCGACATGAAGATGGACACTATGCTGACAGTCACATGGACTGCAATGATTGGAAGGTGAATAAGCACTCTGTGGCAGTACTTTATCCAGCAGCCACATTGGTGAATGACATTGAAAGTACTCAGTATGTGACAGCATCGCTTGTATCACCAAGTGTGTACATGCTCATCCACAAGGTTCGCTAAGGTGAGATAGTGTGCAATTTGAACAACTCAGCTGTTCAACCACAACAAACTACACCAGAGGTCAGAGCAGCACGTGCAAACCTGCGAACAGCTTTGGAGGATAGCTTCATTAAGGCTCTGCCAGACCATGTCTTTGAACAATATACTATTGCCACACTTCTTGATCCTCGATTGAAGTCCTTCAGGTTTCTTTCACAGGGACAGAGGGACACTGCTGTTGAAGCCTTCAGGGCGCAATGGACACAGAAGCAGCAGCCTCAGCATGCTGAACGCCCTCAACCAAAGCCTGCAGCACAAAAGAAGACAGGACTGTCAGCTCTTCTTCAGGATGAATTCGAAGAGGCAGCAGGTCCACGTGTTCCTATTCCATATTTGCAACCTGACGACGAACTGTCAGCATATATCGCACTGCCAGTAGAAAGCATGCAGACGAATGTCATAGAATGGTGGCGTCGACACTGAACTGTTTTTGCCAACCTGAGTAGGATGGCGCGACAGTACCTTGCGACGCCTGCCACTTCTGCGGAAGTAGAACGGCTCTTCAGCGCAGCTGGCTTGACGTTCGATGATCTCGCGCACGCTATGAAAGGGGAAACGCTCGGCTGCAGGTTGCTCGCCGCATACAACTACACGCACGCTTTGTATTATTATCCCTAAGCGTGCGTATTTGTTGTTCAGATTCTGATCATTATAATCACCACTTTTCCCAACCTGAGTAGAAAGGCGCGACAGTACCTTGCGACGCCTGCCACTTCTGCTGGAGTGGAAAGTCTCCTCAGTGCTGCTGCTTTGACGCTCAGTGATCTCGTTGTCGTTCAGATTCTGATCATTTTAATCAGGATGATCATGCATCAGGTTCAGGTTCGCGATGGCGGTTGTACGCGCTGTTTCATGCTGCAACCATCGTCCATGTAACAGTCGTGGTGTTGTACCACACCAGCACTGCTCAGAAGCTGACTTTCAGACTCCTTTTTGCAATCTGTGTTTATTGCGTTTTGCTTGGTGCTCCTAACCCCGGTGCCTTTAAAAAGAAAAACCACAGTGGTGTGCATCATACGTTTTCGCTTCTTCTGCAGTTCAGCGACAGTTTGCCATTTTTGATTCCTTGCTGATTGCAGTGGCGGCTCAACTGTGGTGTGCCGCTGCGCGCCGAAATAATGGATTCGATTTCAATGCAGGTAGCAAAATAATCGGTAGATTGCAATTATTTTGTTTGGCTTGCCAATCATTGCCCATCAATCCATTAATCGATTAATCGCCAAAATCGATTCCAAACCTTAATCACAACTCAGTGGGATCTTTGAGGATTTCTGCTATTGGGTCAAGAGGGTGAGGGGAGGAGTCACCCTGGAGGACACCAGCAAGGACTGGCTGGAAGCCCTCCGCCTGCACTCTGACTTGACCCGAAAGGTCATTGCAGAGCAAATTACGTGCAGCCGGTCATTTGACTATGTCCGACTGTACCTGTTTGTGCAGGTCTACTTCCTGCAGCAGGAAAACACCCATGAGCACCTGGCTCATTTGCGGAGGCGGCACCAGGGGTTCAAGGTGAACCAGCTGCAGGAAGGCCCCCCTGACGAGGAGTATTCCACAATGCCTGCCGGGGTCCACAACCTGCTGCAGGATCCTGAGTACCCCCCCCTGCACAGGGAGAGAGTGACAGCCCACCAGCGTCCCCTGACGAGGAGCTGGAAATCAATGTGTTTGGGCAAAAAGGCACCAAGACTGGACCCCCCTGTAGTTTCTGTGGCTTCAAGGGACACAAGGTGGAGACTTGCTACCGCAGGCATCCCCACCTACGACCGCCCGCAGGGGCCAAAAGGCGGGGCCTGAAAGAGGGACCCCCCTGCAAGGGCTGTGGCAGCACTTGACACACCCCGGATCAGTGTTGGAAACTCCATCCACACTTGAAGCCCCAGCCGAAGAAAACTGCCCAACCGCATCGAAGCAAAATGAGAGGCGTGAGCGGACGCGACGGGGCGTAGGCCCGCTCACAGGACGCCCAGGGTACCCCAGCCTGAGGGTTGATTGCCTGTGGGGTGAAGAATACGCGGTGCGCCTCGCGGTGGTACTCAAGGGGGATGAACAGGAGGTCCTGAGACCGCCCTGATCAGCGGTAGTGGACTCAGCAGCCAGAAAGGCCTGATCCTGCCAGGGACCTTCTTCTTGAAGTCCCTGGAGCCCCTGTCGTCGGCTCTGGATTTTCAGTGCATCATCGACACGGGTTGTGAAGCCCTAGGGGTCATCGGATATGAGTTGGTACCAGATCTGGTCCCTACCAAGGCTGACAGTCCAATACGGCTGATTGGGGCTGGAGCCGATTCCCTGAAGGGAGGCACCCATTGTATACATGGGGCCCTCTTACTCCCCGTATCATCCAAAGGGAAATACGTCCGAGCCCGATGTCCTGATGCAACTCTGTACATCGTTGACATTGGGCCCATAGCCAAAGTGGGGTATCCCTTAACGGCTCGGTATGGTTTGGCAGTCTTCCCAGGGGAAGGGTCATTGATTTGTGAAGAGGATCTTAGTGGGGAGACCATCACTTTTTGCACTATGCATCCCCTCATCCCCGGGGTGTGGAGACCATCACTGTCCGGGCCTCTGAGCCCCCACCTGGGCTGCAATTGGCTCAGGTTGGGAGGGACAACCCGTTCCAGTCGGTCGTCCCATTATACTCTGTTTCTGCGCCACCGGTCACTGAGGATGGTCCTTCAGATTCCAATCGCGTCGAGGTTTCAGTGAGATCTGTGGGAGCCCACGCCACGAACACACCCACACGCAGGCCCACGCCCGGCCACGCCACCCAGACACTAACCAGGAGCCGCAGCCACCGGCGCAAGCGCCACGCCACCACTGCCGCCAACCACTGGCCGTCAGCCCCCCCCGGACCGGCGCCCTGGGAACCGGGAGCCGACACCGGCACACACCCACACCCACGCAAAGCACCCCAGCCACTCCCCCCCCCCGAAAAAAAAAAAAAAAAAGCCAAACAAGCCAGCGAAAAGGGAGGAGTAAGGGACAGGCAGAGGAAGGGGCCACGGGGGGAGCAGAGGGCAAACATGCAAGCCCACACACGCGCGCCCCCCCCCCCCCAGCCAACCCGACCCCGCATGTCCCGCACCCTCCCAGGAACCGCAAAGCCCAAGACCACCCCCCAGGCACCACCACAACAGACCACCATGAGGAGCCGCCGAGGACGACACACGACACACCGCCGCCAAACACACGGTCGACACCGACACAAGCTGCACCCCCACAACCCGCCGCACCCACCGCTGCGGCGCCCCAACACACAATGGTGCCCCCATGGATGCGGTACACCCCAAAAACTCCCTTCAGCCAGCCGAACAGAGGCCACCACGGGACGCACCAAGGGGACGCCGCGGAATACCCACCCACAGTGCGGCCCCAACACCCGCTACCCGCCGGCAACCTACCACGGGCCCACCCCACACCCGAGCAAATAGCCCCCCCCCCACCGTGGAAACGATACACCCCAGCCACACACCGCCACTCACCACCCGCGGACACCGCACCGGGGCCACAACACGCCCAAGCAGCCGCGACCCACCGACCCGCGGACCCCGCAAACGCAATACCCCACACCACCGGGCCCACCCAACGGCGGGCCGACACCCCCAAGCACCACACGACCACACCCCCCTGGTTGCGACACTCCAGTCCCGCACACCCCGCCCCAGGGGACCCCAGGCCCTACGCCACACCGACCCCGCACAGGCCACGTACTGAAACACACCAGGAGAACGATCAAGAGACCACGCGGGGCTGCCCCACACCGCCAGAGGACAAACCACAGGCGACAGCCCACCCCACCAGACCTGGACACGGTGCCCCCCCCCCCCCAACGGGAAGGCCACCACACAGCACAACACCACCATACCGCACCGCACCGCCCTCCCCCACCCGGGGGCACTGGACACCACAGCCCACCAACACAGGAACGAAGCCACGCCCCGCCGACTCCGCACCCCACCCCACCGGCACCACCCCTGGAAACCCCGCACACCTCGCGCCAGCTCAACACCCACCACCGGCCACAACCCGAACCGCACACAGGGGCAACACCACCGGCAAGGACAGCCACCAGCGTGCAGCCACACACCACAGCCACGCCAAACGGCGCGCCTCCCCCGGCGCACGACCCCGCACCGGCCGCCGCACGTGCCCCGAACACCAGCATCACACGCCCACCGTGCCATGAAGCAGCACCCCAGCACGTGAACACGCACGATGACCCCATGGCCCTGGACATCGACAGCCTGCTAGAACTGGAACTCCAACACACGGAGGACACGGAGCATCATATGGACCTCACCCCGCCGGAGCTCGAGCCCACAGCAAGCAGCCCCGCGGACCCCAACCCGCAAAATGCCCTGGATGCACCTGTCCAACGCCCTGCGGCGCCACCACCCCACCAACGAAGCCAGCAACGGGCCCGCCGAGTACCGGGCGTCACTCGAGCACGACCTGCCCGACGTCACGGGGCCGGGACTCCACGGGTACACCACCGCCCCCCCCCCCTCCAGGCACCCCCACACAAGAAACGGAGGACGGGTACGCCGTCGACGTCACCGACATGACGGCATACATGGAAAGCGTGGAGGACCCGGAGCAAGACACCGTCCTCAGCCTCCTCGCCTACCACAGCTGGAGATGGGGCCACCAGGTCACCCTCCACCGACCGCAGGACGGGCCCCACCAGTGGTCCCCAGAGCAAAGGGCGAAGTGGGACATCGTCCTCCAACTCACCCCCGAGGGCTTCTACACCCTCACGCACAGCGGATTACCCGACGCCGCACCCAATGCACAGGCGCTGCCGCTGGCCCAGCCCGAGGAGGACGACGCAGACGCACCCACACCGGAGGAATGTAATTGGGACCCCCCCACAGCCACCACCGAACGCATGCCGCACCGGCTCACCAAACGTCACCTCACCCACGACTACCATGCCACCAACGACTCGCGGGGACGCCGCACACTGCCCCTGCAGTGGGCATCACCCGAAGGCACCTTCACGTGGGGGGTAATCCTCCCTGGCGCCGTGGCGCTCACGTACCTGTGGCTCCGGGAAGCGGAGACGCACGCGCAGCCCCCCGGCACACACATCCTCCTCACCCTGGAGGGAGAGGCCGCCGTCGAAAACGTCCACACAGCGGAAGGAGAGGACTACGTGAATGTGAACGCAGACACTGCAGTATGGCTACACGCTCACGAGCACACCACACCCCCCACCGTAGTACCAGGGTCACACCGCTGGCACGTGGTCATCGTGCGACTGCCCAAAGGAGCAGACACAGGAAGCGCCCAACAGGGATGGGCGGACAGGTGGGCACACGTGTGCGCCTCCCTGCACGAAGGGTTGCACAGACCCTCCCTCACCAGTCACACCCTCGAGCCGGCCTTCACCACGGCTGAATCCCACACCGGGGCGGCCCCCCCCACCGGAGTCTGGGCCTACACGCGCACACTCCACCGCGAGGCAGCGGAAGCCCTCAAGACCGCCATCTCCAACCACCAGGGCCTCGTGCACACCCCCCACGATAACACACAAAAGGGCTACACCCTATGGTGGCACCACCCCGCACCAGAAGGGGGCCTGCAACCACCGGCAGACCAGCCTGGCATCGGCCCAGACCTCACGGCGATCGCCCGCGCCGTCGCCGCCATGGCCCAGCAAGTTCGGGCGCCACCCCAATGGGCACCGTCCATCATCAAGGAAACGGCGGCACGTCACAACCCAGCTTTCGCACACTTCCAGGGACGCCCCATTCATCCCACCCTAGGTAGGTAGGTAGGTAGGTATCTTCGGGAGCTCGGGATGCCTCCTTTGACGGTGCAGGAAGAAGGTCTTACCAAGGGGACGTCCTCTCCCTCCCACTGCCCACCCTACCGGACCTCGACCTCCCCGCCCACGATGCCTGGGCAGTCCACATCCTCGTGCCCCACGACACCGCGCCCAAAACAGGGGACGCGACGGCACGCATCACCAAACAACTCCCCAATACCGCACTCCACTACGACATACCAACACCCAACGTCATCGTCACCCACAACACGGGTCGCGACCACTACTACCTCCAGGCCACGCATGAGCGCTCCCCCATCACCGTATACACCTTCACCACCTACCCTGGGCTCCAGCCACCGCAACACCACCCGCGCCCGGCATGGAAGCATCCCCTACATGTCGCCCCGACCCCACGCAAAAGGCCCGACCACCCCGCGCCCCCTCCCGCCGACAGCACCGCCCTCGGCACCGCCCGCAGACGGGCCGCGGCACACCACCAAAGCCACCTGCTCCCACGCATTAACGCTGGACCCGGCACCATCACCGAGGCCACCCACAAAAGCACCTTGAACCTACTGGCTCGCAAGCTACGCCCCAAAATGGCACTGGAGGACACGCTCTGGATATACTATGGCGAAGGCCGCACGGCACGGGTGGCACGGGTGGCGTCCGCAACATCATCCCCCGCCACATCCAGCGAGCGGTAGGGCCCTTCACCGTGTACGCGGTACCGCACCCCATAACAGCCCCATGCACCCACTGCAACCCTCGGTGCGCACTACCATGCGCAGGCGCTCTGCAGCAACCCCTGCCCACCCCCACCCACAGGGGGGGCATATACCTCGGCACGGTACCCGGGGACCCACACCCCTACCTCCTGCCCGCAGCGGACCGCCACCACGCCATACCACTACACCTTGTCGAGCACCTGACGGCGGGACCATCCCCCTTCCAGAAGCGCCCCCCCCACACCCCATCCGACAGACGCCCGCCAGATGAGCCGACACACGCCACACCTGGACCCAAACGCGCCATCGCACTCCTCACCCTAAAGGCGGAAGCCGCCATCCCCCGAGACCTGGAGGGGGAAAACCACCTCATGGTGGAAGGGCTGACGGAACACGTCCTGATCGCAGCCATGTACGCCACGGCGTCCGCATCCCGCCTCTGGGAGGACCGCCCCTCCCCACCTCTAGCCCAAGCAGCGCAGGACGCCCCCGACACGGGCCCCACCGCCGAGGACATCCACCAAATCCTCAACATGCGAGCACCCCCGAAGACCCACCCTGCGGTCCGCCCCATCCAGCTCGTCAGCTGGGACGCCATGGACGCCCCCCCGACCACCACGGAGGTCCACATCCTCAAACACCGGGACACCTGGTGGACGGTGGAATGGGACGACCACGGCAAGGTCAGACGGGCAACGGCACACGCCCCCGACGGCGAAGTCCCGCCCCCACCACGCGGAGGAGACCGCTTGCGACTCGCCGCACGCATCCCCCACGCCCCAGAGGCAGCCTGGGAAGCGCTGCACTACGCCCTCTACTGGGCGCAGGGGGCGCCAGAAGGCCCCCTCCCCCCGGAACGCACCCCAGCGTGGACACGCCACGCCACCCGCTACACGGCCCACATGCGCCGCCACGGGGCAGGCACCGGGAACCGGCTCCTCACCTGGCCAACGGACCCGCCCGACGCCCTGCAGGAGGCCGAGGAAGTGCTTGGCCTCATGACCAAGCAAGTGTTCCAGCTGACGGACCCCGTCCCCACGTCCAAGCCCAACGTCCCAGCCGCCCGCGAACACCCCGTGTTTGCACCGGGCCACGCACCCGTACAGCGGCCCCAGGGCGCACCTCCCCAACGGGGACAACCCGCTGCCCGGCGCTGCCAAGATGCGCAGAAGCGCAAGGCCCCCACACAGGCCAAACCCGCGCCAAAGCCAAGGGCCAAGCCGAAGAGCTGGACCAAAGAGGAAGCCGCTGCCCTGTATCCCGAATACGCCATCAACACCCGGGTGCAGCTGCCCTTCGGGTACCCCACGGCAGCGGGCCCCTCCAAGTGGATATGGGCCGCAGGGGAGGTCAAGCACCGGTACCTCGTCACCGGGGTCCACCAGGGGTTCAAGATCCACGTCAAGTGGGACCCGGCCACCCCCAACGACAAGAAGCTGGGGCGCACCATCGAACTCTGGCGAGACCAAGCCGGTCGTGAGATGGTCCCCATGCAGCTGTGCACCCCCGACACGGAGCACCTCACCGGCACCGAGTACACGGGCGAAGTCCACAATGCATGGGCCCTACCCCAGCCCCAGAAGCGGAACCGCAGGGCACCCGCAGCTCAGGGCGTCATCGACCTCCTCGACGCCTGACGGGGCCAGGGCTGGACACGGCCCGCCCCCCCAACTACCGGTCCCCAGAAACCGGCGCCTGCAGAAGCCCACGCCCGCATCAACATCCTCAACGAGCCCGCGGTCACCTACGACCCCACCAAGGCCGCCACACTGCAAGCCATGCCCGGGCCGCACCCCCAAGGCGCAGTTCTCCTGGGTTTCCTGGAGCAAGCCCTCCGCAGAGCGGACCAACCCGAACCAGCACCGATCCTGGACCCAGAGGGGAACAAATATCACGCCCACTTGGAACGGGGGGTACCCCTCTACCACAAGACGTCGGTCACGGTACATGCCCACCCCGACCTCGGAGTGGATGTTCGCCTCGGGGCGTACGAGTGCGTGGGGCCCGGATGGCAGCTAAACGTGCTACTCACGCACGTCCCTTTCGGGGAGGAGACCAAGGACTTCCTGGACACCCTGAGCCTGGCGTACCGCCGACTCTCCCTCCTGGCACCCACCATCATCAAAGGCGACCTAAACGCCGCCCCCACCGACGACGACCGCACCGGCCCACCCACAGCCACCGACACAGCTGTCCGGGACGCCATGCACCAACTGGGCCTCACCGACCTCACGGCAGGACTCACCGGCACACCCTCCCATTACCCCCACCAAGCCGGCACCCACCCATCCCGCATCGACACGTGCTACGGGGACCCAACCACGGTGCGCGTCCACGAAGCAGCCTACGGGGACCTCCCGCCCACAGGCACGGGCCACCGGCCCCTCTACATCGACCTCATCATCCCCAACCTACCCCCACCCGCGGCCACCCTGCCAGACGACACCCTCCCACCCACACTGCAGTTCCCGGCCGAGGACGACCACGGCGCCTGGCACAGGTATAACAGGGCCCTACACGCCATCCTACGCCGCCCGGGTGCACCGACATCCACCACCGCCATGCGCCGGGCGGCACAAGCATGCGGCATGGAGCGTGACACCAACCACACGGGAGCACCACCAGACCTCACCCTCCAGCAACTCGTCAATGACATCTGGACCACGAAAGGGGAACTCGCCACCGTGCTACGCCCCAGCACACCGGAGGCACGAGACCGGGACGCCCACCTCCGTGCGCTCCTCACCACCCGCCGCCACCAACTCCAGAAATGGCAGTCCCATCGCATAGCGGCAGCAGCCCAGGAACGCGAAAGATACGGCAGAAACGACACGCCGTACAAGTCCCTACGGTACGTCAGCCGCATCCTGGAGGACACGGGGCGCCGTACCATCCACGCGGTACGCACCCCCGAAGGAGGCCTCACCAATGACCCCGACGCCGTCCTCCAGGCAGTCCTGGACAGCTTCCAGGCACAACACGGGGACGCCCTCCCCGAGCTCGACCCCCACACCAGAAACACCATCCGCGAGCATGTGCCCAGGGTCTTCAACCGGGAACAGCGGCGCGCCATCGAACACGACCCCTTCAGCATCTCAGAACTGCAACGCGCCCTAGACCGCCTGAAAAAGGGGGTCGTGCCCGGCGTCGACGGTTTGCCGGCCGAAGCGTACCAACGTCTCACCCTGCCCATCAAACGCCGCCTGGCAGCCCGCCTGTGGGACATCGTCACGGGCGCCACGCCCATCCCCCCTGAGTGGGCCAACCTGGTCCACCCCCTCTACAAAAAGGGGGACTGGGCGCAGCCGGGGAACTGGCGGCCCATAGTCTGCGCCACCACCGAGGTCAAGCTGGTGTGGACGCTCATCCTAGGCCGCATCGCGCCAGCGGTCTTCGCCCACGTGCCCGCCAGCATGTGGGGGGCCATGGCCGGCAGGTCCCCCCACGAGGCCATCTTCCTCCAGGACACCGCACTGGACATGAACCCCTACGAGATGATCATCGCCTCCCTCGATGTCCAAGGCGCGTTCCCCCACGCCCCACACCGGCTCCTCACCGAGGTATGGGATGCCATGGGCCTCCCATTCCTATCCTTCATGACCGGGTACATCCAGACCCGACTCTACGCCGTCATCACGGCCGCGGGCCTCACCCCCTGGACCGGCACAGACAGCGGGGTCCCCCAGGGAGGCGCCGAAGGCCCATTCCTCTACCTCCTTGTCACCCTGCCACTGGCATTCGAGCTAGCACGGGTATACCCGGGGTACGCCCCATACCCGCTACGGTCCCCCCTCATCAACTTCGCAGATGACAACCTCCTCACTACGGCCACCCGCCACCGCGACCCTGAGAACCCAGGGGTACCAACGACCACCGAACAAGCGTCCGCCATTCTCCAACTCACCACAACCTACCTGGACGCCCACCAGCTCCCAGTGCACCCCCGCAAATCAGTCGGGCTGGCCGACGCCAAGACCCCCACCCCCCACATCCGGAAAGGCGAACCCCTACACCTGGAAGACACCACAGTCCACCTGGGAGTCACACAGGCCACGCAGCACCACCACATCACACCTCCAAGCAAGCTAGAAGAGCGCCTCGCCCGGCTACCCCAAATTGCCAGGGGGGACCTCCTGTCTACGCAGGGCCTGGCGTACCTCATGGAAGCAGTGCTCAGCGCGGCCATCGGGTACCCAGCCCTGCACCTCCCGCGCCCCCAAGACGCACTACGCCACGCTCGACAGCAAGTGACGAAGGCATGGGCGCAACACGGAGGCTGGCCCACGTCTTTCCCCAAGGAGGCCATGATGGCCCACTGGCGCTACTACGGAGACAATACGGGCGCCCTGGTCAACATGGCCTATGCCAAACACGCAGCACACCTCCTACACAGGGTAAGACACAACCACCAACCAGAAGTTCGCGAGGCGGCAGCCATACGCATAAAAGAAGCGCAAATGGCCCGCAACACCTGCCCCCGGTGGATACTGGCACAACACGGCGTGTCCACCCCCGTGGGCTCTGGCATCTGGGCCCAGCTACAACTCCTCCTACCGCACCACACACACGCCATCCTGACAAACCACCACTGCGATCAACAGGGGCCACTCGTGGCCACACACACCGACATCCACCGACGCCCGGCAGGCGAGGTGGACACCCTGCGCCTCGTAGGGGCCACCATCACCATAGTGTATATCACCCCAACACAGATGAAGATCATGGCCCAATGCGACGCCCACCACGCCCCGTTCCTTTCCGACCCACAATGGCCAGCACGCCACGTCTTCCAAGCGTACCTCCGCGCATGTGCTACGAAGGCAGGGCGCGACATGCCGGGGCCCAAGGACATCGACACGGCGTACACAGCCTTCCAGCGCCAGCACCCCCGGCCCCGCCTGAGCGAGCACGAGACCCCCAACGACGGCGGCACGACGCAGGGGGAGCCCACCCCGTCAGCCGAAGGCTGGACACAACCCACCATCCTGCTACTAGCACCAAACGGCCACAAACATGCTACCCGCACCGTCCAGCGACACCATGCCCCCTGGTCCATCCCCAAACACAATGCACCGGAGACTGATGTACCACCAGTAAGACACAGTGACCAGGGCATACCACGCACGTGCTGGCACTGCGGCCCGGCAGCCCTCGACACTCCGTGGCCCCTGCTGCACCTCATCTCCACCCACTAGAGCACCCCCACCGCCGCCGCCACCGCCGACCAGCAGGCATGGCTCTCCCCCTGGTTTCACACGGTACCCCCAGACCACCCGGCGCACGTAGCCTGGACCCGAACACCCACGGCGACATGGACGTTCACCAACGAGTGGGCAGACCCGGACAGCGTAGCCTTGGTGTACGACCGCTGCGACCCACACCGCGCAGGACCTCAGGAGGCACCCATGCGCCCCCTACAGCACAAATGCCCCACCCTCCGCGGCGACAAAGACGACAAGGAGCGGCGACAGACCATCACGTGCCAGAAGTTCCACCCCAATACGGGATACCTCTTCCACCTGATGTACGCGTATATCACCCAGGGACGCCCAGACAGGGGCCTCCTCCGCCTCACCCCACGAGCCCAGGCCATCATCACCCAGGGAATAGGCGTCTATGCAGCGCCACTACTGCAACCCACGCAAATCACCGCCAGAACCACCCAGGGGAACCCCATCTACGTCTATCACCCCACAGCAATCGCCCGCCTACCCATACCCAGCGACACCGACATCATCTACTTCACTGACGCATCCGGCACCCAGCAACGCACCCCCACGGTCGGTTGCGCCTCCGTGCACATCACCCGGCACGCGGACGGCCTCCACGTGGAACACCACACCGGGACCACCATCTTTGGGGCGTCCTCCCACGGCGAACTGCGCACCATGGCAGACGCCGTCACCGCCACACCGCCACCCACGAGGGTCCGGCCCCGCAACATCTGGGTAGTCGTGGACGCCACGGTCGACATCCACCTCACCAGGCGCCTTGCGGACCTGCCCCTCCACAAAGCACTCGAGTCCGGCCTCACCACACAAGCGTTGGGACTATGGATGGCCTTCAAGGGCATGCACCCCCAGGACGCCCTACACATCGTCAAGCAGGAGTCACACCGCTACGCATACGGCAATGGACGCGCAGACACGCAGGCCAAACACCAGAACACCAACCACACCCCAGGGCTCGAACGCGTGCGACTGGACACCCCACACCACAGCCACCTGCAGCACCTGCCCCCGATACCCCTGGCCACACAGCCCCCCCAATGGATGCCGGAGGACACGCCGTACACGGATCGAGACAAGCAGTACCACTACCCCACACCCATCCAGCAACTGGCCACCACACTGGGCCACCCAGCGAACACCGAACTCCTCCGACGCCTCGAAAACTCCGTCCACACCCCCCTCTACTACTCCGCCCTGCGCCCGGATAGCCTCCCAGCACACCTACAAAAGCCCCGACTCCAACTCGCCCTCGAACAGCTTCCCCTCCTCACCCGATACCACCGATGGTATACGCGCCGCTCGATCCACGTCCCCGCAGGACACACCAAATGCATCTGCAGCCACGCGGAAGAAGAAACATGGGACCACTTCAAGGCGTGCCCCCTGTACAGAGGACTGGACACCCTCACAGACTGGAACCCAACCCACACCATCGCACAGCACGCCGGATGGCTGGCGCAGTCCCCGGCGACCCAGCAACTCACCACCGTCCTCAAGCGGACGGAGGTGCTCGAGGCAGTCCGCAGGGGACTCGTCCCCACTGCCGTCTACACCTTACTACGCACCCACGCGGAGGACCCCCAGGCCACGGCGGCGCACATGCAGCGGACAGCCGTTGCCAAGACGGCGGAGCAGCTCACATACCGCACCCACAAATACCTGCAGTATGCGGCAACCCTGCCCCCAACAGACCAAGCCCACCTCCTCAAACTCCTGTTCTACAAACCATGAGAACCTACCCCGTGACATACCAACACCGAACCCCCACCACGTCTACACACCGTCCACCGAGCACAGCACTGGCACAGCACACACGGGCGCCACAGGCACCGCACACGCTCCCACCAGCATGCGCGCGCCACCAGCCCCCATCCCCCAACGCCGCCGTCCGTCCACAGGTACCACCAACCACCAGCCACCGCATGTCCCCTCTGCGTTCGCCAGCGGCTACCACAGACAGCCCTGCCCTGCAACCCAGACCACTGGGTCTGCCTGGGAGCCGCGCACCGCCTCACCCACTGCCCCCACTGCGGGGACTTCAACCCCCGCCACCGCGAACGGCCCGCGGCCCCAGCCGCACCCCCCCCCGCCAGCCACCCCAGCTTCTTCGGGTACCTCACCGACACCCTCCGGGACCAACTGGGAGGGTACTACGTGGCGGACGCGGCGGACCACGCATGGGCCATAGCCGTGGCCGCGGGCAACACACCCCTGCCCCCCCACAGCCCACCCCTACGCCACAGCGGAGGCGGCTTGAACGTGGCGGCCCGCCACATCCTCCTCGCCCTATACCTCCACCACCGAGACCTACACCTCCCAGACCCACAACTCCCGGCCCCCCAAGCAGCAGCCCTGACGCCGGAAGCGTGGGCCGACACGGCACCAGAGGAGATAGCAGCCTACCTCCGAACCACGTGCCGCCGGTTCACAAACGCCCTCGGCCGACGGAAGGGAACACCTTACCCCCTCAGCGCACTCCTCTACCCGGTACACCACCCCCACCCCGCACAACAGACACCCCCGAAGAGCTGGGCGTCTTTTCGGGACGCCCACCTGGCCGCCCCCGACGAGGCCACCGCCACGCGGATGGGCCTCACGGACCAGGAGGCCTACGTCAGAGGCCTCAAGACGAGCCTCCAAGAGGCACACCGCTGGCACGCCCGCTCCCCGTCGCCCCCACGGGGACAGGGGGGTTCACCCGCCCCCGACACCCACCAGGCCAAGAAGACCAAGACAGGTCAGGGGGCCCGCCAACGCGCCCGCCAGCAGGGTGCGACGCCCCGACCAAGGCCCGGGTCCAGCCACACCGCACCGCCCCACGCCCAGACCCCAGGGGCACACCAACAACACCACCACCACCAACGCCCACCACCACCACCGTACGGCAGCACCCAAATCCTGCAGCCCAGTCAGCCACCACCGCCCACACACGTCCACACCATGCCAGGACCACCGTACGCGCAGAGCCAGGGGACATGGCACCACCAACACCACCACCGTGCCCCCGTCCCTCCCAACCCCTACCCCCTAATGCCCCCAAGCTACAGCGACCCCCACCAGCTACATCCCCACCACGCCCCAGCACAACCAGGCCCCGCGAACCACCCACCCCACATAGCGCACATCACCGCACCACACCATCACGTGTTCCACCACCACCAGCCCCTGCCACCACACCCACCAACGCCGGGGTACCACACACAACCGGCACACCCTCCACACCACCACCACGCGGTCCAGCACCACCCGCCGCCCCCGCTACACGGGCCCACGACATACGAGCCACGGTACACCCCCATGGACCCGCGAGGAGCCGCGCACGCACACCAGCAACACCAGGGCCTAGTAGGAGCGCCCCACCACCACCAACAGCCCCCCCACCCACACCCCATACCAGCGAGCACCATCCACCAGCAGCCACCCATCACATACGGACCACAGCCCCACCCGGGGGCTCATGCGGTCGCCTCCCACCCGCACCCCGGCACCGCAACCAGTCAAGAACCGCAAGGGCCACACGGCGCACACACGCAACACCCACACGACCCACAGGGACGCCCGGACCCCCGGCCGGCACAACACCCACCCCCGCCCCCCCCACCCCACCACCACCAGCAGCCCCCCCACCCACACCCCATACCAGCGAGCACCATCCACCAGCAGCCACCCATTACATACGGACCACAGCCCCACCCGGACGCTCATGCGGCCGCCTCCCACCCACACCCCGGCACCACAACCAGTCAAGAACCGCAAGGGCCACACGGCGCACACACGCAACACCCACACGACCCACAGGGACGCCCAGACCCCCAGCCAGCACAACACCCACCCCCGCCCCCCCCACCACCCACAGCGCCACCCCCACACCACCCCCCCCCCGCCCCCCCCCGAGACCAGGCCACGGACACAACACGCGGCAGCCAGCACCAGCCAATCGACGTCGATACCCCCGCCGACACATGCCACCGCGAATCCCCCCTCCCGCGACCGCCACAAGAGACCCCATCACCGGACCCCACGCGCGACAACGATGACCACCCCCCCCAACCCACACCACCCCCCCCATCACACCCCGCACCACCAGTCGCCGCACCGGCCGAACCCTACGCCCTACACAACCCCGCAGCGGTACGGCAGCACCTGCGGGGACTCGGGGAACAGGACGTCGTGCTGTACCTCCGCACCTCCGGCACCAGCACCCCCATCCGGGCGGCCACCCTGGTCCGGGCGGCCACCCTGGGGGAAGGCGTCAGAGACTTCCTCTTCAACGCCTTCCTCCACGTCGCCCGACACGAGCGCCCCCCACACGCCACCCCAGACAACGAGAGCCCGTCCCCCACGGGGAGCCGGATCTGGGTGCCCTCCATCGACTGGGGGCGACACCTGGTCGGACACCCCGTGCCGGGACGGGACAGCACCCAGGGCCGCACCCGCTACCGCGAGCCCAACATGGCCCAGCCCCCACCCGACGCCACCCCCGACAGCACCAAAGAGTGGGAGCGGGAAACATGGGTAGCACGGATGGCCTCCCTAAGCAACTTCCGGCACCACGTCCCGGGGGACATCCCCACCCCCGACGAGAAGCAGCCAGCCCCCTCCACATACATGACCCTCATGTACAATCTGCACTACACCCTCTCCACCACCACCTACGACACACCCACAGACCTCTGGGTGGTACACGGCACCGCCTCCCTCCTCCCCGCCGACTACACCCCCCCCCCAGACAACCCAGGCCCCGACACGTACGCCAGGGGGGGCGACCCGGACGACCCCCACATCTGGGGCACGTGGGAACCCGAATCCCTGGACACGCTGCTCTCCATCCGCAGCGGCTGTCAGGGCCTTGGTAGGGCAATGTATTGCCTCGCCAAGTGGACCCAACGGACCTGGGGGATCCCCACGGACCGATGGGTGTGGGTCGTCACGCTGCGCCCCCAGCAGAGGGAAGCCCCCAGAAACCGCAGGGGCCGCACCCCCCCACGCCCCACCACCCCACAACTATGCCCGTACATGGTGGCAGCCCGCCTCATGACGCTGCTATGGCCGGGCCCCCACACCCCCACCCAAAACTACCCCCACCTCACAGAGGAGGACATGCCCGGGATCCAGCGATGCTTCTTCCGGACCCTCGACTACCTCCAGCAAACACACCCCCACGTCCTGGAGCAGATATGGCCACCCCCCGGGTAACCCACGTGCCCGCGCAGCCGAGACAACGCCGCCACGCCAGCACCAGCACGCACGAATCACCAGGGAAAACGCGCGCACAGGCCCGATGCCCGAGCCTGCACCCTCGTTCTCGCTACTTACAGGACCCAGCATCATACGCCCGCCCCCGAGGCCCGGGACCCTCCGCCGTCTCCCACAGCCCTGTAAGTGCGGCTAACCCCCATCTGCTAAGTTTTCCGCAGATCTGCGTCAGATTGGCTACATTTTCGTCATTTTCTCTGCTTCGGCGGAATCGCCGCCCCGCAGCTCAGTCTCAGGATCAGACCTGTATATCTCTGATGTGCCGGAACTGATTCCGCGGTCCATTCATCGTAAATTCGCCGCGTTCCGATCATTTACCCGGAATCGCCAATCGCCGCTGACGCGCGTGCGCGAGCCAGATCGGCCAAATATTTTTTTACAATCGGATTTGTATAAATCTTTTCAGATAGATATGGACACTCAGATGTACTTAGGAATATCCGCATCAATTTTCTTCATAGACTGGGATTTTTTGCCGGATAACAATCAGCATGGATCTTGCCTCCGTTGTCGCCGCTCTTGCCTCCGTTGGTGTCCGTGTATCCGGTTCTGCCCCCAACAGCAGCGTTCAGGTCGACTCCTCGCGTGCCTGCCCCCCCGGTCTTGCCAGCCCTGAGCCCTCCGGCACCATCCACGACCTAGGGCAGCACTTTCATGGTAGCAGAGGCTACCTGAATGTTGCTTCAGTGGCATCACATCCACAGCCCGCTCCCCAGTACGGCCCCGTAGACCTTGCCGCTTCTGGAGAAGTAACGAGTACACTGCCTTGGTGCTGTGCGAACGAGGCCTTGAGAGGAATGCCTTGCGCAAGTCCAAGCTGCCCAAGAAGGGCGCACATCAACAGCTGTGGAGACCCAGAATACCATAATCCCAGTCGAAACTGGCCATCGAGCAGCTGGAATCCGCCGGCCTACGACGAGGGCAACGCTCTGGTGGAGCTTACGGAGCTGGCAGGTACCAACCTTCCTTACGGATGTCCAACATTTGAGACCATTGACGCCGATCTGAACGACATTGAGATGGGCGGTCCAGGTGAGGTACCTAGCTATAATTGACCAGCCTCTTGGGCACACTGGGGCGACCATTTGTCCCCAGAAGTGACCCGTAACCTTGAGGCCCTTGAGGCCCTTTGTTACTTAGCTACGTCTAAGCTGATCGAACAAGAAAGAATCGCCTCTGATTTTTTAACGGAATATTTTTTCCTCCTTCAGGACGAAATTAATACCAGGATGTGGTGGCGTTCTCAAGAAGATGACTCTTTTGCCATTTTTTGGCAGATCTGGGAGGCAAGCCCCTTCCCGAAGGAGAAGGTCCGGGCACCTGTTCCCGGGCCCTCCGCCCCTCATCCCCCTGTTTCCATCCGCGACGATCTAGCCGCCGCGGTTGAGGAGGGAATTTTAGAGGCGGCCAGGCAGGCAAGCCTGGAAATCAGGGCTGAAGGAGCTCCCCAAGTGGACTCCTGGCTGCGGACCACCGAGATCAGCGGTCCGACAGCTTGCTCAGGCCCTTCAGGACACGGCATGTACTGTCCTGCCGACTGCTCCTGCAGATTCCAGCGAGATGCTGAGCTCCAACAGCTCAAAGATCAAATGCACCTCATCATTCAAACGCTGGGAAGAAAAAAATAAAAAAAAAGACGCACATGCGGTCTGAGGGCGCCTCATCGGTGGAACAAGCAACAGAGCCATCGGAGGAGGCGACAGAAATTTTTTCAATTGCTCCTTCGGTGGACTCCAGGACCACCAATGCAAGGATCGGCAGGACCAAGCTAAGGGAAAGGGTTAAAATCTCTCGTTCTGAGAGTAGGACGGCGAAGGCTAGGACTGAGGTTCAGAATGCAAAGCGAACTGCCTCCCGTACTGCCCCTCCTGCTGCTGATTCCAATACCTTAGCCCAGCTGTTGCTCGCCCAGACCCTCGCCGGAGCTGGTGTGGCGAATGATGCCGCCAAGGTGTCTGCCATTACGGCCGGTGTTGGGCTGGATTCGCTTCTTAATCCTACTTCCTTGCGACCTCGTCAGGTTGCCAAGCAACCGAAGTATAATGGGAACCCCCGACGTTGGCCTCAGTTTCAACGGGAATTTAAACTGTGGGTTAAGACTCAAAAACTCCAAGATGATCAGTTCCTGAGGGCCCTCTTGGATTGCCTTGAGGGACCGCCGGCCAACACTTGGCTCAGGACTTGGAGTGATCGCGAGGATACAAGTTCCCCCCTTACCTTTGATGAGGTGCGGGAACAGTTGGAGGTACGTGGATCCCGGCTGCCAGAGGACCACTACCACCAAATGTTGAAGACTTTTCCTTCATTCTCGCGATTAATTTTGCACGAAGTGCAAGACAAGAAACAGCGCTTCTGGAATTTAGTGGAAGAAGCTGAACATTCAGGCGAAAAATGTTCTAGTGCCGAGCTGAAAATTCTGATTTTTGACAAGATCCCCTCAAAAACTGCCGCCACCCTTCGGAAAAAACAGTCCGAAGAAAAGGTCAAGACCTGGTGGGCGGAGGTGGAAGGCTTCGATGCCTCTGCCAACAAGTTTTCCGTCAGGGAGGCACTTCAAAAGTGCTCCCCCACGTCATTTTCTAAGGTGAAAGTCACCGAAGAGACGTGGAAAATAAAGTCTCATGAGCACGAGGATCGGGACTTGGTTGTCCAAGTCCTCAACAGGGGGGTCAGCTTCCATGGCCATCGCCTGAGGGCCAAAAACTGGGTGTTTTCGTACACCCCGAAGGAACTCTGGGAGGAGGTTGAGCGGCTCGCCGACGCCGCCAACCAGAATTTCCATGAGGGTCTTGGGGGAAACAATAATACCCAGCAAAACACCCAAAATGGGGCCCAAAAGGGCAACAAAAAGGTGAATGACACCCGGAATGTTCAGCAGCACTGTAGCATCTGCCTTCTTTTAGGTTCTACGAACCGAGCTGAGACGCATTCTACTGATAATCACCGATGGTCTCCTTACGATCACAAGGTGATTGGTGAAAATATCAGTAATTCGCAGAATTCAGACAGGAATGACAGACAGGTGCACGGTGGGAAGGCTGGAAAAGGGAATCCGACCCCCTCCGGTGGAAACAAAAACCCTGGAGGCCCTGGCGGGTCCCAAGGCACAGGAAATCGGACTCCATCCGGCTCCGGTGGGCAGCCGAACGGCCAGAAAATTCCCAATAGCAACGCCGGAGGCGGAAATCGAAATCCAGGCCAAACCCCTCAATCCGGTGCAAACAAGGGAAATGCTCTAGGATTCCAGGGTAAAGGTAAGGGAAATCCTTCGGGAACCCCTTTCTCTGGTAAGGGCAGAGGGCGTGGCGAGGGTGGAGGTCCATCATCCGGCGGCCGTGGCCGTGGACGTGGAAAGGGCAACCATCGTGTGGATCAGGTCTCAGGTGCAGATCAGGTGTCCGATGCGGACCGAGATTATGAATTAAATGCCTTGAATCCAGCAGATGATCCGCTCCACGATGAGTGGGTCGACGAATCAGGGTGTGTCCATAATGTTAACGCAGCCACTGGAGGTCAGAACGCCTAGGGGAGCCACGAAAATCGCCCCTCCCCAGGCGATTTCAGGCATGATCCCCAGATTCCTTCTCGACCACTACTCGATGTAGGGTCGCTTGTCTTCTCTCCCCTGGATCCGGCAGCGGATCCTTCTGTTGTAGTGGACGAGGTTGGTGTACAGTCCAAGCACAGGGCCCGTCAGTTTGTCACAAAGCTGTGGGTCTCTGATTGCAAGGGCAATTTCCACCTCGCCGATTGTTTGTGTGACAATGGATCGGAGGTAAATTGCCAATCCAATTCCTCTTTGCCTGACGACTGCGTGTTTGATTCGCCTCATCCTGTTACCCTCGAGGGAGTTTCTGGACATTCTCTCGCAGGTGGGCAACGCGGTTGTTATATATCAACTCATTTGGTCGCTCAAGACCTTTGGGAAGATGGCAATGTGGAGGAAGTTATCCTTAAGGATGACTACTTCTATCGTTCCGACATAAAGTATGACCTTTACTTGGGCCATCCTTGGCTTCGCAAGAACAGGGTGGCGCCCGTAGGTCATCGGCGTTGTTTTTTGCTGGAGTCAGGTCCCTTGGAGCGTCCTGAATTTCGTTTTTTGCACGCAGGGTTTAAAAGTGCAGAAGAATTTTTGAAGCAAAAGGTTACAGCAAAGTTTGGCGAAGATGTCACCATTGCAGAGGTGAATGGGAGTGCCGATTACTCCCGAGAGTTAGAATGTCTTCGTAGGGACTCCCAGCCACGACGCCCTTCGCGCTGGCACTCTTCATCCTGCAGAGTTGTCGACAAATGGCGCGATACAATTTGTGAATATTTTTATGAACACCATTCCTTTTGGCCACAGTGTGATGCCTTTGCTAACCGCGAGAACAAGCGCTTTGACAAGCACTTTCGCGACGCTTGGACCCATAAATGGGACAAGAAGTTATGGATTAATCCTCCGTTTCACTTAATCCAGCAGGTCATCCACAAAATCAAGCAAGATAAAACCCAGGCGATTTTAGTTGTGCCCTTGTGGGAGGACAAGCCTTGGTTTCAGGAATTGCAAGACATTTGTGTAGATTACATCGAACTTCCCAGGAAGATTAAGCTGTATGCCAGGGACGACACAGGTCCCCTGCCACAGCGGCCCTGGAGTTCGCTTGCATTCCTGGTGGATGGAAAGCTTTCTGACTCTGATTCTGCCGATTCTAGTACTGATTCCTGTGTTGGGTCTGAATCTGAGGTTGAGCGTGGTACTAATGATGAATCTATTTTTTCAGATTTTTGTCCGTCAGATGCCGAAGGTGATCCAACGTCAAATGGATCCGCCTCGTCTCCCTCTTCCCCAATATGATCTACATCCAAAAGAATCTACGGCGCACGGACGACAAAAAAATTTTCTTCGCGCCGCAAATTCAGAGTTTTTTATGAAAAACCCCGTGTGGAAGCTTTCATAGATCCTTTCGAGGAGCTGGATCACGAAGAGAATCTCTGGAATGTCGACACTCGACCCACCTATCTTCAAGAGGCAGTTGATACGGACCTTTTTAGGGACATCCGTAAGAAGATACTTCCTGCCAAGGCCGAAGAAATCGCCAAAGTTTTTTCGACAGTAATTCCTGGCGATCAGGTGGACACTGAGTTGTGTTCCAAGAAAAGAGACAAGATTTTTGAGGAACGGAAGGACACAACCCTTTCGGGGAAGTTGATCAAAAACCCCCCTGTCCGTGGGCAGTTCGGTGAAGCCTTCATCGAGCTTCGTGAAGGGTACAAGGCGAAGAAACAGCGTCCTTATGAGAACCATGGACAGAAACATGAGATACTCAGAAAAATAATCGAGAGAAATCTCAGGGAATTTGGTTGGCTTGAGGGTTGTATGACCAGCGAGTGGTGCTGTGCACCCTTCACAGTCCCGAAGCCGCCGCCTGCAGACCAGAACACTATTGATGGTTGGCGAATGGTTGTTGATTTTCGCAACCTCAACGCCGAAACCAAGGCGGATTCACACCCCCTGCCCCTCATTGAGGAGGAAATCGCCAAGAGGGCAAGAGGTCGTTTGTTTTCTGTGCTGGATCTCCGTCACGGCTTTCACCAAATGCCGTTGAGGAAAGACAGCCGACCTCTCACCTGTATGTGCACGCCATGTGGCCCAGTCCAGTGGACGGTCATGCCCATGGGCCTGAAGAACGCCCCTTCGTTCTTTCAAAGAATGATTGAGGATGTGCTTTTTACAGCTCATCCTGAGCTTCGTGCCTTCGTGAGTGTGTACATAGATGACATAATCATCGCGACAGAGGGGGAGGGACTGACCGAAGCCGAGCTGGTGGCCGTACATGAAGAGCAGCTGAACCAGGTTTTGGACATTCTTGATGCCAATCAGCTGATTTGTGGGCCAAAGAAGGGAAAACTATTTTTAAAATCAGTCGAATTTTGTGGTTCTCTCCTTGGGAATGGCACCCGACGACCAAGTCCAGGGAAGCTCGTCGCTATTCAGAAGTGGAAGCGCCCTGAGACGATCACGGAATTGAGAGGATTCCTGGGTTGTTGCAATTTTTACCACACTTTTGTGCCGAATTATGCCAAATTTGCTGCACCCCTCACTGAACCATTGAAGGTAGGGAGAGATGCGGGCAAGGCAGGTTCAAAGGTTCGTGTCAAGTGGACTGACGAGTGCGAGGAGGCCTTCCATCACTTGAAGGCGGCCCTCTGCGAAGTCGCCACGTTGCATGTGCCGAAATTCGACCGACCCTTCTACATAAGAACCGGCGCTTCTAGGTACGCGATCGGAGCTGTCCTTGAACAGGTTGATGAAGCCACAGGTGATCATTACCCTCTTGCATTTTGGTCGCGGAAGCTAGCTCCACGCCAGATGCAATGGTCACCGCGTGAGCAAGAGACTTATGCCATAATCCGCGCTCTGAAGAAGTACCAATCGTGGGTTGGCACCAATCGAGTCGAGGTCCTGACGGATCATCGATCTCTGGAGTATTGGGCCACCGAACACATTGATACTATCGCGAGCCCAGCTGGTCGACGGGCCAGATGGCATGAATTTCTCAGTTTGTTTGACCTCCATGTGTCGTATTTGCCTGGAAAACACAACACGGTAGCGGATGCTCTGAGCCGATGGGCTTACCCCGCTTCAGAGGGGCTGCAAAGTACCAACATCCATGGTACGGAGCAGGACCGCCACGTCGTAATCGAGTGGGATCAAGAAGAAAAAAGCTCATTCGACGTGAATGCATGCAATGCTCTGTTAAACGGCATGCATTACCGTTTCATGACATCACGGCCTTCTCAGATCCGGCGCATGCTCATGAAATTATCACCAAATCACTGAAAGTCGTGGAGAAAGTCACCGATCCCTCCTCAGGGAGTGTGAAACGGTTCGAGTATACCCGACCTGTAAGTGGATTTCGGTTGATTCAGGGCATTAAGCGTCGAGATTCGGCCAAAACTCCACCCCTGCCGAAAGATTCCCTTATCATCCGTGACTGGACGAACGATTATCTGCATGATTCCATGTTTAAAGAGGTCTTTGAGAATCTCAAATCCAAAGATGCTCACAAGCATGGAATTTATGCTGAATATTCGTTGGATGGGGGGAAGCTGTGGATGGAGGGTAAATTGTGCGTACCAGACGCCCTGGCCCCCCGAGTGTTCAACTGGTGGCACAAATGGGAGTCCCCCCACGCACATGGCCGTAGATTATGGTCGATGATTAAACATAGGTTGTTCGGCTCAAGGCTATATACTCATTGTATGAAAGTAGCCGCCGGATGTGCCCAATGTGCTGTCTCGATGCCCCCCAGCGCGAAGAAGCACGGCCATCTGAGGCCACACCCTATTCCGGAGCGCCTCTTTAACAGAGTCACCAGTGATTTTTTCCATCTTGGTGAACTCGACGACGAAGAGTGCCATTGGACCAACAAAAAAGTCAATGGAGTGCTCCTTATACAATGCCGTCATTCTGGCTACATTCAGGTGTTGCCTTGCAACATCGAGTCAATGACTGGCAAGGCTGCCGCCAAATGGTGCGCGCAGACCTGGATGGGAGGTTGGGACGTCCCATCCGAGGTGGTCACGGACTCAGACAAAGAGTACACCTCCGAATGGTGGAAGGAATTATGTGCTCGCCTTGGAAACCACCACCTGAGATGTGAAATCCACTCACATCGAGCGCTGCCTGGCGAAAGAGCCGGCCGCTCTATTATAAATATGCTTTGTAAGGAGCTCGCCAGTGAGAAAGAATTCCATTGGCTTGAAGTTCTCTTCGCATTGCTTCGCCGTTACCACAACACGCCTTTGTACCATGGCCTTTCTCCAAATGAAATTGTCTTTGGACGAAAGAAGTGTTGGTGGAATATGCCGTTGAATAATCCTCGCCCTTGTAAAGATGCTTCGTTGTCCTTGGACGAAATCCAACGAGCAGAAAAAACTGTCTCGAAATTAATCGATAAGCATCAAGCTGACTGGCTTTGGGTCCAGAATCAAGGCCGAAAAAACCCCCACAATTTTGAAGTCGATGATCGAATTTGGCTTCGAAAATCCGAAACCACCCTGGACGGAGATGATAAGCTTCTTCCCTTGTGGGAGGGGCCATTCGCTGTTACAGCACGTCTAGGTGAGAACAGGTGGAGGATTCGTGTGGATGTCAGCAGGGAAATTGAAGTTTCGGGCGATCGCCTCAAGAGATCCCCGAAGGATCGGGTTAAACCCCTTTTTTGGACTTCGAAATGTTTGTCCGATCGGGTCATCGAAGGGGGGAAGTACGAACTCAAGAGCATTTTAGAGGCAAGACGTGACGGAAAGGGCGAATGGGAATTTCTATGTGAGTGGAGGGGCTTTAATTCTAGTCACAACAACTGGGAACCAGCCCATTCTTTTGTCCATGGGTACACCAAGGGGTTCATCGACTTCCTCAAGAAGCACCCCGAAATTGGCGTACTCCTGACAGACTGTCTGTCGAAACCCGACAGACAGGTGGAGAGCGACGGAAAAAGACCTGTGGTGAATCGAGATCCAGCCTTTTACGGCCCTCAGCAGCCACCTTCCAGGGCTGATCCGTCGATCCCCCCTCCTGCGGTCAGGCCAGCCCAGGAGCCAAATGAGGACCAAGCTTCGAGTTCGGCCGCTGATTTACAGCGCCCAAACCGTACGAGGGCCCCACCAGACAGGTTGGTGGTCACATGTATTCGTGCTTGGCCGAATTGAGGGAGACCCGTCGGGACTTGAGTCGCCGACGCCTCGCCCCGTCGACCACTTATTCCAATGTGAGTGTTCTGACGACTTGAAAAAACCACATTCTGCTCAATCCACTGTTCATTCTTCCTGATTACGACATGATGTGGAGAACTGCGAATGTTTGATAATTTGAGGTCAATCAACTTTTCTTTGGTCTCCGTTCGGCAGACAAGGCGTAGATACGCTGCCGAAAGCCACGGAGTGTGCTGCCGTGTCCAGAAAAAACCAAACTCAGGCTTAATTCAGGCAGATCCGGGGTAATCTTGTCTCTGTTGGTCTGTGCATCTTTGGAATTTGGCTACTCGTGCAGATGGAAGCAACTGTACATAGTAAAAACGCTGGCCAGCGACATTCACACACACAGCACACAGCGACATTCACACACACAGCACACAGCGACATTCACACACACAGCACACAGCGACATTCACCCCTACAGGCACCCCCTGTAGTACTGGCGGCACTAGATGCGACGCCAGGAACTCGGATCTTACCTTCATTTGCCGTGATGCTGAAGCCAAAGTCCAGATTCAGATCCAGATTCCCTGAATTTACCTTGAATTCCTCAGGTTTGTCCATCATTCTGCGCAACAGTGCAGCAAAACCCGACGTCAATTGTTCAGACAACCTTCATATAGAGCTCCTATATGAACTCTAGGGACTTCTAACAGCAACCTCTCGGACCTCAGAGCTTCCGTAAGCTTCGGTGTATTTTTGGCACACGCCAATGTGAGCTCAATCCGACCTGAAACTGTCGAAAATGGTGAATCCAAGTGTCTTGTGGGACTCAATCGAAGGATGGGCCTTGTCCAAGTCGATTGACAGCGCCGCCACTGTAAATAA
This sequence comes from Eutreptiella sp. 'Long Island Sound 2002', assembly GCA_964036045.1. Taxonomy (NCBI): domain Eukaryota; phylum Euglenozoa; class Euglenophyceae; order Eutreptiales; family Eutreptiaceae; genus Eutreptiella; species Eutreptiella sp. 'Long Island Sound 2002'. Next base: position 7,867,055 of record OZ038393.1, read on the forward strand.
AGGACTATTCGGTGTCTCTCAGTTATATACTGTCAGTAAAGCGCCTTCAGCGAACCTTCGGCGCGGTACATGCCAAGGATCCAGGGCTATCATGTCCCATCATGATGCATCATCACATGATCCACATTTTCATGGAATCTGTTGGATGCTCGCGAACCAACGTGCCGGAAAGCACAATTCAGCTGAATAAACGACAATATATATTAACTCTGGTCTAAACGAAGGTGTTAGTAGTTTCAGTTCTAGACATTCCGCTTCATTTCACCTTCATCTTAGGAAAATGAGCAAATTCCCTCATTTTAGGACAGTTTAGGTTGATTTCCTTGTCATCTCCTCTCATTCCTCGAAGATCTGTTTACGGCTTTGCCTAACTTCGTTGACGCTGATGTTTTTCTGTTCACTTAGGGCCTGCAGACTACATTTGTATTTGTTTTCCCTCTCTGTGATTGTTTCATCTCCTTCATCTCTGCTCAAATTGATTCTCAATCTTGCTGAATCTTGTGATCATCCACCAGATGCGCCAAATCTGAAGCACATGCTGCACTTTTCAGAACGAGAAAAGCGGGAGTAACACGATGTAGAGTACGTGGAGGACACTGTAGCGTGCCCGCGACAGCTAAACTGTGCCAGAGCGCCGAGATGTCACTCCATTTCTTGAATCTCCCACTCAATCCACCAATAATCTACCTCATTCTCAACCAGGGCATGGTTTGGTATCGATTCTCGATACGTTTACATGCTTTTTAGCCTTTAACCTAATGTTTTACTGCCCGGAGGACTGTTCGTCACTCCTCATTCTGTCTCATTTCAGGTTCATCCATCCTGATTCAGTGCCAATTCAGCCCAAATCAGGTCAGATCAAGCAGATTTCGCCCCATCGAGGCTACATTTCAATTTTTTTCTGGGACTTACCCGCACTACGTTCTTCGTTGACGTAGCGACACACCCCAGTGTGTTTTTGGAGGGGGAGTGTAAGTGCGGCTAACCCCCATCTGC